>CM072874.1:1590000-2300000 GCA_036937835.1 Pampus argenteus | reverse complement strand
AAAAAAAAATGTCTTCCCCTCAGATTTATCTGGTGACCCTTTATATGAGTAAATTTCTACCATACATAAAAAAATAAATAAAATAAAACAAGGTGACGAGCTAATATAAGAGGAAGTGAAAATAAAAAGAGATGAAATGAAATATAACATTCTGGCTTTGGCAAAATATGTCACAAGACATTAACGTTATTCATTTAATGTAAACATAATATTGTTTTTCATCATTCATTCATTCATCTTCATCATTCCACAGAAACCTCACAGGTCTTCATACAGATGTGTACATTTGATCAATACGCTCGTTTGACTCACACACAAACCTTCTGTAGTCACTGAGTCGTATCAGAGGGGGATGTTAGTGCAGTCTGAGTTTCTTTAGTAAGAAAATCAGAAACTGCTATGCAAATAAAGAAACTACTTTGACATCCACTTTCGTTATCTGATACCATCACCCCATTTCAGCTCATCTGGGAAGCCATCAGCTCTTTTCTGAGGAGGTGAGGGACATTTTGAGTATAAGAGGTCAATGAAAAGGTAAAATAATAATAATAATAAATAATATTGAGACTTATAGTTCATCATCCAATGATAGATCTGCGTCTTTAGGAACTGAACTAGATTATATAAATTCCAGTCACTTGGCTATGACATATTTTCACTTTTCTCACTATAAATGTATAAAAGAAGCACAATAACCAGCAATACTTTTGAATCAGCAGTATGTCAGGGGTTTTTTCTCCTCTGTGTTTTTGCTGGAAGTTAGCAGGAAGCTGTCTCCATAAGAGGATATGGTCTCTGCTGATAAACTGAAAAAAAAAGAGAGTATGAGAAGGGTTTTATCATTCTGCTTATAGAGATATGGGAGTGTCAGCACGTCTTTCTCGTTGGCATGAACATTAATTAACATTAATCAATTAATTCTGCCTTCTTCTCTGGAGTTAATTTCAAGTATACGCCCAGACGCATCAGCTGGGTGAGAACAACTTGTTTCTCAGAATACTGTTCTATTTTAATTACAAAAATAACCTGAAGACAAGCAACATTGAAAAAGAGGAAGTGGTGAATGGTCTTCTTTCCGCTCACTGTGTTATATACTAAAAAGCAATGGCTCATACATTCTCTCCTTTTGTGTTTTGGCAGTTTTGACCGTTTTAATGTGATTTTTTTCCATTTTCTGTTTAATCTCCTGCAGTGTCGAGCAGAGCCATGGATCACATGGATCTTGTGCGTAAATACATGTGGTTATGGGTGATAATTGGGATGGTTTTTGTGAGTGTGGTGACCTGCCTCATCTTCATGCTCATCTACAAGTGCATATCCTCATCAGGTAGGTTGAATCTCTACTCACAACATCTGTCTGGTGGCTGTAATCTGTGATCTACTATTTGTGTGTCAAGACGAGATTTCCTCTTAAATTATGTAATAAATGTTAATATATACAGAGCTGACATGAGTTTGCGTAGTAGCAGGTTGAATATATGAATGATGCAGCATCGTGGAGTATTTCTAAAATGTGCATCTTAGGATGTACAGAGAAATTTATAAATAGATAGCACAAAAGACAACAAATCCACTATGCAATAGAAATAATGAAAGCAAAATAAGCATTATTATGACATCAAATATGCAGAATAGGCAGAAAAAACTAGACAGTCGTTTCGACTGACTGTAGTCAAGTTTTTTTTTCAGTGGAAATTTTCTCTCACAAAAGAGAAGGTAAAAAAAACAAACAGGTTCAATTATATTAAGTACTTAAAAACAAATAAATTTAGCGAAAGATTAAGGACAATTTACGAGCTTTCTTTGCTAAAACTGGATGGAAACAATTGCAGAAGCAATCTTCTGGAGGGCGGTCCTCCATATTGTGGCGGTGACATGCAGAAGTCGGGTGCTTCGTTAGCGGCTGTACTCTCCTCTGTTTGAGCATTTATAAGTCTTCAGATGACTGGTAGGAAATCTCCCATCGTCTGGTATTTCAAGACTAATGCGCATGTGACACGAAATTAGACTTAGACCTAAAGACAATGTTAAGTGGTTGGGGAGCGATTGCTTTATTCTTAACGACTTTCTGTTGTCAGCAGCCTTTTTGGTGCACATAAACATCTCCATCATATTTACTACTTTATATTTACAATTGTTTCTTAGTATTATATTTTCTACATTTTCCTTACTGTCAACTTATCTCATGTGCACAGTGGAGCCAACAATGAATTGAACCATCTAACTGGTGCTGTAGACCTCCATTGTTGTCTAAAACCTATTAAAAAACATGTCAGTGAGTCACACTGCTGCACTGAGTGACATGTTCCTTTACCACAGAGAGTTTGAGCGTGTTCGTTTTGAACTTGTTTGGCTCCAAAAACCAATAGCAGCCACCATGTTTTCAGTCTCCAGAGAGTAGTTCCTTGTAAGGCAGATGCCACTGATTATGTGTGTGTGTACACATCTCCATTTACAGAGCTTCACTAGCTTGTTGTGCCACATATTTTGAGAAATTTATAATGTAATAGTCAAAAGATTGTGATGTGTTGCACAATATGCTTACGGTGGTGTCTGTCTTACATGGGACTACTCTCTGGAGACTACAAATGTGAATGTTGTTATCGGTCAACAGCTGTCTGCAATAAGTTTTCCATCTAGTTTTCCAGTATAATGTTGTGACATTGGTTTATTACACATTATTTGTGAAAGTGTCAACACACCAGTGACATGTTACCACCAGCAGAGACGTGTCAAATGTCAGTTGCAGCATGTGGTTTCTTGACTTCTTCTGTCACATCTGTTTAGATTTTATCATCTCGGATGCTGCTTTTTCTTTTTAAACAAATTGAGTTTTTATTTAATTAAACTGAATTTATATATGCTGTTTCCAATTTTAACAAACGACATTATAATATAGACATAATTCTAACAGAAAAAGCAAAAGTAAAACTAAAAAAAAGATCATTAGTGACCATTCATAAGGGCTCAAGCGTTGGTGCTATTTAAACAGAAATGACTTGGATCACTTTACCCAGCCTTTATGTTGCAAGCATAATGCATTTCATGTAAAAGATAAACTTACAGGAAGATTATGTGAGAAGTAGTTTCAATTTCAACATGTAACTACCCTTTATTAAAAACAAATTACTGTCACATCTTTACCACAACCCAAAGAAGAAGAAAAACTGTTATAATTGCGTAAATTGCTATTAATAGGGATACCTAGATGCAGCATCAAAAACACAAGCAGATAAACAGAACAAAATATAACACAACTAATAACCATAAATAATAACACATGTGAGGATAAAATGACATAGTATACATGAGAACATGAATACTGTATGTGTTATACATATATAGATAAAACTCTTCAATATAATGGTCCTTTAGTCTTTCATAATGATAAAGTTTTTTGTTTTTTTTAAATTTCATTGAAAGGTTTTATTTTTTTATGTATCCTAAATGTGACTGCATGTTTTCTCTTGTTTTTTCCACAGGCAAACACAGAATCCTACAGATTCCCCGGTCAGGCAGCTTCAGCCAGTAATATATTCAATATATTTTTCACATTTAACAGATAGAGAGACAGACAATTGATCAATTAATTAATATTGAATACATTGATTTCCTGTGTTTCATAGTGTACTGTGTAGTTTAAAAAATACCTAAACAGCCAGGATACAGTTAAGCTTAGTGATCAAGACTGGAATCAGAGAGAATCAGCTAACATGACTCAGTCCAAAAATCCACCTACTAGCACTCATAAAACTAATTAATATGTTATTTGAATATTATTTCTTTGTTATTTATTTATTTGAATCCATCCAAAAACAAAGGTTAAACATGGTTTAACCACAAAAACTCTAAATTGTCATTTTTATACTTTGTTTTTTCTCATTTTTACCAGAAAAATTAAGAAAAATCTTCTTTTTTTATCAATACCACTGCTAATAATGTCAACAAATAATAATAATTAATGTTACATATATTTTTATGGAAGCTCATCCGAGAGAGAGAGAGAGACGAGTTGTTCCTCCCTGTTTCCAGTCTTTATGCTTGGCTAAGCTAACAGCTGCTGGCCAGTTTCATTTTGACAAACATGAAAGCAGTTGTACTTCTCGTCTTTTCAGGGAAAACAAATACCAGGAGAAAGTAGTTCCAAGTCTTCCTCCTCGGACCCAGTTTCTCACAGCAGGTAAGTCAGTCTCTGAGTTGAGAACCTCTCTCACCTCTTCTAAGCCACACACCCTCCTTCCTTTCACCACATTATCAGAAGAACTCGTATCATATCTGCCATTCTGACAATAACACAAAATCTAAACAACAAGGATTGCATTCATGGTGTCACATCAGTTTTGCTTGACAAACCAAACATGTGGCCAATGATGACAGTAAAATTACACAATATAAACAATGGTAAAAACTTACCCTCTGTATTTTTTCATATAATGGCAGATGGGTGTCTTTTGTTTTTGTTGCAAAACCTTAAGATCTGGGTCCAGATCCAAGCGAGAACCACATATTCAAATCCAAGCTCAGGTTTCTGTACCAAAGTTCCTCCTGCAACATGAAATCACACTGAGAGGAAAGTGTAAATGACATATCTGACATAAAAACTGTGAGCAACAAAGACAAGAATTCACATGTTCATCTTGAACCACGTTAGAGGTGAAGTTTGATGAAAAGCACCCAGAGAAATGTTGGACAAGTTATGTCAGTAAAGAAAATCATCCCAAAAAGAAAAAGCGCCAGTGTTTTAAACAAATCAGAGTAAGTTAAATGGTTTTTAGGTACAATAATGAGCATATATATGCAGTACATGAAGCAACTATAACTGTAACACAAGCTATAGAGGGATAGAAGCTGTGTGTTGTGTAGTAGCCTACTGTCAACAACATGTGCAGAGCCAAACCAACAGGTATATTGTATATTGGTATATTAAAATGATTAAATACAGCCACACTGTTGCACTGGGTGACATGTTCTTTCCCTACAAAGATTACTGTTGCATTAGTTTGTTTAGAAACATCTCCAAAGACTAATAATCACAAGCATGTTTTCAGTCTCCAGAGAGTAGTTCTGTGTAAGGTAGAACTTCAGTTTACTTAGCTTTGATAGTTCTATCATATCACAACCCTTTTGATTTGACTAATTTCAGTACAAAGTCAAGAGGTTGTGATATGTAGTACAACAAGCTACCGGAGCCCTGTGCATGCACATTAGCATCTGCCTTACACAGAACTACTCTCTGGAGACTGGAAACGTGATCATTGAAAACGTGACAGTAACCTTTGTGGCAAGTATTTGGACAACAACAAATGTCTATGGCACAGAAGAATAAGATATTAGGCATTTCTTACACACATAATGTTTGTAAGTAGATCAGTTCATTGTTGGTTTGGCTCTATACACGAGGAGATTGGTTGACAAGAAAAATGTAGAACATCACCAGCCTTTTCCTTTAGCTTTTAGAGATGTCTGAAGATACAGTAGAAGAAATGTGCAAGGTCAGGCACAAGGTGATGTTTTTTTATAATGTATAATAATTTTGTATCACTCTTAAATATCATAATACATATTTTTTATAGAGGCCCAGAGCTATGAGAACCTGGCTGAAGTACCCAACTGTGAGCAGGACTCGGATGATGTGCACGACTATGAGGAGACCGTAGATGACGGTCACGACTATGAGCAGAACATAGACGACGATCACGACTACGAGCAGAACATAGACGACGTGCACGACTACGAGCAAAACATAGACGACGTGCACGACTACGAGCAGAACATAGACGACGTGCACGACTACGAGCAGAGCATGGACAATCAGTCTGACTATGTAAAGGTGGAGGATGAAGAGTTGATGCTCCCTCCTCCTCCATACGAGGCTCCAGATCCAGCAGCGGACAACGCCTCCACAGAGGATTATGATGACATCGGAGGCGAAGATGAAGAGGACTACGACGATGTGGCCTGAGACCACCAGAGAACAGAAGAGAGATTAATCTAAAAGACACTTTTGACTTTCTATCTGGATCCTGCTGAGCAGATACCCTAGATAGATAGAAAGATACCCTTTAGGCTTTTTTTATGCATCATGCATTTTAACCAATATTTTTGACATGCTACAAACTTTTAGTTTTCAGTACTTTCAGTTATTTAAGCATTTTTCAAGTGTTTATTAATGTACAATATATATACAATTATGTACCGGGGGAGTTAAGGTTGTTAACAAATACATGAATATTGCTGCGTTCATGTCACATCACAGTTATCAGAATTGCTAGTATCCAACTTGTAAATAGCGTTCACATCCTAGTTACAACCGGGAAGTACACTCCATGACTTTCCTGATCATAATTTGATCATTTTCAGGCTAACACACATGGTATGGAAAGTACTGAAAAATAAACTATTGTTAATTTTGATCTCTTCATGGGATTTGTTGAGAAAACCAAACATATAGAATATCATCAACCTTTTCCACCAATATACTGTAAATCCTTCAGACCAGTCAAAAGCACTTCCAACACTTCTTTGCAGATGATGATGTAGTGTTGTCAAAAATATTAGCGTAAGTTAAATACCACAATTGTTGTCACAAAGATGTTCCTTGGGATCCTAGCATTGAGGTTGTCTTACAGAATCACTTCTGCATAATAAATTCCCCCTGAATACTAGAAAAGTCAAAGTCATCGAGACTTCTTCTTCCTCTCTTACAGATGGTCCCCGTGTGGTCTGATTCAACTTTGCTCTAGAGTTGTATTGACAGTTGGAGAATGTGCCATCTTCATTTTTTAGATTTTCTCCTAATTGTTGATTTTGCACTGTTTTGCACAAGCAGATTTATTTCCTCTTGAGAGAAGTGTTTGTGCATCATGAGTCAGAGAATCATGGGTGCCACAGAGTAGTACAGCTTCGAAGGAAGGAATGGTTGAATCATGACTGAACTTTGCACCATTTATTCATTTCATTTATTTATTTTTAAGGACAACACATATTAATCAGATTTTCTGTTTGTTTTTATACTGTTATAACACAACAGTCTTTGTTGCTAGGGTTGTTCCATGGGTTGTTCATGCTGTTGACTCACGTTTCAGATTGGATTTAGGCATAAACATGTATGGATATATCTGAGAAGTTTCCATTTCAAGTAAAGAACTTTAATGAGATGTTCTGAAACCAAAAAGCAGAATGCAATCAATGCAAACCTAAAATGTTTGCATTGATATATATCTTTAAATATTATGAGCTGTCTTGTTTTCTTTTCTGGAACACTACTCAAAATATGCCAGCACTTAAAAAACAAATTGTTTTAATATATTTTATTTTAACAGTTACACGATGTATAATAAATGTTCCCTTGTTGGGTGTTATTGGCCCCATATTATAGTCTTTTTTTGTTTTTGTTTTTTTAGGTTTTTCTTCTGTTTCATTTGATAAAATTGTACTGTGTACTGTGTTCGTTTCCTTTGTAGTTCTCAAGTTCTTTAAAGCCTTGTGACTTTCTGAATTGTTTGTGAATTAAAGCTACTAAATTATGCAAAAGGGTGTTCTTATCTCGGGGTATTGCACAGATCATTAAAGAAAAACATGAGCCTGCATTGTTGTTATGAAGAATTTTGGAATATGAGATTGGTTAATGATTTGTGTTATTGTACGATTGGTCCTTATAACCATTTCATTTCTACTCAACAATGAATAGCATACCCACAAATCATTTCAAGAGCTTAAGGATCTCTTGAAATGATGATGATGATTCACATATTCTGGGAGAAGAGGGGTGCGTTCACAACAGCAGCCGTCTTAAAACATATTAATAAAACAATAAAGTCAAGTCTAAAGATGCCGTTCTCTCACACAACACATTTCTTCAATCTACAAAAAAGAACAGACGTCCACAGACACCAAAGTTTATGCCTCGTACCACTTTTTGGCAGCAATGGTCAGTAAAAGTGATGATGTGTGTGTCTCCTGCTGCCAACCGTACAGTCAGAAACCAAAACTGAGTTCATTTCCTGGAAGTCAGTATTGCTGTCAAAGGCAGTCAAAGTTTCAAGATTTCTAATAACAGAAAACCAGTGTAGAAGAAGAATTACTCACTGTTCAGGTCAAATGACCCTGAATATACAAAACATATTTCAACTTTTTTTGTACAAAGAGGATGTTTTGGGTTAAACTAACAAAAATCAGTATAAATAGAAATATTGTTGCGTTGTTTACCATCATGATGGCTGTTATGCTCTCCTGTTTTAAGTAACATTGGACCATAATATAACAATGATTGTGAATGTTTTTCTTCCAACAATACAGTCTCTCTGCTTTCTGAAAGCTCAATTAAGAATTAATCACCATTCACCAATCATTAAGGAGTCTATTTTCTATCCCAGAATGCACTGGGCAAGAGTCAGTGTGTATGACAGGTTGCCAGTATATCACAGGTAACAATACACCGGTTGGTTTGGGGCCCCCTGGTGGCTGCAGGCTGCTAATCAGCCTCTCAGTCACATCTCATACCTTCTGCTTGTGCTTCAGACCAACCATGATGAGAGACTGTAGACAACAACAAAAAATAATTTACAGAAAGAAACATCCTAAACCAATAGTTTGGTGACCTACATATATTTAATAATCCCTCACATGGACCACATAATAATATCCTGTCAGTTATTCATCACTGCTTCACTTGGATCAAAGATATTTAATGGATATGCTGGGTCTGGGATGATGTTAAATGTAGGGACTCTGCCACAGTTGAGGGTTTAGTAAACTGATGAAACAGAGGCTCTTCAAAGAGATGATACACGCCGCAAAATGCACAAAAAAACTGATGAAAGCCTCGGAGAAACTGGGCACAACACATTAAGGCCAGCTGCCCGTAAACGGGACCACAGTCAGGTTATTTTATGCTCATAACTTTTTCCTTCATCTCTTACTATTAGCCACCGTTGAAATACATGGTCGAGGTATCTACTAAATATAAAAATTATAATGATTCATTTCTGCAATATTTTATACATATTTAAATGTTGTGTTTTGCATTCTCAGGATTAAATATTGATGTTAAGTATTGTGATATTTTATAATCTGGTAATGTCTTTAAAGAGTGTACAAATGTTCCTTTTAAAGAGTCATCAATCAATGACACAATGACTTGATTGATTATATATATTTTTTAGGACTTTAATCTTGGCAAATCTTAAACCGAAGTTTGACTACTATGTTGACAACAGTTTGTATAGTATTAATAAATATAAGAGATAAAACTGCCACAAAGTAAATAGGTATTATATGCTTCGAGCTTTTTATG
Organism: Pampus argenteus; assembly: GCA_036937835.1. NCBI lineage: Eukaryota > Metazoa > Chordata > Actinopteri > Scombriformes > Stromateidae > Pampus > Pampus argenteus. Next base: position 2,290,705 of record CM072874.1, on the reverse strand, counting down.
TTGTGATAAAAATCATAGCGCTCAGGTTTAAAATGATCTGTGGTTATTGTTGTACATTATATATGTAGAAATGAATGTTTGAGTCACAGCAGGGTAAAAACAATATAGTCTAATCACTCACTTAACCTTCATTAACATTGTTAGCTACACAAACAAAGACAACTGCGAAGATCTTTACTTCAATACAACATCAGAAAATGGGAGAAAATGTTGTAAATAAACACTTTTATGATCAAGACTGGATTATAAACTCATTTATAGCCAACTAGCCTTGAGCTCCAGGCCTCCAGGGGCCCCCGAATGTTTGTTGGTTTGTGGTGATTTAATCAGTTGTAACTCTGTTTGGGAATAAACATGATGGGAACTGTGTTTAGACTGAAAACAGGCCTGCATTAAAGGTCATGTTGGTGTGAGTGTTTTATTCCAGGCACTGGTGAACCAATGAAATATAATCCAGGAAGGTCGGTTTGAGAAACTATGCAAAGCAACAATGTTGTATTCACAATTTATTTGTCAAAAAAAGTGACCAAAAATAGTCAGGTGTCCATGAACATGAACACTGAAACATTTGTCTCTTGCTGTAATCATTCCTCCTATTTATATCTATTCATACTAATGGAGGCCAAAATCTGAAGCTTCAGCATCCAAATGAGTCAAATCCAGCAGATATGTTTCAACGTTTCAGTGTTTTTAGGGCCAAAGTCCCTCTTTTTGTTCCTATACTTCCACCACAGCTCAACAGGGAAACACAAAGAGGGAATCTGATGCTAAACAGACTGTAAATGTGTCTCAAACTCACACTGATGAAGTCTCAGAGAAGCTGCAGACTTTTAAATACGTTTTTTTGTGTGGACACACTGTAGATTTTGGCCTCCATCACATTTGAAGGGGAACATTGAATATCCAGTATGAACTGGAGGAATGATTAAGGTCACTTTTATTGTTATCATAAAGAAATGTAATAAAAAGAAAGGCACCGGCTTTGGCTATGACAGGCCAATAATTTACAGACTATTGACATGAAACAGGATTCTTTTTTGTCACGGAAAAATAAATTCTTCCGTGGCAACAAGTACTAGATTTTTATTCAATTTCACCACACTTTGACCTAAACCTTGATCTTTTCCTAACCCTAATCAAGTGTTTCTGTGCCTAAGTCTAACCAGACCTTAACCACAGCATCGTTACAACAAAAAACCAGGGGTGAAAGTAGGCTGGTATGTTCCAATACTCTGTACCTCTAAAAGATTCAGTACTGGTACCAGGAAAATGGGACAGCAGATGCCTGCCAATAAATGACTACAGTGAAAGAGGGTACCCACACTGGGACTCAAAACCCAGACTCCCAGGCCACAGACAACTGTACTGACCACTCTGCCAATGGTCCCAACTCTGCCAGACATCTGGACAGCAGCTATTTATATATTAATCACACGGAGACAGCAGAGGAGAGAGACGGAGACAGAAGACAAATAATTTAAAAAATATTTCTACAAAATAAACAACATTCCTCCATTTTGATGCAATTTGAATTTGATTACAAAAGAAAATACAAAAATAAATAAGTTTGGGGAAATGAATGGGGGGGGGGGGGGGGGGGGGATGCAAAGGGGAAATAATACATAAATAAATAATACATTTAAATTAAATAAATTAATACATTAAAATGGGACAATGGGAAAGTGAACAAATAGGGGCATTAATATAATTGTAAATAAATAAATGTATGTCACATTTTAAAACATGTAATGTTTAATTTTTATTAATTATTATATTGATAATATTTATATTTGGTGCGTTTAATGACATATTCATTAATTAATTTATAAATTAATGTTTGCAGTACTGGTGCTTTTTACTAAAACATCTGAGTACTAGTTGGTGTTTTATTGTTGTGGGTGCTGACAGGAAGTGTGTCAGTTAACGGTTGCTATGTTGACGCCGCACGCGGGGCTGAACGCAGCGCATTCCAATGTGAGCGAGATGTAACGGCTGTGCGGACTCTTGCGCTTCCCTTCCCCGCCGTCTTCAGCCGCAGTTTTGTGTTTTTTTTTTTTAAAGGAATAAAATGTCCAACTTGAAGGAGTCCAACACTTGTCCTGACGGCTACAGAGCTTTAAACACCAGTGAGCTGAGCGAGCTTTTACAAAACGACGACAAAATGGACCAAATCATCCGCCTGAATGAGAAGGTAGGTTGTCCGCAAAGTACCGTGAGAAATCTGCGCTGTATGGAGGCTGTTAAATCTCTACTTTTATCCTTGTTTTTTTTCCCCGCTTTTGTTGTGTTGTTTTGTCGTCGTTGAAAATGAGCGTTTCTGTGTATTTCTGTTTTAAATCATTACATTTAATGTGCAGTAAATCCGCTTTACATGGCTCATCGATTGACTGCGTGGCGAGTGGTCGGATTTCCGATTGGTTTCCATGAATGAAGCCCCCCCAGCCTCTGTTAACGTGTGCTGTGAATTATTAGTTACTGAAGAGAAGATAAACCGTTAATTCATCTATACTGTTTTTATGTTATAGTACAGGAAACACCAGCCTGTGTGCTGTTTTAGCCTTCATACACAGAACTCCCTTTAAAATATGCTAATTTAACGTTGCTTCATGTGTTTACATCTGTAAACTACTTAAAACATGATTTGAGAAACTATTACAATATTAACACCAAACTGTTTAATTCGGCGTCACTTTAATATATATAGCGTCAGTTAGTTTAATGCATTTTGAACTTTTATAACTGGTGGCGCTGCGTTGTCTTACCTTTAAAAAAACCAACTGTGAATGTTAGTGAGGAGCGTTAATTCATAATAAAAAGTCTACTTTTCTGGCAATAAGTTGAGTCTTGAAGTATTAGATTTAGGCCGAATTGAAGAGGAGGTTGAACCCTTTCAGAAAACATCCTACATCATATTATTTTATATGGACATCTTTGCGTTTTAACATAATACACTTAAATGACCAACTTTTTAAATGGAGTTCCTCTTGCATTATAATATGTCAGAGAGGCAGATTTTAGGGGCTCCATGACCTTCCTGGCATCAAGATACTACATCCATCTCTCTCTCTGACACACACACACACACACACAGACATATATATAAATATACATATGTATTAGGTGTATCAGAGGCTCCCAAACTTTCTCATGAGCCCCATTTTGATTGTCTCAAACAGAAAAGCCGTTGCACATCTTTCTACATGATAACCACAGTGGGTGCAGTGAAACATAACCAGCATAAACGTGTTTACATTTACATTGCTGCCTTTCATGTAGACTCACTGATTTATTACAAGTTCAAAAGCTGAATGTCAGATGATTTTACTTTCAGTAAGACGATACTTATTTGTCCTCCTCCTGGCGAAACGCTGTGACATTTGAAACCCGGCTCAGTGAATGAATTGGGATGACGGAGCCAAAGTGGTTGAATCTCACCAAGAGGTCATACAATTCTCCCCCAGGAGCGACTCTGAGCCCCCATCCAGAGACGAGTGTTCACACAGACTCCCATTTAGCTGTCACTAAGTAATAATACAGAGGACATTTATCTGGTTTTTTTATTCTCATGTCATTCCTGCTGCAGTATTTCATAACATCATCTCAAGTGTTATGTAAACCACTCAGTTTAATAATCATTCATAATCATCTCTAATCATGAATGCTACAGCCTGCTTCTTCTGATTCTCATTAATAACTGGACACACGCACACAACAAGCTGCGTGTCACGCTGCTGCAAATGAGTTTAATTTAAAGCTGCAACGATTAGTCAACCAACAGAAAATGAATCAACAGCTCATCAACTTGGTTTTTATTAGGGTTAACTGAATATCTGAGTTTTAGGCTGCATCTTAGGCTTTGGGAAACATTGATGGACATGTTAAAAACCAAAAGAGTAATAGAGAAAATAATCAATAGTGAAATTAAAGGTTAAACTGCAGCTTGCAGGCTTGACTGGAGAACATTTCATAATCAGGTTTTTGTGTCCGTACTACAGGAGCTTCTTCTCTTCTTCTTCAACAATCATATCTTTATTAATCCTCAGAGGGGAAGCGTATTTACAGGGATAAATCTACCATAAAAGAAAAAAGGGGGACGGGTTTGTTCTGTAGCTGCAGCACTTTTTTGTGTACATAAAACACTTAATCGCTAAGGCTGGAAGTCAGACCATTTTTACTGATTACATGGTTCAAAGTTAGAACAAAACATTTTGCATTTTAAGACTTTGTTATTAAGACGAAGCCTCTTTTTTTCTATTATATGCTGTGATTTATATATTTATATTTCTCAAACTGTTAATCATTTTCCAATTTAAATTTGAAAGAGTGCAGTTTTCAAATTGCAGAAGCCACAACTCTTAACAAGCTGTAAGAGGTGAAAGTTTTAGGCTGTTTCCAGTAAAGTTACCCAGCTGTAGCTAATTAATTCAATAAGTTGTCTAACAAACTGACTGTCTGGCCAGGATTTTACTCTTTGTGTTTAGGAACACCAACAGACTGGTCGGACTGGGGCTGCAACGAACGATTACTTTCATTTATTGATTAATCTGTCGATTGAGAAAATGGTGAAACATTTACGATCACTGTGACACCCTCAAATGTTCACAACTGTCACAGAGGACGAATGAAACCAGAAACGAGAAAGCTCCCATGTGTTGTTCTGGAGTCACATTTGTAGGATTTTGCGAAATTGCAGGCTGGAAAACCAAAACAATGAGGCGAAAGAAGCTATAAAACTCAGAGTCGGGTGATAATCCGCTCTGGGTTCGTCACTATGAGTAGTACTTTTCATTTGATCAGTTACTACAATAGAAATATTGATTTAAGATACGTTAAACTCATCCCAAATGGTGCAGGAAGCTCAAGCTGTCCTTCCCCTACAGGCTTGCAGCCCTTCATTTCTCTCAGTTGACTACAGGCTTGCAGCTACATGAAGAATTCTCTTTCATGGAAAACACTTTACACCCCATCAATTTCATCGCACGCTGAATGTTGAGCGGACGCCTTTTGGGCTGCAGAAGCCTAATTAGGCTCAAGCCTCATTTAAGATAAAAGAGTAACACCTATTTACTGCATTTCATGTGGTCATACACATTGAACCACAGAAAACAACAGAGCTGCTCTTCATCTTCACCGGCGCAGAGCTCCAGACTCCTAAAGTGTTCCCCAAGTGTCATTTGTCAAGGATGGTAAACACTGTCAGCCCGGCTTTACAGCCCGTGCATCAAAACAAAAAACACTCGCTCGCTCCCCAACAGGCTGCAGCAGTTGTTGTCTGATAAATGGGGTGGACTAGTCAAAACAGGAAAAGGCACATCCCTTCTGATTCTTTGGTAAAGAAATACGGGCTGAGTGATTGAACTGTAAGTCATTAACGTTATCTTGATTCTCACAGGAGCAGGTCTGTAGTTTCTCTTTCTGCGTCTCTTGACTACGGGGCACATTCTGCAAATTCCTCTGAACTTGGGACCACGATTGCTTCATACATCCTTTTGATGACCCGTAAAATGTGAGACAGATGCATCGTACAACACTGGACTCTGTGAAAAAGGCTTTCAGGCTTAGAGTGACGGACTATTGAAAGAAAGCAATTGAGCAAGAAAAGTATCCGGCTGAGCAGAGACGCAGGAATGCTGAGACTGATGAAATAGTCAAAGAGGAGTCAGATTTTTTTTTTTTTTTGCTTTGTGTGAGTGGCTTTGTGTCTGTTTCTTTACAGCTGTGACAGTATTGTATGGCAAGACCTAAAGGGAGTGGCATTCATTTTAATAATTTATGGGTTTTTTTTTATGGTCTAGTGACAATGACTCTCCACCCCTTCGACTGGTGACTACCCCTCCCCCCATTATACACACACCGACCACCAAACCCCCAACAGCATCATGGTGAAGACATAAACACCTGAAACTGTGACCTCTGATAAAACAATGAAATATTATCAAGATATATTCAAAATTCACATTTTTACTTCCCTGCAAAATGTGCATTTTGGACACTTTTAGGACGTCCGGTGCGAGACGGCTAATCAATAATAATAAAAGACCTGCACAGCTGTCATCATTACGCATAAAACTAATAATCAACTCCAGCACAGACAGCAGAAATGTCGGCTCACTGATCGATCTGCTCTTATTGTTTACTTTTTTTTACAAGACTCCAGTCTGGTATCTGCAGACTGCTGCCAGCTAACGTTAGCCGCCACCGATTGCTAGAAACCGCTAACCACATGCAACTCATCAAGTCACAGTTTTCAGGACTGTCATGACTGAAACTGGCTAATCTAGCAGCTATCGTCTTCTGCATATTGTACAACACTGCATTTTAATGGCGTGAACGCGTGTTATTCACATATCAGGTTACTGCAAACTGAACATTTCCTGCTTTCGTTTCACATTTAAAAACTTTCAACAATCAAACCTACCGGAGGCCTTTGGTGTTTTTGCAGGATTTAACAGTATATAAGTATCACAAGTAAAAAGAAAACATGGCACAGCAGCTCTCAATGATTGAACAAACCAATAAAAAATAAAGAAATGAAATAACAGGAAGCCACAATGCATTACAATTTATAAACAGAATGAGTGACGGAGTCGAGGACGGGGGGATAAAGAGCGAATCGGTTGGAGTAGTACAAACAGAGGGATGTTAGATGAAGAGATGCAGACGCGTTTTCTGCAGACTAGCTCACCTCCAACAAGTCGTCGAGCTGAACAACCTTTACTTTGCAGTGCTGTAGCTCGAGTGTCTGCATCACTATCGAAATACAACCTTCAGGTGATTCTGTGCAGCTTCCATTTGCCAGCAGGAGAAGATAAACCGGTCTGCCTACGTGCACTGATTGTATCAGGCAGCTCCCAGTGACTTTCTAACACAGAGAAAACTTTCAGTTCAGGCTGTGTGAACCCCTGCAGCCGTACCACACGCATGTCAGACGGGTCGTCACATGAATATGTGAATAATATTCGTCATGCTGTTAAAATGCTGTTTTGTTTTTTGACTTTGTGCTTCTGTTAAGTTTCAGGATCTTCAAGTGGACAGAGAGATGCTACTGACCTCCAACCGGAGTTTAGCCGAGGAGAGCCTCGCACGGCGACCCCGCCTTAATAATGGCAAACTCCAACTGGCGGAGAAATACCGGGAACTGTCCAACCTGGCAACCACATGCTGGGAAAAACAGAGTCAGCTTGGTGAGTTTACACCACTGCACAAGAGACACAAAGGGAGAGCGGGGTGAGGGGCAGTTTCTGCTTCCATATAGGATGCTAACAGATGACTTCTGTCAAGACAAATCAAGAGGAGTGAGGCTGTGACGACCGATCAGGGCCGGATGAGTAAATATGGCCGTGTTAAGTGAAAGTGAAGGGCCGCTGCAGCCATTTTTCTGATGATAGGACAGCTTTCTGTGTGAAAGTGAACTTAAGATGGCCACAGACAGATTTCATATTTTCCAAAGGAATAAATCACAAACTGACCGCCGAAGGTTAAAACTAATTATACATGATATCCCACAGTGGCTCCTCATTGTCTTACCTTGTAATTGCAGTAAGACAAAGAGCCTTTACTGTACTCTGAGACATAGAAAGCGAAAATACATTTATATCACTTTTGACACACTCGCTAGTTTAGAGGTGTGGGAAAAAAAAGACAAGTTTCACATCAGAATACAGGAAAGCTTCAGAGTGTCAGAAAGCCTCAGCATGACTGGAGTTTGTTCATGGGAACGAAATGGAGCATATCAAATACCAGCAGGAAGCTTGCAGCAGTTGTCAAGGAATTTGCGGGGTGAAAGGGGCCTTGTCTTTGTTTAGGCAAGTCATGCTTTTGACGGGGAAGCTATAAGGCAGCACCGAAGGATGTCTTCCTACATTTACATCTACACGGACATGCTTACACTGAATTGATTGATTAATTTCCAGAGATATTGTCAACTGCTACTCGTTTATAACTCCATGTGTAAGCTTTTGTGGTTTACTCTTAATGATAACGTGCTCCAGTTTCAGCTGCCGGCCGGTGATGGACGTTTTGGAGGAATGTTAAACTTCCTGTCAATGTGTGCGCGCTACACATTTGTTATCCCACCTCCCCAGCAAAGCAGCAGGATGGGCGGGGGTCCGTCCTTCCTCTGCGAAACATCTGATTCTCATTTGGTGCAACAAGGGAGGGGAAGAGGGGAAAAAAAAAAAGGATGTATGAGGAGGCTTTTCTTGAGGCGAGTAATCGTGGCAGAGACTAACTGCGGAGCGGATCAAGGTAGACAGCTGTGTTGTAGGATACATCCTGCTGTTGGGAGATGGGATCTGTGAGCAGAAAAAGCTGGCAGAGCGTGTTGTGCTTCTGGTTCCCAGGTGGAGTTACAACCTTGAATGTTTTCTGACGTCTACTCCAGACAGTTTCTCACAACTATTGCAAGCATCTACTTACCAGTTGTTAATTATTGGCATTGACTTTCAAACTTTTGAAATGAAACATAAGCCCCTTCTCACACACACACACACACACACACACACACACACACACACACACACTGATCCCCTTCTTCTACTACTATGTTTTGCCAAATACATGTTTTTGTTCCACATGCAAATTAGAGTTAAATATGGTGTTTGTCAAGTTTGGATGTTGGGTGTATAAGAATCGGTTCGGAGTCCCACATGAGTCAGTTTTAGGCAACAACACTAGTTTGGGTAAGGTAAGGGAAAGATCATGCTTCTGGTATTTTAGGGAAAAAAACAAATGATACGTTACATGTGTGAACTTTTTACGGATCTGTTTTGAATAAGCATTCTGCAACAAAGGCCGCGGTTACGCTCGTCTTTTCAATGCGACTTTTGTCATCCGATCACGCCACATGTTGCTCACGCTGAGATCTCGATCTGCCGGTCCATATGCCGACGCGGCCTGGCTCGCGTTGGCTACGGATCTCAGCGAGGTGTGGACAGCATGTGGCCACAATCTGGACATTTTATTAAACGTAGCCGTCCCGTCATCTTTCCGGCCACGTGCGCGTTCCTCTCCCGATCTGAGACCTCTCGTCTCCGCTGTTGTAAAATAAATGAAATATAAAGAAAAAAATAAGGCGGCTCTCTGTTGCACCCAGTGCAGTTTTATACATCTGACCAGGCAGGCTGCATTAAAGTGTCATGTGTCACTCTGATGTTCATTACGTTTCCCTTAAAACATATTATATAAACTTATTTATTCTTTTAAAACACACTAACACTAACTGATAAAAAGCAGCTGTTGGTTATGCACTTTTAATTCTGTCTTCAGGCATATTTTTCTTATTATTACAGATGCTGCCAGATCTTGACAGCATCAGATCACTTTGAGATATTTTTGGCTCGGGTACGATGCTATTTAAAACATCAGAAGAAAGTGTCAGATTTGCTGTCATCATCGAAGAATCAAAGAGAAAAGAGCTTCGTTCTGGATTTTGCACTGAAATTAGACATTTATAGATATTAGAAACCACAGAAAGAAGCAGACGTGAGTTGTGTGTTGTTTGTAGCGCTAGCATGCTATCAGGTATTTGAAGATCAGGTAGAATAGAGTCACTACTTTTTTAAACCTGAAAATCACTCCTGACCTTCACAGCTTCGCACTGATTTTAACACCGTTTGTCGGCTCCGTAAGCAGCACTGCCTCACGTTTGGCTCCTGGCACCAGTTTAGTCAGACCATTATAGGTAGGCTGCGGCGGATCGTTTGATGCTATTGAGTGTTTTCATCTGTTTGACTGCCGCGGTCTACTGGCAGAGGCTAGACGGCGCTTTTGTCTATTACAGATCTTCCCTAATCTCTTGTAATCCTTCAGCCAGTATGCTTCACAGCAGCATTAAAAGAACATTAAAGTGCCAAATAAAATACCGAGCTGAACCTTTACCCTCTGACCACACAGTAAGTCTCCTCACAGCCACTAATTCAGGACAAACGGAGGCCAACCTCTCAACATATGTGTCTTTTATTTTCACACTTGTATTTGAGATGTTGGGTGTGGTCATCAAAACGGGATTATGGGCTTTTTTTTGTTTCCGTCATACCGGATCTAAGTGAATCTAAACTGTGAGACGAGGCTTTTATGTTCACTTCCTGTGGGAAACCAGCTGACTGTGTCTGTCCGGCACCTCTGTAGCTGCAGAACAAAGCACATAATAGTGTCTTATAACCAAGCCTTTTGTTTGGGACTTTCCATATTCACATTTGAATAACATCTTAACATCAGTCACTTGTGGGTTTAGAAGATCTGAATGTTTGAGTGTGATACTAACTGTGTGTTATAGACACTTATCAGGCATTTTGCTGCCTGGTCAGATTCACCTTTTGTGTCTTAATACATATTTTAAGGATTCAAAGGAAAAGTCAAAGCATTGAGAGCAAAATGCATCGTCCTAAATACACAACTAAAAACATGTAACGCAGTGGGAAGTGTGTAGGCCTTTACTGAGCAACATCACTGGTAAAAATGTCTTTTTGTAAAGACAGAAGTTTCAGTCAGTTTATAGTGCGTCTGTTGGAGAGTTTCTGAATGTGCAGCCAAGAATTACTGCTGCCACAGGCGAGGAGACGCTCAAATGAAAAGTTTGACTGATAGACAAGATACACAAACGTGGCAGCAGAGTTCTGCTTTAATGGAAATTTTTCAGTTTTACAAGAGAAGAAGCTTGAAACTTTCCTAAGAGGATCATGAGTCTTAAAGTGTGTTGTATCTTTAAAACAGGTGCTGGACTTTGTTATGCACCAGACTTTATCTTATAGGAGTAACAGTAAACAGCGACAAGGAAACAATTACGTCTGGTTGAGGTCAGTATTTGGTTTGTAATCTCTCCAGTGGGTCAGATTAATGCTTCGCTAGTTAATGTTTGTACATTCCTGCTTTTCCTGCAATAGGGAGGATTTAATTTGGGGGATATCCTTTCCTTGACCAGCAATATGATTGACCAGAACCAAAATGTGTAGAAACTAGGATACAACTAGGAAGAATCCTTGATATATGATGAATATAAAGCATTCAGAGTAAATCTTCCACTTCACAAACGTCAGACAGCTGTCCTAAAGCCAGCATGAGTCCCATGAGCCGAAAAAAGGCCACAGAAACTCAAGCGACAGAGAGTCTAAGGGAAAAAAAAGAAAGAAGTCATGGAGCTGATCACACTGTTTGATTGGCAGGATAAACCACAGTGAGGAGCGCCGGGAAGGAACAGATGGTGGCTGATATATCGTGAGGAGAATCATGAATAAACACAGAAATAGTAAGCTGTTACTCTCACTCTGTAGAGCTTAACGAGAAGCTGCGAGGCTGTTATCGCACTCGTTATGGATGCTGTGTGTGTGTGTGTGTTACAGGACACACACACACACACACACAAGGCTGCAGGGGTGTAATTCACTAGCCGAGGTCCTGGCTAATGTTCAAGCCTCCAATACATCCATGTCCTGCAAGGCCCCGTCTGTAAAACCATGACCTCTGTGTATAATCAGCAGCAACACACGATGCATTAAATAAGAAATCAGAGAAACTAGAATAAATATTTATTTTCTCTGGAGAAAGACGATTCATATTATTACGTCATGTTTCTCATTTTGAGATCGGGTTCAGTTTCTTCGTGTTTCTTGTCTGACTTTGACTCTTTATTAATTTATCTTTGCTTGGAAAGACTTTTGTTTATCTAATGTTTACTTCCATCTGCTGTAAGTTTCACCACATCCACTCGAGTAAAACAAAAACACGTTCTTGAGAGTCTTGTAGGTAAAACACAAGACTTGACATTCAACCTGGGCCTGTTTTCAACTAAATATACAGTCAAAAGTTTGGACACACCAGTGTAGAGTTATAATTATCCTCTGAAATCAATGAAAGCAACCCTGACCGTTGATAGTAGGTGTTAGATGCAGGTTTCCCACAGCATGTATTTAGAGACTAAATGACAGCAGAAATACAAGTGATGATAAGAAACTAAATTACTGATGTGAGTTTCTATCTGCTGTCTGAGATGTAGCTTCAGCATGTTGACATCAGCACACACACACACATAAACACACACACACACAGCTCTGAACACTCAACCTTTACCTGTAAACCTGACCTGACCGGCGTTTGAATATTTTGTTTTGGGAACAACCAGTTCTTCACCCTTTTAAGGACACCAGAATAAAAGGTTATATGCAGCTTCAAGAACAATATATTGCACTCATATCTTGAGATGCTACCTGTCTGTTACCGCCTGCTGCTTTGTCATCTGTTTCTGTCTCGTTTTTCACTGTGTGCTGAGTGTTTTGTCGGAGTGATTATTTGTGCTGCTTTATGCCTTCTATGCAGCGTTTTTTTTCTGCTTTTTTTCCAGTAAAGAATTATGGAGGCTGCGGTGGAAATTATAAATAAAAGTTTTGACAGCAGCCACCCCGCACTAAACTAATAAAACATCCTACACGAGTCTCATGTTGTACCTGCAAGACTGATGCTGCTGTTCATCGTTTGTTATGTGAAAACGCCAGTTTGCTGCTGACAGCGCTGTCAGCTGATGAGCCAAACAGCCGACCAATGAGACGGATAAATCCAGCTCGACAACGAGGTGCACGTGAGATCAAAGGCAGGACTAGACGATAGCTGAGAGATGATGGCAGCATATCTCACCGTTACTCTGGATAATCCTCTGAACACAATGTCAGCACTTTTCTTGGTGACTGTTTCTTCCAATACAAACATTTTACAGGTAGATTTCTTACAACCAGAGCAAATAAACTGTCTGCGTTGGCAGATGCTGCTAGGCGTAACTGTTTCCTAAAACCCTTTAACAGCAAGGCCTTGTCAGTCCACCTGTACGTCCCAAATCTTAATTTTTTTTATCTTGTTCCCATCAACTCTGCTCTTTGATGAGGTATCTTTTTTTTCTAAATTCTCTGTGATAATTCCTGATCTCCATGAAAAAGGAAAAATGAGCATAAATCTGTCGGCATGTTGTTTTTTTCCATCTAAAACCTTTGTTCAGTGGCTTTTAATAAGCATTGAGGCTTCTAGAGGGGCCGCTACAGGGGCTGTACGCTTCAGTCTTACTGAACAATACGGAGGGAGATCACTTAATGTTATGTTTTTGGAGTTTATAATAATGATAAACTTTATTCATGTAGAAGTTCTCAGAAAAAAACAGTGATTGAAACCAAAAACAAAGATCAACAACACAATCAGAGGAGTTAAAGCGCAGTAAATGTATAAATAAATCCCAGTAAAGCTTTTCTGAAACGTGATTTAAAGGCTGAACTCAGGAATGTTACTCCAGAGTCGAGGAGCAGAAAAGGATTTTTCATCTTTGTGTTTGAGTCAAGACAAATCTATTAACTTTATGTCAAAAAGGGGCTTTTAGGGCAACATTATCAACTTCTGAATTATGAGTGTGACAAGTTATAGATTAATATGGAAGAACAATGACCTGCACCGAGGCTAAAGGTGGCTACGTCAAAGCTACTATAAGTCTCTAAATCTTATTAATGGAGCAATAATTTCTTTATCCCATGTCAGGTGTGTCAGCTTGTGTTTCCACACTACACCTGTAGCATGTTGTTGTAGTGAAAGGAACAATAGGAAACCTCACAGCAGTGTTTCATCAGTCGACTCCCCATCAGCTCATATCAGCTCCCTGACGAAATGTGTTATTCTATCGCCGTCACCATTCACTGGCCTCCAGGTCCGCTTTGCCCCCCACACTGTTGTTCTCTACCTCCGAAAATGTAGGTCACATACAGCTGCTGTGGGAGTATTTGTTTGCCTGGCTGTCACCTCTCATTACACCCGCCTCCCCCTCATCTGCAGCATCTGCAGCGTGGGGTCAGGACGAAGGCCGCTCCTTGTGTCTCGCTACGCCGGACACAACAGTAGATTATTAATTCTGAGGCGACGGCGTTGTGGAAAGGGGGAACCTTCTGGGCGTAATGCTTTTCTTTAAAGTTGATTTATTGCCTCCTGTAAAGATCTGTGTGAACGATTTGACAAGCAAGGAACATTTAACAAGATGGTCCTGACCGCCTGCACACATTGTCCTTTTCCTCTCTATCTGTCTAGATGGGGAGCGGGTGGAGATTTCCCTCAGGGGGGCTCAGCGCTATTAAGAGTCATTACTGTGACCTTTATTTGCCCCCCAGTCTCCGCTGAACCCAGTCTGACTTGTGTGTGCGTGTGTGTTTGGGGGCGGGGGGGGTTAGCCTGGCTGTCACAGCATCTCTTGGAGGGACAAGACACACTTTACAGTCAGCTGGGTCGAATGTGTTCATACTGATGCTCGGCTGCGACCCCCCCAGGAGGTGAACACGTGACAGAAACCCACTTAGATATTTATCAGGCTGGCTGGGCCCACTTTAAATCCATTTATATGCTGTATTCAATATTTAACGCTTTATAACACCCTGTAATGTAGTTATACGCAGATAGAAGGACATTTCACATGTTTATTGTATTTAATATTTATACTATTACAATTGTTTCACTATATTGTCATTCATTATCTGTTTATACACCAGCCTCCAGTTATAGTTGTTGATAACTACATTAATAAACCCTGCTTACAACCACATTATTGCCATATAATAACTGTTATAACATATAAATGCTTTAAAGTCGCGTGTTACCAACATATAGTAACACTTGTAAGCAAGTGTAATTTGTTTATTAATAGATTCAAACTGACACAGAAATCCACCAAAAGCCAGATCTTAAAGGGTTGAATCCATTTTATTATTACAGCTTAAGTCTTCGTTTTGTAGTTTTCATCATTATTTCCCTCAGTGGTAACAACATATTTCCATAAGTTTAGTACTTTCAGATCTATTTGGGGGTATTTGATGTTTACAGGGAGATGACAGGAAATGATGTAATGCAACAATCCCATCCAGATGTGAATCGGAGGCGTTGTGGTTCACGGTTGTCGTCCTGTTCTTTTTCAATTTTCTAATTTCTTTTATAAAGAAGAGTTTTAAATGTACGTTGTGTCCTTACGATAGAAAAATGGTGCGTTTTCATTTTTCATTTATTCGCTCCGTGTCTGAATCGATCTGAGTATGTTTAAACGTTCTGCATTTTTTATTTTATTGTCATAAACATAAATAATTCAAACGTGACATGAGTATGTGCTTATGAACACTAACCTCTCAGTCTTTTCTCTTGGTGAGAAACGATGTCAAAAAGAGAAGAAGAAATAATTCATATTATATTAAAACATTTACTCATAATCATTGTTTTGTTGAAGTTTTATAGATTTATTGTGTGCAAACAGGAAAAATTAAAAGAATCTGTGTGTGATATCTAAGACGGTAATACGAGCAGATGGTAAAAATGAGACTCATTTTCGTGGTCAAACCAAACGAAGACCAGCTTCTTAAAATAGCTCAAAGTTTAATATTTACAGCCCTTTTTTTCCCCCTCTTTTTTTTTCTAGCCAAAAACTGTCCACCCCATCACCGCCGTCTCCTCGTCAGCACATACCCCGAAGGCTCTTTGTGATCTGGAAAGTAATTTTCTCTGCCGCGGTTTCTTGGCATGCATCAGTGATGTTTCTTTGTCGTTGCAGAGACTCGTGGCCTGAAGCGCAGCCTGCAGACGGCGCAGAACCTCCTGCAGGAAGAGGTGGCTCACGCAGAGCAGCATTCAGAGGTAAAAGCGTCTTGTTCTTGTTCACACTGAACACACAGCAGTCCACTAAACACGCATCCATCATGGCAGCATGTGTCCTGTCAATCCTGCTTTCAGATTTTACAGTATTGTATAATATGTTTGTGTACGTTACCTTTAGCTACAGTAAAAAACGCTCCCTGTAACAGCTGCTGTTGGACGATGTGTGTTAATGACAAATTACTGGATTCAGATCGTTTCTATAAATCTTGTGACGTGTGAGAGATGTTGAAAAGCACATTTGATGGAGCTGGGAGATCACAGTGATGGGACATCACGTGTGTTAATCGTGTGGTGATTCACACGGATGAGTCACATGATTTATCGGTCGTGAATGTGATGTTGGTGACGACCTTGCAGCATCACTTCAGTAACAGTGAGCTCAGTACTGTGGGTTCATATTAACACGTTCACCTGCGTGTACTCGCTGACGCCCGCCTGCAGGCTTCTGTTGTTCAACTAACAAGTGTGAACATACACAACCTATTTTTTCAACATTACGGTTAATTCGTGTTGAAAATCAATCAGCAGACCTTTTTCTGTGTGTGATGTAGATGTTTCCGACAAAGAAAGCAGCATCTCTGTTGTAATATTGTTTATTTACTCACCACACAGAACAAACATTGATTTAAATGTGTAAAAAAAAAAGGTAAACATTCACATGAATAGGAGTGTTTGTCCAAATCAATCAATTGATTTTTATTTGTTTGGCAGCTTTCATACAAATAAGAGCCATTCGAAATGCTCCACATGACCGAACAAAAGGTAAACGAGGTAAACATGAAGATGGAATAAAAACATGATCGGTGCTCTTTTGAGAAATAGTTTTTACCCACAACAACAACAACAGTTAAAAACCACAAGCTGGCAATGAGTTTTTAATATAGATTTAAAGGAAGTCCTGACAGTAAATGCACCTTCTTCTACATCAGGGGGCTGTTGGTAGAGTTTGATTGCTTCATCTGAGGTTGAATGCAGGTAAATATGGATTCCTGCTGGAGCCAGTAAAAACCTTTAAAATCAATTCTCAAATCAACAAGGACAAACTGCAGCAGCTCCTGTTCTCCTCTTCATGGACACATGAGGGAGCAGCCGGCGCTGGATGGCTGCTGACTCGTCACTTCAGCTTATTGAACGGTCTCAGTTCACCCAGCATTCAATATAAATATATTTGTTCCCATCAGGCTGTTCTTCTTCTCCAGAGAATTGTTTTTATATCTTCATAGACCAGATGTTTAATCAGCAGATCGATCGATAATGAAAATGCTCGTTAGTTGCAGGTCTGATCTTTTATATATACTGTTAGATTGAAACATACAACACACTGTAAACTGAGTCAAACCTCTTGTTTTAAAACCTGCATTTAATGAAGCCAGTGAAGGCGTCGTACTCACAGTTGAACCCTCGGATCAATCTGAGCTGCACGTCCCGATCGATGCCTCCACGACTCGTCAATACAGCGGCTGACGACTGATTGATTACGCAAAGCAGCCTCGCTGAATTAAAAAACACCTCGGTTTGATTTATGAGACGGACGTATCGGTGAATAGATTTTATTCATTCTTAATCTGTTTTGTTAAATAACTTTTTTAAGTTAGAAGATATAAAATAATGTTTTCTTATAACTGCAGGTTGAAGACGGCCTCATATAACCAGTAAACAATACATCAATAATATAATATCAAAGACTGCAGTGTGAATACTTTCTGGTTTATTTAGTCTTTAGTGACTTTAATGATGTAATAAATACAGTAACGTTGAAGTAAAACCACATCTTATTTACGTGATGATCTGTAGTTTGATGGTTCCAGCCAGTCTGGTTTCAAGCCTTGTGATTGTTTGTAGACATGAACGTGTACGAAGATATTTCTCTAATGTCTCTGTGACTATCTCCTCTGATCTCAGCCGTTCCAGATTAAACTCTCAGAGCGTCACGATCGGTTCGGTGGAAAACCATCCTGATCTTCACGATAACTCTGAACAAAACAAAACAAAACATCATCTTTCTGCATTCGGATGTTTTCACACAAGTGGAAACTGTGACTGTGAAAATGTGGAAAAGTGTTTAGTTTTTGTTTTTTCTTGGCTTGTGTGTCTTTGAAGACTTTGGCCAACTTCTTCTTCTTCTTCTTGTTCTTCTTGTTCTTCTTCTTCTTCTTCTTGTTCTTCTTCTTCTCCTTCTTCTTCTTCTTCTTCTTCTTCTTCTTCTGCCTACAGTCAAACAAGGAAGATTCCTTTTCAGGTACCAACATGAAAATAGATATCTGATATCTTTGTTTGTGTCTCCTGTGCTCGTATAAATCACTCACGCTACTTTAGTTTCAGTCTGAAACTGACTTCTAGAGAAAACATGACCAGGTTTAATGACATTTTCATCAAATAACAATATCAGAAAAGAACAAATTAGACAATTGATCCACCTGACTGTTAATAAAATGGTACAAGAAACCCCAAAAATCTTTTACTTTACTTTATCTTTACTTTATTAATTAGATTATAGGATATCTAAAAGCAGCAAATGCTCTTCTTTTACATTTCAGAAGTAAATATTTGACATTTTTGGTCAAAATGTGACTGCATGAAATGAATTGATTAGTTTCTAATCGAGTAACTGATCGCTGGTTTTTTGCCTGTAGTTGCTGGGTTTTTTTCCTTCATAGAAATGACGACGACAGAAGTTGAAATCAGTAAAAGCAGCTGCAGATTCATAAAATCATCTTAATGAGCTTCTTCTTGACCTCAAACTATTCTGAAAGTTTCAGCTGTGGCCTCCCTCCTCATTTTTATGTCTCTTTTCTCACATAAATCTATTTGTTTTCTCCAGACGAAGTTAAATAGGCTTTACCTGCAACAGATGTTGTATATTGGCAGTATGGCCAATAAGGCCGATGCATTCACTGCGACTGGAGGTTATTTAATGGCGCCAGATGGAGGACGCTGCAAGACGCAGCGGGAGGAAAAGTAATAAACCAGAAACTCCAGCAATCGCATATCATCGAACAAGCGGCTGTTAATGTGAGAATAGTGAGAATTTACACCGTTTCAACATGTGGCCTCAGATTTAACCTACCAGGGTGACTTTTCTTAAAGGAGCCTGATTTATCTTCTTCCTCTGTGCTGTAGACTCCTATTATTGTCCAAAAACGATTAAAAAGCCACATGTTCCTACATTATGAAGAACGTGGGCACTGTAGTATTCATCAGTCCCCAACAACAGCGGTACAGTACTTCCTCCTGAGATGCATGTGCTAAAAACTGCAGCGCCCAGCAGATGATGAAAATAATCCTGAGTTATAACACTCAGTTTAACTATATCAGATGGTTTAATCCACAGATAAAAAGCTTGTTCATAGTTTTGCCCCAAATTAACATTTGTATTTAGTTATAGCAGAGAAATGTTCATCAGTTTGTCAACAAAATGTGTCGTTATTAACAACTGAATTATGTATTTTACCTTCTTCCACCCATTTACTACTAATTACTTATGTTTTTATCCACATTCGTACACTTCATAATAAAACCCAGTCACCTCGGCTTAATTTCTGCTGGAGCATCACACTTATTTACTCCTTCCATATATGAACAGTTATCTAGTTTTCTAGATTGCAGTTGTTTTGTTTGTTGGTACATTTGAACCGAACAGTATTTTATCTATTTTATCTTTACAGTATTTTATGTGTCCTGGTTTTCACAAACAGCTTTGTGTCGGTTTCAGTTTGAGTCTGACTTTAAAGTGGGTGAAATGTGAGGATGCAGAGCTGAGTGTGATGATCTTTCCTTTCATCCCACCACGTTGATGCCACAGAGATCTCTTCCCTGTCTGAACTCGTTGCTATGCGCAGGCTTTTATACCTGGTTAGAAACACGGTTACATGCATACGTGACCATGAAATCAGGTTCCCACAGACACAGCCGCGTGAACCAGGTTTCACTAATCCTTTACCCCGATTATGAAAAACCTCATTTACATGACGTCTGAGAAATCAGGTTACTGCAGAGAGCCGACAGTCTCCTGGTTGCTGTAGTGCATGTAAACAGATGAAGCATTATATACCTTTGGGTGCAAACGGTGAACACGCAGGATGTCATTAAATCACCCAAACGTGAATAAAACTTCACATTTTAGTCTCAGACCTGGAAATGAGCAGCAATGACGGTAGATCTGTCGCAAACAAGCAATTATTGATTCATTCCTTCTTTAAATGTCTTTTCCTGACAAATTGATGAGTGAAAAGTGGTGTGATTGTGGTTGTTCATCATCTTTTGTGTCGAGCAATTAGTCAAAATTAATCTATTTTAGTAATTGATCCAACGTAAGTCGTCTTTTTAAGAAAAAATGCCAAAATTATCCAGTTGTAGCTTTCTTACTTCAGTCTTGTATGGCAGTAAACGAAATATCTTGGGACAAAAAAACAGTTAGAGGAAATAATGATAAATAATCAGCCTTTCATTTGTGTCTTCTTAAATAAATATTACTTTAAACTATCACACCCGCCTTTATAGCGATTTTGATTTGTTTGAAAACATAAACCATGAGAGTGAAGTTTCTTGTTTTCTGTGCTGAAAGATGTTAAAACATCAACAAAATGAATAATGAATCCTGTCTCGCTCACTTTGGGAACCACCGGTGTCCGATTACTTCACTATTGTAACTACTGTCTTCGATGTTCTGCACAACCAGACTCAAACACACACAGACACTGATCACAGGGCTTTCAAGCGTTGCCAGATGTAACAGTTGTAGCACATAGACCATTGTTAGGTCTGACAAATGTAGTTGCAGTGAAATATTGCAGCTGACAAACTATGCCAAAGTTCATGGGTAAACATCCCTGAGCTTATTAAATCCTCTTTATACTCTCAGAGGAGTTTGTTTGAACGCTTCCCCTGCGGTCGGACCTCCCTTTGTGTGTCGTCCCGTCTGCTGATGTCGGTTTATTTGTCTGCCTTGTTTCACAGGAGCTGCTGGAGAAATTCATGGAGGGGAACGTAAGCCTGGACGAGTTCTTGGACTCCTTCCAAAGCTCCAGGAAGACGTATCATATCCGCCGGGCTCAAGCGGAGAAAATGCAGGAGCTTGCCCAAGCCAAGCGACACCCGGGCAAAAGCAAGAGAGCAGAGGAGCCGGAGAGCAAGATCCCCGAGGGGAAGAAGGACTCGGAGCAGCCGCAGGAGCCGCAGCGGCCCAACGGCTTCGTGGCTCAGGGACCTCTTAGAGTGTTCCAGGTACGCTACGGCCTCACGCCAGCCATCCTCCTCCCTCATTACCCCGTTTCTCCCCCCGCCTCAGCTCCAAGCCTTCAGTGTAGCACACCCCCGCACGAACCCCACATGGGACAGACCCACATCCTCAGCCCCAGCACTCCGCTCCCTGGACACGGCCAGCCGGTCGGCCTCAGGGTCATCGGACAGTTACCGGGAGGCTGGCCGGCTAACGGGCGGCCGGTGCGAGTGCAGCAGCTTTACAGGCCGAACCCTCAACAGCCGGAGCCGCCGTACCGATAAGTTGAAACATGGTGAGGAGGACGAGGAGGTGGAGGAGGAGGATGAAAAGCTGGTTTGAGAGGTCTTCCAAGACGTGGAACCAAACAGTGGCTGTCGCAACCATATAAGACTGATCCAGATCCGGCAGCACTGCTAACGTTCGTTTCTGTTCTCCATCCACGACACACAAATGTAACCAGGTAGAGTCGACGGAGGCAGGAAGGACACGGGAGATTTTTATTTTTATCTTTATTATGTTTAAGATTTCTACACAGAGGCGCTTGAAGCACAAGGTCATGAAGCACATCTATGAAGCAGAGAGAAAAACAGAAAAAGATCTCATTGTTCATTCATTCATAGGAGAGGCAGCAGTGATGACATCCATAAAGTGATAAAGTGGTGTTTAATATAAACTCTCATTGTTTTTCCCCAACATCATGAATGCTGATAACATAGTAATTTATTAATAATTCGCTCGCTATAACCTGTCAATATTATTTGCGGCGTCATGTACGATTTTAACCTTCTGCCTTCTTTTGGGGAACGTTATTTTATTTTTATCTTTTTCATGGACGGTGTTGTGAGCTCCTCGCATCAGTGAGCGATTTATTTATTCATGTAAATCCTATTTTAAATGGCTGACTTCAAAGCTTCTTGTTTACTGTGCTAAATGAAGAGCTGCTTCTCCTTTTCAAGGCAGCCACTGTTTGTTTTTTTGTATTTTTTTTTTAATTTCTCCCCCGAACTGAGTTGCAGAATGAGGGGAATTTAATCTCTATGAGAGCGCCGACGTTCTGCAAACGCACAGTCGAGTATTTAAAGAGGTCGAAGAGGTTTCCTTCTCATTTCTTTCTCTCCTCTCGCTTCAGATTGTAGTTATAACGCTTCTGCTTTCCTACTTCATATCACATACATACATTTCGCTCATGAATAACTCAATGAAGTGCATGTTTACTACATGAAAATGCCTTCTGTAGGCCAGTGTCCAGTTGCATAAAGCATATTTTAGTTTAACTTACATCATTTCCTTTTAAATTTGATTTGTAATTTTATTTTTTTGGGGGTCATATTTACAGAGTTTTGGTCATCATTTATATCTAATAATCCTTTCAAAGAGGTTCTGGGTATGAACATACATATCTAATCTAATATAGTTTCTTTAGCTCCACCTCTTTGTCCGCTGTGCTCGTGATGATCTGAAATTGCATCCAAAAAACTGCACACACTGTCTATGCATCTGTTTTGTTTGTTTTCTTATTGTTGGGACTAATTAAAAAAAACTAATCTGACCGATCAATAAACGGGTTGTAAACAAACCTTCAGTTTGGAAGAGAAACATTAACTGTAAATGACCAGCCAACTGTAAAATTAATCCTCAGAAACTCTCCTTTCACTGTTGGTCTGTTTACAACCTGTCTGGTCTGATTACTGTTTAAATATAACCAATGAAAATGTGACCAGAACCCTGAAAATAAGACCCGATGACTCTTCATGTAAATGTAATGTGAGGATTACAGGATGGTGACAGCAGAAACCCAGTGGAAGCGTCTTTATTGTCATTATTGTCTTTATGTTTTATGACAGTTTTAGATCAGAGTTGCTTTTTTTATTAATTTGTTTTATATTTATTTTCATGCCTTCCACTTCTGGGTTTTGCCTACAATGTCTTACTAAATAAAAGAAGGATACCTCACCTTTTTTAATACTTTTAAAAGTCACTCGGCTCACAAATATGTTTGAGATGTGTCTTGTACGTATAAAGTTGATGTGAGGAAAAATTAATTATCTCCAGAAACATCTTAAAGGTGCAATATGTAGGATTTATGTAAGACTTTTACTTTAAAACATTCAGTTTTGATGTTACGTTGTCTGATAGATAAGAGATATCAACTGAGCTAGCATGCTAACCAGCTAGCCGCGGCCCGCCGTGACTCATATTACCACTTTGTACCTGAACAGGTGCTAACGAGCTCAACGTTGGCACTGAATTAATATTCTGAATCACCTCCGTTATTTCCTCGTTGCAGTGAGATTTGAACAGTGCTGCCACGAGGATTTAATATCCAGATCGGACGCTTCTGTGTTCGGACTTCTCTCAACATGTAAAGTGTTTGTTTCTGCGACTGTGGTTTTGTTAAACTGTGTGTGTCTCTTTTCTATCGGTTGGACTTTTCCCAGCAGCCTTTTTTCTTTTAGCGGAGGAGCAGTAATGAAACAGATAAATGAATGTTGCTTTTTTATAATTTAAATAAAGTGCGACAACTCAGCCAAACACCCTGAAACATTTCAGATGATTTGCATTGCAGTTGCATCTGTGATGAAGGAGCTGTAGCTGCAGGCGTTCGTACCAGATAATTATGAGCGATGTCAAAGCCGATCAGCGCTGCAGTGAATGAAGATGAGCTAATAATATCCAAGACGAGTCGTTTCCATCCCTCCGACTGTACGTGTTCAGCAGCTACGGTCCTGCATGTGTGACTGGATGCATGTGAAATGTCAGCGTGTTGGCATCTCCGGTCTTTGACCTGATTACACTGACAGGAAAACAATAACAGCATGATGGATGAAATCCAAGCAACATAAAGTAAAGCTGCAGCGATTCATCGATTATTATTCACCAACTATTCTGATAATTGATAGTTGTTTTTTATATATATTTTAATGTCTAGATTTTCTGAAATGTGAATATTTTCTGTTTTCTTTACTTTTCTATGATGGTAAACTGAATATCTTGAGTTTATGGACATTTGATGACGCTATCTTGAGCTTTAGGAAACTGTTTTTGACATTTCTTTCACCATTTTCTGACATTTTATAAACAAAACCAACTCGATTTGAATTTCCCTGTTTAAAGTGACTTTAGCATCGGTAGCTTCTAACTAACCCGTTAACATCATGCTAGCTTGCGGCCCTGTGCTACTATTAGCAGCTAATACTGTTTTTATTCAAATACTTTGAAATACGGCCTACAAAAGTGTCTAATGTTGCTCGCTTGCTAACCACCTAACGTTACCTCTACGTTTAAAGCCTATTTGCAACAGTTTCTTGTTCAATATTGCTAATAAATGCAATATTACTACGTGTCATTCAATTATAGCCGTACATAGCCAATTAATCAATTAAATAATCATCAGATTGAAGAATATTTTTTCTGAACACAAAACTGCCAAATAACAAAAAAAATTAGAGATTTAAATAGAGCTGCAACAATTAATCGATTAGTTGACGTTTATTAAATTAATTGCCAACTATTTTGATAATCAATTGATCATTTGGAGAAAACTGAACAGTTTGTGAACAAAACAGGACGTTTGAAGGCATTTGGGACATTTTATAGACTAAATAACTAATATTTAATCAAGTAAATAAACAAATAACGTTAGTTGCAGCTAGATGTAAACCCATAGGACACATTACTCATGTTATTCTCTGTTGAACAGTCGTCTTATAATTGACATCAAGGTTAACTAAGCTGCAGGGACCTCGTATATAAACCGTTTTATTACAACAGCAAAATACTGTTAAAATGGGAACACGGTGCAGATTTTCTCATACTAAATGATTTGCATGTGAAAAAGCATGTCAGCTCCCACAGTGAGGCCCCGCTGGTGATGCAAACGCTTGTTATGCATACAGAAACTGTTATTAATTCACGTTAAAGGGCAACAATGGCAAAAAGCAAATACACAAAGACGTGTCTGCAGCTTGACTCAGGACGACGAGGAACAGGAAGTGTTAATAAGTCTCGCTGTGATGTGTCTAAATATGCAAATAATCCAGCAGCAGAAAACATCAGGGCTGTAAATCCTGAACACATTTTATATATTAGGAGTTTGTGATGGTATCAGTAACATCTACAGAGCACGCTAACGCGCTGTGGCGACGACTTTCCAAACCAACATAATTGTGCTAAATGATCAGCTTTTATATTTTCCAGCCTCTTTAACCAAAACGCCACGATGAAGCTTCGGAGTCACAGCACGTCATTAAAGATGGAAATATAGAAGTGTAGGTTCACCATGCAAACACTGCACTTTAAACAGTATTATTATATATATGTTGTTTATCTGCTGTCTGTCTGTTCAAAATGTAGGTTATTTATACACAAGAGGAGTTAAATATACCTCCGAAGTGAACAGAGGCACCAGCACAAACATCCAAAAGATGAATAAAATAAAGTAAACCAAAGTTTGCTATAGTGGTACACAACAGTGGTTTCCAATATGGGGTTCAGGACACTGACAAGGGTTCACAAGATACATTTAAGGGGTCCTGAGTCCTCCGATCTTTCCCTTTTTCCTTGAATTTATTTCGTTAAACCTGCTTTACCCTGTTTTCTTTTAAATTGATATGTTAAACTTGTTGTTATCGTTCATTTAGAGTCGTGACGGTTCCCAACTTTACTCAAAAATAATCCTGCAGATTCGAATTTAGCAGCTCAAAATACGGATGTTTGTCTCAAGATTTAGCAGCTAAAAGCAGAGTTAATATCGCTCATGTTGGCCATAAACACGACTCCAAAATGAATGCTAATGTTGCTCCACGTCTGCTGGACGTGTAAATAAGGAACACATCATGTCAATAGTGTGTTTACAGGTTCAAAATCAATGCATTCAATGCAGACGAGAGACTCTAGAAATGATTAAAATGAACCATCATTCAGTGGTTGAACCGGTCACAACGGGTTCAATCAGGGACGAGAGGTCACCAGCCAACACACTTTGTGTTATATTAGATTCACACAAGTGTTTAATAGGGAAATATAATAAAAGCAGTTCTGTTGATGCCAGCAGCTTTATATCACTGGTGCAGCTGGGAGAAAATCATGGAAAGTAAATGACTTACAGCTTTGGGTTCTTCCTACGGGACACTGAAACTGAGAAAAAATCATGTTAAAATATTTATATCAAGTACATTAAGGCATAATCTGGCTCCCTGTGTGTGTGGTTGAGACGCTGCTAAAGCGTGAATGTGACGGATATCTGTGATGGCAGATGACCAGCTGGCCGACTGAGACGCTGAAACACAAAGAGCAGTAAATGTGCGTTTGTGCGTTCAGTGGAGACGTTATATTAAGAACGATTGTTTAAATCTGGAGAAAAACCAAATGTCAAAAGCAGTTGTACCATCTGGTATTTAGCACATTTACCCTCGAGGACAATAACTCAGCCGCTTCACCGCTTGGAGACATTTTGTTTCACATCGATCAACGTAACCTTTAAAACTACGTTTTCGTCAATATTTATTTATTTTTTAGCTTTTTATGACCAAAAACCTGTAATGACATTTTCCTTCAGCCTCTGATGTACTTTGTGTTTTGTGCTAATTGCTAAATATTAGCATGCTAACATGCTAAGACAGTGTCCTGCTAAACATTAGCATGTTAGCATGCTGACGTTAGCTTTTAGCTCAAAGTACGGCCTCACTAGCCTCTGCTAGCATAAACTCTTACTCTTTTTTTTCTCATTTACTTTTATATATTTATAATATATTGATTTATATTTCTTATGATCACCACAACAGACAAAATACAGTAATTATTAAATCAAGAACACAAATTAGTTTTTTTGTTTTATTTCATGTAAGAAATTCAACATTTAGCATCAATATTAGACTAAACTCCAAATTAATGCGCTGTGTTTAATATCATCATTTTATTTACCTTTTATTAGCCAGTTTAAACTTTAATATGCAAATTTATAAAATGTACATAATCAGAATCACAACTGCCGCTTTGAAGAGGCAGACGTCTGTTTTATTGGCAATAAAACTGAAAGCACGTTGATAATTACACAGCAGGAGGTCCTAAATAAGAAGTAACTCTATTAGCTACATTAATTAATTCATCATTAAATAGTTAATTAAAAGGCAGCACGGTGGCTAAGTGATTAGCGCTGGTGCCTCACAGCTAAAAGAAAACTGGTAATAGTTCTTTCTGAGTGCAGTTTTTGAGCTTTTTCTCCTCATGTTTCCTCCCTCAGGTCAAAGATATGCAGCTCAGGTGATTTGGAAACTTCCTATGAGGGTAAATAAATAATAATAATAATAATAATAATAATATTGCATCTAATTATAAGTCAGAAGACAGAATTTTCTTCTCAGTGTTAAAGATTAAATACCACGTAGTCTCTCGGCTGCCCATACATGACGTTTGGTTGTTGATGCTATCAGTAAATAATTTGGTATTTAATAAGGATACTTTTAGTTTTTTTTAATTAGGCTGCAACTATTGATTATTCCCAATGGTGTATTGTTTTTTTATTGATCATTTATTCTGTGAGATGCATGAAAATTGTGAAAATAATTGTAGAAAGACAAGAAGACAAGAAACAAGCAGAAAATTTGAGAAGCTGGATAAACTGATAATTGTTGGTGATTAATCATCTGACTTATTGATTTATAGTACCAAAAAAAACAACCTTTTATAGATATTTGTAGCCTTCTCTCCTTTGTGATTGGTTGGGTGTCTAATATGTGTTGTCAGGTGATGTCCAATAGGACGTATTGTTTGAATAGCATCAGTCATCAGTGGGTTGTGAACAGTTTCTTGTATGAAATGGTATAAATTATCTATAAAGTGGGATATTCACACAGTATAATGTCTGTGATGAGGTAAACATGTGATTGACATTATTACTAGATGGTCTAATGGAGGCTGCTGGGAAAGTCCTTATGCATGCTCGGCTTATTAATATGATCATGTTGACATATTATTGAAGATTTTCACATCTCTTCCTGCTACAGTCTGTGTCCTGCCAACACTCAACAACATTCAAGTGACCTTATACAACATGTTTACATGTGAAACGATTTCCATTTGCTTCCCATACGGATCCTAAGAGTTGTCAATAAAGTACATTTGTCACTCTGAGAGGATTTGTCCTTTTAGTCAAACAGTGTGATCGATTATGGTTGCATGAAATATAGAGTTACAAAAACATACCGTAAACATGTTTACAGTTCACAGTACAATTAATATTACAACCTTTTTATAAAAAAAAATCAGGATCAACAGTCAAAACATTTCTATACTCATCAATATCACTTTTTCTATGTGGTCCTATAACACCATAACATCTGCCCTCAATGCAAAACACAACAGATACCTGGCTACAACTAAAGAAAATAAGAAGTAAATTCATGCATGTTAGAGGTATAACCAATAAACATATAAAAAAACGTCACAGAAATATGATCTGATATGATTTAAAGATGTATTTTTTCCCCTATTAGTGTAACGTAATGGTTCAAAGGCGTGACTGGCAGCAGATGTAAAGGCACATACTGTATGTTTCTGTTATCAGTGAACCAGTCTTTGCCTCCATCAGATTTTTTCTTTTCTTTCCAGCCTCACTGTGCAGATCCGTCTTAACAGTTCATTTCATTGTTATGCAGATGAAACCCAGTTAACTCTGCAGCTTCTGTTAAATCCAAATGAGATGAAAGCCGTTTGTGAGTTCGCTGCCTGTCTGACAGAAATGCTGGAGTCTTAAATGAACAGACTGATTCCCTGCTTGAGACACAACAAGGTCCATCACTGCCACATGCAGCGATGCATCACTGTTTCAGGTGATGTTTTGGGGGTTTTTTTTGTTGCTGCTGTCTGCTGCCATCAGTAAACTGAAGGGAAACATCAAACGTTTCTATACGCTGAAATGAAAGAGAGGCTGCTGGCAGAACTGGGGCAGTCTGGAGAAAAACACATTTCTTATTTCCGAATTAATTGTGCATAAATAATATTTTTATGCTAAATCACGACAGCGCTCTGATGCTCTCTGGTGGTGCAGCCAGCCGTCGCAGCTTTTTAAAGACCTCTATGTTCATTTTTGTTTTAACTTTTCATTTCGTTGCTTATTACTGCTGACGAGGTTAACTGTAAACCTTCTGATAGTCTTGTTTCTTGGACCGTTGGCCGTCTTGGGATCGCTCTGCTTCCAGATGTTCTTCATCCTCCAGGAGACTCTTTCTCTGGTGTGAATGGTGCATCTGTGTGTGTGTGTGTGTGTGTGTGTGTGTGTGTGTGTTAGCCGTTTGGACGAAGCCTTCACATTAGACTGATTGATCGTTCTCATCAGAATTTGGATATTGACTACTACATATATGAATATTTTAGTAAATACATGTTGTCAAGCTGCTGTCGCTGTTAGTTGGTTTGCAGACTTTGACTGTTTGCTTCTACTTTATCTCCATTAACATCAATGTCAGGAATAAAACACAGTATATTGTAATCAAGGCACCTCATGTTTGTATATTTCTATACTATTCATATGTTAAATGGCATATACCACAACACATATAAACATTTTGAGGTACTTGTACTTTACTTAAATGTAAAGGATACCAACAGATACAAGTCTATATATATGGTGGAAAAATAGAGGTTTATTCCAACTAAAGATGTTACTTTCCCTGAGTCACAGCATGATCTACACAATGTAGACTGGTCACAATTAAAATCATTAGCAGCTATGGTCACAGTTTCCTAATTATCAAGCCATACAAGATCAACATGACAAAAAAAAACAGCATACAGATTAATGAGAAAACTCTAAAGGGCTGTCCTACATATTTTTCCTCCCCCGGCTCTTATAGCCCACAGTTTTTCATTACAACAGGCTCAGACCTTAATCTTCTCAAAAAGTACCCACTGTGCCATCCAGTATTTTACTCCTTTCATTTCCATCCAGTATTTTTCCTCCTTTCATTTTCTATGCGTCAAAATCTCAATCCCTCTTCCTCCCTCTTCCACCCATTACCTAGACAAAGTCACAAGTCCCAAATGTGCTTTGATTGTAATGAGCTGCTGGGTAAGAGCTTAACTCGTGTCTAAATTTTCCTCCAGACAGTTTAACAGCTTTGAATGTTACGCTTGTTCAAGGCAAACGAGTCAACGATAATTCAAATGTTCACCGGAGAGCTAAATATTTCTTCAACAATTCACTCCTCTTCACACACAGTCTGTCTAATAATGAAACCTGCTTAAAGGAAGTGGCACACACAAAGGTTTTCACATCAAAAGCACGACGTCCCGTCCTACTTGCTCACATTCTGGTGACGTCCATGGAGTCGTGAATGTCAATCACCTGAAACCCCAAGTTGTCGATCCCCAGCTTCTGCTGGTGGTTGTGATTTTCTTGATTGTGGTTGTTGTGGTTTCTCTGGTCCACGTCTGTCTCGAAGCAGTTGGCGCAGTGAGGCGTGGTGACCGGCACACACTTGGAAAAGTTTGAGAAATCCACACGGTACTTTCCTGTCTTGGTGCGGGAGACGATGGGCAGGAAACTGTTTCCCCATTGAATCTCCTGAGGGATGTAGGAGGTTCGGACCTGACAGCAGGAGCTGGTGGTCTCGGCTGTCCCGTCCAAAAAGACCACCAACTCAAAGTCCTGCAGCGGGAGAGTGTCAGCTGACAGCTCGTAGAATGGACTTGATCTGTTAATCACGTGGTAGAGGGTCAGAGGGCAGACAAAAAACAAGTTATCTTTGCCAGCATCAACCATGAAATCAATGTGCACCTGATCCAAAATGATGGTGTCTCCATCTGGTGTGGTTGTTGTCCTAAGCAGCTTGCCGTAGATCTGGCTGCCAATTAATAAAGTCTTTCGAAGGTTGGCCACTCTGATGAGGAGACATAGACTGCCTTTCTTCAAGCAGATGATCGCCATGTCGCTGAAGGTGACGGTCTTTGCTCTTCTTTTGGGTAACGAGATCTTGGCCAAGATGACCCCACACATGAAGCAGTTGATGAAGATGCCAATGAGAGACTGGACGATAATTAGAGCTACAGTGCCAGCACAGTGCCCAGTCAACGCCCTGCCACCGTACCCGATAGTGGTCTGGGTCTCCAGGGAGTAGAGGAACGCCGTCGTGAGGCCGTTAACATTGTCTATACACTGGACGTGTCCATCTGTGCGGTTCTGTCCGGTCAGATCCCCATTGCTCTTTGCAATCCAGAACCACAGCAGACTGAAAACGAACCAGCTTCCTGTAAATGAAGCCACAAACAACAGCAGAACAAAGCGCCAGCGGATCTCCACGAAGGTGGTCCAGAAGTCCACCACGTACGTAAACCGGTTATTGGACTCTATGTTGCCGAACTCAATGTTGCAGCGCCCGTCTTTGGTGACCAGGCGTGTTTTGCGGTTTCGGTGCCCAGTTGGCTGGATGTGACCCCGGAGCAGCTGGAACATCCTGGAGCTACAAGAATCAAACCATAACCACCATCCATATATATCAAAACAGGACTTCACTTCATACCAATGTCATCATTATTGCCCAAAATCACAAATAACAAGTTTATCTCAAAGGGCCTTAAAATCTGTAGAGTACTGTACACACCATTTGTAGTATTTGTGATATTAAAGGTGTTTTTTATGGGATTTGTTGACAACAATAAAAATAAGAAAATAGCCAAAGGTTGATGCATATACACATGGTTGTACATGTCAGATTATTATAGTAATTATTATATCTAATTTGACTTATATATCGTTAGAAGAGAAGTACATGTGTTTAGTACAGATGGTGGTATTTATGTTTATTTAAATGAAGGTATGTATACTTGTTTGTACAGTGCAGTATATAACACGTGAGCCTTACATAACAGCCCCTGATTAGATTCAAGATTGACACTCAAGAAACTTGTTTGTTTGGAGAAGAAAAAAAAATACTATCACTACTAATACTACTAAAATACTACTATTTGATTTATTTTAGAATATATGTTCACACACATTAACAAATATCTTAATAACAATCTGATTCATGTCTTTGTTAACAAACATCTAGTGTAGTATAAACACTTTCTGATCACACAAAAGTACTTTAATTATTAACTCTCAAATCCAAATCCTCATTAGATATATATTTTAATTATTTTTATACAACATTATCTTAACATGTGTTGAACCAACTGGAAAAAACTTTAGTTTTCACTTATTAAGATTTAGAGATTTAAGTATTATTACCATCATATTTCTCTAGTTCTTTGTATTTCTACTACATAATTGGCAAATACACTATACGCAGTTTGAGATTAAAAACACATTTAAACACTAAAACACACTGATGAGTGAATCCTCACATCATCAGTTGAGTAGAAAGCAAAAAGTTTTCACGTACCTGCTAAGTGAGAGCATGGGCCCAGAGTACTGACTGGATCTCTGCTCAAACTTCAAGCTCCTTTCTTTTAGCGAGTGGCCATAGAGGCATTGGAAAGATTTTAATCCACAGTGAAATTTCCTAATCCCAGCCACATGCCACCGTGTACATAGACAGAGGAGCCAGCCAGAAGACTACCAGAAGGCTACCAGTGGGCGTCTCTTGACTGACAGGGTGACTCCCTTCATCGCCGCTCCACCACTGCTATACAACCATAGACTTCACCAGCACTAGATTCATGATTAACTCAACAGTATGAGGAGTCTCTAAGAGTGGAAGGTTTTTGGCGAGAAAGCCCTCTGTGCTTTTGTGTGGCAGAAGGTGCATCTATTGAAGGGGCCAACGTAGCCGGTGCTGCACCCATGCTGTTTTTGTTTTCAACCCTGAGAACATTTGGGATTTGCGTCGGGCCTCACAAAGAAATCCCTCAATTGCATTTCCCCTGGTCCCCCTCCCCCCCGTCAAACCTGCAAGGCTGCCTCACATTTGCATCAAAATGAAGAGCTGCTGGGACAAAGTGTCTTTGCCATTTTTTTTGCTGGCTGTAGAGAGACAATTTTCATATCTTTGGAGCGCATCTCCATGATCTCTTATAATATGAGGGAGGTCTTGAATTCATCAGATACCCCCCCAGTGATGGATACTGATGCCATTAGCTGCATGTAAATGACACGAAGATTCAATATGCAGACAGTGTTCCTGCTTGATTGATTCAACCGCAGAGACCCTGCAAGAATCATGCAGGATAGATAAGAGTTTTCCTCCATCTCATATGGATGGAAACTATCTGATATCAGGTTGAGGTTGAATTATGTTGAACACGATATCTTTTCAAACACACTAACGATATGTATCCAAATGCAAAACGTGCACTTAAAGGGTTAAATGTGTAAAGATGGAGTACTTTTCACAAAAACCTGCAACAATTAGGACAATCAAAGAAGTAGAAAATCAATAAACTGTGTTATCACAGGTTAAACCCCGTATGTTTAGTGTTGGGGTGAGTTTTTTTTGTTTTATTATCAGTGACTGTATTCTGAATGCTTCACTCTTGTTGTTTGCTGCTATTTTGCACCGTGCTGCAGGAAGTAAACACATGGAGGATGTGGAAGTGGCTTCTTAAATCTGATATAAGAGAAGGAGGGAGGTTCAAAACCCCCCTTTATTTCAAGAGAAAACCACAACAGTTGTTATCAATCATGGCACCACGCACGGCCAACTGTGCAAAAATGCAACAATACTTTTCAACTGAGCAGCGGTGGCAAGTACTTAAACACATTTGATGACATACTGTACTTACATTAAGTACAATTCTGAGGTACTTGTAGTAGTATTTCCATTTGATGCTACTTTTTCACTACATTGCAGATGGATATATTGCACTTTTTACTGCTTTATGTTATCTGACACAGTGTAGTTTTAGATTATTTTTCAGATTATATGATGAATTTATAAAATATAACACACTATTAAAGACTAAATTTGAGACATTTGAGACCTGTGGGCATCATTTAAATACCTCAAAGAAGTTAAGTTATTCAATATTTCACAGAAAGATTACAGAAAAAAAATGCAAAATTCAACATTGAATTTGTGTTCATTTGTATTGAATTTGCATTTTAAAGTAAATTTGGTTTGTAGGCTGATATTAAGTTCTCACTAAGCTTAAAGCCTAATAAAATATATTATTATTACTATGCTTTGAAATATATTGACTGTGACTGAAACATTTCTACTTGTTCATATAAATGATTGATAGAAAGCCGTGACTCTAAAAATATAAGCATGACTAACAAATGAGTTATTTATGATGATCCTGAGAGCAGTAAATCACTTATTATGCTCAGTATGAGGCTTATAAATATAAATATAATACCAGCACATAACCTCATAGTTAAGGTCAACAGACACAAGTTAATATGCATGTACCTCATTAATGCAGCAGTACGTCCTGGCCTTTAAAAGCCATTAATATTTTAATATATCATTGTCATTTAACACTTTTTCATGTTAAACAAGATCTTTTTTTTTCCTTTCAGTTATTAAATGCAGATTTTTATATTCCAATATGTAAGACTCATTTTTCTGGTCGATTTAGAATAAATAAATCCATCATTGGGATTTTTCTTTAAGTGGCTCTCATCCAACTCCTAGATTAGTTTATTAACACAATTTCATGTCCAAAAACTATTAAAAACACACCAATCAACGCGCTGCCGTCCTTCATCTGGTCCATAAATAAGAGCCGGGCGTCAGTGATCATTTCTGTTATTGATTTTACATTTTGTGTGTGTTAAACAGGATGATGTAAAGATCACAGAAATGGCGCCATCTAATGGACAATCCCTGAACAACACGTAACCTGCAACACCGGATTAGCTGTATTTGAAGTAGCTGAATATAGAAACAAAGAAAGTCTGCAAAGATTTTAATCTTATACAAATATAATATACTGTGCAGTTACATTAAAATTAATGTAATCTGTTGGAAAGAAGGAAAAATCCTTTAATAAAAGGATAAATAAAAGTTTTCTACAAAACATCTATAATTATTAATAAAGTTAAATAAAAATATATGATTGTATTGATGATGAAACACAGAAATAATCAAACTAAATAGATTTAACAGTAAATAACAAATCGACTGTATAATTATACAAAAATAATCAGAGAGTAAACTATAAAATGTTCTTTACAATAAGAAGTTAATGTTTAGACTTTAAAATTCAATGATTATCTAAGTCTTAACAAAAAACTTATATTGCAAAACTGTTGCATTGGACTGTATTACAGTATATTTATTATACTGTAATACATACTGTATTACAGTATAATTATGTATAATTACTGCACATGTATCACACAATGACACCTTGGTTCACTGGAAATATAAGAAGATTGTATTTTATTACAGTTTATACTGTAATTGTTTACATGTTTACTCCACCAACACCCATGTCAACATTTTCCTTTGCCCTCAAAAACAACACGCACGCACGCGCGCGCGCGCACGCACACACACACACACACACACGCACGCACACACGCAGTTGCAAAACTAAGTATTGTGGACACTCTTGTGGTGAAGATTTCAAGGTTTGGCGAGGTTGTTTAGGGTTAAAAACAAACAAACAATGCTAACGGACAATATTATTGTTTCTATGACGGGAATTATAAAACTACTAAAATAAAACCCACGTTGTAGAAAACCTGAATGATCCTTTGCTTTTGGCGGATGATACGAGTCCAGCTTCCTGCTAAACGATGTTTCTCTCCAACATGGGCTCCTCGGCCAGAATGCGTCTGAAGCCGAAGCCGCTCAGGTCCAGCGTCGTAAAGTTTCCGTCCAGGATCAGTTCTGCCACGGCGCGACCCACCGCGGGCGAGTGCTGCAGGCCGTGGCCGCTGAAGCCGGTGGCGAAATACATGTTGTTGATCAGAGGGTGTATGCCGATGATGCCGTTCTGGTCGAAGGTGTTGTAGTCGTAGAAACCCGCCCACGAACTGGTCACCTGAGGAGATGAAGGAGGCATGAGTTTAATCTGCAAACATACTGTTATCATGTCAGTAAAACGACCTGTTTCAGACAGAGGTTGAATTAAAGTATAAGATACGCTGCTATACATGTAGAACGAGAAACAATAAGTTACCTTAAGTTTCTCAAAAGCAGAAACACGATGAGCCAAACGGGGCCAAATCTTATCCTCAAAAAACTGGTGGTCCACCTCTAGATTACTCGTATCCGGCTCCTCCTCCTGAGGACAGACAAACATAAACACTCAGATCAGTGTTTGTTCTTATTTATAACAGTTAAAGAAACATCTTAGAGCCACAACAAACCTCCTCTGGTGACATCCCGGCGATGTAGTTCCCTCCTAAACCTTCTCTTCTGAAGTAAACGCCCGAGTAATCGACCAGGAAGGGCGTGTCTAGACCTGGACCGTCAGGACAGTGGACCACATACACATACCTGACAAAGATGTAGAAACAGTACATGACATTCATCCGATATGATCTATTTAGTTTAGTTAAAACCCTACAAGTGTACTGCGTATGTCTGTAAGTGTTTGTCGTTGCTTTGACACGAGTAATAAATGATTTATGGCACATTTGTACCGTTGGTGATTATGTTTAAAAGTTGTTCACACAGTTCATCAGACGTGGATGAAAACAGCTTCAAATTAAAGTGGAGAGGCAGAAAGAAAAAGAGCTGCTCAGTTATTTAATTCACTGGAGCTTTACTGCGTCGCATTAAAGCCAAAAAAAACAACACAACACCGTGAGCTCCTTCAAATAGAAATGAGACATTTTGACAGCACTTTAGTGGTTCTTGTATGTCCTCTAAGTCAATTAATTACCTTTTCCGGGGCTCAACAGGCAGCGGTATTCCAGCAAAGGTGTCTTTGGGACCGAAGCCAACTCCCAGCATCTCTACCAGTTTACCAGAAAAGGCTCCTGCTGCATTCACCACAATGGCACATTCAACCAGCTGGTACTCCAGGCTGTTCGGCATCTGCACCTGCTCAACGCAACACTGAGCCGTTACTGTGGCGCTGCGTTAGTTCTCAGGCTTTGAGAGCAGTTAAAATACACTCACGTCTCAA
Source organism: Pampus argenteus (assembly GCA_036937835.1). Lineage (NCBI taxonomy): Eukaryota > Metazoa > Chordata > Actinopteri > Scombriformes > Stromateidae > Pampus > Pampus argenteus. Next base: position 2,253,807 of record CM072874.1, on the reverse strand, counting down.
CTGAGTGCAAAGACGTTTGAAAAAGTTGTTTTAGATACGCTATACTCAACTAACTATCAGTTTAAAGAAATATCTGACAATACAAGCAAACTGAAGACGTCCCTGTGCACTGAGCCAACATATTATAGACATAGATCAGCAGATTAATCAATAATGAAAAGTTTAATTTTAACCATCACAGCGACTTACTTTGACAGATTTTATTCTGTGGAGATCCACTTGTTCACCATCAACGGTTGGCATGGCGATTGTTGAATGTTTAAAACCTGCAAAAAGATTATATTTAAATGAGCTGCCAAATCTTAAATATTACTGTGTTGCCTCGGATCATGAATACACAGATAAGCAGATATGTAGCATCATGATGTACAGCAACACACCTGTAACCTCTCCGCAGCACTGAACGACTCCCATCGAGATGGCTTTTCTCCTGAAGGCGTTCAGCAGGGTCCAGGGGTCAAACCAGCCCTCGTTCTCCAACCCTGGAGGCCAAGAAAAGTTTTTAAAAAATGAAGGTTGATAAAGATCGTACGGTTGAAAGAGGTGTGACGTATTATTAGTTCTCACCGTATGAAGCGAGCACCACACCGTCTGTGTTTATCCAGGGAAATTTCTCCTTCAACTGTGTAGAAGACAGAAGTGAAACTTTGGCTCCAGCATACCTAGAATCACATAATTACATTATTGATTGATGAATAATTTCAAGCTTTTTTAAATATCTTAAATTTCTGTCTGGAAATGTTCTGTCGACACCTCTGGGTGCTGTAGTTGTCCTCCATGATGTGAGCCACCTCCTCACTAGCCAGGAAGAGGTATCCTGATTGGTTGAACTGCAGGTCCACGATGTCCTCGTTCGGCACGCCGAGGTGCTCCTGAAGGGGACACGGTGGTGAGACGTTTTTACTCACATATTAACGTCTCCATGTGTCACCGTGACATTTAATGAGTTCAACACTTGCTATTCATTACCAGAGCGTTACAACAACATGACCTACATTGATGTTCCTCATGAAGTCTGCAGACGCCAGAGAGAGGTGGATGTTCTCAGGGAGGGAAAACTGCTGCCGGATCCCCCCGGCGGACAGCACGGTGGAGGCCTGGGAGTACTGAGGAGAACCACAAGCAGGAGGAGGCACTTAGTGAGGAGTCACTAAAAACTCTAGGTTTTATAAGGAGGAGGGATGATTACAGTGATTTCACTTTTCATATGTGCACCTGAAATTATGCATGTTGGAATAATTTAATAAAATAAAATAAAATAAAATAAATACACCTCACCGTTGGGTCCTTCTCCACCACAACAACCTTCACCCCTCCCCGCACCCTCTCCTTCTTCTTCAGCCAGTAGGCGACGGACCAGCCCACCACGCCGCCTCCAACGATCACTATGTCGGCCCTCTCCGGGGGAAGGTTCCGGTTGATCTCCAGGGGGCTCCAGCTGCTCCCCGGCAGCGCGTCCGCCGCCTTCTGCCTCATAGCGGCCAGCTGGGCCTCCAGGTCTGCGGCACAAAATCACACACATATAACCCAATAACCCACTCTACACTTCGGCTTATATAATAAGTCACATATCAGCATTTAATTTGACAAAAACTCTTATTTTATGTGTGATGGCTTTAAATCTTCCACCAAACTGGGGCGTTATTGGACGTTTAGAAGCAGTAGAAACATAAAAAATGGACATTTGAAAGAAGCCGAGTTGAAGAGATGCTTTTAATAATCTTCTTAAAGTTGTTCAGATGTCATCTAAAAGTTAAATTTATCCGTTTATGCACAAATAAATAAGAATTTGACGCTTTCTGGAGGTAATGTTGACGTGTTCTTGCTAGCCCGGAGTTAACGGCACTAAACGGGATGTTTAATGAGTTGTCCGTCACCTTTAAAGAAGTCTTGCCGGAGATGAGAGCCTGTGCTCAGGCTCCGACACAAACACAGCCGTGTGTCCCTCTGTGTGACCCGCCTGGAGCTCAGCAAGGATCCATGAGCCGCCCGCAGCGTCACATGCAGCCGGCGCCACGTTGACATGACTAGCTAGCGGCTAACTAGCTCCGTGCTAGTTGTGCTAAATGAGCAAAACAAAACAACAGCTGTGTGAACAAATGTGCATCTTTTCTCTTATTAAAAACGTATCTGCAGAAATAAATGTGTAATCTGACAGCAGGGTCACCTGAAACCTGAGCTAAAGTCAAGGACATGATGCAGAGTGAAACCGGAAGTAAGTGGTTTTCTTCAAAATAAAAGCTCCCATGCTCCGGTTTGTCATATCAAGTGAATATGTGACAAATTTACAGACTTTTTAGCATCAAATTCCTTCTTTGTGTTTTCACTGCTACAAATATTTATTTAGTTCATTTTTTCCAAAAAATGCTGGAACCAACATTTCAAGATCATTTACTTTAATAAAAAATACCAATACGTCAATGTAAAATTACTCCATTGCAGTATCAGTAGTGACTGATATATTATTATATATGACATCATTAGATTATTAATACTGAAGCATCAGTGTTAGAGCAGCATGTTACCACTGGTTTCATCTTTAACAATGTGTTGGATTTTAAAAGCTTCTTATATTATCCATTGAGTCAAATCTGCATCTGAACAGTAACTAAAGCTGTCAGATAAATGTAGTGGAGCAGAAAGTATAAAGTAGCATGAAATGGAAATACTCAAGTACCTTTAAAATCGCACTTAAATGCAGTACTTGAGTAAAAATACTTTTACTAGTTACTGTCCACCACTGAACGAAGTGTCAGGAATAAGTTGAGCCTGTTTATGTCTCATGTTACAAACGATGTCTTTTATGTTGAAAGTTTCTCCGGAAGACATATATTTATATTTCTGTGAACTTGATGCTGGTTTAAAAGGAGGCTGTGGCTCCTCATGTGACAGCTCAGAGCCAATCAGAGGACAGAACAACCACATATGTTGTTTTGCTAAAATTAAGCAAGTATGAACACATTCTTACAATTATGTTAAACTGCAGTAAAGTTTGTCATGTATTCAAATGGACCCTTCAACATCTATAGGTTGTCATAGTAACATAAATATACTGCCCACGTACAATATTTGTATTTGCAGTCTTTTTTACTATTTGTTGAGTTCAGTTTGACCTGTAATGGTGTCAAACAGCCCTTAAAGCCAGAACTGTTTTTTCTTCATTTATTATCCTCTTGCAGAAATGCATCCAAAAGCCACAATATAAAATCATCTGAACAATACAGAATATTTCTGTTGTATTACACGACTGAAGTGTTAAATGATAAATATATATTCATGTAGGTGTACTGCAGGAAATAATCCTTCTTTATTTTGCTCAAGTTCTTTAAATTAGATCTTAGTTAAACTATTGACATTAGACTGGACTCGTAAATGTATGAAAAACATTTTAAAATACTTCTATAGAATAATATTCTATCCAGAAAATACTTTTTTGGATGAGAAACGAAAATATCTGCAAGATACAACAAGAATGTACAAGTCTTAACGTTTGGATAAATACCACGACTGAAGTACAACTTTGAGGAACTTGAGAATTTCCCTTTTCTGTTACTATACTCACAACTTTACTACATTTCAATGGGAAATATATTCAGTTTAACTTGTGTGTGTAATGAACTCTTGTTGATCTCTGATACGTCTTTGAAAGTGAACCAAATCCAGGATGCCAACACAATAACAGGCAGGGTGGGAGGAAGTGGGGCATAATGAGAGGAAGGCTGAGCACATGTAGAAACCAGAACTTAATATGAATTTTATAGATTTTTAAAGGGCAACAGGAGGGAAATATTTACTCATTTGTGATTTGGGATGTGTGATATGTGATGTGTACACAAACACATTCGTTTATTAATGTCACACCAAAGAAATGCCTGTTTCTGAGTATATATTAATATTATTATGTAATAGATAACTGGACTCTGGTGCATTATTAAGTATAGTAAGTCAATTAATCAATTAGTGAGTCAACACAAAATTAATTAATTATTTTTGAGTAATTTTTACAATTAAGAGAAAATTCAAAAATCAGTTTCAGCTTTTCCATTGTGAGATTTTGCTGTTTTTCTGTGTTTTTATATAATCATAAACTGAATATATTTGACTTTGTACTGTTTTCTGAAATTAATAATAATAATAATAATAATAATAAAATCATCCTTAGTTGCAGCTCTGATGAGGATCATAACATATAATAAATATAATATAAATATAATATAATAACATACAAGACACAGCAGTAAAACAGAGGACAGAGGACGCGACCACTAGAGGGCGAAGTCAAACCTTGTCGAAGATTATTTAAAATTATCCCTCATTTCAACACAAATAAACATATATTTTCTTTTTTTAATAATTCTGATCAGTTTGACGTCTTTACATAAAACCAGTTTGAACTGATGTCATATTTTTTATCTTAAATCTACAACATTTCCAACTTCCCTTTATGATATGAGCTTGTTCCACTATTGCTGTTGTGTAGGAAGTAAACCAGACTTCCCCTGTTGCAGAATATATTTCTCAGCTGTTGTCATAATGTTTACGAGAATAGATTGAAAGGTTTTTTAGTATCTTTCATAATATATAATGCATAAATTGAACCAGGATCTTCTCCCTGTTTCTTCTGCTGGTTATCAAACAAATGGGTTTGTCTGAATAATATGTTTAAGTGTCATTGCTCTTATTGTTTATGATGTTTCTTATGCACTCCTCTACTTCCTGTTGTTTCTTACTCTAATTAATTAACTGTACCCTGTATAAATACAGTTTAATATAAAGGTTTATATATAATAATAAGTACTAGTAATAGTTTGTTTGACTGGGTTTGTTTTCAATAACATCTGTATATGTATTGATGAAGTCTATTGTTTGTTGTGAAGCTCAACCAACTACTACAATTTATAGTTTTGACTAGTATTGTATTTAACTTGTACTAGGATTATTTCTTTAAAAACAACTTTAAATCACCTTTTATTTTGAAGATAACTCCCGGAAGTAGAATTATATATTCACGCAGTGTTTTAATTTGTAAAAAGTGACCGGAAGTCTTTTATGTTACTCTGTCTCGCTTGACGCGTGTGTTTCTGTTCCCCGGGGCCACAGTGTTTTCAACGGGACACAACTCTACTACTTCACCGGACTTCGCCATGACTGCTTGACCCGGACTGGAATATCTTTTTTTTTTTTTAATCCATCCAATTTGTTCGAAACATTTACTTAAACTTTTCCAAATTAAACTTTTTGACTTTTGTGTAGTTTTTATGTCAAGAAATAAGGATGCAACCCCCACCGAGAAAGGTGAGTTGTCCCCCCCGTTTAGCCTCCAAGCTAACGTTACTAGTCCGAAACGTTCTCGACGAACTGCTGCATATTTAATGCTTTGTTGCTGGTCGTCTGGCTCAAACGACACTCTTCTCTCTTTTTATTTACATATATATATAAATATTTACTACTTTATTATTGTGCCAGTTAAATTCACTCCTGTTGTTTGTTAAAATCGCAGCAAAGGAAGAAAAACTTGTAAAGAAAAAGTCCCATGTGCCAGTTTTTTTTAGGGAGAATAGCCCCGTTAACGAGCCCCGCTAACGGACGGAGCGTCCTGCCAAACACCGTTCAAAATATCCGCGTTTAAATAGTTTTTCCATATTGATGAAGTTAGTACGTCTTAAAATGACTTTATTTTGTTTATAAATAACGTTACTGAGGTGTTGTGTGAAATCGGCTCTGATTTGATTTAAAAACAACAACACTTGTTTAAAGTAAATATCAGTTTATTCTCATTGGAGCTGCTGCGACCCGCGTCCAGACCTGCAAACCGGAGCAGCTAAAAGTCAAGATTTTACTGAAGTTAAAAAACACTTCATGTTTCTGTCTGAGCCGATTTTAAGATTTGACCCAAGTTTATATAAAACAAGTCTAGATTTAATCATTAGTCTGTATTTACATGTGTTTTAATCTATGAAACTTAAAAAAGTCATATTTCAGGATGAAGTTTGGTAGCATGTTTTTTCTCGTCTAAAAGAAAGAAAAACAGTCGTCGTTTTTTTTTGTTGTTTTTCTAAAAAAAAAGGACACATAAAACTTTTAATAACCTACTAAACTCAAGAGTAAACTATATATATATATATATTTATAAAAAAGTTTTTAAGTAAAGAAAGAAAACATAAAAACACAAAGTTTAGTGCAAAACGAAAAAAAAATGCTCATGTGGGATCATATTTCAATAACATGGTGCAACAGCTCAGAAAATTGACCATTTGTACTCCAAAACTCAAATAAATGCAGTTTAATGGTTATTTTTGGTGCATTAAGATGTTTTATGGTTCATAATTTAGTGTTTGGACATTTTAATTACCTCTAATTATTAAGTTATTATTATTATTATAAATGACATTAATAGTTTCTAGACTGATTAAATTAAAATACATTAATAATTAATTAAATGCTAAAAATCTAATCTGACTCATAATAGAAATGAGGAAATAAAAAAGCAGTTTTCCTGTTGACACGAGTCAGTTATCAATAATCAGACCTGGTCACTGATCTTTATTATTGATCAATTAGAAACCCAGAGAGAGACTGACTGAGCTGGTCGAATGACATAATCAATAACTATATTGACATTTAACACCAGAGGATGTGAAGTTGTCATTTTCTATATGTAGTTTATGACTTTTACTAAACTTTTACACTTTTAATCGTTAAGTTTCTGGTGTTAATTGGTTTCTGGGAGAGTCATAAATCAACTCACCATCTAGCTGCTGTTATTAAATGTCTCATCACTTCGTCTGTAATGGTTGAGCTGTTTGTTTTTGTTTGTTTCGTGCTTGTTGTTTGTTAGTTTATTATCTGTAGGTTGTTGTATGACGGCATAAAACCAACATAATGTCACTAAATAATGAACTTTTCAGTATTAATTCATCATTATCCATCGTGGTTTTCAATATTTATGTGGATGGTTTTGTTGGTTTTGGTCTTTTTTCAGGTAAAATAGCACCAGCTGTAGACTTTAAGATAGATAATAAAGAGATAAATCATACTTAAAATAATAAAATAACCCCTAAAAGACTTTTTAACATGTTGTTATGTGAATCCAGCAACACAAAAATTGGGTTTTTATGAACAACAGGGTTTATATTTGACATGAAAATAGATTAAACTGCTTATTGCAATTTACTGTGGCTCATAAATGAAATAAGGAAAACAAAAGCTGCCAGTAATGAGACCTGGTTGCTGCAACGGCCAATTAGAAACCCAGAGGGACCGAGTCTCACCTGGCGAGCGTCACCTGCGGGAGTCATTTTATCAAACACCTCTGATGGTTGTCAAAGTAGAGAAAATTGGTTTCTAATGCGTCACCTTTTTCTTCCTCCGTCCAGGTCCGGGTCACCCAGGAGCTGAAACACACTCACGCAGAGCAGACGAGCAGGTTACACATCAAACACCAGACCGAGTGTGACCTGCTGGAAGACCTGAGGTGAGCAGCGAGAGGACGAAACGCAGAAAAACTCAGAGATGGCACTAATTTATTTAGCTTAAATCTAATCAATTAACGAGTGGCGACGTGGGAGGACACGCCCCGATTCCACATATTTCTGGTTTCTGTCGTCCTCTGTGACAGTAAACTGAATATATTTTGATCATATGAAGGTTTGATCGACGTTTAAGGACATTTTAAAGACCGAGAAGATAATCAATAATGAATAATAATAATGAAAGACTTCTTTTTGCTTTGATTGTAAACGAATATAAATACTAAACTAGTTCTGTGATTGTCTGAGGGATATTTGTCAGATATAAAACACAGTAGGACAACTGTAAACTATCATAATGTTGAGATTTATAGAGCAAATCCAGCAGTAAACGCTAATTATAGAAAACACAGACAGCACTTTGTTGAGATGTGGAGGCATTTTAAAGGTTGAAGAGCTAAAGGTTGTGGTTGTGTTTGACTTGACGGCCTACTGGCTCCCCACTTCCTGTCTGTGGTTGGTGGCAGAGCCTCCGAACAGCTGGAAGTTAAGGTCATAGAGAGCTGCCAGATGTTTCTGAGTGCCCCGAATCGCTCGTCGTGGGAGGCTCAGAAACACAACTAAAAAAAAAAAACAACGTGAAACCCGACCGGGACAGATTTCAGAAAAGGGTCAATCCCCCGATCTTTGACGAGAAATGATTCAGCAAACTGGAAACTGCATCTGGTTGACAGCAACAACAACAAAAAAAAAGAGTCAGGAAGTGAGAAGGAGGCAGGCAGAGCCGGGGAAGGAAGAGAGGGAAGCTCCCAGGAAGTAGAGCCGGGTTGTTTAGAGCCGGGGTGGAGCGTGGAGCCGAGTCTCGACATGTTTAATGACTTAATGATGATTTTTGCTGCCGTGGAGTTTTTCCCAGGGCGATGACCTCTCGTCTTTTCTTAGATTTTTTTGTGGAAATGTAACTTGAGATGTCATCAGCCCAGAAACGGTTAAACACAAACACACAAAAAAAAAACGGCGTTCGCTGACATTCCTCAGCACGTTTTATGATTTGTGTTTGTAGTCATGAACACGAGCCAAACATTTTCCAGCTATTTAAAACATTAGCAGCTGAAAAAGAAGAAGAAGAAGAAGAAGAGCGAAAAGAAAAACATGAAAACAATCGGTTCAGACTGGAATCAATAATCAATAATGAAATTAATCAGTTGCAGCTTTATCACTGATATTTCTAATAAAAGCTGCAGGCAAAAAGACGACTGGATTAAATAAAATAAAATAAAAGGTGTTTAAAGGAATAGTTCAACATTTTTTGGAAATACTTTTAGCCCTTTATTTTATATAAGAAGATAGAAAGATGGTTAGCTTAGCATAAAGACTAGATGCAGAGGGAAACCGCTGAGAAAAACGTTGCAGCTCTAATATACCAAAATAACGTGTCAGACTATGAGTATTATTTCTGATAAACATGGATCAATAGTGTGTTATCTCTCGCTTTATTGTGACGTCACTCTTCTTCTCCTCTTCAGGACTTTTAGCCAGAAGAGAGCCGCTGTCGAGAGGGACTACGCCCAGGTAAGTAAATCTCACAGTACAAACGATGCTCGTTAACATCATCGCTACGCTGCCTTGTCATTTGCGTTACTTAAAATAGTGATTTTCTTTTCACGATATTGTCATATGACAGTGGGGGTTGAGGATGTGGTCCTACAAAAGATCTCAGTTCTCATGTGGCCCGATAAGTCGTTATGGTAACGAGCCACAGACAAAAACACCACAACAGACAGAGAGGCTGGATCCAAACGTCCCGACTTCACCACACGTGTAGACTCGCGTTCCCGGGACGCCTCCGAACGAGGCTCCGACTTCACCAGAAGTTACTCAAAAAAAAATCATAAAACTACAGAATAATTAATCAGAATTAATCGGCTTTGTAACATTTTATTTACTTCTTTCATCTTTGTTGTATAAATGATGATATGAATGAACACACAGGTTGATGTGGACATAAAGTCTCACTGAGTGGACACACCTGCTCATATCAAACCTGTTCAATTACGTCTGTGGTGGTCTCAGCGCACTCGCAGACGGCGAACACGTCCCTCGTTTCCTCCTCGCCGTGTTGCTTCTGCCCGCTGCTTCCCGGAGACGTCAATCGACTGTCTGAAAAGTCGTCTTTCTCCGTCGGATCTGTTCTGGCTTTTTTTTTTTTCAGTCCTGAGAGGAATGTCCAACACTGCTGTGAAGAGACGCGGTCGTCTGTTTACCCGCGTGCCTCCGGCCGTGAGCTGAGACAACTTAAATATATTACATTATTTACAGCATGTATATGATGTGGACAGCAGACACACATAAATCAATCAACCTTTATATTGATTAGAGCCAGTCACATTTAAATGCTCTCCAGTCGAGAGGAACTAAAAGGAGGAAAAGAGGATGCGTTTCTGAAAATCATGTCGTCTGTGAACCACAAGAGAGACTCGAATGATTTCTCATATTTGCAGCATCAAAGCGGTTTGAGCTCGACAGGAAGTGTTGGGTGCAAAGATATCTGATGACCTTTAAGGATCACAACACGTAATTTGTGTATTTCAGCGTATTTATGTGTATTTTACTGTAGTCTGATAAACTTAATCCCTCTAAACCGTTTTACCGCGTGTGCAGCCGGTTTATATCATTTGATGTGGACCAGAGCTGCAGCGATTAGTCGACCGTCAATCAATTGTCAAATATTTGATGCTTCCTGCTTCTCAAAGGCGAAACTTTACTGTTTTTCTTTTTATATGTGTCCATTAATTGAATATTTTAACATTTCAGACTCTTACAAGAATAACTGAATTGAATAATCGTGAAAATATTCGTTAGTTGTCATCTTGAGCATTTTTCATACTTTTCTGTTCATTTTCTGGACATTTATAGTTGAATCGAAGGTGAAAATGATTGTTTGCTGCTTCGTTGGGTTTTTAGTTTGAGCTGTTCCTGTGTTTCTGCTAGTTGTGTGATCAATTAGACACCCGCTGCCAATGGATGAATCAAAGTGGGTCAGAGTGTCTCCGAACGCTTCGTTCCCTTTCGTTACACCCTCCTCTTCCCCTTTTCTTGGGTCTCTTACACCTGCAAGCTGCTTTAGCCATTAGCCGATTGCTATTCATATCACACAGTGTGATAAAATGTCCTCCTCTGTGTGGCTCTTCCTCTGCTGTCCTCGCATCCCTCCTCCTCCTCCTGTCCCCATCACACTATTCAGGCATGTCCGCTACGGCGAGCTCAGTTGGCGATTCTCTCTCTATCTGAACCCCCACAATGGACGGGTTTGTAGCGGCTTTGAAGCTTTGGCACCAGGATGACGGAGACCAACGAGTTCAGAGCCGCGGCTGCCTCAGGACCACAAAACAGGGCTCGTCTTTTCAGAGCGGACAGAGGAAGGATACATGGACGCGTTTCCTTCATGGGCCTAAAGCTCTAAAAACAAAACGAAGGGCACAAAAATACGTAAAAACTGGTTTAAAAGAAAATTAGGTGTAAAAACCATCATAATAAAAACCTTTTGTCCCCTTTAAGAGTCACTTTATGCATCTTATAATCCTACTGAGTGCACTTACAGATAGTTGGGGGGACATTCAAGAGACTGACATTTAAAAAAAATGCAGCAGCAAAGGCAGAAATATATTGGTTATGGATCCTACATTTCCCATAATGCACCTGAATAGTGTGTGTCTATCAGGCCCTCCCTGCCTGGTGTGCAGCCACGTCTTTAAAGCTCCACGCCCCAGTTTAGCAGCGTTTCTGTCTTCACTCATGCTCTCAGTAGGTTTATTGTTTTGTTCTTTGTGGTTTAAACCAAATAATTATGGTGATGAACACAAACATTATGAAAGACTTTCCTACAACCAGAGTCAACAAAATCATTTTCCACCCAGTACAAAGCAAAATCGAGCTAATTAGCTGTGACTGCACGAGCATGTACGGGCCTGTGCCACATTTATCCACCAAAGACGTCCTGCTTACTATTTATTTGTTTGTTCTCCTGCTGTTTACTCTCTCCTGCTATTTTGGTTCTTCAAAGGTTAACCTCACTGTTGGCGAAGGTGCAGGAACTTAATATATCTCCGGAGGTGAATATGGGCTAAATAAATTACTTTTTTTGAGCCCATGTCAGCATTAAAAACGGCAAGTAAGCCAAACTGTAATCTAGGCTCCGGCTGACAGGTGAATGAGTCCATCCGGTGTTGAAACGTACAAATAATTTCACAAAGTTAAAGGACAAGTTCACAATTTTCTGGAGCCTAAATGAGCAGTGAAGGAGGTTTTTCTCGCTGTAATCATTCCTCTAATTTCCCGTCCTGAAATGTGCTTTCAGTGTAAGTGATGTGGGTCATAAGACAGACTTGAAAAATCGTGTACTCGTCCTTTAAATGTAAACATAAAGTAAAGAGCACTTAATGAGAATAACTTTCCGTTCTTGAAGGAGAAGTTATTCTCATGCCTCTCGTCTTTATGTTCTCGCTGCTCGATAGTTTATGGGACGAGGTCGGGAGGGGTCACAGTCTTCCGAGCATGTCCCGTGTGAAGAGGAGACACGGGACATGTGTGTGTCGGTGTCAGAGGTGAAAGGTCATCCTCTCTTTGTCTCTCGCAGGCCCTTCAGAAGTTGGCGAATCAGTATCTAAAGAGGGAATGGCCAGATAACGTCTCAGAGGAACAAGCGGATCACAGGTAACTCAGGTTCAGTGGTCACATGGACGCCTGTCATGTGACAAGCATAAAAACTTTTAAATATAAAAAAAAAAGTATTTCTTGTTTTAAAAAACATGTGTGTGTGTGTGTGTGTGTTTGGCTCAGGAACATGTACTGTGTGTGGAGGGCGTATTTAGAGGGCACGGTCCAGCTCACCCAGTCCAGGATCAGCGCCTGTGATAACTACAAAGTCCAGGTTGCAGATCCAGCGAAGACGGCCAGACTGCAGAAGGAGCAGCAGCTGAGGAAGGTGAAGCAGCTCGAACCTACAACTTTTAACCCACACGTCTGTGTCCACTACTGAAATCAGATCAGAAAAAATGTGTTTTAAAACGTACTGTTGTTGTGTTTTGATCAGTATTGGTTAAGTCAGTTTCCTGATCATAAAGTCTGAAGCGGCCTTGACTCGGTGCTGAAACGTCTGGTTCCTGAGGGCCACGTTTCACTGCCTCCAGCCTACAATGCTGCTCTTGTTCACCAGTTTTCTTCTTGTATAACACGTAACTTTACCCACATGTTGCTGCAGATACGCTTAAGAGTGCATTTGCATGTATTTCCAGGTACCTCATAGCAGTAATAAGAATTTAAATGAATGTAAATTTCTGTGTGTGTGTGTGTGTGTGCGTGCATGTGTGTGTGTGTGTGTCCTCAGTGCATCGAGCAGCTGACGATGGTCCAAGCTGAGCTGCAGGATTCGGTGAAGGAGCTGACGAAAAGCAGGAAGAAGTACCAGGAGGCTGAGACAATGGCGCAGGCTGTCAGAGAGAAGGCAGAGCTGGACGCCAAGTATGACGCCAAAATTACTCTACAGCCTTTGTTAGCTATGATGATGATATTATTCATAAACAAATGTTGGACCTCAGGGATGTTCCTGGCAGTTGATTAAACAGAAATCTAAATTTAGACTCATCGATTACTCAAAAAGTCAGAAAACAACCAGAATTGGGCCGTTTCAAATCATTAATCACATTCAATAATAATAAAACGTAGTTTAAATGTTTAATTTATTTTGTCAGAGACCAAACGATTAATCAAGAAAATAATTGGCAGACTAATAAATAATAATAATAATAAATAATATGTAGTTGGAGACCAACAAACGGTTAATGTTACATGACGTATGTTATGGAGCTGAGGTTCAGATCGGGATCAGTTTATCTTTCCTCTGTTGGCGCCTCCTACACGTGTGTGAGAATCCAGGTGAGAAACCAGAGAACATGTTTACCTGCACTCAGGTAACCTGGACAAGTGTTTGTGGGTTTTTTTTCCCTCAGTTGACCATCAGGAAGCCTTTTGAGAGGCTTGACCTGATGTATGCGTCAACCCGCTTCACGTGATCATTAAGCATTTATTACATATTACAAACATGTTCTCATGAAGTCGTTTGTTCCAGGTCCAAGCTAAGTCTCTTCCAGTCCAGATCCAGTCTGCAGAGGGCAAGTGTGAAGGTACGTGAGGCTTTTACATCCAAACCAGCTCCACTCTTGACTTGTTTCAGGTGCAGCAGTCACTAATGTGGATGTTTGCATTTCAGCTGAAAGCCAAGAGGAGCGAGTGCAACTCCAAAGCCACACACGCCAGAAACGACTACCTTCTCACGCTAGCGGCCGCTAACGCTCACCAGCAGCGCTATTATGACACAGACCTCATGGACTGCATCACGGTGAGGATACAGTCTGAGCAGGCGTGGGTGGGTTGGTGGGTGGTGCAGGATAGAAATATATAATAAACCTAAAAACATGTCTTTCTGTAGGTCTTAGATGGCAGAATCTACGAGCAGGTAAAAGATTACCTGGTGTCGCTGTGTCGGACCGAGCTGGAAACGTACCAGTTTGTCCACAACACCTTCAACCACGTGTTGAACAGCTCAGAGGGGGTAAGTCTCCAAACCTGCTGGATGTTTGCATCCGTCAGCATCACTCAGTGGAAGGAGTCAACCCCCAACTGCTAATTAATTGAGCGGTTTGAGTTACCTCAGAGCTCCTCGGTTACAGTCCGGCTTGTTCGGGGTCGTCTTGCCTCTCTGGAGCTGAACTGGCATTTTGTTTCTGCTCTGGACAGAATATGAACAAATCCTTAGCGAGGTGGAAGCAGTGGGAGCTCACGTTTCAGCCCGCGCTGCGGAAATGACTCTGTGTTTGTGTTTGTTGACATCTCTGGTTTCCAGAGTCAACTGAACACTTTCCAGATTTGCTAGCTGGCAGCATGATGCAGATATCAGACTGATGACATGTAAAGAAACACAATCAATAACAGATCAATGAGTGATCATTGCTCTGTCTGTGCTGTAATTGATTAATAATCCTGATGGATCCATGCTGTAGTTGAAGCATCTGGTACTGACCATCAGTCACCTGTGTTTGATGCATAATGATGGAAACCCTGCAGGTCTTTTATTATTCTTGCTCAAATATAAAAAAAAATTATAGATTAGATTTTATGTTTCTTATCATCCATTTATTCTTTTATTATGTTGTGTAATGTGTAACCGACCAGATATGTATTGATAAGTTATAATTATGTAATTATGGAGAAAAAAAAAAGCTTAATATGTATTTCATGTTTTCTCTTAAAACACACACGTATATATTTGCAGGTTCTGCAGGAGTTTCATCAGCAGCTGTTTGTGCAGAAGAACCTCATATTTCAACAAGCTGCAGACTTTCTGTACCAACCCGTCGACGCCGATACGGTAAATCCTGATGTTTTATTACTTTGATTACTTTGATTACTTTGATTGATTATTGCTTTATGCAAAAAAAAGTAAAGTGAACGACCGTGTCAGTGCATGTTTATCAGGGTTTTTATTCCTCCTTTTGTCCTTCACTTGGTTGCCAGATTTTAACACAGAAGAAGCTGAAAGTTGCTCAGTTTGCTGAAGTGTTTTACAACAACGTCGTCTGTGTTTGTTGTGTGAGACGCTAACGGCAACAAAGACGACACGCTTGGTAAAAATAGACTGAAATCCAACGTCTGCATAAATACACTGAAATTACAAAACGTAAACCAAATCAGGTTCTTTATTTGTTCCTGGTGTCAGTTTGGTTTCACAACTGTTATGATGAACATCCACAGAAACGTATTAAACGTGTTAAAACCAAATTCTTGTGTCGCTAAAAATAACCTCCTGATATGGTGACTCTGTAAACAACGATGTGGGGAACAGATGGAGGCCTGGAGTAAATAAATACAATATCAGACATTTATTTCATGCGTTCATGTTTTATGCAACATCTCCAACACTTTTAAGGAACTTTACATCCTTAAAAAGTCTAAATATACTGTAAACTTAAAAACGATGCATACGAAATAGAAATGAGGTGATTGAAAGCATTAAACAACATCAACTTTGACCAGTTTACAAACATACAGCAGGAGCTCCTGACTGAGTGATTATCTGCACAAGTTGTTTACAGTCGTATTAAATGATTGTATTCAGACTCAATGAGCCGATGCAGAAATACACGAGGCAGCAGGCGAACAAAAAGGCCCAATTAAACGCTGACAGGAAGTAATTCTGCTGTCAGTCTGTCGTCGTAACAGGAGTTTGAAAATGAAGCTGCTGGAACAACTTTCAGGGTTATAAAAGGATTATAAACTTATTATCAGGTTACAGATTATAAATTTATTATCAGGTTACAGATTATAAATTTATTATCAGGTTACAGATTATACATTTATTATCAGGTTACAGATTATAAACTTATTATCAGGTTACAGATTATAAACTGTGGTTGGTGGAGAGTTTCAGCGTCTGATAATCCTTCAGATTCATGAATCTGTTGAACTGAAACCAACTTTAAAAATACTTTATTATGTATTCAGGACAGATTTACTGACGGCTAACTAGTCCATTACCCGACTCCACCCGCTCCTCTACTCCTCTCCTCATCTCCTCCTCTCCTTCTTTCCTCCTCTCCTTCTCTCCTCCTCTACTCCTCGCCTTCTCTCCTTCTTGCCTCCTCTCTTCCTCTCCTTCTCTCCTTCTCGCCTCCTCTATTCCTCTATTCCTCTCCTTCTCGCCTCCTCTCTTCCTCTCCTCCTCTCCTTCTCGCCTCCTCTCCTTCTCGCCTCCTCTCTTCCTCTCCTCCTCTCTTCCTCTCCTCTTCTACTCCTCGCCTCCTCTACTTCTCTCCTCCTCTCCTCTCCTCCTCTCCTTCTTGCCTCCTCTCCTTCTCTCCTCCTCTCCTTCTCGCCTCCTCTCCTTCTCTCCTCCTCTCCTCCTCGCCTCCTCTCCTTCTCGCCTCCTCTCTTCCTCTCCTCTTCTACTCCTCGCCTCCTCTACTTCTCTCCTCTCCTCCTCTCCTTCTTGCCTCCTCTCCTTCTCTCCTTCTCTCCTTCTCTCCTCCTCTCCTTCTCTCCTCCTCTCCTTCTCGCCTCCTCTCTTCCTCTTCTCCTCTCCTTCTCGCCTCCTCTCTTCCTCTCCTTCTCTCCTCCTCTCCTCCTCTGCGTTGGCCTTCTGCTCCGCTGGACAACACTGGACAATTTGTTCAAACTGCAAACGCTCACGTTGTTTTTATTGGAAGTCAAACAAGCAGCAGCCTGTTCCTAAAGAAAACATTAATGGTGGAGCGCCTTCCCTCCCTCCCTGCTCCTCCTCCACCTCCTCCTCCTCCTCACCCTCCTCCTCACCCTCACCACTTGCTCGAGACACACGGATCCGGTAAGGAATAGAGCTGAACTGGGAGGGAGGGGCAGGAGGTAGGCCGGGCCCTGTGAACAGCCCATCTGTGAAAAGGAGGCATTGTGAGTGGGCCTCATCAGAGTGCACTGACCTTCCCCACCACACACACACACACACACTCTACTGATGTCATGTGGAAACATCTGAACTCACATTTTAAGGATTTGTTTCATGCTTTTTATAACTTTCTGATGCTTTTATACTGTTGCAACATCAACAGTAAAAAAGGTCAAAACTAGGATGGGAAGGTGTGAAAACGCTGAAGTCACCTGTCATTTCTCTTTAATTCACTAAATATTTAACAAAGTCGCTCCATTTTTCTCCGTGATGGGACTTTGAGTTCTTAAATGTAAGATGAATGTTTTTACGATGATGTGTAATATTTACCTACTAAATGATGCAGGTAGAATCGACCTGAATGAACAGACAGACTCTGTGTTTTAACACCCGCCCTCTGTGTGTGACGTATCTGTGTTTCTCTGGTGTAAAGAGGAAGTTTCCACATCTAAATAACAGAAATGGTGAACGTAACCAACACCGGCTGTTCTCTAACTCGAGTTTGGGAACCTACAGATTTACAGCTGTGGGTTGTTCACATATTACCACCAAACACAGACATGAGGAAGTGTCTCTTATGAAAAACTTTAACCTCAACAACTGACTGGAACAAATCTGATGAAAGGTCAACGTCGACTCTTATCAGCAGTTTGATAATCGGTGACTCTTATCTTGGTTGATTATTTTTATGGTCTGCTTTTCTTCATCATCTGTAGGTGATGCAGCTGCAGAAAGAAAGTGGAACGGCGGAGGAGCACAGCCTGGATAAGGAGGCGAGGAAATGGGCGAGCCGCGTAGCCCGAGAGTACAAGAGCGTCATCCACACTCAGAGGGTGAGATCCAGATACTGACACAAAATCCACCGTGGCGACGTAAAGCAATAAAGGTTATTATTAAATAACCTGCCAGAAGGTGTCGGGCCATAAATCAGTTAATCATTTATCAAACACGTCATCGTTTCTTTGTGCAGCAGTGAAATAATACACAACGATAACAGTTTAATAATAATAATGAACCAGGAAATTATGACATTATTCACATAGTACCATGTGTGAAGGGAAACATGACGCAGCAACACAATACAGAACAAGATCATCATCACCTCACTTGTTCCTGATTTACTGTGAGAGGCTGAAATCCTGAAGATAAGTGGGATTATTTCCAGGAAATGAGTCACTCAAATGTCTTTAATTAACGTCTTTGTAGTTTAACAGTTTCTGTCCTGGATTCTTCTTATAAATATTTTTGGATGATAGTTGTAATTACTTTCTGTGGTTCGTGTTGAGTTTCTGTTTTTCATTTGCACATTTTTTTTTTTTTTTTTTTTTTAGGCCCTGGAGGAATACGGGACTCAGGAGACCTCGGAGCAAAACAACACGGAGCTGGAGACCAAGATGGAGGTGGCCCGGCAGAGTCTGCGGAGGGCAGAGGTAACACGTCTATCAGTTCTCTGTTACTTAAAGTGGCCCCAGTGCGCCACCTACTGGTCAAAAGACTGAAAGGACACAGGTTAGATGTTTAAAGGGCAGCTACACAATTTTTCCAAGTCTGTCTTAAAACAACAATCAGTGTTTTTCTTGCTGTAAGTGAAAACCAACGTCGTCCTCCTGTGGCCTTCATCACATAGAAAGCACGTTTTTAAAGCAGATCTTTTGATATAATAGTAATTTAAGTACAGTATGAACAGGAGGAATAATTACAGCGAGAAAAAAAACCTCCTTCACTTCCCATATGGACACCTGACTGCTGTTTTAAGACTGAATTGAAAACATTGTGTAGCTGCCCTTTAATGCTGTCATCCAAACTAAACAACAGACCGAAACCGCCTGAAACTGGTGCGGTTTAAAGAAGAAGCGATCTATATAAGCTGCATATATTTATGTAAAAACGTTGTTGTTTTTATTTGTCACCGACTTGGCGTGTTTTATTTTTTAAATGTGTTATTTTATTTTGCGCCGGCAGACCGTGAAAGTGAAAGCAGAGGCTCGTCTGGACTTGCTGCGGCAGGCTGGCGTCGCTGTTGAAACGTGGCTGAAGAGCGCCATGAACCAGGTGATGGAGGAGCTGGAGAACGAGCGCTGGAATAACCTCAGTACCCATGATCCTTCACTCTCTGTAAGAGCCACAAAACACTAATGCGTGTATTAGTATTTTTACAGTGCAGCTTTGACTGTTTGACTGCTATAATAAAGTATATTTCCACTTTATTTCCTGTCCTGTTTCCGCAGGGAACGGCAGATTTGGAGCGAGAGGATGAGGAGGAGATGGAAGACAGCGGTGAAGTTTTAGACGACAGCAGCTCCAGCCCCTCCAGCACCTTGAAAAACTATCCTCTCACCTGCAAAGTACTCTACTCCTACAAGGTACCAGCAGTACTCCGAACCCTCGTTTCTGTGTATAAACTGCAGCTGCAACGAATCAAAATCCAAACCGTCTCTCTGTCCTTGTTTTCAGGCTTCTCAGCCAGATGAACTGACCATTGAGGAGCAGGAAATCCTGGAGGTCATAGATGATGGAGACATGGAGGACTGGGTCAAGGTACATCTCCACATATACTGTCGTAGCTTAACTCCTCCTGTTTGTTTGCCGCCATCATCATATTTATTATTATTTTCAGGCCAGAAACCGCAGCGGACAAGTCGGCTACGTCCCAGAAAAATACCTGCAGCTGCCTTCGTCCAACAGCCTGCTGAGCATGCTGCAGTCTCTGGCCGCGCTGGACGCCCGATCCCATTCCTCCAGTAACTCCACTGAGCCCGAGACGGAGCTGCCGACCGGCTCCGTCAACGGAGACTCCAGCGGTGAGAGACATTTTTATGATTTTTTTTTTGAGGACTGATATCCGATTGTATCTGTCAAATATCGACCTTCCCCCCTTCTCTGTGTGCAGTGTCGTTTGCGAAGGCTCTGTACGACTACGCAGGACAAACGGACGATGAGCTGTCCTTCCCGGAGGGAGCCATCATCCGCATCCTGAGCAGAGAGACCCACGAGGACGACGGGTTCTGGGAGGGCGAGTTTAACGGCGTCGTCGGCGTCTTCCCTGCAGTTCTGGTGGAGGATCTCGCCGGCGCCAGTGAGAACGGAGACGGACAACGAGATGGCAGCGCACAGGTGAGTTTAGACACACAAACTTTTAACTGGTTTTCTCAGCTGTTTTTGTTCAAACTGTAAATTCGTCCCTCTCGTCCGTCGTTTCCAAGGCTTCGCCCTCCACGTTGGCCCAGTGCGACCGGTCCCCTCGTAGTCCCTTCCAGCCGGGGCCTCTCCACAGCAGCCCGCTTCAGACGCCCACGATGTCGTCTCCTCAGTCGAGTCCCTGCAGCGCCACAGCCTCTCCCATTGGCCGACCACCGTCCTATCACAACGGACATCACCGGCCGCCACCTGCGCCGCACAAAAGCCCCTTTCAGAGTAAGATGTGTTGATCTCTCCGTCAAAAACTAAATTAATAAATATCTGGTCGTGATAATGAGGACCAGATCAAGTATTAATAGTTTAGTGAACGGTTATTGATGATCTGTGTGTGCTGCCCCCTTCAGGCCCGGTCCAAGGCTCCCCTCAACCTCCCAGATACCCAGAGAGCAGCTCCGGCTCCATCCGACCTGTGAGTAAACACACCTGCTTCATACATGTATTAGAACATCAATCATTATTGGAAAAACATGATCGATCCAGCCAATAGTCTTCGAGGTATTTCAGTGTCTACTGTCTCCACCGTGTCAGCAGCCAGCAGGACATTTTTCACTTGTTTTTTCATGTTTTATTGGCCATATAAGAACAACAGTTTTAGTTAAGTATCATTATTGATGTATGCAGGTCCGAGCTGCTCCTCCGCCCCCGAAGCAGCATCCTCGTGGGCAGGTGAAGCGGAGGGAGGAGGTGGAGATCACGCTGGTGTGAAGGCGGCGGCGGCGGCTCTGTTCAAAGCAGCTGGGACTCAAACCTACGGTGCCTCTAAACGCACTCCCAAAGGAAACCAGAGGAAACTTCAAACCCCCTGAAGACGCCTGCAGGCCCGGAGACGTCTGACACTCTGTCCTGTAGCGTTGGTGTGTTGCGGAGGAATCTGTGCCTTTCTGTTTCATACTTAGACTAATAAATAGGCCCAATATCGTAATTTCTATAAAGAATTATATACGTTCCTACCTGGACATGAATTATTCTACTCCTAAAAAGATATATTGAATGCTAACAGTATATCTGCTTATTAGCAACTTCACATATTGATCCTGATATTGATTTTCACTGGTTGAATCCTGCTTCTGTTCTTTATGGATCATAGTGATTGATACAGTGATGACTGGCACATAGAGTGACCTGTGCTAAACGTGTAATTAACTCGTAGGACATAGACTCGATTCGGCCTCGTTTTCACAGGAATAATTTGACATTTTGGGAAATACGAAGCTACAGGCAGAAGACGATTAGCTTAGCTTAGCTTAGCATAAAGACTGTCTCTGTTTTAAAACATTTATCTGATACAAACGCGCCCTGTTATCGTCTCACTGTATCACAAACTGATTACGACTATGCAACAAAGTTCTTCTTGGCACGACGTCGCAGCCTGTTGTGATTATGAAGCGTCAAACAAACAAACAAACAAACAAACCAAACGTCTGGTTGTCTCCACACTCGATCAAAGCGCCAGCACGGGGCGAGGCTGGTCCTCTCCCCAGAACACAACGTAACCGTTCACGGTTGCGTAAACAAGGGAAAAGTGGCAATTTTTAGTTGAGTGATTGTTTTGTCAGTAGGGAGAATCTCCTAGAAAAGTTCTCTGATCAAAATAATGGATCAATTTATCTTTTTATGATTATTTCTAGTTTCCCTGCTTCTTTGTGTTAATTTTCTTTGCACCAAATGCTAAGAAATATCTAAATATTAAAGGATGGGTTCACAATTTTTCAAGTCTGTCTTAAAACTTACACAGACCTCCTATCTGAAGCTAATATGAAGCTTCAAATCCAGCAGATGTTTCAGTGTTTTTAGAGCCAAAGTCCCTCTTTTTGTTCCAGTAAAAGAGGGACTTTGATGCTAAACAGACTGTAAATGTGTCAGATATCCACTTGATATGACTAAACTCACAGACGCTGATCTTTTAACACCTGGCTGCTGTTTTAAGACCGAATTGGGGAAAAAAAAAGTGAACTTGTCCTTTTTTTCTTTTAAAGGGAGAATTATAGTGTGTACATGCATAGTTTAACTGTTTTTGTTTTCTCTCTCGTGTTGTAAAATAAAAGATCTAGTAAATGTTGTTATGACACTAATGTGGCCTGTAGAGGTCGCTGGCGAGCGCGGCGGCGGCTTGTTGACGAGAAGGTTGCAGTTGTTGACAGTTTACACTGAAGGTCATGTGCAGTTGAAACATGCCTTTTTTTATATTTAAGGAGGAAACCATCCTGAGCTGCTAGCTGTCCAATTTAAAATCTATACTGTCATAGTGAAGCACTTTTTGATGTCTTCTTATTCCTGTTCAGTATTGATCTGTCGTGGATGCTACGTTGTTTGTTGTTGACATTTTGTTTACCAGCTATAATGGTATGAATATTTTTTTTTCTTTTATCGACTCTTGCGTTATTTAGCCTTAAATAGCCATTGTAGTGTCTTTGATTGAGATATGTATTGTTTATGAAATATCAATAGTTTACAGAGAGCTTGGAGATGGATATCTGTACAAATAATAGCACAGCTGTTTTGTTTGTTTTGTTTTTGTTTTTAGAATTAGGATTTAAAAAATAAATAAAAACCTATTAAACTGTAGTTCGATTGGATCATAGGAAAAGAGATATCTGTCAGCCATGTTGCTGTGTTCTCGTTGATCTCCTTGAGATCTGAATGACATCAAACTTATTTTTGAAGTTTGCGTTTTTACCCTGTTGTATTGAAAAAAAAAAGTTAGTCGTCAGACTGAATCTCTTTTCCCGATAGAGAAGTTGTTGTTAACCTGCTACTGGTCCTGATGTCCGTTCAGTGACAAACTGCCCACGTTTTACCATGTTCGCTCTGCTGAGCGTCATATTTACACACCAGTGGATGTTTAACTGTATTTATTGTGTACAAATAAATGTGAAATAAAGATAGCTTAAATGAAACCAACAAGAGTTCGAACTTTT
This sequence comes from Pampus argenteus, assembly GCA_036937835.1. Taxonomy (NCBI): domain Eukaryota; kingdom Metazoa; phylum Chordata; class Actinopteri; order Scombriformes; family Stromateidae; genus Pampus; species Pampus argenteus. The sequence continues at coordinate 2,230,747 of CM072874.1, read as the reverse complement.
ATTTCTACTTGTCATCTTCAACAACACAGATTTACACCCATGAATAAATAAAACTACTTTACTTTAGCTACTTCCTGTTAGCGCAAAGCTACCAGTTTATATACGTCTATAAATAATGTAGCTGTATGTTGTTGTTTGTATTTAACTGTTTTGGTCTGATGCTCTCTTCTCTTAATCGAGTGTGTTTGTTTGTTTTGTGTGTGTGATATTATAGCGCCCTCTAACTGTCTTTATTAATATTGCATACAGATCATTTAACCTTAAAACTCTCCCATCGATAAATGTGGAGTTTAAAAGAGCTGCAGGATTTATCTCAATGCTTTTTGAACCAAGAAGTTTTCAGATCTTTTACTTCAGTAAAAGTACCAATACAGTAGTATTAAAATACTCCATTACAACTAGTAACTTCAGTAAAAGTAAGTATTATAAGCTTGTTGTAGAGTACTGCAGTAAAAGTAGTGCTTTGGTTCTGCTGACTGACATCATAGTTTAGTCCAGTGGTTCCCAACCTAGGGGTCGGGGCCCTCCAAAGGGTCACCAGATAAATCTGAGGGGTCGTGAGATGATTAATGGGAGAGGAAAGAAGAAGAAACAAAGTTCTGATACACAAATCTGTTTTCAGCTTTTGGACTTTTTCTCTAATCTTTGATTTTTGCTGAAATATTGGATCATTTGAACATTTAATGAAATGAAACCATGTGAGAAGTTTAGAGGTAAAAATCACTATTTGGTGGAGCTGTTAACAATTCATAGACATCTGAAATGAGTATTATACATATTATTTTTATATATGTTAAAAGCTTGATAAATGGATCAATAAATAATCCCCCTGATGACCCTGAACGCACCGCAGGGAGCAGAAGTTAAACTGATGAGTGACTCACAAACCCAAAAAGCACCACTTCCTCTCAGAACTTTAAAAGTATTGACATATTAATTATTGATCTATTTAAAAATCCCTGAATAAAGTGTGTCTATCGGTTCATTATAAAATAACTTTGTTGGGTAGATTTTATTTGTGTTCTTCTATCAAACTACTAATTACAGCAGTGTCTCAGTGTTTATTTATGTGTTTATTCTACTCCACTACATTTATCTGACAGCTTTATTCATATGGAAGTGATGGGGGACAGAATTCACAGGCCACCTGTCACATTTGGAAAAAATTGTGAACTCGTCCTTTAATCTAATTTTTTTTATTTTTTTTTTAAACAAAGCTTGATTTCGACGCTTTATTTTGTTGCCTCCGGAAGTGATATATATTAATTCCGGCTGGCTTTACACTGTGTTGGAAAAGATGGCTGCTTCGGCGGCAACGGCGAGTTCTCCCCCGGGTTTGTGTCCAAATTACGCCGTGATTTGCTCTTTCCTGGAGCGGTACGGCGCCTTGTTGGACTTACCGGAGCTCACCTTCCCGCAGCTGGAGAGATATCTGCAGGACACGTCCTCAGGTAGGGCAGAAAAACAGTCATCTGCTGGCGGGGAGGAGGAGAGACTTCACCGCTGCTGTAACCATAATGGTACCGAGCTAGCAGGCTAGCAGCTACGTTAGCCAGTTGTGTGTTATTGTGTGGTTTTCTAACCTTCTTGTTTACTTAAATTTAAGTTTACTGCGCCTCAGAGATGCCTTTCGAAGTGGGAAATGTGTCTACGCACAATTTAACGATCACTCAGCTGTGAACCCGCCGATTTATCCGAGGTTTTCTGTCACTTTTAAGCTTTTGAATTGGGCTTAATTTTTTTTCTCCAAGCAGCCTTTATCTGCCGCTGTAACGTTAACGCAACACAGGCAGAAATGTGCGGGGATATTAGTGTTTACGAGGCGGTGAAGATCACGATAGTTCACGCAGTTCATCGTGGATTTTGATAATCAGTCGGTAAATGTGACATTGTTTGAAAAAGGCTCGAAATTGTGCACTTTATTTACAGTTAAAATATTTCACCATGTAGTGGTTCAGCACAGCTTCTGTAAAGTTCCCGCTAATGCGACGGCTTCCGGTGCGAGCTTAGAAAATAAAACGTTTTAGGAGTCTTAATAATAATAATAATAATAGTAGTAATAATAATAATAATAATATAATAACAATAATCGTGATATTAATAAGAATACGCATGATAATAATCCTAATAATAGCAATAATTATGATTAGTATTATTGTTATGATTATAGAAATTTCCCTTGGTGGTGTTATACATTACAATAAAAAAAAATATATACACATAATATATACAGAATTAAGTAATAAATATTTATATATATATATATATATATATATATATATATATATATATATATATATATACACACATACAAAAGAAAGATAAATAATTTACAACATAAACGAATTGAAAAGAAAAGAGAATGAAATTAAATGTACCAAATTTGATCAGGAGTAAAGAATATATGCAATATGTTATTAATATATTAATAATAATTATAATAATAACAAGCTGTGTTAATGTGACGCACCATGTTAGGTCCAAGATCACAGATGTGCAAATATAAGATTATAATGTCATGAGGTTTTATGTTGGGGTTCGAGTCTGTGTCGGAAAAATGGACAAAATCCAATGTCACAATATTTTTGGCCAAAAAGTGTGTGTGTTGTAGTAGTAATAATAACGATAATAATAATAATATAAACTTTATTTGTGTAGCACATTTCATGCACCTTTCACATATTTTTCTGCAGCTCTTAATTATTTGTACACGTTTATTAAGGTGAAATTGCTCTACTTCCAGGTGTGGAGCTCATTGTCGCTACCTTGACTATTTTATTCAGTTGCTGCAGTCATGAACAGCGTCTAAAGACCTCTGAAAGATAATAATAATTATAATTAATAATTAAAAAAATAACTTTAACCCCACATTCACCTCTTATTTCTCGATCCACTGCACGTTCGTTGTTCGTCATTCAGTTGAAACCATCCAGGATTTTACTGACGGCTCCGTGACGTAAAGTCTAAAGTGAGTTTTAGACACTTACATGAGCGATGGAGAAACATTACATACGTTAACTGTCTGTTAAATGTCTCCTCAGTCCCAAAGCTGCTGGTCGATCTTCACGTCAAGTTGCTGAGGAAGATCGGCAAGTCGGTGACAGCAGACAGATGGGAGAAATATCTAGTCAAGGTAAATGTTTACCTTCATTATATTTATTACACATATGAGCAAACAGGAACCTTGAAAATGGACAGATTTTTTTATTTTTATTAAAAAACGAACAGCAAAGAGTTTGTTTTTTTCCACTGGAAACAGCTGCAGGTTGATGACAGACTTTTCTCTGTGGGTTCGTCACTACAAGCAGCTTCTTTGAAATTGGTCGTTTGTTAATATGAAAAATATTAATTAGTGCAGCTTTAGTGCCAGTATATGAGTCTCAAATCACTTTCACGGGACACTCAGACTGTCCATTAAAAAGCTGCTTATAATTAATTTAATACCCAGGTGTTTCTAATTTCTCTTCCACGTGGAGACAAACCTCTATAAAGCCAACAATAATCAGTTTTTACTGTAAGATTAATTTATACTGAGGAGAAATAATGTTGTATGTTAAAGTGTGTCCACTTTAAAATAAATAAATCACAAATTTAAGATCTTTTAATATTCGTTTGCTGACTTATTCCTTATTTCCGTTGCAGATATGTCAAGAGTTCAACACGACATGGGCCTGGGAGCTCGAACAGAAAGGGTACAAAGAAATGACGATGGAGTGCAAGACGGGGATCCTTAAAGTAAGTTTTAAAGTGACGTTTCCTGAGTGCTTTCATGCTCTTTTTATTTTAGTTTTATTATCAAATCATGTCGATTAGTCGTCTAGTTTATAAAATGTCAGAAAATTATGAAAAATGTTGCTCTCTGCTGCTCAAAGGTGACTTTTATTGTCCCTAACCAACAGTTTACAAGTTGACGATATTCAGTTTACCGTCGTAGTCATAAAATCAAAGAAACCAGAAAGCTGGAATCAGAAAGAAAACGATGAACAAATGATTAATTATCTGCTGATCGACTAATTGTTGCAGTTGAACAGTTTTGTGTTTTCTTGTAAAAATGGGAATGAACCGTTCTGCTTCTTTCTTTCTTTCTTTCTTTCTTTCTTTCTTTCTTTCTTTCTCCAGTATTTGTGTGAGTGTCAGTTTGATGAAAATGTAAAGTTCAAAACTATAATCAACGAGGAGGACCCCGATAAAATGCGCCTGCAGCCGATTGGCCGGGACAAAGACGGTCAGATGTATTGGTTTCAACTGGATCAAGACGACAACGTTCGCGTTTATTTGGAGGAACAGGACGACTTGGACGGGTCGTCGTGGAAGTGCATAGTCAGGTAAAGCAGACAATAGCTGATATTTAAATGTTAATTCTTCCGTGTGTTGTTGTTTGTCGTTATATTTGTCCCTCTTCCCTCCCCGTAGAGATAGAAACGAGCTGGCCGAGGTCGTGGCTCTGCTGAAGACACAAATTGATCCTGCGCTGCTGAAAAAAGAGGAAACCAAAACTGAAGGTGAAGAAAATAAAAAAGCAGAAGGTAAAATTACTTCTTTACAGATTGTTTGTTATTAATTTTATTTTTACTGGAAAAAAAACTTTTACTGGTTAATGCAAGCAAAGAAATATTCTTCATACACTCAAAGATCAAGTAACGTGAATACCAGTTTTTAGTGTTCAGTTCATTTAGTTGATTAAAAATTATAAAACGAGTCCATCAAATCTAAACAAACCTACGAGTCAGATTTATGTGACACAAAGATTCCCATCTGTCTTCTGAATAATTTCATAATCGTTAATTTAGTTTATTCTATATTTATTTTACAGGTGAAATCAGAAAAACTGATGACTCCTCGGATGAAGACAAGGATGTCCGCACAGTCTCGCCGAAGACTGAGAGCAATGGAAAAGTTGTGCCGGAAGACGACTTAAAATCAGAAGCGTCTGAGGCCAAATCGTCACTGAATGGCGTCATCGAAGACAAAACTCAATCTGAACTTGTCTCAGAAAAGGCTGCAGAAGATCACAGTATCTGTACGAAAGCCCAGAACATCAAAGAAGAGCCGATGGAGGTGTCGGAAACAAAAAGTGAACCGGCTCCCGCCTCTGAGGCTCCATGTATATCAGTAAAGGCAGTAAAAGGAGAGGAGGCCAAGAAGAACAGTGCAGAGGAGATTCAACAGACGATGAAGAACGACCAGCAGGCCAAAATCCCTCTGAAGAAAAGAGGAATGAAGTTCAGTGAAGACTTTGAAAAAAGTAAAAATAGCAGCAGCTCTATTATAGTGCAAAATCCACCAGTTTCCCAAAACAAGGAAGCTCCTAAAACTGACGCAACACCTGAGCAGACAAAGAAAGCGCCGAGTATAAATGATCATGTTAATGGTGAAGTTCAGCCAACGTCGAAGGAAGATGTCGCCATCGACGAAGAACGGACGGTGGAACCAGCAGCAGGTAAATCTGTAGATGCAACGTCTACAGACGAGGAAGGCGTGAAAGTTAAAAACGATGGAGAGAAGGTCGCAGAGGAGGTCACGTCGCACCAAGGAGACTCGGACAAGAAAGATTTAAACATGCAGGTGGAAGAGGAAAGCGCTACGGCAACAGAAACGAGGGAATCACACGAGTCTCTCCCAAAACCAACAGCTGAGTCGCCACCTTTACTTAAAGACGCATGTGACAAGTCGTCTAATCATGACGAGGATGAAAACGTGAAAGAATCCAAACCAGAAGATACAAAAGAGTCTTTAACAGCGGACAAGACGGACATATTAAAGGAAACCGATAAAACGGTAACAACTGACGAGTCAGAAAAACTCAGTTTGAATCATGAGGTCGTATCCGAAGAAGTTGAATCAGAAAAATCTGTAAAACCGGGCTGTGTCGACATGGATACATCAGAGTCACGACAGACTGAGGAAACGGACGTAAAACAAACAGAAACGGAGAGTAAAGTAGAGAAATCAGAGAGCTCTGCAGTTAAAGAGAAGCCAGGAGTACATCAGACTGAAGAAACGGACGTAAAACAAGCAGAAACAGAGAGTAAAGTAGAGAAATCAGAGAGCTCTGCAGTGAAAGAGAAGCCAGGAGTACGTCAGACTGAGGAAACGGACGTGAAACAAACAGAAACGGAGAGTAAAGTAGAGAAATCAGAGAGCTCTGCAGTGAACGAGAAGCCAGGAGTACGTCAGACTGAAGAAACAGACGTAAAACAAACAGAAACGGAGAGTAAAGTAGAGAAATCAGAGAGCTCTGCAGTGAAAGAGAAGCCAGGAGTACGTCAGACTGAAGAAACGGACGTAAAACAAACAGAAACGGAGAGTAAAGTAGAGAAATCAGAGAGCTCTGCAGTGAAAGAGAAGCCAGGAGTACTTCAGACTGAAGAAACGGACATAAAACAAACAGAAACAGAGAGTAAAGTAGAGAAATCGGAGAGCTCTGCAGTGAAAGAGAAGCCAGGAGTACTTCAGACTGAAGAAACGGACATAAAACAAACAGAAACGGAGAGTAAAGTAGAGAAATCAGAGAGCTCTGCAGTGAAAGAGAAGCCAGGAGTACGTCAGACTGAAGAAACGGACATAAAACAAACAGAAACGGAGAGTAAAGTAGAGAAATCAGAGAGCTCTGCAGTGAAAGAGAAGCCAGGAGTACGTCAGACTGAAGAAACGGACGTAAAACAAGCAGAAACGGAGAGTAAAGTAGAGAAATCAGAGAGCTCTGCAGTGAAAGAGAAGCCAGGAGTCATTAAAACAACAGAAACACAGTCTGCAGAAAAATCTGAGGACTGTGAAAACACGGCGTCACCATCTGTCATTACAAAGACAGAAATGGTAAAAGACAGCGATGACACAAAGACTCCAGAAACGCAAGATGTCAAACAAAACTTTACAGACGTTGAAAAGACAGAAACGGCGTTAATCAGTGAAAAATCAGAAGAAACATCCAGCACTAAAGAGAGTAAAAATGTAGACAATTCAGAATCATGTAAATCTACGGAGACGCAACAAGAAGAACCCAAAGATGCAGAGATGGACGAGAAAACCGAGACGGTCGAGACAGAAAAGCCCGAAGATGCAAAGGAAACTGTCAGCTGTGAAGACAGTACGATACGTAATGTTATAGGCGACTCTACGCACAGTCCAACCGAGAAAGAAGCAGCGACCACGAAACACGATCTGACAGAGCCACAAGAGGACGGACAAATTGAAATGAACGCAGATGCACAAAAGACGACAGAGGAAGCATCTGAAGGGAAAGATAAACCGTCCAACCCCGTATCGGAAAAAAATGATGAAAAACTTGAAAGTCCGGACACAAAAGAGGAGAAGGTGTCTGAAGAAAAACAGACTGACAAAAGTGAGACAGAGCTCCCGTCATCGGAAAGTATAAAAGATGCTAACGGTGAAAAACATGCAAACGGCAGTGAGCAACTCCTGTGTCAAGATAAAGAAAGTAAAGAGGATTCCACGACAGATAAACTCTCAGAAACACAGGAGAAACAGGCTCATAAAGACAGCGAAACCTCTTCCAAAATGGAGGAAACTGGTGACCAACATGTGAGCAAAGAAACGGACGACAAGTCCTCAACTGAAACTGAGAAAACGAGCCAATCGAGTTTGAGCAAAGAGACGGAAACCGACAAGCCAACTGACGAGGAAAGTAAAAGCAAAAGTGAAGAAGAGGACTCAAAAAAGGAGGTGGCGAACGGAAGCGACACGGCGTCGGATGTTAAAGAGGCGATTGCCCGTCGGAAAGTCAAGCCTCCAGCCCACCGGAGAAAAGCTGCGCTCCAGAGAGAGGAGCGACAAGGAGATTCAGAGTCTGATACGAACACGGGGGGGAGATCTCTGCGAAGATCGCCGAGGATCTCTAGACCAACGCCGAAGGCGGTAGAGATCCACGACAGGAAGCAGGAGAAATCACAGGCTGCTCCACCGCCTGAGAAGGACGAGAAGGAGAAAGACGAGGAGGAAGAAGATGAAGAAAAGCAGGAGGTAAAAGCTGTTCAGAAGAAGCCAAGAGAGAAAAAGGTAGACCAGGAGGGTCAGCCTAAAGCAAAGGTAAGAAAATACTTCCCAAAGCTTCTTTTATGAAAACAGGCAGTAGATGACGTTTGTTGTTTCTTTAAGGGGAGAAAGAGACGAAAGATTCGGTGGTCCAACACTCGAACACGGCGTAAAAAGAAAGGCTCCGAAGATGAAGACGACAACAGCGATGAGGAGTCGAGTGAAGAGGACGACAGCGAGGAAGAGGACGACAGCGACGAAGACTACAAGGTTGAGCGGAGCAGAAAGAGGCGGAACCGCCACCGAGAGCGACGAAGCTCAGACTCCTCAACATCCTCGGATGACGACCTACCTCCAAACGACGACCCCTGCAAACACTGCGGTCTTCCAAATCACCCCGAACTGGTGGGTTGCTGCAGGACACCACGACAGCCTTTGATTCACACAAGTTGAAATAACTAAAAGCTCGAATGAATCAAGTTTATAGCAACTCCTGCGTTCCTTTGTTGAGACTTATTTAAATATTTATATATTTATATTTATATATCTTGTGTTTGTAGATCTTACTGTGTGATTCGTGCGACAGCGGCTACCACACAGCCTGCCTCAGGCCTCCGCTCATGATCATCCCAGATGGAGAGTGGTTCTGCCCTCCATGTCAACATGTACGTACCGGCCGTGAGCAGCTTATATTAAAGATACTAAAGATATATTAAACATGATATCAGTTTAATGTTTTATTAATCTCCCTCTGTAGAAACTGCTCTGTGACAAATTAGAAGAGCAGCTCCAAAACCTCGACGCTGCTTTGAAAAAGAAGGAACGAGCTGAGAGAAGGTGAGACTTCTGTTAATTTAAAATGTTGCCCTATTTAAAGATGGCAGCTCCAACAATGATGCTTATTGAACAACTGAAGAGTCACAACAGTTTGGTGGTTTTACTGTATGTTTAGTCGTGTTAACAATACAGCACAGCTCAGTATTAATAGTTTTTACTACTTTTTGATTGCATTTTTATTATCAATCATATGTAACTCGCACCAGATGTTTAAATATAATAGGTTATCAATAATATTGATCTTTCTTAATGTGTGTTATGTCCTCCAGGAAAGAGCGTCTAATTTACGTCGGCATCAGTGTTGAAAACATCATCACGCCTTCCGTAAGTACAAAAAAAAAACCTTAACGTTTTAAAGTAAGACGTTGATCTTTGGCTGTTTGTAACGTTAGTCTGTCTTCATCCAGGTCGAGGTTGTGGAAGAAAAGCCAGAGATCATAATCAAAGAGAAGAAAGAACCAAAGCGAAGTAAGAGCTGGGGTCGAAGGTCGACGAGGACCAAGAAGAACATCAGCTACAGGTTTGTGTGTCATCATAAGTTATTATTTTATCCTAGATGTGTGTGTTTTCGTTTTTGTCTTTTTTCCGAACTTTTTTGCGATATTTTACAGTTTTTTTTCCCTCAATATTCTTGGATTGATTCTGCTGTCTTTGGATTTTCTTTAAAGTCCTGTGATTGACCGTCTAATAAAATTCTTGTCTGTGTTAACGTTCATTTTACAGATTTGATGAATTCGATGAGGCGATTGAGGAGGCGATAGAGGAAGACATCAAAGAAGCAGAAGGTGGAGGTACGAAGACGTCTTAATCTGCTGAAAATTACAATATACGTACATTTAGGAAAGTCTGCTTTCCTGTTGAGAGAATTGATACCAAAATCTAATTTTAACGTACTTATCAGTGAGACTGTGAAAGGAATATTTAAAGTAATAATGATAATGGTGATATGTGTTTATTTACAGGTGCTGGTCGAGGGAAGGACATGGCCAACATCACAGGACACAGAGGGAAGGATATATCCACCATCCTCCAAGGGGACGAGGGCAAAGAGAACGGACGCCCGCCACGACCCAGCGTCAGCCAGCGCAAGAAGAAACGCCGGCGACTCAACGACCTGGACAGCGACAGCACGGTGGACGAGGAGGAAAGCGAGGAAGAGTTTCGCCTCAGTGAAAGGTAGCGACAGACTTCCTAAACTCAAAGACGTGTTTTCATTTGTGAGTCACTCAACAGTTTGATGTATTTGGTTTTTTTTTTTCTTTGACTCGATGCAGCTCAGAAGAAGAGTTCGTAGTCTCAGAAAACGAGACGGAGGGCGAAACGGAGGGAGAATCCAACGACAGCGACTTCGGGAGCAACAATAGTGGGAAACATCGTATGTCGTCACGGGTCAGGAAGCCACCGAAACAACGGCGAAGCTCCCGGAAGCGACGGAGACCGAGAGGATACTCGGATGATGAAGAAGACGAGACAGACGATGAAGATGAAGATGAAATTGGTACATTTTTGTTTAAAAAAACGATGAATTAACTCATCAACTAAAGCAAATGTTTTGATAATTCAATAATCGTTTTAGTGTTTTTTAACAAAAATGACAAATGTGAGAATTCGGTGATAACCAATAGATTATTGATCAAGAAGCTGATTGGCTCTTTCAGAGGATTCTTAAAACTTTGAATTTTTTTTATTATTTTCTTTTCGTGCAGTGACTGAAGGCTCCAGCGAGTACAGCGACAGCGATCTGGATATGAGTCGACGGCGGTCTCGGCGGAGTCAGAAGAAGCAGGTGAACTACTGTGAGACGTCTGAGTCCGAAGGCTCTCAGGCAGAAACCAACCGGGACAAAATGAAACCCAGACGTCGCCAGGACAGCTCCGAAAGTGAAGGTCAGTCAGATCTGGACCTTGAGTTTGATTCAACAATGCTAATAGGAATAAAAATACTTGTTTTTGGGAGAAAGACATTTTGAAGATGAAATCCATTAAAATAAATCTCTTCTATGTAGTTTTAAGTGCAGATAATTTGTTTTCCGGCCAGGTTTTAAATGGGCCTCATGCAGGAATATTTTGGGATTCTTCTTCTCTGACATTAAGATACTTAATTAAAGCTGCAACAATTAATCCAATTAGTCAATTGACAGAAAATGAATCAAACTGTTTTGATAATTAAATAATCGTTTTTAGTTATTTCTTTTAAGCAGAAATACAAACTTTACTGGTTGGAACTTCACAAATTTCAAGATTTACTGTATATATTTATATTGTTATTCTTTATTAGAAGACTTTAAAGGTTTACGTTGTGTTTTTGGTTATCATGGCAGAGCTACAAGGCTAAAAACGTCTCTTACGTTCTTTTTCCAGCGAGTTTCTCCTCTGACGACGGGTCGAGGGATCGGAGGCCGGAGAGGAGAGCCGACTCCTCGGAGGAAGATTCCCGGCAGCGGCGCAGACGGCTCGCACTGAAACGCAGGAGAGCGTCCGAAGAGGACGACTCAGACGAGGACTCGGACGAATCGTCAGAGGAAGATCGTCCTGTCCGTAAACGGGTGAACCGCATCGACTCGGACGATGACGACGAGGAGGAGGAAGAGGAGGAACTGAAGGAGAAGAAGGCAGCTGATAAAGCAGAAGAGGAAGGCGGCGTTCTGACAAAGGGAACAAACCAGTTGGACTGCAGTGTGGTGGCGCTGCCGCCCACCAACGGACAGAATCAGGTAAAGAGCGTCGCTCCAGGCCTCACCCCAAACCTGGAGATGCCCAAAAACATCAGTGCCACACCAGCCGCCGCCATAGCACCGAACGGTCTGGTTGCCCCGGAGATGGCGGCGGTGCAGGAGGACGACGAAGACGACCTGTTAGGAGTCACAGACCTAGTGGACTACGTCTGCAATAACGAACAATTGTAAAAAACAAAACGGTGTACTGTTTCATTCTTTTTTTGTGGTATTGTATTTTTATATTGCGTAACTTTATTATTATTATATTATTATTATTATTATTATTCCCTCCCACACAAACACTTCCTCTTTGTCGTTTTTACTCATCTGGAGCTTGATTCTCCGCTACGGTAGGAACTGGATCACCAGTCTCGAGCTGTATGTGGGATATTACCGTGAATACGCCCCCCGCCGCCTCATCCGGCTCCACTGCCAAACCACCTCCTTCCTCTACGTGTGTCTTCATCTCTTCTGTCCTGTTTTTAAAATCTCACATCCAGGATTTCTACAAATTTTGCTCCTGTACTCGTCTACATGTTTGAAAAATTGGCACTGAAATCATTTTAATGTGTAGGAAATAGTTTAAAAAGTGTCTATTTGAATGCTAAATGGGATTTTTTATTTTATTTTTTAGTAGTAAAAACTAAGTCATTCCATAATCAACTTGACGTTCCTCGCATCTGTTAAACAATCTTTTTTTTATACAGTTTATCCCCTTTTTTATTTTTATTTTTTATTTGTGAAGCTTTATTTATTTTATTTTCTGGGTAAAAGCGGGAATGATCGTTACTGTTTAGTTTGACATATTTGATAAGCTAACTCTTCATAGTAGCAGACATGGAGGTTTATGTGTGTGGAAAACAAACAAAACCCACAATATTCCCACTTTTTATATCCTGGATATTAAAGTGTCATTCATTCATATATATATATATATTTCAACCCCTCGCATTATCTGAAGGTGTGAATGTATATATGTGACCAACCTTCATTTGTTAAACTATAGCTTTTGTATATTGTATACATATATAATTATTTTAACTACGTGCGCTGCCATCAGTATCAGTGGTGAACTCCAGTTTTTAGTTTGTTTTGGGGGAAACAAATTCAGAAGTTAAAACTCTCCTTCCTCATCTTGAGCTCTAATCTCCTCTTATAACATTTATGTTTTCTTTTTAATAATGGTTTTTTTTTTGTATATCTAAACGTTTTTATTTGTTGTTGTCTCTCTAAGTGAAAATGTAAAGTGTCTTATTTTCAGAAACCTGCATCCTCCCTTTTTTATATATATATTCACCTCCTTTGATCTTCCTGCATATAAATCAACCTCCATGCAAACAAACCCATTTTTTTCTATTAATCAATCTTTTATTTTTTCATAATCTTGATTTGATGTTCGGGTCAAGTTGCAGTAATTCACCAACCGTTAAGACTTTTAAGACCTTAAACCAGATCAAGATTGTGAAAAATAAACAGCTTAGTTGAATAATTTGTTTTTTGAGGCCATAAATCAGGATGCAGTTTTCTGGTTTGGGGTTTGTGGGGGGGCGGGGCAGGTACAAACAAACAAACAAACAAACAAACCAATGACTTCACTGACCTCTGCTGGAACCAGTCTGTGTGTATATCTGTAGTTTTTGCTGTAATATATTTAGAGGCATTTTTTTAATCATGGAAAAATATATTGGGCAGTTCTGCTTTGGGATTGCTTGAGTTTCTAATAGTTTTCTTTTTTTTTGTAGGGGAAGTAATATCGGCACAAACAATTTTTGTAACAAAACCAGAAATCTTTGGCATGTTTTAAGGACGTCTGTTATCTCCTCATGTGTTGCATTATTGCTGCGGGACGCCACAGGAGTATCTCATCATCATCATAGGTAAGCATGTGCTGGATACAGACGCTCGGGGGAGGAAATGAATCCAGGACAGCTGAATCTGATTAAAGAGAGCAAATGAATTGTAAAATAATGTGTAAATTAGCGTCAGCATGGTCTTCACAAAGGATAAACCACTATTTATCAGAGTGTTTTGATGCTGGCTGAGGCCACATCATGACTTCCAAGACAAAACAAAGTATATGTGCTGCTTACGGTGCACACACACACACAACCCGACTTCTGTACACAATATTTAGCTTTTAGATTAGTTGGACAGAATATAGAAAACCCCAATTTAAAAAAAAATAAAAATAAAAATGTAATGTGTGTTCTGGTGAGTCTGAGTAAACGGATGTGGATGTCTGTGTGTAACCGTGACGTATGTTCTCCGCAGACATGAGGAGGATGTAATGATGTGTTTCCATGGTTATGAAATAACCAGTAGAGAGGAAGTGAAATAAAGGCTGCAGGAGGATTAAGGCAGGAAGTTGGTGCCAATGACTGAAGTGTTTCCTATTTACCTCATGATGGATCTGGAGCAAAGACGTCCTGTCCACGGTGTTAGATCCTAGTCGACTGATCCACGGTGTTAGATCCTAGTCGACTGGTCCACGGCGTTAGATCCTAGTCGACTGGTCCACGGCGTTAGATCCCAGTCGACTGGTCCACGGCGTTAGATCCCAGTCGACTGGTCCACGGCGTTGGATCCTAGTCGACTGGTCCACGGCGTTGGATCCTAGTCGACTGGTCCTCGGTGTTAGATCCTAGTCGACTGGTCCACGGTGTTAGATCCTAGTCGACTGGTCCTCGGTGTTTCGTCTGCTCCTGACAGTTTCTTTTTGTTAATTGTTATTTCTTATGAATCTGATCTTGTACATTTGTCATAATAAAATAAGGTTTTAAGCCTCATGTTGTTCTTGTCTGATGTGACCTTTGAGGTCAAAGTTAATAATATTTATGCTGTAAATTAATAATTTACTGTATTGATATTATGAATATTAGTTAATGGATAACTAATCTATTCTTGTCAATTCAATAATGTTAGATTTAAAACATTTTTAGCATTATTTCAGACTGATTAAGATAATTAAATATTGATAATGACATTAATCAAACACTGATTATATCTTAATGTGAAATTAAAGACTTTTAGCATTTAACATCAATTCACAGGAAAACACACAAATTATTGGCTAAATAAGTATTTATATACTTATTTAGATAAGTATTTATTTAAATATTTAAAGTATTTATATCTTTATTTAGCAATCTATTAGCCAGTATTTACACATGACAAGAGCTAAATGCTAATGTCAATATGAAAATTAAATGTTAGCTAAATGCTAATACATCTTTAACGTATCACAAATATATATATATATATAAATATATATAGGTATATATATATAGACAGTGATAAAAGTAAAATTATTGTTGAAAACAAACATGTTAATCAGTTGTAATGTTTGTTATATGTTAATTTAGCGTGTTAGCATGCTAACAGTTGGAGGCTATCACCAACATTTAATGTAGAAATGCTGCAATAAGCTAATAATTTATTACATTAATTTAACTTCAGGGACTGATTTGTTTCAAGTACTGTATTGAAGTACACTTTGAGGTACTTGTACTTGTATTTCCACTCCACGTTTGACTCAATGGATGATATAACAAGCTTTTAATGTATATAAATATAATATATATTATAGTCAGGGTCACATTTCAGATGTTTATCAGTTGTTAACAGTATTGTACTGCTGTATTGGTACTTTTACTTAATTAATGATCTGAATACTTGTATAAAAGCTGCTCTCATCAAGTTTGATTTATTATTCTGAGTAAATCAGAAACTTTCTCCACTTTAACTTTAACTTTAACTTTTCTCCTCGTGACATCAACACCGTCCTCCTCCTCAGCCGCGTGACGTCAGTCTCATGTTTGTCATCTGTTGTTTATGTGTTGCATGTTATTTATGTGTTGCATGTTATTTATGTGCAGAGTGAAAAGTCAGCGAGCAGCGAGGAGGACGAGGAGGTACAAAGGTCATCTTATGTAACGGATACCATGAAGGCCGAAGTAGCCACCAGCTGGAGGAGCTTTACAGGCCTTTTCTTGTTGGGCGAATCCAAACCTCTTTCTGTATTTCTCAACTTTAACTGTTTGATAAAATTACATTCTGTAAAATTTGAACTATAAAACAACTTCAGGCTTGTTAAAACTAATAATCAGACACATTATTGTTAGAAAAAACAATAAGTTGATCCTGCTCACACGTATCTGTTAAAATATCATCGGTCTGCAGCACAGAGCTCCACTGTTGGACCGGGTGACATGTTCATTAATTACACATCCTGCTGCTGTAAATACTCACCGGAGCATGAAATGTGTATTAATCCATCGCTGAAAATAGTCCCCAATAAATGCACGATATATTTGTGACTCATTTTTAAAGAGAACTTATATAGTTATTATATATTAAAGCAAATATTGATTTCATTTCTTTTTCTGTTCACTCAACTTTGGATGAAGTTAATAAAAAATTTAAAACTATTTATGGTATTATATTTATTTATAGTTTATTTTTAGTGTGTTTGTGTTGTATAAACAGCCAGCGTTGTGTGTCTGTTTTTTTAATCCAAATATTTCACAAAAAAATATTACAAATTCATTTAAATGACAACACTGTACAAACGTTGTGGTCTAAAAATACACTGTACATGTTGCTGACAGACTTTAAGTCAGAAATATGAGAAAAAAATAAATGTTAATTCACATTCTTTAAAACGGTTTCATTGGAAAATGGAAAAATACTGCAAATATTCTGCTGTTAAAAACACACAATTAATCCAAAAATAATCACAAATCATTATCATCCAGACTCTAGAGGTATTAAAGTTGTAAATTATCAAGGACTCGGTGCAGTTTAGACAGAATAAAAAGGCTTCCTGCATAGATATTACACACATAAAGTTAAATCTGATTCAAGAAAATGAAGTTTTGGTCATCGAACGTTAAAAAGAAAAAAGGAAACTGAATCATCAGCAGCATCATCTCAGCGTCCTAAAAGGTAAAAATCACAGTTTTCTGTCAGTAAGTGAAATTACAAACATCATAAACAAAAACCACCAAACATCTGTGCAGTTCACCTTTAACTTCCCTTCAAAACACATTTTTTCCCCTAATATTTAAAAGATTATAACGTACATATTTTATGCTGTGGTACCTGTTACGTAACACCGAGCAGGTCGAGGTTTGGCAGGTGTATTTGTGTTTATTCAGTCGTGTCATCTGCACAGTTTGACTTTGAGGAAACGAAATAAAAAATCACTTCCAACGACACAAACAGCTGGAAGGAAATATACACGTTTCTGTCATATTTATATATTACAATCTATGAAGTTTAAACACCAGAACCTGAATGTGTGTGTTGTGTAATGAAGACTTGTGGTGTCTGCAGTTACGTGTAGCGTGTTGTGATTGTCAAACAGTTTGCTGCATAGTTAGATTACTGTATGTGGTGAAAACTGCAGTACTTATGTGTACATTTATTGTAATATGTGTGTCTACTGTGTCTTCTGTTTCTGGGCAGCAGGGACGTCCAGCCCGATGGTGCTTTTTCCAGAGAGGAAAGGAACGATCTTCTCAAACAGCAGAATGCAGCTCGACACACCTGAGGACACGAGTGGAGACACAGGAGCCAATCAGATTCAAGCAAACATATTTCAGGTATGAATCATTAAGTGGACGTCGTTGACAGCAGCGTCAAGGTGGATTAAAAGATCTGAAATGTAAAGAGCAGCTTGGCTGTGTCCAGAAAATACAAACATCCGCCCGTTCTGCTTCTTACCTAAGACGGGTCCGAGCCAGTAGATGAAGCAGTACTCCAGGTAGGTGTGTCCGCTGCAGGGGAACTGGACGGAAAAGGCCAGGATGGGATTAAAAACAGCTCCTGAAACACGTCCACCTGCACAGAGACACAGAAATGAGTCTGAAACATGGAATATTATTCATATTATATCACATCCAACTGTAAAAACAACAACAACAAACTGTGGGACATAACTACAGCGTCACATGACCAGACTCCTCCATGTTTGTATCCTGTTGCCTTCACCTTCACACTTCATTATAACGTCCTAATAATAAAGTAAAGCAGGTGATCTGATTATATGCTGGTAGGGTCACAAACGATTATTGTTTAATATTGATTAATTTAATATTTCATCTAAGTTCAACACCTTCAAATGTCTTATTTTGTCTAAAAAAAAAAAAAAAAACTATTCACTTTTATGTATAACAGAAAACTGTTGTGTTACATGCTTTTATTTTGATGAGCTGATGATTACTTTCATTATCGATTAATCAGCTGGTCAATATATTTCACTTTAGACACAGAAAAGTGTCACATTCTCCAGTTTGAGAAGCAAAGTCAATCGACTTATCGATTCATTGATTATTTAAACCGCCGTTAATTAACGCACCCATGTAAACCAGAGCAGTGATGACGGCAGCGATGGAGGGAGCGCGAAGTTTTTCGTCCAGTTTGTGGACATGCAGGGCCGCAGCCTGGATGATGAACCCGCAGGCCAGCTCCACGGCGGCGGCCTCCAGCACTGTCCCACCGAGAGGGTCGAAGCATCTGAACCCGAACCTCTGGTGTCTGAGGTGGACGTCGGACAGACCCAGAGACCACACGGAGACGGCGAAGAACTGCGCGGCGACCGCGGCGCCGAACTGGCAGGCGATGAGGGCGAAGGCCGCCCTGAAGCCGCTTCTCCCGCGGCAAACGTTCTCCAAAGCCCCGGTAGCGTTACACGACGCGCCCCGGAAAGTTATCAAGTGGATAACCGTCATGGTGTAGGTGAGGGCCAGGCTGACGGGCGGCTCCAGCTGGGCCGTTTCCCCCAGCAGCTTGAGTTCATGTGTGCAGCAGCAGAGCTGGAAGGTGGACGCCGCTTCCAGCAGGTAAATCCAATAAGCTCCGCGGAAAAGACGCGCTGCTGCCCGGCGGGACGCTTCGCTGAGTAGCACCACAGCTCCCAGAACCGCCACGGAAACCGACAGGTCAGTCATCGGTCCGGCTGTTGAGACCAGCTACACACCGGTAATACAGACGAGGGCAACTGGAAGTCCGTTTAACTTCTCGGCGTCAAAGTCCAATTGATCCACGCTGCCGCAGCCGCAGCCGCGTCAAGCCGCGCGCTGCCGAACAGGAAACACGGCGGTGGGGCCTTCAACATAAAAGCCGCTCATATCAGCTAGTTCACAATTTTTCCCAAAATTCAAACAAACAACAGACAACAACAAATGAACATTGAAACGTGGTGTCATTGCTGTAATAATTCCCCCTGTTCATACTGACCATCAGAAAATCCTTTCAAAATAAACCTACAATAGAAGTGATAAGGACAAAATTCACAGATGTGCAAACATTTATTTAAAAGTTCATCTGAAGCTAATATCAAACTTTAAATTAGGTAAATATCTGTCAGTGTTTGTCTTTTTAATGCTAAAGTCCGTAAACCGTATAAAGTAGTAAAACTCTGCTTATCCTCGATCGCTGTAACTGTAGTTTGGTTTTGCAGAAATGTTTTTTTAAACATTGCTAATTATGTCCGTCTCCAGAAGGGAAGACGATAGATAAGAATACCTTTACCATTTCAGAAGATAATTAATTAAATCAATATTTGGTTGTGTATATCTAATGTACAATTAAACTAATGTACAGTTAAATCTATTCTACAGGCTCTGAAGACACTGCAACGTGTTACTAACCAGGTTTTATTTTTAAAGTAGGAAACAGGAAATGCCTTTAATTGTGAAAGACTTGAATGTTGAGCTTGTTTGGGCTGAATCACAGCTGAAGTTGTAGTTTGACAACTTTTAGAGGAGAAAGACAGAACCAGTTTCTACCTGCACATGCTGATCAATAAAATAACCAACTGCTGGTTGTTTTATTGTCTTAAAACATTAATAAGGTTCAACATGAGTATTAAGAAATTTTTCTCTCTGTAATATTTCCTTCATAAATTAAGTTATTGATTATTGTTTTATTGATTTGATGTTTTTATGGTGAACATGGGACCAGAAAGTTTAACATTAACAATTTAAAATATATTAAAATATTACTATCGACTTCTTCCTGCTCCTTAAACATGAAACATTTATTTATGTTGTTTATTTATGTTTATGTTTACATTTTTAATATTTTCTGTTATTCTTGTTTTGTTTTCTTAGTTGTATATTTTTTATTTTTTTAATCTTAAAATGAACCTTTACCTGGAATCACCTGGTATAATAATGTTTACATCATTGACACACATTATCTATCAACGATGACAATCAATACATTCATTTCCGTAACAACTTTCAAAATAAAACCATTTTGTTTTTTTTAGTTAGAAACTTTATCTTTCAGAGTGAAATAATGTTTAAACAGTTTATAAACTATTAATACTGTTTTTTTCTATGTTTCCTCTTAACTGTTAATTATATTATTATTATAATTTGAGCTTCAGTGTCGCTGTGTTTGTAAAGCATTTTGTTTCCGGTTTCCACCTGGGTAACTATGGTTACCTTGACTTCCATCACATGAGGGCACCTGAGCTCCGGACGCGTCACCGAGGACCAAGTGCGCAGTGCGGCTTCCAGTCTGCTGTTTACCGGGAGGCAGAACCGACCCGCAGGTACCGACACACACCTGTCTGTTTATCAGGTAATACCAGACGCTGGAGCTGCTTTTGATTATCGATGATCAGCTTTCCTCCTCCTGCTATTGGCTCTCTATACGTACCTTTCTTTCTTCTGTCCTGTCACCAAACGTCATTGCAAAAATCAGTATATTTGATGACGTCACGCGCCCCGGTAATGACGCACGTGATTAACGGTTTTTTTACACATTAATAAGATCCAGACTTTAATTCGGCTCATGTCCTACAAACCTAAAAAGAGATTAAAACGTTTGACCATCATATACAGTATATACTTATATGTGCTCCTTCATCTTTAATCCTGCTGTCAACATGGCAGATTATAGATTATAGATTATAGATTTACTTTTAATGTTAATTGATGACTTTATTTCTTTTTTATGTGGTTTGTATATTTGCACAGATGCTGATAATCCAGTAAAATAAACATATATACAGAATACATCTAGAAGTTTTTATGGTTTAAACTGTGTAACCTTCACTGCAGATGGTTGTAATTAAATTGCATTTTAAAAAGTGTAATTTTTAATCCATACAGGTATCGTAATGAGTATCATAATGTCAGAATAAAGTCTGTATAGAAAAATTATTGTAATATTTTCCTTTGACTGTTGTGTTTCTGTGTTTCAGGTGTGTGTGTGTGTGAGCAGGATGGAGTGTGTGTGAGTCATGGCGCCCAGGTTGTCCCGCCTGCAGTTCGGGCGGTGGCGCGGCCTTCGTGCTAAACTGCTGCGGCGCTACGAGCATCAGCCGTTCGTATCGTGTCTGGCCGGTTTGTACGGCTGCCGGTGGAGACGCCACGACAGGAACTGCACTCAGCCTGAAGACTGCTGCTGCAACAAGGTCAGAGGTGCAAACATATACAGTTTGGTGATGTTGTGACGTAGCGTGGCATCATGGGAGTTCTTGTCTTCATTGTAAGCTCTGCAGCTTCTCCTGCTTTGGATTCCTTCAGGGTTCATCGTTGAGGAGGTCAAAGGTCGCCTCCTTCTGTTCAGGAGGTCAAAGGTCACCTCCTGTCAGCTTGTTTCTCCAACTTTAGATCCAGACGTCCGATGATTAAAATCCTTCATCCGGTTAAAAATGTGGCTTAAAACTGGATAAAAAGTCAAAAGTTGTTTGAACGTTGATAAAACGTTTGTTTAGTTGTTTTTTTTTTAATCTGGTCCTTGATTGTGATTGGCTGAGACGTCTTCAAAGATGTTGTGAAATACGTTATAAAAGCAATAAACCACAACAGCTGTTGTAAAATCACTGTGAACCAACAGCCATAATATTTATTATAACCTCCTTCCTGGATTATAAAACACAATAAAACAAAAGTACAGAAAGATTACAGCCGCTGAACAAAGGACGCTTTTTACCTTCATATCACTTCATATGTAGAAGAATATAATTGATCATGATGCAGGTTGGAAGCTGATAACAGATCAATAAAACGGTGAAATGTAAAGATGTGTTTGAGGTAATAATATCTCACTGGTTATTGATCTTTGCATCAACTCAGAAATGTTTTTTAAACACACTTTATTACCTGTTGTGAAGGTTTTTACAGGTAAAGTTCCCACTGATCAGGGATCAATGATCAATGATCGGTCTCGTGTTTCATGTTTGGACAGCTGGAAGGCGTCAGCTTCGTTCTGCTCGTGGCGTCTTTCTGCTTGACGTTGGTGTTTCTTTACTTCTGGGGACAAGCGAAGAACGACTACAATGACTTCGACTGGTGGGTTCAGGAACACGCGTGTTTACCTGCACACGTAAACAACACAAACTCCTTTTAAAATCATCTTAAATATAGTCATATATACGGTTTATACTTTTTATCATCTGTTTGCTTCTTCTTCTTTGGTGTTTTCGCAGGTTTAACTTTGGGAACTTGGGCTTCTGGTTTCCGTGGTCGGTGGTGCTTCTGGTCATCGCTGCAGGTTTCTTCACCTACGTCACTGTTCTCATGGTGAGCCGCAACACGGAGGCTGATCTAACGGATCTAGATCTACGGCTCACAGTTGATTTAACAGAAAATTAAGAAAAGCATCTGAGAAGCTGTCGGATACGTGTCACATTTATTTATAGATGTATATATTTATAGCCTTTACATGTTTACCTTTCATGTAAATTGTACCAGATTTTACGTGTGTGTGTGTGTGTGTGTGTGTGTGTGTGTGTGTGTGTGTGTGTGTGTGTGTGTGTGTGTGTGTGTGTGTGTGTGTGTGTGTGTGTGTGTGTGTGTGTGTGTGTGTGTGTGTGTGTGTGTGTGTGTGTGTGTGTTCATGTCTTATTTCTCTGTGCAGCTGCTGGCTGTGTGTTTATTGTCAGAGGGCCAGAAACTCTATTTACACTGGAGTCACAAGGTAAAATATATTTATATCAGCTCTTTAATCCGTGTGTGTGTGTGTGTGTGTGTGTGCGTGTGCGTGTGTGTGTGTGTGTTCAAGATCAGAGTTTCTACCTATAAATAAAACAGTGACAGAATACGTAACTGTTTACTATATTTGTATTGTTGTGTGACATTTGGCCCAAATGATGTGTGACGTGTTTCCTGTCAGATCGGGATCGCGGTGAGTCTGGCGTTCTCCGTCGTGGCCACGGCCGTGTTGTCGGACCTGTGGAGTAAAGAATGGACGACGTTACTTCTTTCCTTCCAGGTGACTCTCTGTGGTGAAAGAAGTATTAACATCTTTTACTTAAGTACAACAATGTAAAAATACTTCATTACAAGTAAAAATCCTGCGTGAAAAATCACAATAATTAGTTTAAAAGTCCTCTGAGGCATTTTCATATATAGGAACGTGTCATATTTTAAATGATAATATGAAGTAACTTACTTTCGTGTGTTTTCCTCTCCTGACGCCAGGTTGTGTTTTGCTCTCTGAACAGGTAACAGCACCTTACCTACACGTGGGCGGAGTCTTACTGATGACAGCGCTGGCCTGGCCAATAGCGTTGCATTTCTTTCGTATGAGCAGCAGAGGTGAGAAGCACCACGTGTTTGTAGTAAGTTAAATTGATAAACTGTCTCTTTATGGGATCCATATGATACGGCTCTCATATCTATATAATTAAATATAATAATCTGAAACCAGCAGCTAGTTAGCTTAGCTTAGCAACAAAGCCCTGATGAGGGAAACAGTTCGTCTCTACGGTAAACCTCAAACTACTTCTAACTTTTATATCCCCGTTTTCAGTGTTTTTAAGCAGTATATAAACATTTAATAAACGGTTTATAACATTGAATGTAGTTGATGTCTTTATATCTCTGCTTACAGCTACAGGTCAGTGTGTGTTTATTAGATGTTTATTAGATGTATATATAAAAATAACAGCATCTTCCGATCATATTCTTGGATTTTTCTTTTTTTTTAAAAGATAAAAAGCTACAGAACAAATCATCACAGCTACATTTTGATTTTATTGCACGTCTCTGTTTTTCTCCGTCTGTGTTTCAGTGAGACGGGGCCTGCTCGTAGGCGTCTACCTGACCGTCCTGTCTGCGCTCTGCTTGGTGCCCCTCGGTTTGTATTCTCCTTGTATTAAAGAGGAGGGGACCCTGGGCCCCGCCCCGGCCCTCATCGGCCACCGAGGAGCACCCATGGTGAGCAGCTGGTGAAAGCCTCGAGTCCTCTGAACAGGATCAGGAACGTAAAGAGAATAGAAAATGTCAACTTCTCCAAAATTGAACAAAATCACTAAAGTGTAATGCTCCTTTAGTGAAAGAGGAGTAAATAAAGCTGTAAGTTGCTGCTGCTGCATGTGAATGTATTGATGATTTATTGATCATCAATGTGTGTATCGTATTTCTGTTTGCAGCTCGCTCCAGAAAACACGCTGATGTCGTTTGAAAAGGCCGCAGAAGCTGGAAGTGAAGGTCTGGAGACGGACGTCACGATCAGGTCAAGACACGGCTGCAAGGACGTAGAAATCTGACAGATTTATTGATAATGATCAATACCGTGCTGCATACAGGAAGACTGTGAACATGTTTTAATAGGCTGTACATTTGAAGCAGGTTTAAGAGACATGCTAACAGCTCCGAGTCACAATGACAATGCTAAAATGCTAACGCCCATGTGGCGTGAACGTGTCATAAAAATATGTTGCATATTATGTTTTTAGGCTTCGGATATTAAATGAATCATGTTTTGCTAAAATTATTCGACATCAGGTGCTAAAAGTCGTGCTGTGGTTGCAGTTTTGACGGGGTTCCCTTCCTGATGCATGACCGCACGCTGCGGAGGACGACCAACATCCACGATGTTTCTCCCAACCGGAGCGACACCTCAGCTTCCATGTTCACCTGGACCGAACTGGAGAGCCTGAACGCCGGGGCCTGGTTCCTCTCCGTGGGTCACATCATTGTCTCTCTTAGTCACCTCCTGGTTGAACATACGTGTGTTGGAGCTTCACTGTGCAGAGTTTCCTCATCACAGCAGTAGTACTGAGAGAGAAGAGCATATCGGCCGGCGTGTTGTGTCGCTGTGTTAATTAGTTATTGACGTTTTTGTCTTTCCAGCACGATCCTTTCGGTACAGCCGGCTCTCTGGACGCAGAGGACCGACTGCGGGCAGGAAACCAGTCCGTGTGCAGCCTGCAGGCCTTCCTCCAGCTGGCAGCTCAGACCAACAAACTGGTGATCTTTGACCTCTACCGTCCGCCCAGAGGTCACCCTTACCGGGACACCTGGATCCAACGCACGCTGGAGGTGATCCAGAACGAGTCGTCCATTCACTCCTCACAGGTGAGTCTTTGCTTGCTCCACCAAATGGACGTTAAAAAGTAAACAAAAATAAATAAATAAAAAAAAGTGTGTGTGTGTGTGTGTTACTCCATCACCAGGTGCTGTGGCTGCCTTCAGATCTGCGGACTCTGGTCCAGGAAACTGACCCCGAGCTGCAGCAGACGTCAGGCAGTCGGCTCCCTCTAGAGGAGCTTCAGAGTAACCACATCGTCAAACTCAACCTGCACTACAGCTCCATGTCCACGGAGCTCGTCAGGTGTGTGTGTGTGTGTGTGTGTGTGTGTGTGTGTGTGTGTGTGTGTGTGTGTGTATCAAAGATGTTATTATTTTATAACACAGCGTGACTCTCTCTTCACGTGTGTGCAGTGAATACGCTGCGGTGAACATCACCACCAACCTGTACGTGATCAGCCAGCCGTGGCTCTACTCTCTGGCCTGGTGCACCGGAGTCCACTCGGTCACCACCAACGCGCCGCAGCTGCTCGCCATCATGAGCTCGCCTCTCTTCCTCATGGTGAGACGCTCACACATCAACAGTATAATGAGTTAAAACACTAAAATGCATTAATTAATTAATTAACATGTACATGTCAATTAGTACTTTTTAATATCATATAAATACATGTATGATAAATATATATATAAACACTCTGAATTGGGACATTTTGCAAGTATTTTTACATTGTTTGTACTTCTACTTTTTCTTCATCAGCAGATAAATGTTGGTCAGTTGTCATGGCGATAGCTTACTTAAGTATGAAGCTAACATGACTTCCCTCAGGTCACGTGATGACCATGACATGCAGTTAAAAGCTCAGGGACAAGCTAGTAAGTGGATGTTGAGTTAGGATTTTGTTTTCCAGGAGAATTTATATCACCGTTTATTAAAATAAAGTTATTGACATCTTTAGGTTAAAATAATAAACAAGATCTTTTCAGGGTTTGGTCCCTTTTTATTTATTGTTTACATATGAAACTCGAACCTGTTTCCACACTTTCAGAGTCCAGATGAATACAAGCTGATGTGGATTCTCACCGATCTGCTGTCGCTCGTGCTGATCTTCATCATCTTCATCTTTCACTGGTGAATCTCACACACACACACACACACACACACACACACACACACACACCTGTTTGTTTCCTGAATAAACCGAAGATGCAGCGGTGAGTTTTTCACACACAGCGGTCGTGTTGTGTTTGCTGGCAGGTGGCGAGAACGAGGACTGGCTTTCTGCTCGGGAAGCAAAATTGCACCGGACAACAACGGCACGTACAGCAAGTTCAAAACAGGTAAAATACTGCAAAGCAGCGGGACGATTCTTAATGAAACAGATGATAGATGATCAATACAGTTTGTCTAAATCTGTACTTTTTATATTTTATTAATCCACATTGTGAATCTGAACTCCTACTAGACATGAGCGACATATGGTCAGTGTCCAGCAGTAACGCCCAAGATGAGTCACCGAGCACCAACGTCGGCCTGTGACGGAGCCCCAAACTGCCAAACCTGTAAGATGTCAGTAAAATACGAGATACAACACTGTAAAGTACACAGTACAGATACACTGTAAAGTACTCTGTACAGTACAGATACAACACTGTGAAATAAAGTGACTGAAACATTTCTTCACTTTGTTAAAATGATCATTTTATGTGTGTATCAGAGGTTGAATAACAAGAAGTGATTTTTACCGCAGATGTGAGAAAGTTTCGCTTTTTCAGCTGATGAAACTTTAAAGAAATGTTTCACCATTTTATAAATTTCTGTTCTCAGTTTCTTTCTTTCACTTTCTTATCATAGATGAGAAGATTGAAGGAAAAGTTGTCCACTGAAATTTGTCTTTAGTTCACATCATTGTAATTACGTCTTGTAAACGTGAATATTTCCCATCTGACATGAACACAACATTATTAATACTGTATTAACAATGAATTTTATATATTTTTATAGTTTTAGGAGAATATTCTCTAATAGTCTGGATACATTTCTGTCAACGTTGAGCTCTTATTAAACAGAAATGAACTTCGATGTGCTTCTTTTGCAAAATGTCATTTATTGATCTCTACACCAGAATACGTCACATCAACGATGAAACAATTCAATTCAAACAAGTTCAATAAAGTGTTATTGATTATTACCTGATGCTTGAAAATCAATGCTAGTGGTTCAATACGTTTAGAAAAAAACAACATATTCAGATCAATCACCAGCTATAGTTTTACTTTACGCGTTTACATGGACGATAACAGTCTAACTGTGGATCAGCTGATTTGTGGCACACGTATGGTCTGTTGCACATTCATGACTAACGATGCAATAAAAATATCTCCTAGTTATATTGTTTCTCCGCTGCAGCTAAAGTTTAATCCAGATTACTTCATAACTGTTCACAGCGCTGCAGTTTGATCCAAATCTGTCCAGATTAACACATGTTTGACTGCGTTAACAAACCAATGAAGGGTCATATGTTGAAGTATCGGTTAGCTTTGGTGTGATCTACATTAGGTTTGATCTAAAACACACGTGATGCTAGTTTGGTAAACATGTAAAACCTCGGAGCATAAATAAGAACGCATCTGAAAAAATATGAAGCTATTTACGAGACAAATACAGAAAAAGCAACAAGAAGACAGATTTGTGTTTAGGGTTTTTTAAAGCTGGACACTTGCTAACAGTCAATGATGTGTTTTTGTAGTTATTAGAGATCAGGGGTCGTATTCACAGAGTATCTCATCTCCTAAAAGGCACTAAAGGTTCCTTTTAAGAACGATTCACAAAGCTGCTGACAACTTTCCATAAAACGGGTTGTCCCGTCGTCTCCGATGAGATGTTTATTTTATGATAGTGCAGCATGTTTTAAAGACTGTAAATACAATATAAACATCAGGCAGCGTTAACCTGGTGGTTTCATTCAGTGTATCGTATCATTAAAGTATCGTACCAGGGACTTTAAATTATCGTACGTGAGTCACGTTCATCACAACACGTCTAGAAAGACGTGAGAAAAGATGTGGAAACAAATCTATATTTTAATTTCCTAATCGTCTCTGGATATGAATTAGACTGATCACAACTAAGCGTCACAAAATGATCGTACATTATGGGACTTCTGGCATTATTGATCGTACAGCAACAAATTATCGTACAAATCCGATAAGTATCGTACAAATCCGATACTTAAAGATTTTTTCTCATGATCCTGACGCCTGCAACACTTCTCTCAGACTCAGGAGCTAATTTTAGCGGTAAAATACTTCGTGGAACCCTGTTAGCCCAAAAACGTAGACATGCTCTTTATTTCTAGCGGTTTCTCCTGCAGGATCGTAAGATGTTTCGTGAATACAGCCCCAGACTGACATTATTTGTGTGTGTGTGAAGAAGCTGTGATTGTCTCATGGCATTGAATTAAAAACTAACACTAAAGAAAGCTCATTAAGTACATCGACTGATAAAACGACAGGAAAGCGTCCACATCGCTGATGCGTCAGGTTGGGGAAAAGCTCATTTAAAGGCAACAGGTGAGTTTTAAGACAAGGCCGATACACAGTAAGATAAATGAAACGTTGGCATTTCAGTGTCACAGCTGGCGGGACGGTTTGATAAAGTCAGTTCATGAAACGCAGGATGGACCGACGGGTTTCCAGACGTCCGCTCACTTGCTGTTTCCTCGGGAGCTTCGCTGTTTGGTCATGGTGGTCAACATCTGGCTGATGTAAGAGGTCAGGAGGTCGTCCATTTTGTAGCCCTGAGGGGTCAAAGGTCAGATGTTTTGTGACGTGCTTTCCTTGCATGTTGTTCATGAACATGTCATTTGTTGGACTCACCAGTGACGTTTCACACAGCAGCTTGCTGCCTCGGACCAGGTTTCCGATGGTGATGTGGAAATACGTGTTGCCGCTGCTCCAGTTGGAGATCTTGGTGAAGGGGTGAGTGGTGAGGATGTCCTACAGGAAGTATACGTACATGGAAACGATCACATTAACACACATCGTGGTGCTTTTACATGTATGTAACATAAAGCCAGATAACAGATAAATCTGGACCCACCTTAGTCTTTGGATCAATCAGACTCACTCCATGTTTGTTGATTGCTATCAGAAGGGTTTCTGGGTAATTTGGATCAGTCGTTTGCTGCAGAACAAAAACAAAATTTCACACATTACACATTGTATTCCTAAAAATGATTTATTTTAATTAACTAATTGCTGCCATCTAACGTCTTTACCTTGATCTCAAAGAAGGCCGAACCGAACGTCGACCACCTGAAGATGATTTTGAGGAAGGAGAGTTTGGCTTCTTCTCGGCTCTTCCCTGAGTGCTTGTTGAACAGCGTCATGATGGACTGAGAACACAAACAGTTTTTTCAGTGATTCATTCATTATGTTTACACTCTGTCCTCCTTTCGGTTCGTCCGCTCACCCTCTTCCAGTCGTCGGGGGACAGATGTCTGATCTGGTCCTGAGGGACAAGCTCCTTTAGGATCTTGGAAATGTTGTGGAAGTGGGATTTTTCTTCCTCAAACTTCACTCTGTAGATGAGCGCTGCCAGCTGATGCACGTCGTCCCTGGAACACTTGTGGTAGCCGCGCAGATACTTCGGCAGCTCCTGAACAGAGACGACCGTCACTATATGAGCGTATTTACTTCATTTATTGTACACACACCATCCGAGCTTCAATAAAAAAGAGCTGGATTCATTTTATGATCTGTTTTTACTCACTTGGTAATAGTGGAAGATGGAGTCAGCCATGGAGTCTTTTCCGGGCATCGTATTCGTCCACAGCTTCTTCATGAAGAACACCTGATACGTCAGTGAAGGCACCACACCTGCACACCCAAACATGAGCCAATCAGGATCGAGGACACATTTCACCAAATCTGGCTCTTGTTGGAAAAGCTTCGGTTGAATTTTATTTTACCGTCTTTTACGTGTCTGGCTTTCTTGATCCAGTCAGTCAGGTGCCTCACAAAGTCGAAGAAGAAGTCGCCGTCGGGGACACTGATGACCTGGAAAACCACAAAATAACAGACTACAATTCTCTAAATGCATGTTATAACCCAACATGTCATCTTATGCACAGATTAAATACACAAGATGCTAATTAGCAAGCTGTAGTAAGCTAGCTGTTTCCCCCTGTTTCTATTCTTTATGCTAAGCTAAGCTAACCTGCTGCTGACAAACATGAGAGTCGTATCATCATAAGACAGATTTACAAAATATTTATGCAATAATACTAACATACGTGGTATTTAGAGTCCACATAATAAGGCGACAGTTTGTTTTCACCTTGTCAGTGATCTTGACAAACAGACTGAAGCCCTCAGAGGATTTGAGCATCAGACGTCCAGAGATGTTGTGACAGAAGTCTTTGGCTTTGGTGCTCGACTCCACTTCAAACACCTGCGAACGCAACATGACGAATGAGACAGAATCTGAAACTATGAGGAAAAAAAATGAAGATTTCTAGCAAATAATTTCAGCGTAGCAGGTTTTACTGAAGGCCAAGTGCAGTATATGATAATAAAGATGTTGATGCTGTTGGATTCTCCCACCTTCTCTGTTAAAAATGTCTCTCTATATATTCTTGCAGGTGTTAAATGATTTGTTTTGGATTTTATCCGTCACTGACCTCATCTGAGTCATCGGGGAAGTAAACTTTGTGGAAGATCTGAGTGGTTTTGTGCTGGATGGCCTCCACCTCCACCAGGTGAGGAGGGTACTTTCTCGACCCATTTCTACAACAAATAAAAGAGAGAGAAAAATGTAAACAAACCAGAAGAAAAGACACACATATATACGCGAGGGTGTGTGTGTGTGTGTGTTACCGTAAAGCTTTCTGTAGTCGCTGCATGCAGTCTGGAGCCAGCGGATAGTGTTTCTTGGCCTGAAGGAACTTCTGGACGTGAGGCAGCAGGATGTTACTGGGAGGAAACAAACCGGTGCAGAGCCACAGCAGCTCCCAGCCCTTCTCCTCACTGTATCTGCAGACACACACACACACACGGATACACACAATCAGGTCTGTATAGAAACTGTTTTCTGAAACTGACAACATCTGTTGCATGTGTCCGTCCTGGGTGAGGAGTCCCTGCTGTGTTGCTGTGTTGCTTTTCCCCTTTAAAGGGTTATTTTAGAGAGTTTTCCTTATTGAAATCAAAGGTCTAAGGAGGATAATATATATATATGTGTGTGTATGTGTGTGTGTGTGTGTGTGTTTTAGCCTTACTTGATGTGATTGTCGGTGAGCTGTTTGAGAATCTGACAGAAGATCTCGTCTTTGAGCGGCTCGGCCTTCAGCGCTCCTTCAAAGATCTGATCGGTGAGCTCGTTGACAGAGCGCGCTCGTTTGGACGGGTAGTCGCCCATGTACTTCATCACAGGTACGGCCACAGTTAAGGACGTCAACCATAAAGACATTTTGAACCCTGATCGACACTTTGAGGACAAATTGTTGCTTAGTAAAAGTTTGCAAAGTAGCAACAAATAATTACAGTTTAAACCAAAGAAAAAACAGATTTGTAATGTATTTCTAATAAATAACGCTTACAGACAGCTAAATATATGCAAAGACATCAAAGACAAAAAACGTCTGCTACAGGATATCTGTGAAGGCCAGACAGGCCTCCTGGCAGAGCTCCTCGTGGGCCAGGACCTTCTTCAGTAGAGGCTGTTTGAGAGGCTCCCTGCTGCAGCTCCACAGACGCTCCTTCCCTCGAGCTTTAGAGATCATCACCCTGCTCAGAGTGCTCTTAGGAGGAGGCCTGCAAGCAAGAAGAAGACTGTCTGTTTAATATCAATGTTGTTTGGAAACGCAGAGTAAGATAACAAGATAAGGTAACACACCTGAAGTAGTCATAGGAGAACTCCTCCAGTGTGTAGGCCTTGGTTTTGTCCTCACTGTCAGAGAGCTTAATGTGAGAAACGCTGATGGATTCTCGCCTCTGATCCGGAGTCATAGTTACCAGAGCCTGAGACGGAGAAAGAGACGGAGGAAGACACGTAGAAAGAGACGAAGAATGAGACAGAGAAAGAGACGGAGAATGAGACACAGAGAAAGAGACAGATAAAGAGACGGAGAATGAGACACAGAGAAAGAGACAGATAAAGAGACGGAGAAAGACACAGGGAAGAGTGAAAAAGGGGATTGAAGCCACAGAGAGGACATAATGTGAAAAACAGGCGGTTGGACAAATGCATTGATCACTTCCTGGTTTAGTCTCAGCAGACTATATAATAATATAAGAAGTTGATTTAGCCGTTTCACATGTTGCACTGCAGTTATTAAGAAATATCACTACTTGGTAACTGTACACAACAAAGATGGCGCCTCAAAATGCTTTAAAATACAGTTTTGTAAACTAACTCACCACGATGTCATACTGCGGTCTGGAGATGGTCGGCAGCACGTACACACAGTCGGCAGGAAAGTCTCCTCTCTGCTTGGTCCTGTCGTTGATGCCGTGAGCCCAGCCGGAGTTCATCACATGTTCTCCGTCATGTTCGTCCAAGATGATCAGATCCCCTTTGGAGAAACTGAGGAACGAGGAATCGACCCCCGCTGGCAGATAAAAACACATATACGCACCATTAAGAAACACAAAAATCAATGTCTCCCAGAAGTGATTCCCCAAAAACACAAACAACGTGCTGAATCTCACCAGGGTTGAGACAGTCCAGCAGTCCAACCACATACTTGGACTTCTTCCTCAGACCGTCGAGGAAGGAGACCACCAGGTCACGGATGTCCTCCGCGTTGTTGGAGGTGAACGTGTACTCGTCTCCTTTCATGGTGGCCAAAGTGAAACTCTGGCCCTGCAGTTTACCCCCTCTGGAAAATGAAAGGAGGACTTTAAGCTGACACCATGCAGTAGAGAGAAGATCACAAGATTTTGTGTGTTGACATGATGCTACATACCTGCTGCTGGACACAGCAGTGATTTCTGGGAAAGAAAGCTCCAGAAGGACCTGCTCCTGTTCATCCACAAAGTAAACCCCGGTCCAGTTCACCGCCACGATCACGTCATTCTTAGGCAGGCTGGGCCCTGCAAACAGACAGTAACATGTCCATCAAAACAACATTAAACACAGTAAGACGTAGTAGTTCACAATAACAGGATGTAGAACGACTGTCAACGCCAACCTGAGAACTTAAAGGCCTCGTAGAAGCGCGAGAAGAGTAAAGGCCACTTTGAACGAGCAAAATCCACCACGTCCTCCTTCACCTTCTGCATGTTCAGCCTCCTCTTCAGGTGTAATCCCTGGACGTTTAGAGGCAGTTAGTCATCTTCACACAATCCCAAAAAACACTACATTAAAAACACAAAAACACAAAGTGTTGGTGTTGGTTACCTTTCTGTGGGCGTTGATGATAAGCTGAGCCCACTTCTCGGTGGTCTTTGTTGAGGTGATTTCTCTGTCGGGGATGTAAGACGGGATGAGGCTGAGCAGGCGGTCCTGGAGGATCTCTGAGCCGTAATCTACAAAGTACTGCTGAGAGGCCAGTTCTGCCAGATCCTCCTCCTTTCAGACCGACACAGAGCGAAGAGATCAAAACCAATATCTGAAATAGTCTCTGACTGCTTTAATTCCCTTTTTTCATAATTTCATGGGTCTTTTTTTTGTCTCCTGCATGTCAAATAAAACAAAGCTGCTCACCTTCTCGCAGCGGTACTCTCCAAACTTCACCCCTCGGACGATCTGCTGGTAAATGAGGTTTGTAGCGACGTAGTCATCAGCCGGGTTGTGCCACGGGTTGAAGATCTCCTTCCTGAAGAACAGCCTCCAGGGGGCGTTCCTCTCCTGGGCGCCCTGCTCCTTCGCGTACTGCTCACACTGGGAGACGGCGTCCATGACGTGGTCGCTGCCGCTGCCCAGCGATGAGACCTGGGAAAAGCAATTTATTCAATAAACCATCAAATGTGACATTATTAAAACTAACGATTAATTTACCAATAAATCATTTGGTCTACAAATCATCAGAAACCTGAAAAATGCCAGTGACAACATTTCAAGGTAACATGCGCCTTGTTATGACGGAGCAACAAGACAAAATCTAACACAATCACCTTGTCAAACAGAGCGATGTAGAGCGAGAAGCCGAAGCGGTCTCTGAGGTTGATCTTGTCCGCCAGAGCGTTGCACAGCTCGCTGGCCGTGGTGGCCGAGTCTGCCAGCAGCGTCTTGGTGGTGCCATCCATGAACGTGACTGGAAGCATGATGGGCTTCTTCGATTTAGTGGCCTGAGGAGCAAAAAAAACACAAAAAAAAAAAAACTGATTCAAAGTCTAAAAGTTGCTAAAAAGTAATATGTTGGTTAACTAAAAACACCAAAAGGAGCAGCAGGTGTGTTCAGTACCTGTAATTCCAACCAAGATGGCGGCTGAGTCCGTGTGCGGTTGACAAACGTCCTCCTCAACCGCTCCTCGCAATACGGAGCGTAACCAGGCGGGCCGTTGATTAAAAACGTCCGTAAATACTGACGACAGGAAGCAGAGGAGAAAAACAAACGGCAAGGAAAAACAGTAAAAGTGTTTGTTTGTTTTTTCAGTTTTAGGATCAATGAAGTACAGGCAATGCAAATGAAAAACATCTTTTCTTACTTTGACGAACTTCTCGGAGGGGGCGAAGCAGCCCACGCAGAGAGACATCAGGATCCAGCCGCGGGCGTGGCTGCTCTTTGATGGATTCTGAGTCAGCTGTTTGCAGATCTGACAGTAGATCTCGTCCCTAACAGAGACACGACCACGAACCATGAAAATCCAGGACAACACGATTATCAGCTCAAACTTAAAGACACAGTGGAACCAGTTCATTTATCTTGTTAGGCTGAATAAAGGCTAAATATAATTGAAAATGTCTCACGGTTCTCTCTATAAATAGTTAAAATACATCATAACTGGAGCTAAAGACGCTTTAATTTCCATTTCACTGCGACTTTAAACCACAAATTGTTTCACGGTATTTAGACCCGTTTAGATTCGACATGTAGGTCACCTGAGGGCGGGACGTAAGATGCCGTTTCCGATGATGAAGTGAAGTTTCTCCAGGTTGGAGGTGGGTCTTTCCTCCAACATGCTGTTTTCCTGGAGGCTGTAGTCCCCGTCCGTCAGCCGCCTGGTGACCTGACACAGATGCAAACGAACCCTTGAACCGAATGTTGTTGTTTTTTTTGTTTCCACACAAATGCGAATATGATCTTTAATATTTAATGTTTATTGTTATTCCCTGTTTGTCAGAGTTAATCTACCAGCAGACGTATCACTATGTTGGTAAACTGCGACTGGAGGCTAAAAGCTAAAAATGTCAATGAATAAAAAAGTTTCACCTCCTCAGCGATTTTGGATTTCCTCTTCAGGGTGAGAGACACAAGTTTATGTCTGACGCTGTTCCTCTTCTGGCTGTCTGCCGAGCTGTTCTGTAAACACAAACGTAAGATGACAAACATCTCGCTCAACACTGGTTTGAAACAACTGGACCTCACTCCATTTCCCCTCTTCTTCCTCTCACCTCTCCTTCCACCTGCAGCTCCTGCAGCTCCCTCTTGTAGGTCCTCTTGCCGAGGGTCTCGTAGATCTTGGTCATGACTGGGATCTTTTCGCTGCCGTCATTAATGACCATCTGGCATTTCGGCTCAGGCAGGTCCCCCATGAACCTCAACACGGTGATCCACACTGCTAATGCAGCCTGATGCAGACACGACAGGTTGGTCTCTTATCATGTATCGTCAATCAATCAACAACAATATCGATACCACTGAGAAGATGATCAGCCTCTACTAACCTAAACTATACTTTATTTTGTGTTTTAAGATAGGTAGGCATAACATGATTTATGTTTCCTGTTGTATCTGAATCTCACCAGCTGGTCTCCTTCGTCCTCGTGAAACAGCAGAGGTTGTTTCAGAGGTCGTCTGATGTAGGTGTGAGTGGAAACACCTTGGAAGTAGGTGGCTGCAAACTTGGAGAACTTGTACTCAGATAAATCCTCATCTTCCTCGACGGGTAGCGGAGGAGCTTCATTCATCACCTCTTCTTCAGCTTCCTCACCGCAGGGAGTCTTCTCCAAGTCCTGAGCGGCGGGAAAATACACACGAAATATTTGATCAGGTGTTGACATATTTCAGTTATTATTTCAGCTATTAACTGACTGATTGAAATTAATATAAATGAATGAAGCATCTTTAACTATAATGATACGTACTTCAAAGCCAGCCGGTGCTTGTCCGTCCTGGTTGGGTAATGGCCCGGAGTTCCCCAGGAAACCAAACATGCGGTCCACCATGTCTGAGTGGTCCACGGGCTGCTCCTTGTCCCTCTCCATCTGCTCCAGCAGCTCCTTCTTCCTCCTGGCCTCCTCCTTTTCCTCCCTCTCCCTCTCCTCCTGCTGTTGGACCAGTTGGACGAGCCGCTGCTGGTGTTTCCTCTCGGCCTCTGCTTTGGCCCGCCGAGCCGTCATCAGGTTTCGCAGCTGCTCCTCCTCGGCCAGACGCTGGCGCTCGGCTTCAAGACGATGCTGCAGCTGTGAGGAGGTGAGAGACAGGAAACGAGGCAGGTATTGATCACCAGCCTGATCAACATTTATTAATTATCTATTAGCTTTTAAAACTAGAGCTGAAGGGAAATATTAAGGGTGAAAAAATGACGTAATTCTAAGAAATTATTACACAACAGTGAGTAAATAATATAAACCACGGTATTAAATACTTATATAACAGTAAGATAACAGATAACAGTAAGTTACTACAGCAGGAAACATCTAAATCTCTACACGCTAACATGACACGCAACCAAACGTATGTAGTGTAGATGTCAAGGTCAACATGAACATATACGACAAATATAAACAACAGCATCTTGTCTGTTCGGGTCCTCGAGCTGATTCGCTGTTCGGCTTCGACTTCTTCACTGTCGCATCACTGGAGCTGCAGACTTGATCAGGATTATTATTTGAAACTTGTTTGAAAATCTATTTCATAACCGATCGATTTAATAACAAACTGAGATTTAGCAAACATTTGAAAAACAAGTGATTTATTCAACACTTGGACTTTCAGAACAGGAAATGTGCAACAACGGGCGGATAAAGATAACAGCTAGAGGCTCACAAACATTTCCACATTTCACAAACAGACATGCAGGTTAAAACAAGCTTTAAAAATAATGTATAAAGTTTTATGGCAAAACATTTCAAAACATGCAAGTTTCTTCTAAACTTAAGAGCACCTCAGATTGGATTCAGAGCCCTAAAGGCCTCAGTATGCTTCACCTGAAGTGTCTGTAACTCCCTTTCTGATGTATTAAGTATTAAAGTATGAAAGTAAGGCAAAGTTTGAACTTCTTTCTTAAACTTTCTTTTTGAATTTTTTAACTTTTTCTGTGAGTTTTTGTGTGTGTGCAACAAAATGAACGAGGCATGTAAAACATACTAAGGCCTTAAAGTAGGATTTATAATTGGTGAATGAGGTTAAGGGTTTTAGTTTACCCTTGTGCGGTAGGTTGTGTTCCTACATCATTTATTTCCCCCCACCTGTAGCATACCACTAACTCATAATAAAACTAATAATAATACAACCAAGGTATCATGGGGTTAGGATTAAACGTTTGATCAAAAGCAAGAAATCACTTTGTCACGTCCATTTTAATCCCAGTCACATGATCCCTGCTGTTATCTAAAGGAATAACTCTACGTTTTTGATATTATACATGTATTTTCTGTCTTTGCCAAGAGTATAACGAGAAGATTGATGCCACTCTCATGTCTCTATGCTAAATACAGCCTAGCAGCTGGTTAGCTTAGCTTAGCATAAAGGCTGGCAGTAGAGGGAAACAGCTAGCCTGGCTCACACAAGGGTTTCTGTACATACTAAACAGTGTATTGGTTAAGTAGTGAGCTTTAGAGGTGTGTTATCGACATGAGTGATATCGATCATCTCATCAAACTTTCTTCCCAAAATGTCAAACTATTCCTTTAATGTTTTTAAGACGTCCCACTATATTGTTGATCTTTGTATTTGAGTATGAATAAAAACCCTCCACACACATCTTCTTCACATTTTCCTTCAGACAAACCAGAGTTTCTTTCTCGTGCCGTATTTAGCTTCAACACCAGTATCCTTCTCTTTCTGTCACGTTAACAACAAGAGTCAAGTAGCAGTAATAAACATAATCACTTGTTACCTCTGCCCTGAGCCGCTGGCAGAGGCGTCTGGCTATCATGCCCCTGGTGTAGGCCTGGATGGTCAACACGGCATGAAGACGCCGCCAAAACGTCCGTCGGATGAGGAAACCACGGCAACGGGCTTGGATGAGAGTAACACGGCGGCGAGTCGTACGGTAACTTTTGTAGTACTTCCTCGACCTGTAGACAGCCTGAAGGCGCAAGAAGCCAGACTGCATCTGAAGGAAAGGAAAGTGTTTTAAGGTTTGGTGTGAATGGGGCATCTGACAAGTCGTTTATAAATGTTTTAACCCACGAAAACTACACGCTAAAGGTTTAAAAGACTCACGGTTTGGTAATTCTTCCTGCACTGATAACCTCTCCACACCTTCTGGATAAAAATCACAGCACTCCGTAATCTGAGGAAGTTGGTCCTATAAACAAAAACGGAAATGAGATTTCAGCAGAAGAAATGTATCCCGAACACCTTCGCTCATCAAACACATCAAACCAAGGTGGTATGTGGGACGCTGCTGACCTCTCTTTAAGTCCACGCACAGCCTTCTGGATGAGGATGACCTTGTCAGTGATGGCCGTGTCTCTCTCGATCTCCAGCTGCATGTCGTGATGATCCTGACGGGAAACAAGCAGAGACGACACAGCGTCAAATTAAATCACCAACAAGAAGAAATATCAAGTTTTCTTTTTCCAGAGCG
The DNA here is from genome assembly GCA_036937835.1 of Pampus argenteus. Lineage (NCBI taxonomy): Eukaryota > Metazoa > Chordata > Actinopteri > Scombriformes > Stromateidae > Pampus > Pampus argenteus. Next base: position 2,192,002 of record CM072874.1, on the reverse strand, counting down.
GCTCTGAGATATGTTCTAAGATTACAGCATTTTAATGGACATATCGTCAGTTTTGGTGATTAGCGAGTTTCACTGTTGCACAGAAGAGTTTTAACATGTTAGCTTGTTTGCACAATTCATTTATGGTTTGGCTCTATACATGAGAATCACTTGCTGAATCCTTTAACGTCAGTAAGTCTGATATTCAGGAAACCTTCAGGAAAATCTTGGTCTTTCCGATCTGCCAGTCATCGTGTTTTCCCAGCCGGGCCAGAACTATCTGTCGGCAGGTCCCTCGTAGGTCTTCCTGGATGGAGAAAGACATCATTCCCAACACATTAGGCTGCTCACACATACAAATCTGTCTGTCTGTAGTTTGTGTTCACTCTGAATCAAAGGAAACTTTCTACCTGTATGTGGGCAGGTTTGATGCCGGGCATAAGGACTCGGTAACGGTCCACAAATTCAGCAAAGGTGTATCGGATGGGATAACCGGCCCGTCTAATCCGGATGGTCTCCATCATGCCGGAGTAGCGAAGCTGACGGATACACAGCTCTCTGTCAAATAACTGAGGAAAACAACAACGTTGAAAGAAAAATGTGATAAAAGACGAGAGAACAGAAGATGCAGTATGCCAACAGACACAAGAATAACGAAATGACCACACACACACACAAACACACACACACACACACACACACACACACACACTCACCATTGGTTTTTTGCGCTCGTTGGGTTTTATACAGCGAACGAAGAACGGCTGACAGACGCTGAGTGTCCTCATCAACATCTCCAGGGAACGTTTGAACTGGCTGCTCAGAGTGGGAGAGCGCTTCCTGGTCTCAACACCCTACACACACACACACGCACGCACGCACACACGCACGCACGCAGACACACGTAGATTTTTTTGAAAATTTTAGAAAAGTAGAATTTTTACCAAAATCAGTCTCTAAATCTGAATAAACATCTAATTGTAAAAAGCATTTCTCCTTGTTAAATATATATTGTTATAAATATATTCTCAAAGTCATTTACTATAATATCTAAATGTTTCCAAGTCAAACATTAACATTCCCAGTATCACTTTAATTAGTTTTAATTGGAAAAATCAAGCTTCCTGTATCCCATCCAATCAGGAGCTCTGTGATTGGTGGTCACTTGATAAATCTGTAGAAAACCTTTTTGACAGGATGCATTTTGTGGATAAACACAAATGTTCACACACTTTATTACTACAGCACACAACAGACAAATCAACACGGTTTTCCTTCAGGTTTCTGCTACGACAAACTGTACACCTGTGGAATAAAGAGAAGAGCTTAAAGAAGAAGGGTGCTACTGTCTGGAGGTGCATCATGGATATTTGCATTCATGGGTTTGTATTCAGTTAAAGGAAACACACACACACACACACGTCGCTGAAGGCCTATGATTACCTTGGGAGCAGGGGTGCTGGGCTGCTGATAGCCACACAGAAACTGATGTCAGAGGAAAAGGGAAGAGACAGCAGATTGAGAGGAGGGTTGTGCCATTAGTAAAAGCCAACACTGTGGGAAGAAAAGCTAAAGCGAAGCAAAATTCACCAGCGACATCATCACTTGAAGACAAACGCCTTTTAAAGATATAATAAAGGAGTCGAGCATTATAAGAATCTATGTGTTTCAATGACACGTTGACTGCAGGAAGCTCTAGTGGTGCGACAGTATTTGTTGGTCTCACCATGGCCACGTCAGCCTGGAAGATCTGCTTGATGAACTTGTTCCTGGACGAGTGGACGAGCTGGATGATGTCGGTGTGGAGGCTGTCTCGGTTTTTCTCCAGGAATCCTTCCAGACAGAGAAAAATACTGTCAGGTCGATCTTTTCTGATATTTTACCAGAGTGAAAATCCACATTTTGGCTCCTAAATGATTTAATTGCGACATATAAACCTCACCTAAGGAGGAGGAGGAGAAAAGCTTAAAACAAAGCAGGAGAACAGATGAAACAAAACGCACCTCTGGTTTCGTAATGCACCACACCAGCAAAGTGTTGGATACCAAACTGGGTTTCATAGCTGTTTTTTGGGCGGATGTAGTTGGAGTTGAGCTTATGCTGTGAATTGAGTTTATACAGCATCGTCGCATCAGTTCCCTAAAAAACAATAAAGACGTAGAGAATATTTACTTGAGTAAAAAGTAGCAACAACACAGTATAAAAGTAAAAGTCTTGCAAATGAGTCGACTAAATGTTCTGCCACCGACTGTAAAGAATGGTAAAATGTATTATTTACATATATTGTAGCAGGAGCGCTTGCTGTACCTTAGGAAATTTGCTCTCCTCATCAATGAGGGAGATGATGTTCATGGGTTTGTTAGCGATCATGTCCAGAGCGTCCTGGTTGTCGGTGAACTCGATGTGCTGCCAGCTGATGTCCTCCAGGTTGTACTCCTCCTGCTCCAGTTTAAAGACGTGGCGAACAAAAAACTGCTGCAAGTTCTCGTTGGCAAAGTTGATGCATAGTTGTTCAAAACTACAGTGGGGGGAGAGCAGAAACAAAATGATTAATAAAAATCAACTTCATTATTGATTTCTAATCAAACCACAAAGTATAAGTGACCTGTTGACACTGAAGTTCTCGAATCCAAAGATGTCCAGCAAACCGATGGACCTGCGTACGATGTTACTCTCACAGGACGAAGGCCTGAATATGGCAGCATTAATCTTATCTACAATCCAGACAAACAGCCTCCCGTAGATCCCCTGAAAGATAAAACACAGTAGATACGCTTTCCTGATAAATTATACTTCACAATGTTTTCATCCAAATTTTGCTCATTTAGTGATGAACATTTAAAGTTCTGCTCCATTCAAAAATCATGTTTCTTAATGGGGTAATTATACATTATTTTGTGGGAAAACCATATAAAAATAACCAATATTACAGGTGCTTTAAAGTGAAAAGATATCAATACCTTGACAAAAGCATCTCTGACATCCAGGCCTTGTTCCACACTGAGAGGCGTCGCGACACTTTCCCCACGTGTGATCAGGGTTCGTGTGGTCAAACACACCATCACGTCCTTTGGCTCCACCTACAGACACAATTAGGAAAATTAACTTTAATTTAAAGCAGACACAAAATCTGCAAGACATTATTAGATCAATGTGTAGACTCATAGATAACACACACACACACACACGTATACTGTATGCATACACTCATACACACCTCCATGAGTGCAGCAGCAGTTAACAGGTCAGGTGATCTCACGACAACACAGGCGTCCAGGTTGTCGTATGTACGAGCTGAAGGAGACGAGAAAGATCAAAACAAAGATCAACACAACACAACACAACACAACACAACACACACCACTAACTAGAGGTGAATCACTTCTCTGACATTAGCTCTATAAGCTAACTGTATGTGTGTGTTGAGACGTACCTTCGAATCTGAGGTTGCCCATGTGCAGGATGGCAGCCAGCAGCTTGGAAATCTCCCAGTTCTCAGTCTCAGTGAACATGAGGACCTTCATGGCTGACAGGATGCTGGAATAATCACGGAGGTCGTCACGACCGTCACACTGTGTGCATTTACCCTGGAAGATTAAAAATAAAAAATAAAAAGTCTGTCGGTTGATCCAGACTGAAATATAATACAGATAATCATGATCCCCAGAAGATGAATCCTGCAGACTTTGATGATCCTCTGACTTTCCTCTAGCGCCATCATGAGGTTTACATATGTGTGTTTTTTGTGTGAAAAGTCTCAATAACCGTTTTTTCCATTGAATTTGTTACAGTAACATTGATCCACATTTAAAGAAAGTTTGTTAAATAAAAAACATTTGACACAGGAGATATATTATACCACTCTGGAGGTGAATGGCTCCTAGTTTTAATAAAAACTCAATAATCAGTCATTGATCAGTCAATACACAGACTCATATTTGGCGTCACACACACCATGGTGAGGTAGGAGTAGTCTGTGGCGAGACCCAGGCCCAGCTTGGCCTTCATCTCTGGAGCCATTCCCTTCAACATACAGTAGAAAACGTGGTAGTTCCTCTCATCTGAAGCCTGGAGGAGAACAGAGAGTCAGAAAAGAAAAGGAGTTGAAGGAACACTGAGGATATACGAAATCTACAAAGACAGGTGTAAACTGTCTCACCTGCCGGCACACACGAGACTTCTCCAGCAGGTACTGCTCTATCTTGGCTCCTTCGATGGCCCCTCGCTTGTTGAAGTGGATATCGATGTACTTCCCGAAGCGACTGGAGTTGTCGTTACGGATGGTCTTGGCGTTTCCAAAGGCTGAATGAGTTGGCAGATTAGACGGTGAAGTAAGTGCAGGAATAACACAGCTATGTTAGATCAGATGTGTGAGGTTCAAAGTTCATTCATGACATTTTAAGCACAAGATCTGCTGGCAAAGATCATGTGACACCATCAAAAGCTCCTGAGGGGAATTAAATGACTTTTTGTTTAAAAGCACCGCAGCTCACCTTCCAGGATGGGCGTGGCCTCCAGGACCTGCTGCTCAATCCAGGAGTGTTGACCACTGATGGCGGCGAGGAACTGCAGGATCAGTTTTGTGCTCTCAGTCTTTCCAGCTCCGGACTCACCACTGTCACACAGAGAGGACTGTGACACACTTAGCCAACACACACACACACACACACACACAGACTTTGACTATTCAAAGTCTGTGTGTGTTAACTGTTGAGTGTGTGTAATCATCAGTACACACACACACACACACCTGATGATGCAGCACTGGTCCTTGTTGTTCCGCTGCATGTTGAAGTAACAGTTGTCTGCTATGGCGAATATGTGCGGCGGCAGCTCGCCGATCTTCTTATTGGTGTAGAGGCGGATCTGGTCTGGACTGTAGATGGGCAGCAGCTGGTAGGGATTGACCGCGACCAGGATCGAGCCCGTATACGTCTGCAGGACCCAGAAAACAGAAGAGTAGATGTTTCAAACACTGACAAGACGGCAGAAAACAATGCTGTCATATCTTCCAGATCACAAGATAATCAACTGTGGATATGAGTTAAATCACATCTTTGTATTTTCCTTGACTCATTGGCATTTCTAGTGTTAAATAATTACATGTTATTTTACTCTAATTAGATTATCGCTCTAATTTGATTGATTAGAAGATGTATCATGTTCTCTCTTTTAGTATATAAGCAGAAATAAGGTAGTGAGTACTTTACATAAGACTGAAAATAAGGACAGAAAATTTTTACACAGTAACATATAGAAACTAAGAGAAACCATGAATGATTTTTACCTTTTTAAATCAAAATAATGACTAAAAATACTTCATTATTTTATTAATCCCTTTTTCTTGTTTTTTCATTATGTTTGTGTCACAACTTTTCTCTCATTGTTCATTGAGCTCATGGCTTTATTAACATTTAGGAAATCAATTTAACAACATCATTGTCTTTTTGTTTTGTTTTGTTTTGTTTACGTGATCTTTTGAACAACATCCATGGCTGCTCTTACCATCCACAATTACAGCAGTGATGCGTAAAATATAAAAAATATATAAATAAAATACAGAAAGAAAGCAGAAAAAGTAGGTTAGGAGGATAGTTAAACCATGCTAGCACGCCTTCATACTCACCCTTCCACTACAATTTGTCTATATGGAGGAAAAGAGAAAACAAATCAACAAAAAAAATCCTTATAGAACTAAATGGGATGCAGTTTGAAGACACGGTACAAGTTTTTAGGAGTTTGTCCCTTTTGTCAAATGAGCTGTTAGACGATATCCACCGTAAACCTGCCCGCTTGGCCTTTCAGTAAAGCTGCTGTTTAATCGACTACTACCTGTATATAAATATAGACAAATCCTCGGTATGTATGACTATAAACATGTGAGTACTGTGTGTCAGAGGGGGAACTAACGTAGATGACGTGTTCATTGTAGCGGATGAGCAGGTTGCGCAGGATGCCGGCTTCGTTGAGGTCGCCCAGGCGGATCATGTCCTCCACGCCGTGGATGGACGTTGGGTGCATGGGCTTGATGTTGGTGGCATTTTGAGGGGAAATCCAGTGTTCCTAAAAGAGAGAGAGACGGGAAAGAAGGTGTCAATTAGAAGGACAGGTGAGTTTTATCCATATTTCAATCCATCAAATTATCCATGTGGATTAACTGCTTGAAGCCCAACACATTGTATTTGTCAATGATTAAATGATTTGATCTACGGCAAGTACACACAGGGTGTCAGTTTGTCGTTGCCAGATAAGTTTGGACTTTGTACGGTGTACAATCAAGAATAGCAAAAGTCCCATAACGTACGATAATTTCAGTTACAAGCTTCCTTTGTGTTTCCTCGTGGACTCACCCTGCCTTCATCATCCAGAACCTGAATCTGTCCAGAGTCACACAGTTTGACCACAGCTCCCACAGGAACGTCAAACTCTCGGCCCGTTTTAAGGTCCAACCACACATAGTCCCCCTGGGTTATAAAACACAGCTCCGGTTACATAACAAAAGTGGAGGAAAACAGTGAGAAAACAAAGAAGAGCAAAGCTAATACCACTTTCAGACTGATACAGGATGTTTACAGTCAACACGTTTTATCCAATACTGCTCAGTTCTGGTACGAAAGACATTAACATAAGTGTCTATAACAGGCGAGAGAAATTACACTGAAACCTACATTTATATTTAATAATTACAGACTATAGAAAATTTGCTACCTTTATCATATAATTTGTTCTACTATAATTGATTGTGTCGCCATGCATGTTGAATAACTAGGAAATATCAAAGTTGCATCACACAGCCAGTTACTTTTTCCTGCTGCCAACTCACTGATTGGGAGGATTTAGTCTGAAAAAGGCTTAGCTGACCACCTCCAGCCTACAAAAGACGTGATGTAACGCCGACCTTAAAGCTTCAAGTTGTTTGGGAGGGTATGTAACACTGGGTGAGGTTTAATTTTAGTGTTCCTTTGTCAATTTATATAAATACATGTTATGTATTTTCTTGTATTTGCAGTGAGACACAAAGACATGCTTGAGGAGAGAGACTGTGAAGACACTTTTACCTTTAGCTGTGGTTAGTTTCACATTTACTGAACTCATCATACGGTTTCCTCTTGTCTTCTGTGCAGATGAAATTACTTTTATTGATGACATAAATTGACGTTTTCTCCCCTCAAATTCAACTTTTCAAGGATATCAGGGACCCGTGGGAACCTTGAATATTGTGTCTTTCACTTAAAGCTCAACATACCAGTTATTGTTGAAAATATGGATCAAATACCATTAAAATAAAGGTTATAATCTACAACGTAAATTAAATGTAGTTCACTTTTAATGGTCAAAAAACAAAAAGTAATTAGGATTTAATAATTAATTTAACTTTCACAGATCTTCATTAATCATCATGTTTTCACCAACCAGCTGATCTCTTGCTAGCTTGGCTTCACGATTACTTCTATTTCACTTATTTTTGTTGTTCTTTACTAGAAATAGAAACTTCTCAGATCTGAAATATTCGGGGTAACAACATGAACAACACATACAACAAGTGTAGCAACAGACCTTTGATCTGTAGACGTACAATCTGACGTCAGTTTACTCTGAAAGTAACTCACTGACTTTTGACCTTTCAGGCAGCATTTGTTGTGGAAATGTGACCACGTTTAACATAAACATCTAATATAACAGTATATAAATGCATGACATGTCCCCTTTAACACTCTTCTTCTTGATACCTTTGAGCTTTTTAAAAAAAAAATTATTTCTTATCTGATTTTCCTCCAACAATCTCATTAATTCATCAAGTTCCACCTTATCTTCTCCTCATATTATAATTGCCTTCTGCTTATCTGGGTTTTAAGCTAATATTACATGAACAGTGTCACCAAAAGTGTGATGTAGTGAGTTTGGCAGGCTAAAGGGAAAATGGTGCAGTGACCTTCTGCCCTCCGTCAACGGCTAATAACGGCTAAAAGACCGGCAGGTCAGATATTTGCTAAAATGTAGGCACCAGGCGATCTAAAGCACACTACAGGACATATCTGCTCTTTAGCTTAGCAACTAGTACAAGTACACGTTTATAACAGCAACACTTTTATATGTATATATGATATCTTTTTTTTTTTTTTTTAAATGACCTTTACAAAACCAGAGCAAAAGTGTAAGAAGTGGTTTTAAAGTTAACTGTTAGCATGCCCGGCTAATTAATGCATTACCTGCAGTATTAACCTACAAGTTATTTCCAAAGGCATGAAGCCATTAAATAAGTATATTATTACAAGATAATATTTAAAATCATCCACTGACTGAAACTAAACTTCAGTAGATGGTGTTAAGTTTGCCAAACTAAAAGTGAAACAAGCTAGAAACTCAAGCAATCAGTTAACTCATTAGTTTTAGTGTTAGCATTAGCTTAGCCTAGCTTGCTACAACTGATAAAACATGCTAGCGACATTTGTGATTTAAGCTAACAAATTCCACAGTTTTTAGGTAGAAATGAGATGCTGCTTTTCTTCTGTGTTTTGCTTGTTTACTTTCATGAATGACGGCAGTAAATAAGAAGACTGGGTGTTAGCAAGCGGCCGGTTAAACACTGACATGGGCCTTAGCTGACGGCGTCATTTCAAGCTAACGTGACGTACCTGCTGCAGAATGACCATGGTTCAACCTCACGTTGACTCCAGGACATCAGAAGTCGCCACTTTGGGCTCTGAAAGGGAGACACAGTTTATACATAAACTATATTATACATAAACACAGATTGACATTTATTTGGGGCTTGATTTTATTTAAAAGGTTGTCGGTACAGTTGGTTTATCAGAGCTCGTTTGTTTAAAACTACGTCTTGAAACGAGTTTGATGAGTGTGGAGCCAAAAGATCTTCACTACAAGCCAACTCATGTCACATTTAAACAGATCAGTGGTTCATATAAACATACAGTATAACATAGTTCAGCATCTAATGATTAATTTCATTATCAAGTAATATGCTGGTTTCCTTTTTGTTGATTAATTTATTCATCTTTGGGCTATAAAACATTGAAAAATACTTAAAAACTGTTACCCAGAATCCAAGATTTCTTAAAATATCTTATTTTGTCCAAATATATTCAGTTTATAATCATATAAAACAGAATAAAAACAGACAATCCTCCCACTGTAGGAGCTGAAAACAACTATTAATTAATTTTCTCCCAATTGTTAAACCTATTAATTAGACAAGATACTTACACACTGTACACAAGCAGTTCAAGCACAAGCAATCATCCACTAATGACATGTAGATAAGTGATATCAGTCTCAGCAGGTTTAGACAGTTCAGCCGGACATGGGCGAGTAATGAAGGAAACGGGGGGGTTGGGAGGTTAAAGGGTCCGGTCGGGGCCGTTGAAGGCTTACGCGGATTCCTGGAGCTAATCCCATCACTTAAGTAAGAGGCGTAGTTCAATATGACTGCTGAATCATTTTCTCCACCACTGTTACCCTCGTTTACAGTGTGTCACATTTAGGGCTGCAGCTAATGATTATTATAATCGACTAATCTGTTGCTTATTTGTTTTAATCGATTAATCGTTTTGTCAATAAAACATTGGAAAATGTCCATTACAGAGCAAAAAGGGTGATATCTTTTAAAGGATAAACACTCCAAAATACTCAATTTATTAGTATGTGACTCTAAGCAATTAATTGATCGACATGTTTGATCGTTGTTTAACATTATATACACAATATATATCAATGGTTTAATCAAGAAAAAAACCCACATAACAGTATATAAATGACATAATATATATACTATATAACTGTAGTAAATACAGAACAGCTATTTAAAAAATAAGATGCAGTCTCGATCCATCTAAATGACTATATAATAATTATATATATATATAGTAATTACCCCTTTTCAGAAAAACAAATAACATAAATGGCCTGTGAGGCTAATTAAACAGACTGTATGAGTGATGAAGATAACTCATGTCACAGGGGGAGGTGCTAAGTGTATTAATGATCCATTAGTGTCCCTATAAGTAGATTATTTAGTTGGACGCACAATACAGATCAAAGGAATGTGTGTTCAAGACACATTTTATATGGAGACATTCACAGATTCACCTCTAACAAGGGAAGCAAGCCTTTCAGAGAGCAGCAGAAGTTCATTTCCAGCCAACTTCATCCAAATGCAGCGACTGCAGTCACAATAGACTCAGCTTATGCCAAGACAGAGCCTCTTATCCAGAACCACAGGGTGCCAATCTGGCGACTGTCCCAAACACAGACCTATAGATCTGTATTAACCTGTAGTGTGTGGCCTACTCTATATCCACAACCCCAGAGTCAAATCTACTGTAAAAGATCCAAAACATTAGCATCCACCAGGCTGAACTTCCAACACATCCAGAAAACAGAAAACAAAAGCATCCAGTATTAAAATACACAGGTCCCAACAAAGTATTGGGTTTGTATTGATAAAGTATTAAGCTTTGATTTCTCTGTTTTGCACACATGCATGTTGGAAGCAGACACACAATGGCCATTTAAACAGAGCAGCTCTAATCCTCTAATAGCAGGTTGGTGGTTTGATCCCAGCCTTTTGTATCCACGTGTCCTTGAGACACTGAACTCTAAGTGGGTCCTGATTGTTGAGAAACATGTATGAATGAGAGGTGAACTGTGTAAAGTGCTTTGGATAAAAGCGCTATATAAATACAGTCCATTTACTAGTTACAGTACCAGTCCAGGTAAACCGGGTCGGCTCTTAAAGACTCACAGTCTACATTCAGGTCTACAGCCTCACTAGCAGCTCTGTGGGGTCGGTTCTAGGGGTACTAAATGCAAACAACAGCATGCTAACATCCTCACAATGACCATGCTAACATATTTATGTTTAGCAGGTATAATGCGGACCATGTTAGCATGCTAACATAAACTAAACAGTACAGCCGAGCTCAGGCTGATGTCATGTTATTAGTTTTTCAGGTCACAAAAGTATTGATGCTGCTAAACGAAACGTTAAACCAAATTATTACAATTCGTCCTGAGGGGGAACATGAATGTCTGAACTTAAGTTCATTTTAATCTTTGTTGACATGAAAGTCTTCAAATATAAAACCGGATAAATGAAAACATGGTGGCACTAGAGGAAAAGCCAAGGCTAAAAACAGGGTTACGGGGCAGAAAAGGTTGAGTAACCCTGATGTAATACTAGCACACAGGTGTTATGTGCTTTATTAGTTGCACTGTTAGTTTCTTAGTTCCTTAATCAGCTCATAGTAGATGGTTTTATTGTTCATTGTTTGCCAAGATGCTAAATAATGTTGGTTTGTTATCTGCACATAAGATGCTAAGCTAGCTTTTAGTTTAGCATGAACGGAGAGCAGCGTCAACGGTATCGCTGTCATTTTCTTTGCCTCTTTTCAAGTCACAGTCAAAATTGACTTTGAATTGAAAAATGGATCATAGACGTCACACAAAAAAAAAAAAAAAACTCAAAATAAGTCAGAAAAACTCGACGTCGTTATCATAGCCCAAGTCAACCTGGTCACAGTTTTTCATGCATCAACCAGCAGCAATCTTGCTAAAGCCTTGGCTGCTAATCTGTGTGCATGTGTGTCCCATAATACTCCTTTAATAAGTATGTGTATGTTTAACGGTTCTGACTCACATGGCAGAGATTCAGAGGAGCTTGAAACGCTCATCGCTGACCAAGCATGTTTACGAGCTTTGCTTCTACGTCCTCCATGAGTCCAGAGGTTCAGTCTCTGCAAAAAACAACAATTAAAAAAAATATTGTTGGTGTTTTCCTGCTAAACAAAAAGAGATGACTATGAAAGATACTGACTGGACTGGACTAATTTAGACATATGAAGCATCATATTGACTTCAGATAAACTGTTGAATATATTTTGTTGAAATCTTTGCACTTGAATAATATAATAAAAATCCTTTATATACCTACATAGTTGGAAATATTAGATGGAAATACTGTATGAGTTGCACCATATCGTCACCTGGAAATATTCTAGCTGTACTGTATATAACTTTACACACATTTCCTCCCATTGTCTGTGTGTTAAATATCAGTTATTATGAATTACAACTAGTAGTTAGCCTAGCTTAGCATAAAGACGTTGTTGTTTCCTTTGGACGGAGCCAAACTAGCTGTTCTTCTCTTCTTCTTCTTTATCTTTTGATGCACTGCACCACAGTTAGACAAACATGAATAAATGTATTTCCCAAAATGTCAAACTGTTGCTTTAACAAAGCTCCAGCAACCTGACGGTGGCTTTAATGTGAGCTAGTTACTACGGTACTGTATTTCTTATATAAAGTCACTAAAACGTTCGTTCATGATCACAGTAGTTTTACCAGGAAAAAAAGATCTTAATTCATTTTGTTCCACTGTGCAACTAACAATTATTTTCATGAATATGCTGAATATTTTCTTGATTACGAACACAGTGACATCTTTAAATGGCCTGTTTTGGTAAACCAACAATCCTAAATCTTTAAAAATGACTTAATCGATTAATCAATTATCAGAATAGTTTCAATAAGTTACTCTCACTGTCACAAACATCTAGTAAGTGGACACAGATCTCCGCTTTAATGGTGAACTATTTACTTCCACTAATGTGTTTCTCTCTTTCTTTCTGTATATTTATATCTGCTTCTGCAAACCTGCTGTCTTATCTGCCAAGAGATAATCTCTAATGGAATCTAAACTGGAAGTAAAGAAACCATTCAGACAAAACACACTGCAGCCAACTGTATTTACTTGAAGGGTACATAATGGCTCCTTTAAGTGCTGGCACAGTGATGAAGAGCTTGGGGGTGAGCAGAGAGCAGTAAGAGGCTTTGGCCTAAAGCTACAGCAGAGCAGCAGCCCTGCGGCCCGGCTGCAGGCTAAGCCCTCGGTCCTGACCCACGTTCACCTGCCCCACTTACCTCCCAACACGCTCCGTAAGGTCCCCTCTTCCTTCTCCTGCTCTTTCCTCGCTTGTTTTCTGGTCCTGTTTTATCTGGGAAGGTGTAAGATGTTGACAGGATGGTTTATCAAGCTGAATTTATCTGCGTTTCTGCTCCTGTCTTTGTTTGTCAGTACCAGGTTTCTGTTACCGTCTCTTGTGGTACCAGCTTCCCGTACGTGGTCCAGCGTTCGCAGTTTAACGTCTGGGTCAGTGAAGGGGTCTCTCCAGATTCTCTCGCTGCGTCTCATTCATGGCTGCTGCTGCTGATCCTGATTAGCTGGGGAGGTGGAGCCTGTCGGTGGCAGATACAGAGACCAGCTGGGAGGTGGAAAGAGAAGTGACCCAGGTCATGATTTACAAGTTATGTTAAAGGCTCAGCTCACACAAATGAAACACAGCCAATCAGATTTTCTTTCTCACATCTATCAGTATACAGCTCATTTTGGTGTCCAGATTTTGAGATATTTGCTTCTAGGATTTGTGTGTCCACCCCGACACCATAGAAGTAAACAGATTGTTGTTTGTGGTGCAGTTCCTCTCAGCTCTACGGAGCATTTTAGCTTCTTTCAGCTCATTGTTTTGGTTTTATCACTCACAACTTTGCTGTTTTGGGTTCGCTCTCACGATAAAGAGCTAAACAGACATTTTACTCAAAGAGTCCAGAGGTGAGTAAATATTGCGACTTCAAATGAATCCTAAAGTTGCTGTGTAAATAAGCAAATGTTTGCAATAACCAAGGTAGTGTTGCTTTTGCTAAACAAGTTCAGTAGTCCTCAAAACGAGGTAAATATCGTGATATCCGGTGAGACACACAAGATAGGCCCATCATGATCGTACGTGACTTATTGTACGATGACGTAATTATGGACATTATCAGGTCCGTATATTGACTCGTATGTTTAATGGATATATGAATACTATGTATAAAATGGTCTTAAAACCATAATATTGTTGATTGCAAGTATTTCTGGGACAATATATCGTCCTTTATGCTCGTTTCCACACAATGATGACAAACCCGAAATAAGTTTTCTCGTTTTATTTCAAAGTCATGCCACAAGTTGACATTAAATACAAAAGAAAAAATAATAATAATTTCAGATTGTAGCTATAAAATAACCACAGTGTAACCGAGAACCGAAAAATCAACAAACACGCATTGAAAAAGAAAAAGAAAGCTCACGCTGAACAGAACACGCAGACGAGCACAGAACCAGTACACAACATACAGCATAGCTCTCTGATACCTAGCTATCAGTAAACATACCAGTGGATATATAAAATTAACAAGGTTATAAAATACTGATAAAAGATACTTGTTATAAAGACCGTAGCATCTTCTAGAAGTGTCACCATGCAGTAGGTATTTCCAGTCTCCAGTTAATAAACATCAGCAGAAAAATACAAGAAGAATCACAAGCTCATTCCTTGAGTGGACAAGACTCGGGATAAAAATGTCAATGACGAGGATGCAGAAGGTATCTGGTGACCTGGAACAGCTGAGTCAAATTCAATATGGTCCACATAATGCTGTGTTTAAAACGTGGCGCTTTATTTCTGCACCTCTGTCTTTGTAATTTAGACACATGCAGCAGTATGTTGACGAAGCCGTAAGATCAGCAGGCAAGCAAAACCTCTGCTGCAGCCATGTCAAACGGAAAAAAAGCCTCCTAATAAATCACCAAAACAATTACTTACTTTAGCTCTCCGGATGCTTCATATTTTCAGTTTATCACTAGAGGTAGTGAACAACAACACCTTCCCCCTTCATCTAAATGTCCAGAATATACTGTATGGATCCCATAATAATTGATAAGTCGAAATTGCTGCTACTTTTACAGTATATACATACTGTATACTGCAGGTTGCTGAATACAAAATATTATAAAACTGGGTACTGTTTTAATGCATGCAAGTGTGCAACATAAGCCTTTGTACTTCACGCAGTATGTTTATCAAAGTAGCAACAGCGGATTATGTTCAACAACACTCTCGAGAACCAAAAAAATATATAATCCTGTGATTCTTGTAATGTGGTGCGAGCAGACTTGAAGCGGGTTTTTGCTACATGCATCGGCGTTTTTTGGATTCGTACAAAAAGTCATCTCAGCTTCATTCAAACCTGCTTTGGCATGGCCGTGCGGAAAATATGTACAGAGAACCAGGAAGCTGATCATCAAGGTCCTGACACTCCAACCAACCCTGGTCAGTTTGGTCACTGGAGTGTGTGTGTGTGTGTATATATATATACATACACACACACACATATATATATATATATATATATATATATATATAGTCACTGTACGTGTATGTGTGTAGGTTAACAGTAAAAGCCGTAACACTTTTGGCAAAGAATCACAATTACAATGAGTAACAATAGCAACGCAGTGAAAAAAACAAAGACAAAAGAGGACAACAAAAAAAAAACATAAAAACAAAACTTACATTTGTCCAACATTTAAATGGCAGCCAATCACAATAGACCTTCAGTCTGTTTGGCACTGCTGTGGCACAGAAAGAGTAAAGCCTGGATATGGTTTTCAGATTTATTGGCTCCTTTCTCTTAATACTATCTAGGACTGTGAGTGACACAGTGAGATCTTAGCATTAGCATAATCAAAGCTGCACCTGTAGCATGTTTGCAGCCATCACATAATCTAAACGGGCTGATGGTTGGGGAGCATATGGGCCAAATGGGGCTCTGTGTGGTTTATATTTTAAATATCTAATAAATCAGAGTTGCAGAGGAGAGCGGAGCAGCATGAAGGAAATCCCTAAATTTGTGGAATGAGAGAATCTAGTTTAGTTTTTAGTTGATGTTGGCGTCATCCAGGACCAGTTTGTGCCTCTTATGATTTTACCAATTACATTCACAGAGCTACACATCTGTTCAGAGATAAAAGAAACGTCTGGTAACAAAACAGAAAGCCTGTTAAACAACACTTATGATACAAGAAAAGCATCAACGTTTTTTGTTTTTGAAAATAAAAAAAATCAGTGATTGAAATAAGTAATTTATCAGACGTTTATCCCTGTGACTCCATGTCATAGATGAGAGGCTTGTGGTCTGTGTACGGTCAGTTTAACCAGAGCGAACTACCAATTTGGCACCAATTATCTCTCACCATAAACCCTTCACTCAACCCTCAGTTAGCCATTAGAAGCTCAGTCGGGACATATTCACAGTATTGACCTGTGGGGGGATTATTAGAGGTTCTAGAGAACATGTAGAGTCACATGTGGAAGCTGATCATTAGCAGGCTACACTGCACAAAGACACTTCAACAGAGCGAAAAGAGCTTCTTTCTACTCTCATCTGGTATGAATGTGAACCAGCACCTCTCCAGGCACACGTTCACATATCTAATCTCTCGCTTTGGCACTACAGTTTCTAACACTGGCTGTCTGCAAGCGAACATTTTACCAAATTCAACCTTGTCAACGTTACCAAACCTTCATTTTCTGTATTTTGTCCGACTCAATACAACATAAAAGAGCACAGAGAAGATAAATAGCACCTACATAGTGTCAACAACCGCTGTTAACAATGTTCACTGATGCTGGAGGCGTTATGAATGCATCACTGTATTACAAGACGTTTTAAAACCGTTGATATGATCCGACTGACGTCAGGTGCATTAGTGTCGACATGCCGATTGCTAAAAACTAGCGTTTCCAAGACTTTGAGATAGAAAGAATAAATATATATAGTAACAATTGAACAGTACAATACAAGGCCATGGACATATTGGAAAATAACACATGCAAGACACATTTATAAAGACGCTGTACACAAAGTGTGTGATCAATTAAATGTCATGTGTGACAGTTCAAGTAATGGCGTGAAATGGATAGTTGATAGATTAACTGTTTAACTCTGTTTTACATTCAAAAGGAAATCTCTTAATAATGAATTTAAATTACATTTTTAATTATTATTAAAACAAAGATAAAAAAAATAAAAACTAAGACTAAGACGTACAAGTTGATATAACTTGGAATGAAAAGTCTCTGCAATGATATCGCACTTCTGAACAAACAAAAACTGGTTGTGATTTTCCGTCTGGTGCTCGTAGGTCAGATCAGACGGCCACATGATCGACGCAAGAGATGCCACGGTTCGTCAGAGATAGATCACATCGTACCAGCGTTGGTTCAATATGCAAAAGCCATCTGAAATCCCTCTGAAAGCACTTAACAGTTCATCCCATGTTCCATGTTGCTGTCCAGAAACACACCTGCTGTTTCCCGGGGTCACGTGGATCAGGCCAAGAGACTCAGGTCAGAGGAAGCGTCAGGCAGTGGTGTTGCCGTTAAGAGATGACGTGGCACAGGGGGTGGTGGTTTGTAGCTAGGCTTGGGGCCAGGCCAGGCCAGGCCGGGCCAAGAGGGCCTGGCTCATCTTTGGTCCCATAAAGCACTTGATTATGTCAGGGTGAATCTTCTGGGAAGGTGTTTACAACGTGGGGGATCCAAAGAGGTCAAAAGCACCGGCTGCTAAGCTACGACCGGAAAGATGTGCAGCACAGGCAACGAGTTTGTCTCTTCATGCAGTTTGGAGATCGTCCATAGCAACCGGCACAAAGCATTTCAGGGAGTGTTTGAAATGGTACTTGTGATGGAAGACGGGAGGCGAGACTTCACACATGAGCGCGCTCACACAACGACAGAGAAAAGCTCTCAGTACAAAGGAGAGAAGAGCTGCTGTTGGCTTTCGTTTGTAAAGTCCACAGTAAAAAGTGACAGTGACAGTTCTGCATGCTCTCCAAAGCACCGGCAAACTGGTGAAGACCGATCCACAGATACAAAACAATAAATAAAAACAGTACACATCATGTCAATACAGGGAAAAAAAGCGAGGAGTGATGTATGTTTTAAGGAACAGAGATGGAGGCCGTGCTAAGACTGAGGACAGCTGATGGAGAAGATAAACACGGACAGTATTTAAGGCAATGCATAGCCCTTGGAAACACTGGCACATGCATGGAGTGCAGAAATATCTGCATATGTATGTGTTTGTCATGTGTGTAGGTGTGTTTGAATATAACAATATGCAGAAATAAAAAAAGGGAGGTTTGTAGAGTAGGTTTAGACTCTCTTGATAAAATCTTTCAGGCCAATATTGTCCTTTTGTTAAAATTCGTTTTGTCTTGTACGTGTTGGTGTCGTCCGCTGCTGACTTGATGGAGATTCTGGCTACAAAGCCTGTGAGGAAACAAACATCTAAAATATCTGAAGCAAACACAATTATGGACAGTTTTGGCAGGAATGTGTTCAAAGATATTCAATACGAAACCCCAAATATTGTCTATGGACACCTTCCACCGAGAAAATATTGGTAAAGGCCTTCAAAAACTATTCGTTTCAAATGCTGAAGCAACAGAAAGCGGAAAAAGAGACACGAAGAGGGCGCAAGCGGCAGAAAAAGACACAGTGAGCTCCCGCGACGGTTGAAATTAACGGCGGGCACGACTGAACGCCGCCTCGGGTGTCGGTCGGTATAACCGTAACGATCGCATCAGATGTTGTTGAGCGTGGTCGAAGTGATGAGGCGCACGGTGAGCGTCCCCGGGAGGTCGTTGTCCTGGCGACTGCCCTTGTCGCGGAGGTGAAGCGTGTGAAGCTCCTGCCGCTCGTTGGGATCGCTGAACATGATCACCTGACCCAGGAAGGTGTCCACGATCATGTTCTTGTTGTAGATCTGTGTGCCGCTCGTAGTGGGAGGAGGCAGAGAAAAAGTAGGAAAGTAGGAGAAGAGAGAAAAGAGAAAAGAGAAAAGAGAAAAGGCAATAAGCAGTCACGAAAAAGAAACCACAGGAGAAATTAAAACAGTGAGACTGAGGATAAGAAGAAGTGCTGATGTACAAGAGTTCAAAGTAAAGCAATAAATAAACTTAAATTTGATTGAAAAAATAAAGAGAATCTAAAAACTGATACGTGCAGAAGAGGAAAATAGTTAAAAATAAAGATAGTTCAGTCTGATTACTGCCTACGTTCACCAGATGATGCAATTTCACACGTTTGATTGAGTAAGCGCAACAATATATTACCAATAATAATCCCCTAACAAATACACTGCCTGATACTGAGCCGGTAACTGATTGGTTACAGATGTTCAGCACGTTTACGCGGTCACTTCACTCTCATGTGACATACGGGGATAATGAAGGGAAATAGGATGGAAAAGGAAGGTGGAAAAAAAATGGTGTTAGGGTTCAGAAGCTGAGAAAAAAATAAAAATAGAAACAACAGTGAAAGAAGATGAGCGCTGGGACGAAGAAACACTGGCAGCTCAGCTTTAGAGCCACAGCTGAGAAGTTTATTTCACTGACAGCGTTTTAAAACCTTTAAAACGTGATAAAAGACTCTCAGACTCTGATATCTGGCAGCTGCTGCGTTTTAAGACGTTGATTGCAGGATAATGAATCAGGTCATTTGTGGGCGTTGGGAAGTGAAGGGTGCAGACGGTGACGGCTCACCTCGATGTGGATGCCTTCCTTGGGTTTCTTGCGGTAAAACAGGCCTTTGATGTCAAAGTTTGGGCACCGCGTGTCCTTATAAACCGGCGAACGGACCCTCTCTCCTTCACAGGTGATGATCACGTATGGATCGACAGCTGTGGGAGAACCGTTTTCAATCAGCCTGTTGCTAATGCATTCAGTTTCAGCAGATGGTGCTGTGGTACCTTGAGCTTTGCAGCAGTGAAGCTCTGTGGGTGTTTTACAGGAGCTTTTCAACATAGGAACATGATAATCAACATGCAAGATGGAGCTGTGTGTCGCCCTCGTACCTCCGTTTGAGTCCTGTCCCTGTAGACCCTCAGCATTCATCACATGGACCTGAGTGACCAGCTGAGGGTATCCACACATCCCCGTCCAACAGGTCTGAGGAGGCTCGTCCAGAGTCAGCTCTCTGGGAAAAGAGGAGAACCGCTAACGCTAACCGGACGGAAACAAGGGCAGAGACGATTCTTGATGAGGATTTCATTTATTTATCTTTGTCACAAATGAAAAGAAGACTGAATATTATTTGGACAAAACACAACAATTCTTCACCTTTCTGTGTATTTTTCACTGGTTTCCAACTGGATCTTATTGAGAAAACGATCAATCGAGAACATAATTGGCAGATTAACGTAACGTATGTAACTGCGTGTGCTCAGCAGCTAACATAACAGATTTACTTGCAGTCTGAAGGCACATCAGTGAAGACGCGGAGCAGGAAGTCGCCCTGCTGCCTGGGGTCAAAGGTCGTGGGAAT
Organism: Pampus argenteus; assembly: GCA_036937835.1. Lineage (NCBI taxonomy): Eukaryota > Metazoa > Chordata > Actinopteri > Scombriformes > Stromateidae > Pampus > Pampus argenteus. The sequence goes on along the minus strand of CM072874.1, from coordinate 2,171,798 downwards.
GATGACGTAACGGCCTTCCTTCAGCTCCTTCCTGAGGAAGACGCAGCGCGAGTTGATGTAGATGGAGCCCGCTACTTTCTGCTGGGCTGAGTGCATACGGTACTTTCGATTTAGCTCCACCTGCAGGATGAGGAAACGTTACAGAAGTCGTCTGAGGACACTCATTCGTGCGTATTCGATGTTTTTTTTCGTGTGTGTTTCTACCCGGTGAATATCGAAGCCTATGGCCAGGTTTTCCCCTTTTCCCTCTTTGGGTGTGGCTCTCTTCTCTTTCTGCTGTAAGCAGATCAGCACCTCGTCCTCCACCTTCTTCACATCAAACACGTACTGGAGAAAAAGGAGACGGAAACACCACGTCACACTCTACTCACACACACACACCTCTCCGTCACACACGTGAACTCTGCCGCTACCTCGACTCACCTGAGGGTTCTGCAGGAAGGTGACTTTGTGATTGATGCAGCCTCCGGATCGGTTGCGCAGGGGGTCCTGACGGTGGACCCAGGAGCCCCTCATCACCTCCTCCTCCCAGGTTTTGTGGATGCTCAGGTAGGAGGTGTTGATCAGGCGGCACATGATCAGGTCAGTGAAGTACTGACAGAAGTCGTCGAATGTCATCCTGCAGGAGGGCAGGAAAAGGAGAGAAGAAACCGGAGAGAGTGGACACCAACAAGAGGGAAAAGCTTGAAAGAAGAAGACCTTCAACAGGTAAAAAATAGAGGAAATGAGACCAGGAACAGAGGAAAGGGTTATATGTTAAAGGGACACTGAGATATCTGGTGCTGACATATTTTATCGATACTGTCAACGTCGCTATTTGATGATTTTAAGGGCAAAAATCCCAAGAAATCTACAAACATTCAGTGTTTCCCCACAAACTGTTTTCATGTTAATGTTAAATATGCTTATTTATTTTCTAAATGTGAAGTAGTTTATCATATATAACTAAATAACACATTAAGGAGATCGCTGCTTATCCAAGAACTGATCCTGCACCTATAAAACCACAAAATGTTGCTTCACGTGTTTCCAGACTTTATGCTAAAATTAACCAGCTTTGGTATCATCGAGTTTATGTTGTTGTATTATTAGAGTTCATGTTGGATGTCTTGTGTGTGTTTCATACATTGTTAACGATGAATCAGTGTGAAGGAGGGAAAACTGTCTGTCAGCTGTCAGTATTTTCACGGTTCTCACCAGAACTCGCCGTCGTCCTGCACGGTGACGCCCAGCTTCTCTCTCTCGCTCTTGCTCACTTTGTTCCACTCCTCCGAACTGAAAACAACAAACATTTTATTTACTTCGACCGACAGAACCTGAACCCGTACATATCGAAATTACTCAGAAACTATTGATTAAGAGTAAAAAACTTTCATATTTATCAAGTGAATTTTTGAAAACTATATTTATTATATATAGTATCTATATAGTAAAAGTATAGATGAAAGATATTTATCACACATGTCTTGAAAATGTACAGTGTAGTACAAAGTAAACAGAACCACTGCACATGCTCAGTACACTGAACTACTCTCCAGAGACTGAACATTATTAGGCCGAACTCTTCTGGGTGACTTAATGACGTGTTTTTAATAGTTTTTTAACAACATTGGAGGAATAAGATTCATATCAGGCTTGTTTAGTTGTTGATTTGTTGTAGAAAATCACCAGACTTGTCCTTTAAATATATATATTCACATGTATTAATAGTAGGACATTTAGCTGTGAATCTTTTAATAGTAATAATAATAGTAAAAGTTAATTCTCAGATGTGTAAATCATGTATGCGTCTCTCCCTCGTTGTGTATTTGTTACTGTGAATCGGGTCTATTCTGTATTCACTGCTCAGGGGAAACACAGACATTTACTGGATGCATTAAGCTCTGTGTTTATGTCTCTGTTTATGTTTATTCACTGACTAACGTCTACGTCTCAACAGTCTGTCAGACTCCATTTACAGAAACAGGTTTTATCAAACCATGAATAAATTATTCAGCCGGAGCGAGGGAATGATTGAGAAAGAAGAGCGTCTTTCCTCTTTCTCTTATCAATAATTCAGACTCCATTATGATCCGGCTTCATCACCTCCCTGTTTGTTTCACCCAGTCTGGTAGCTAATAATTCAAAGACAGAGATGTCGAGGGAGCGACTTTATCTCAGTTTTACGTACTGCCTCATCTGGGAAACAGATTTGATTCATCCAGATGTTTGGATTGAAGGGAGTGTCCCGAGAAAAATGACATCTGAGCTGCTCCAGGGTTGAATTCAGTCATTCTTGCTCTCTCTGTGGCCCATTAGCTTGATTGCAGCTACGTTTTCATTGTCTACATGACATTTGCCATCATGCAGCTTTCGTTCTCTTCGCTGTGGGGATTATATATATGGATTGGTGTTGAGAGACAAAAGGTACCAGTGCATTTGGACATTTTAAAAATGTGAATTTAATTGGTACATGTCACAATGGAGCGGCGTGGCTGAATGTTTTGGAAAGCACAGAGAAATGATGTCCTGTCAGTTTCTGCAGACAGGGGGCGCTTTCATGTCTATCTGGAGTCACAATGGTGAAAACTACTTACCTGGCACATAAGCCAAAAAAAGTTGTCTTGCCTTTTTATCGTAAAGATAAGATAAGCTGCAGAGGTTCATCCGTGCCTGTAGGGGGCAGTGTTGTGTTTACCTGTCGCTCCACGGGCCGCTCCACTCCTTCTCTCCCCAGGGGTTCCTCATGCGAATCATGTGCAGCTTCTCCGATTTGAAGAACGCCAGCAGTCCGTGACCGAGCCGCACTTTCCGTACGTCCGTCACAGCGTAGGCGTGACCTTTGACCAGGCCGCAGTCCAGCCGTGCCTCCATGTCCTCTATCGTGGTCGCCTAGGAAACGGCAAAACTGGGAGGTTTAGTGTTTGAAAACAGAGATGTGAATCAGAGGGAGGCTGGTACAGCTGTGAAATTGACTATTGACTATTATCAACTAAAAGTAATGAAGAAGATTAAAAATATCCAAAAAGTATTAAGAAGTACTCATTACTCCTGCAGTTGAATAATTGACCCTCCAGAATCAAACCTCATGCATATAAAAGAGAGATATCATTAAACATTAACTGCAGGATGGATTAAGGGAATAAGATTGGTATGAGATTTGATATACATAATAATATAATACAGCCTGCATTTCACAACAAGCAGAGAACAAAAAGAAGAAGAAAGATGTTTTGCAGGCAGGCAGGATTTATTAATCATTATCAAACTGTATCTGAAACACACTCGCAATGATGTAAAAGGGAGACTTTAATATAGAAACAATAAAACCGTTTTCTAGAAGTGTAATATCTCTTTGAACTTCATATCTTTGTTCTCTGAAAACAGTCTTTCATGCTGACAGCCTGCAGCTGATCACAAACAGTCCTCTCTCCTAGAAATGAAGTTTTCTCCCATATTGAGAACTTCATGTTGGATAAATACACTTTGAGTGTGATACTGTCTGGATGTAAACACGGCGGTGTGATGTGACAATATAGTTCGTGATCATCCGACTTTTTCTCCTGCTGTGCAACGTTTCAGTCAGTCGAAATGTGAACTTAAGCTCACCCTGATGGAGCAGCTGATCAGACCGTCTCTGTTGTGGACTTTGAGGACCCGTTCGAACAGCTGGTTACGAGCCACCTCATCTGTAGCCATCTGACCCTCCAGCAGGTCCACAGGCTCTGAAACGCCACCCGTGAAATCCACCAGTGCATCAGCCGTGTTTCCCCCATCCAAAGCCTCATAGCAGCCATAAACCCTGCAGGAAGAGACGGGTAAGTTGTTGATTCATCACAGACTTTGAATGACAACAAATTCAATCAAGGTGAATATCAGCTGATAGATCGATGCATCTCTGGTCTAATTTCTTTTAAAAACCCTGCGCTCGACGGTGCAGGAGAGAAGCTGTTAGCTCTCCAGCTAGTTATATGTCATCTGAGGACACGAGTGAATAGTTTTCATACAATGCATTGGAGTAAAAACTTTATGAATTCATTGCCGTTTTTTCCTCGGCATTTGAGATATGTTGACAATGACAATAATATAGAAAATCACCAGACTTATCCTTTAAAATAATTAAATCCAAGCCTCAGTTTTTAAGATGACTGTGTACCTTCTCTGAAACCAGATCTGTACATTTGTTGGCGCTGATACTAACTTGGCGTAGGCCTTCTCCACTAGAGCGCTCCAAAACTCGTTGCTGTCGTTGGAGTGGCAGTAGACCAGCTGGTTGTCCACCGTCGGTAGCCGGTCGTCAATCACCACGTCCACCCACTCGCCAAAGCGCCAGAAACGGAAGTGGAAAATCCCTGCATACGAGTCTGGCTTCTCTGTATCCCACTCCTGCTCCTTCCAGTCGGGAATTACCTGCCCAGTGAGAGGAGGAGGAGGAGGAGGAGGAAGAGGAGGAAGAGGAGGAGGAAGAGGAAGAGGAAGAGGAGGAGGAGGAGGAGGTGGAGGAAGAGGAGAGGGCAGGTAAGCCAAACAAACAGCCACTGGGCCACGGAGCATAAATAACGTTAAGGCTGCCAGAGTGAGACGGCGCTCCCTCATGTCTGCTGATGCATTCAGGATTAGGGGACAAATTTATCACCTTGACTCTGTCGGTCATAAATCCAGCTGTAATAGGACATGGGTGAGAGGTAATAACTGTGTGTGTGTGTGTGTGTGTGTGTGTGTGAGAGGCTGCCTGCAAGAAACCCCTGTAGCCTCCATTTTGTGAACTGCAGTTATTATTTTGACAAGATGTATTCACATAAAACCTCCTAAAAACACACATAAGTATGAAAACCTGCTGATGACAGTAAAATCTTTGCTAACAGAACAGTGTATGAACATAGTCTGCAGTCAAATAAATAAACCTGACTTATAATGATAAACATAAAAGTAAACATCTCAGTCTACCTCATTAAAGCTTATCATCATATTGTTGTCATGAAATGTGAGCATTTAAAATAGTGATTTTTTAAATTACAATTACATGATGCCATATTATTCCCATTTTCGTCACACATTTAGGTCAAACTACCACAAGGATCGAGCACCACAGCAGCCTTCACTTCCTGTTTAAACTGCCCTGTTACCATGGCAACTGTTGAGCATCAACCCCAAAGAAACATGGCTGCCAGAGAAAAGGTGGCAGTGTTTATTCAGGATTTAGTGGGTGGTTACAATTTCAATACAGCCCGTTGTGATGCAAGAAGGGGCAGAAAAATATTGATAACCCCATCAAAACTAGAAATGATCATGTCATGTTGTAATTACCCTTTAAAATGTCGCCATCCCATGATCCCACTGTGTCTTAACTAAGGGCACCTGTTGTATATTTTGCAGTGGGGAAACCCTCATGCAATAAAAGCTGCAAATGATGCAGTGAGCGACACCACGTGTGCATTAAGTGACATCTTTGAGATGTCAAGGTGCGCTAAGTGAACAGCGGTTCCTGTCAAACGTCTCTGCAGGAGGTGACACGGCCTCCTCAGAGGATCGGCCATCACGTAGAGCAGCAACAGCTCCTTTAAATAGAGGAGGAGGGGGAAGAAGAAACAACAAAAGCAAAGCACTGCACCACAGAAACCTCAGAGTCGTTTTGTAATCCTTCGGGAGGCAACCTCTCCTGTACTCTACCCGACTCCCTGACTCTGATAGTGAGAGAGGGAGGGCTCTATCTATCTATCTATCTATCTATCTATCTATCTATCTATCTATCTGGTGGGTAACAGACCTGACGACTGACCAGAAACACGAGTGGCCTCCTTGGCTTCCCCTGCTGCCTGTCAATGCTCGCAGCGAGGGGATAAAGAAGCTTCCCTTCCCTTTCCTCCCGTGTCCTCCATCTTCACCTGATAAAGAGGGAACACCTTATTCTTGGTTTACATGCAGGCTTCTGGGATTTATGTTGTACTACATGTGAGGTGTTAAGAGTCAAGGATCTGTAACCAAACAAAAACAAGACACAAACAGGTACAGGTACAAGTACAGTTCCCTGAAGGCAAACCTAGCGCGTTGGTTGCAAATGTCATTAGATGTTGTTGCCAAGCATCTTCACTGCACTCCTGTGGAAGATCCGCCCTCTGCTACCGATGCTACACACACACAAACATACCTGCATACGTTCTGCAGGAAGAAGCAGCGTTACCGGCTGGAGGAAGAGGACTGAGTGAAAGCAAGTGAAGTGGTATCGACCTGCTGAGGTGAGGTGTGCCGTCCAAACATGTCTACCAAGTTGGAGCTGCCCTTCCGGCCGGACACCCAGCTGACGGAGGTGATGCGCCTGCGGGTTCAGTCCCTGCAGCAGCGCGGCCTGAAGAGGCAGGACGGCGAGCGCCTGCTGCAGCCCAATGAGGCGATATACCGACTAGACTTCTCTAAGCAGTCCCTCCGATTCTCCCACTGGACGGTGCAGCTGGCCCAGACGGGTCGCCTGACCATTACAGCCACCTCGCAGCTCTGGACGCCTGACCTCACCAACCTGATGACCCGTCAGCTGCTGGAGCCCGCCGGGGTTTTCTGGAGGGCGCCAGGTGACGCCAGTGACGCACCTGTCCAGTGCTACGAGGCTGACGCACACGAGTTTGGTGAGAGGATCGCCGAGCTGGCGAAGGTAAGGAAGGTGATGTACTTCCTATTTGCATTTTCGGAAGGATGCAGCCCTGAGACTATCGACGGCTCTATCACCTTCACGGTGGACAGCTGAGATTAGGAGTCAAACTGCTGGACCGATGCTTGTTACAAACATGTCTGTGCTTGTGTGCTTTTAGTCGAAGAAGTAAACGTTCATTATCGGTTAAATCTGCATAAATATAAAATATAATTTGCTGCTGTTTGTTTCTAGCTTTGTATCCTGTAATATTGGGCATAAATACAGTTAAATAAATCAAATAAAGCAACGGTGTATCTGCATTTTCTTCACCAGTGCCTGAACGCTGTTGATGTTTTTCTGCTCCTGTTTGACAAACAGCCGGCCCTGTCGGGTTTGCTGGAGACGAGTCCCACATGAGTTAGTAGATGAAGACACTGTATTTGTGTGTATGTGTGTGTTTCCCTGCGGACGGGCAAACAGGTTTCTGCTGCCTCATCCGTCTCCGTCTTGCATGGTGACCCTGACAAACAAGAAAGAGGAGAGAGGAGGCCTGTGGATTTCATCTCACAGACCTCCTCCTCCTCCCCCTCCTCCTCCTCCCCCTCCTGCAGCTTCAGGCTTCACCCTCGCTGCCACAGGAGGATGAAACAGTAACTGTGACTGTGAATGAGAAGACGCGTGTCAGATGAAGTGTGAAAGAAAAGAAAATAACTGAGACGTCAGGCGCTATTAAACTTGCTTCTTGTCAGTGTAAAGCATGTAAGTAACTTTCCACCTTTACAGGCTGAACGCTGCACATTTCCAGGAGTCTCACTCTCAGCCTTGAATGCATAAAGACAGCTTCTTATGTGTCCTGTTGTATGAAGGAGTTAAACTAAACTGACCTGATATTTAGGGTTTTTGGGTAATTACAAGGACCTAAGAGAGGCAGAAGTAGAGGTTACAACAGCTCTCGAGCTACATGATAATCACTTTAAAGTCTGGCAGTTGGGTTTTTTTTTGGAGTTGCTTTAAAGGCGGCACAAAATAATGTTTTGAAGTATTAGTACGATGTTTCACTGGGGAAAGGTGTGTTCTCCAGTGAGACTTGAACCAGGACTTGTTTTGCTTGTTAGGAAATGAAGCTAGTGGCCAACAGGAGACTCAAAAACAAACTCTGACTATAGTTTAGAGCCAGATTAGGTCGCCCACGAGTTTACATTTTAGGCGTTACTTCCAACCATTTCAAGTGGATTTCTCCCATTTCTTTTGATTTATAGTAATCTAGAGTTGATTTATAGAACAAGAGAGTTTCTCAGCTGTGGAGTGAATGTGGTTTTCTAGGAGGATATTTTATACATTTATTAGACAGCCAACAGTAGAGAGATGATAAAATGATGGGAGACAGACAGAAAGATGAGAATGACATCCAACAAAGAAGCTGCCAGGGTGGATGGAGCCAAAATTCATTGATGGAAAACTAAACTGGCATAAAGTGTGTACTAATACATATTATCATAGAGTAGTGTTTTTGTTGTTAGTATAAGAGACGTATACACAAGTATGTGTTCGGATTTGTATAGAAAATGATAGATGAGGATAGTCGTCCAAAAATCATTAACTGGAAATGTAAAAAAAAAATGAAATAAAGCAGCAAGCATCCTGCTCTTTAAGAGATGAGATTGTTTATTGATTGTGTGAACAGAGTAAACAGAGTAAACAGAAAGGAAGATACCACGTAAACATGTTATCACATGACAGACTGTCACAGTCCAGCATCTTGTTTTAAAATCCCATCAAACCTCCTTCAGTCAGGATGGATGTCAAAAAACATTTCAGGATAATCTTCACATTTGTGGTGCTTCAAGCAAACATTCACACATCTGTTTTATTCAGTGTATAAAATGCTCCCCTGCTGGTTAGCCATGTATAATTAAAAATAAATAAAACTAATAAAAACTCCCATGTAGCCTCAGCGCCTCCAGCCAATCCTGCGAGACTCTACTTTACTCTCCACCAATCAGGCTTCTGCTAACTGAAGGTGCTGCGGTGCTGTAATGAGTCCTCTGGTGTTTATGTCGTATCATAATGGCTCCTAATGGACGCTTAAACACTGGATATGGAATAATTACAGCTGAATACAGAAAGATCTCTCTGTCTACTCTACACTCATTGTTTTCCGCTACCAGAAGTAAACAACCACAGCTTTACGGTGACATTAAAAAGTTGTTTGTTTCCTCACACAGGCAGAGAACGTAATATGAGTGTATTAGCTATGCAACAGATGCAATAAAATGTGCAGACTGAGAGCGGTTTTTCTTTGAGGTCAGGTTGGTGCATTAGGGAAGATGAAGAGGACAAACACACACACAGACACAGACGGACAGAAACACACTTACTTTTTGCCACAGAGACTCTCTGGAGGCCAGACTGGAGCACGCCGCTACGAACCAGCAGTTACCCAGCTGTCCCTGGTGTAGATCGTGTGCGCTGATGCCGTCTACAAACAGGTGAGGGTCCTCACACAGCTCCTACACACCAAACGAAACACAAAGTAAATACACAAGCTGGTTTGGCAGCTCTGAGTCGGGCCACGTCTACAGAGGTGGTATACGATGACGTCCGCAGTGAAACGTCGCAAATGAACGATGATATTCAGGGGAGCTGTCGTCAACTCGTATGCTACTGTCTCTCCTCTGCTGCGCTGTATGCAGCACACACACACACACACCGCAGAGAGTAGAGGAGAGAAATTAGAGCGATTCTGGTTTCATTTCAGCTCAGTGTGAGAGACTTTTACTGACTCTTTACACTCCTCTGGTCTTTCTCACTTCTCAAGCAGTGTTTTAAATCACAATGTGAGTCTTGATGACATCAGCGCTGGATGATGACATCCGCGCTGGATGACGTCATCAGCGCTGGATGATGTCATCGTTCATTGGCCCAACTAGGGATGATGAATTTGCTCATTTTAAAGTTTAGCTGTTTCCATCAGGATTTTAACTGATGTCAGTGTTTTTAAAGGCACACATACAGACATCTGTTTGGATTGGAGCCTTGACTTTTAAAGGATAAATGATATAAATGTACCTTTTTATGGTGAACAAATGATGCGTACAGAACAAGATGTAAGACACAGAGGAGCATAAATGGGTTATCGAGGCGAATTCATGAATCAGAAGGAGACCATCTGTCCATATGTACCCATGTATCATATTAATGCTCTTCTAGCAGTGTGGGAGTGCTGTGAATTCACATTTCCTGTGTTGTTGAGGTCCATTTTCTGCCACAATGTAGACAGAGAGAGAGAGAGAGAGAGAGAGAGAGAGAGAGACAGAGAGAGAGACAGAGAGAGAGAGAGAGAGAGAGACCTCTAGCTAACAACATGGTGCTCAATGAGATGCTTTTGTGTATGTGTACTGAGCTCATACACCTACCCACATGCAAGCAAAACACACACACGCACACACACACACACACACGCACACACACACGCACACACACACACACACGCACACACTGTGGTTCCTGTGATAATGTGTAGGATGATTACTACAAACAGGGCGACACGCTGTCTTCTCTTCTGTCTACACACAATGTATAATAAAAACAACATTAAAGTTGAACTGACATTAAAATTACTTGTTGCTGTAGCATTTCGAATATTTAACCTTTTTTGTTTTGTTTGTTGATTTGTGTATTCGTTTGGTCAAAATTGTAAGAAAAAAATGCAAGTTAGATTTAATTTTTCCCCCTACAATAAAACAATTACTCATTTTGAGTCATTTTACTCTGTGATTAAAATGTATTCATTATTCATTTTATGGACCAAACAACTAATCAAGAAAATAACAGATTAATCGACGATGAAAATAATCGTTAGTTGTTAGAAGAGTGCATCGATTGGTGAAACATATTCATCCATACTCACATTTATCATCTGAGGTTAATGTCACATCATGACCTATTGATTCTACAATGAATATTAAATAAAATCAAACAAACCGCATCATATCCATCATTTCAGTGACTGGCTAATATCTGATTTTTAATATAAGGTTAACACCAGCCAGATATAAAATACAGAACAACTTAATTTTTACTGCAGCCTGCAGAGGCCTGCTGGCAGTGCTCTGGGTGTGAACAGTTTGTTTTCTGCTCTCTGTTTTATGGGACCGGCGGGTCGATGGGCACCTCGGCCATTACTCAACAGACAGCGCACCGCACCGCACAGCACCACTTAACAGCTCTTTATCTTTACACACTTGCACCACTCAAGTAGAAGTTAGAAAAGTAAAAGAGGGAAGAAGAGGGAGAGAGATGGTGTACAGCAGCCATACGAAGAGCACAAACTGGCATTTTATTAATAACTGAGGGAGTTTCTTTACAGCTTAGGTCACTTTTACACTTGTTAATTTCAAGTACCTCATATCAGGATGTGATATAAAACACTTATTCTGTATCAGCCGGATCAAACATTTGATTGCATCAATCTTGGTTTTGATAATGCATCTAAAGCTGTTTACAAAACGGCTTAAAATACCAAAAGAACAACAACAACAACAACATGAACACTTTAGCAGTTTGATAACAACAACAACAGCTTATGCAACTAGCTAACAGTGTCCATAAACTAACACAGGGATGCATTTTGTGTTTTTGTTTGTTTGTGACAGCGCTTGTTTCCTCCATATGCAGGTTAAGACATGAGCCGTAAGTGTGAAGGTGAGTGTGACTGTGTTTGTGTGCAACGTGGGCTGTAATAGGCTGAAGTCCCCCTGACCATCCTGCTTCAATCATGTCCACAAATGGCACATCGCAGCATGTACACACTGTGGTGTACGTACGTAAGCGCGCCCACGCGCACACACACACACACACACACACACATGCACGCATAGGACACAACCAAGGTCAGTCATTTGCTGATGCTGCAAAGCTGATTGCTGCAAAAGCAAACTTTTAATCAGAAGCAGAAGCAGAGGCCACTGCGGTGCTCCGGACTCCCCTCACAAAGACCTGAAATGCGTGTCCGTATGTGCAGCGTGAAGCAATAGTTGGATGTTGTTTCGTGGATCTTTGTCTGACCGGTGCCTCAGTTAAGATCTCTAATCACGTTTCTTTTTTTTTTGTCCGCAGCAGCATTGATTGGCGGAGTCTGAGCAGTGGCGAGGGCTCCTTGTGGTGGCCTGCCATCCAGGGATTGGCTCAGGTGGAAGAGTAATAGAGTATTGATCCCTACCCGGCCCTGCAGACACTGAAGTAATGTGAATACTGTGGCAGTCTAATCATTTACCCAGCTACTGAGAACCTTTCAACCAGCTTCATAGCTCTGCTCAACACCATCCATCAGCCACACATACAAACACTCAACCAGCCACAAGAACAAATAGACAGAGCACAAAAGTTTCCTCATCAAAATGCATTCTGTCTATTTTAGGCCTCACAGACCTGAGAGCATTTCCTTGCTCATCAAGAATTCACAAGGAGCGCCCTGTTATCCTTGGTTCACCTGTGGCCGGGACCTTTGTTGCATGTCATATCCATCTCTCTCCCCTTGTTTCCTGTCTGTCTCTTCACCATCGACGGTCCAATGAAGGTAAAAATGCCCAAAAAACAAACGTCTACAAACACACTGTATTGACCCAGATATAAAATGACTTTTAATTAAATTACTCTTATTTTACTTGTGAAGCTTTTATTGTAGTAGAGTAACAGTGTAGTTCGTTGGGTTCACTGTCTCTCCTCTGCTGCGCTGTGTGTGTGTGCGTGTGGAGGAGCAGCCCCACCCGCAGTGAAACAGAGCAGAGGAGAGCAATGACAACAAAGCACAGTAGAGACTGTTTACGTTATTTATCTCATTGATGTGCACTTGTTTTATTTCAGTTTCATATATGGTAGCACTGAGTTTCTCTCCTCTACTCTGTTTCACCGTGGGCGGGGCCGTCCGCTCCCCACTATGTAAATATACTCATCGGCCTTTATGGAACTATTTAGAACAAATTAAGGCTGATCACGATCAGTGACGATCGATCAAAGCACTATTTAATATTGTTATACAGACATAAATAATGCAGCGAGAGGAAGAGGAGAGAGACAGACAGCGTGAAACAAACCGAGAGGAGGAGGGACATTTTATTAGAGCCTGCTCTTTACGCTCGCACGCTCTGCCACTGGAACTCCACTGCTGCCATAAATATCGCCTGGATGCATCCGAGCAGGGATAACATCGAGCACAACAGACTCTGAGGGGGTTTAAGCCTGTGAACCTTCACCCTGACGCTGATAACACGGATCTCTGAACTCTGTAGTCACATTTTGAGCAACTTGACTGACTGTACAATAGCTTATTTGAAATATTTCAACTTATATTGAGCATCTGCTCTAACACTATTGCTTCGGAGATGTTTCTACAGACCGGGGAAAACTCGACGTAAATCCATTTTTCATTTTCAGATTAATTTTTCATTTTTATCTATTTGGGAATATGAGAACGCATCACTCCAGTATAAAAAAGACAAGAGTTTTATTGGTTCAAATACACATTACCAGAAGGAAGAAAGCTTGGTCCTGCATCAAATTACTGAACAATCAGGGTGAACGGCTGCTTCTCATTGGTTTTTGTTAATAAACCATCACCTGCTCCAGATATGTTTCACATGAATTAATATATCAGTGAATCATGTGAGATGAAACAGAAGTGCCTCTTTGTTTGTCATGTTTTATTTATGATTTAGACGTCATTTAATTTTGATTGTTCCCTCGAGTATTTTGATGTTTGACTCCAGACAAACACTGAGGATGAGACGTGTCAAAGGTTTCCAGTATTAGCAGGAATCAACCATAATTCAATTACTCATTTTGTCTGTTTTTGTTTTGAATGATCCGTTTTATTTTCTCTCTTTTCTTTTTATATTGTTGTCGTTTAAAAAAAAAAAAAAAAAAAGCCATATTAAATTTCCCGATTTTCTCCTCTCGACTTCTTCCAGTTTTCAGTCTGCATGACTGACATCAGCACAGACCAAAACATACAATCTGTGTGACCCAGTTTCCATGGTAATGCACGCAGGCAGAAGGAGGTTACTCCATCCAGAACCACAGCCCGCTGTGCGAGGGGGATAACAGTGGCAGGGGAGTCAGCTCACTAAATCCTGAGGCCCTGCATCTGATATCATACATACAGTATCGGCTCATACAGTGTGGAGACGAGCTACTCACATAATGTTATTCAGTAAATTATAAATGATTAGTCATAGGTCATCGGACTCTTATCCTGCAGGGACGTTTGGCACCGAGAGCGCCCTGATGTGAATGTTTAAGATGGTTATTTGACACTAGATTCTTAATAACTGACCAGTCGCTGAGATTGTACGTATGAATATATCTGAAGGAACAAGTGATTCTGAATGCGTGGAGGCCATCGATATACACATCTCTCTGTCCGTCGCCTCGCTATCAACTGTCCAATAAAAGCAAAAATGTCTGAAAAGAATAAAAACAAACGCTAGCTAACAACTGCCCATCAACTAACAAACACGCGGGTTGATCGAGACAAACCTTCATCATCACGTCATCAGACTACAGATACAACAGACGCTTGGCCAATTATAATCTGGCAATCACTTGAGAACCCATCAGTTATACTGATTAGCATTAAAGTTAAGTTGTTGCAGCTCTAATTAGCCTCAAACTAAAAAAATCTCCTTTATTGCACCAGTCAACTCACCCGAGGTCTCTTCCAGACCACACGTCCGATCCTGTTGCCCTGGTGAAAGAGCGAGTCGTCGATGGCGGGGAAGCGGGGGTCCTCAAACAGCAGGCCACTCTGAAGGCACTGCCTCTTCAGGGTGGAGTACTGCTGCCCCTCGAAGGCCTTCACTGAAGTGAACATACTGCAGCCCTGAAGGACACGAAGACAAGAAGGGACACGAATGAGACCAAAACTGTACAGACATATTCACACACACACACACACAGCTGACTGACAGCATCCAGCAGACTTTAATACCTCAACACTGAAAGCTCTCGGTGGAAATAGAAAGTCGATGTGCGCCGCTGCCTTGAGCACAGCCTGGATTCACTGGGTCAAAATGACTAATATGTCAATTCACTGATATCCTCCGGGGCCTAATTAACACTGCTATGCACTGAAGTAGACATGTACACATTGATCAGCCGAGCACTGGCAGGGCACGCAGAGGGACTGGAGAGTCACACTGAGATGGAGATATCGAAGGGCTGATCAATACTAGATAAACGACACACCTGTCTAACTTTAGTTTACTTTACATTTTATTTTATGAGCTAGAGCTATGAAATACATACATTTATATACTAACAAAGCTGGATTAACAACTGTGGAAAAAGTGTCCAGAAGCTCTGGATTTATCATTAATTTGATTACATGTGTTAGAAATATGTACAGTTGGGCAAAAATGTACAACTGCATCCTCCATTTTTAGTTTTAAAGGACAAGTTGACAATTTTTCTGCTCCGAGTTGTGAACTTGTGGTTGAGGTCAAGACTTGTCAAATCCACATCTGCATGCAGATCAATACAGACCTGCTGCCATAAAGGTTCATTTGACAGCATGATCTATTTTAATCGAAATGCCAAGAAGCATTATAGGATTTACACTTAACTTTTATACACATTATAAAATGATGTGATATGATGAATTTATGGATTACTACTGTATTTGTGGCTATGTAAGATTAATAATTAAAGGCTGCATTCACACTAAATCAGGATATACGGCACCTTTCTGCAGGATTGTGGGCCCTGAAACAATCAGAAAATGACGTTTTATTTCTCTGATTTACTGTTTTGTTCTCATGACTAACGCTCGCTCTCCTCATTCACATTATCAAACAAAGAGAAATGTCCTCGTCTCTGAACACCCTCATGCTACAACGCTAAATGTAATGTTAACAGAAGCAGAACAAACGCATTCTGAATAAAAAGCAGACTAAATGCAAAAAAACAGACACCAAAATCAAAGTGTAATCTGCAGCTCGATGCACTCGAGTCCTGGTAGGAGTCAGACAGAGAATCAGAGGAGAGATGTTCAGATGATGGAGGAGGGATCGCTCCTCTAAAGCTTTTCAAACTCGTGCTCAACTCTCAGATGAATTATTCCTCTGATGTTTGTCAGCCGTGGAAAGAAGAGGAAACGTGTTGGGAAGAGAACCACACACAGATGGACCCGTGCAGATGCTTCACAGTTACACCAGGTGTTGACATGCAATATGTATCTGAATATATGAACTGGATGAAGAGGAAGAGGAAGGAAGTTAATGCAGGTGTGAAAGCATGAAGCAATCGGACTGTGTGGAGGATGAGGATGAATTTAAATACAAGTAGCACATAGACAACAGTCCATCAATCTTTATATAGGTCCAAAAATAGAAACCATTTAGCATCGACTCATATGATGACTCACATGATCTCTAACACAGCATTTACCAAATATTTCAAATCTGGAGCTTAAGCTGTTTTACAGTGCTTCAAATGAGTATAATACCCTAAAATAGTCTTAATAATGTAATGTAGGAAAAGCCTACTTAAATATGATCGTATGAACGTTAGCCTGGTTAGCAACGCAGATGATTAATAGTCTACAGATGCCGTCAGCTGCTGGTCACATGACTTGTTTCTGATCGTAATGCAGAAACAAGATAATGAGAACAACCATTACTTCAGGTCCGTTTCATGATCCCAACATCGCACCCAGATACAGATCCTGAACAATTCCACAAAGACACGACTGAATCAAGCGAGTAACGATCCAACGGATTAAATTTAATGCAGCTGTCAAATATACATCTTTTTTTTTTCTTCTTTTGGCAGAGAAAATGAATAAAAAGAAACAATCTATTGTGCAAACCTCTTGTTTGTGCGTTGAACTTTGACTTTAGTTGCACGTACAGCTTTTTGTTTTTTGGCTGAGTGAAATGTTTTTTCACGTCTTTTTGCCAAAAAAAGGTCAGTTGTACAAAAGCTTCTGCCAAATGTGTAAATGAAAATGTACGTTTTTTTCTATTTGGGCTGAACTGGTCGTGTTTCAGCTGTGATCAATGACATCCAATATCTGGATAAAGTTAAACGAGCTAAAAAAAAAAAATGGAGGGACGCCAAATCAAAAGGACAACAAGCGCACCGTGAAATCTGACGACAGCACCTTTCAAACATCATTAACTTAAAGCCATTAAAAAGGAAAAAACACAGATCCAGTTCTTTCAGTAGAGTCATGTGACACAGCGTATGTTGAACCCAACAGGAACTGTCTACGGTCATTTATCTTTATCCTGACGAACCTAATTAGAAATAATCCCTGGTCCATGTTGTTACCATCAACTAACGCCTCGAGTCTGCACAGTCTTTGACCTTAATTACAGAAAACATCCTGTAACTTTAATTCAGAGGAATTAGCAAACTAGCCGACTCCTGAGTGAGTGATAAAGTCAATTCCTGGGGGGAAAGAGGAGGTCACAGTTGGAAGCTAAATCCAACAGATGGCCCAGTGTCTTGGCTCGTGACTGCGATGGGGAAAACCATGCTGTCATCTGGCCTTTGTGGACGGCCAACAGCTTCACCTGCAGAGAGTGAATCCTGAGAAGCTGCTGTACTGGATGCCTTTAATGCTGTGGCAAGCACAACAACAAGCACTGCAAAATGTCTGTAAAATGTCAGAAAATCATGAAAATTGTCCACAATAATTTCAATGACAACTTCAATAATCAGTCTGCTAACATATATGACACAGAAAAGTCATATTTACTTAAAATGACAAAAACAGTTCAAAATTATTGCCATTTAATTTTCTATCGTGACAGCTTTAATCCAGCGTTTAAGATGCTTTATCTCATTTTTGGCCACTTCAGGAAGCTGTAAACAAAACATCTGACATATTATCACCTAATACAACCAATATAAACTGATGCCAGTTTACACATCCATCAAATACAGAGCGACAGATTCATGTGTCTGTCCATCAGATGAAAGGAAAGGTCAACATTCACTCTATTTTAGCTCTGTTTCAGGCTCCACAGTGTTCACCAGCTACTCGATAAGCCTGTTATCAATACTTAGTTGGACAACGGATGCTACAATTATAAACTGAAAGTGTCTCTGTCTGCAGCAGAAAGTCGAAAGAAACTTCAGAGTGAGACGCCTGTCCTTGCTCCGGCTCTCTGCTGTGTGAACACATTGGTAGTGAGCAGCTGCTCTCATGTCTCCTGCTCTCTGCCTACTCTCTGCCTGCTCTCTGCCTGCTCTCTGCCTGCTCTCTGCCTGCTCTCTGCTGTGTGAACACACTGGCAGCGAGCAGCTTTTGCCCTCTGCCTGCTCTCTTCTGTGTGAACACACTGGCAGCGAGCAGCTTTTGCTCTCTGCCTACTCTCTGCTGTGTGAACACACTGGCAGCGAGCAGCTGCTGCTCTCTGCTGTGTGAACACACTGGCAGCGAGCAGCTTTTGCTCTCTGTCTGCTCTCTGCTGTGTGAACACACTGGCAGCGAGCAGCTTTTGCTCTCTGCCTGCTCTATGCTGTGTGAACACACTGGCAGAGAGCAGCTTTTGCTCTCTGCCTGCTCTCTGCTGTGTGAACACACTGGCAGTGAGCAGCTTTTGCTCTCTGCCTGCTCTCTGCTGTGTGAACACACTGGCAGTGAGCAGCTGCTCTGGTTCTGGTTCTAAACAGTGTTCATCTTCTGGCTCATGTGCTCTGCATCCCAGATGAACACGTAGAGAAGCAGCAGCCTGCTGTCAGCATCTCGTAAGTCAGGCAAAGATCTAAAGATCCAACATTAGATCAAAGTTCTCTACAGATCTTGTATCTTGTAAAATGTGCGGCGTCATCAGTAACACCAGCGTTGTCATGAGTTGTTTAACTGCTGGGTAATTTTCCTCACTGCTGCAGCCTGCTGACCAGAGGCCAAGACATATTTAAATACCCTTTATCTGGTTAAACATATTCCCCATTTACCCTGCAGGCATTTTCAATATCTACTAAATAACTTTGACCGACTTTATTCACTGCTGTTGTTCCCGTTATGATTAATTCATTTAGACCTAATTATTTTCAAATTATGAACATGTCTTACAAATTGTGGAGCATATTGGGACGCCGTGCATCTCTCTGAATTAAAGATATCTATGCTTGATGTTTCTACTTTATTACAAATGTACTTTGTCTGTTGTTTCTTTAAACAAAAGTTACCATCAACTACTTTCGCCAATGTATGTAAATTTTGATAATCGAAGACTCATTTAAGCATATTTTGAGCAAGAATTCACCGCTTCCAGCTTCCCAAATGTGAATATTTATAAAGAATTCATGACTCAAAACAATCCAGTCATGAGTCAGAAAATGACATCTGCAGTGGAAAAGCCGTCCCATCAATAATCAATACTCCGAGATTGGAAACTGTGGACATAATAATACACCGTGTTTCTGGCCGTGTGCATTAATCATCAGCTACATTATGAAGAGTTGATCAGGAATGACAAATAATTACATGCTTACAGTGGTGATGATTGGTGTGTTTATACCTGTAACACCAACATGTAGACGACTTCAGATGTGGCTGCAGGATTTTAAGAGGAACTCCATCAAAACAGGTTCCTACTAGATATCTAGTCTCTAGCCTCATCGCTGCTGGAGTCTTAGCTGCTACTAGCACAACACACCCGAATCTGTACAGTCGAGTGAATCAAGTCAAGTAGCATTGTGGGTAATGTAGGCGCCGGGTTTTAATAGGAAAGAAGCATGCGTGGAATATAAAGGATATATATATTATATTATATTATATTATATTATATTATATCTCTGGTTCTGCTGCATCGATTTTGCTATTTTTGTCATTATGAGGCTGATAATGTTGTAGGAGCGCAATGCTGCATCAGTGAAGTGCTTCTTTTAACAGCTTCCAAGATCTGGGTTATGAAGGAGGAGGCGAAGAATAAGAAACTGAGGAAGAAGTAAAAAAAACTGTATCTAGGAGGATGAAGTAGCATCAGTGTGCCAGCCTATATATATGCAACTTCTTCAACGGTTTGTTTTGTTTTGTTTGTCAAATATTCATGTGAAACTAATACTACACGACTGAAACGTTCATAAATGAAGGATGATCTGCCAAAATATCAGAAAGATAAATACTTTCTTTAATTCATTCTTCTTATAGCTGCTAGCATCCGCTGATCTGTTCGTCGTTGGGTTGGATCACGTTACGGCTCCACAGTCCGTTTGAGCCCAGACAGAGACCACCTCCTCTAAAGTGTCTCGGTACAGTCGTCTTGATCCGCACCATGTTTGAGTTCAGACCGCTGAGAACCGTTGCAACCTTCCTCCTGATTGAACGGTATATTTAAGTTTAATGGCTGCAATGTTATAAAATTAAAGAATGATATAAATATTAGCCGTAAAACTACATGAATATCAGAGGCTGTGATGATGATGCCACCAAGTGTTGCTTTGCTTCATGATTCTGAAGCGAGCATCACATCATTAACGCGCCCAGCAGGCAGCAGCAGATTCTGGCAGTAAGCTGGTCAGAGATCAGGGACGAGTGTGTTCGGGTGTTGGTGTTGGTGGAGGAGTGACTGATGGAGTCAGCAGAAGCAGACAGGGAGCAGTAATGCACCAGTATACGAGGGGGGAAAAAAGAGAGGGAGGGGTGCGCCAGACCATCCCTCATCTACCCCACCCCTTCCTGCATAGGGAGGAGGGCTATCCCAGCTTCCCATCCTCCTCGCATCGTGATTTCCTCTCTGCAGTATCTTCTCCTGCTGCCAGCTACCGAAGGCTCGGCCACAACATGCAACACGTCTGCCGAAAGTCTCTTTGCTCTGCTTTAAAAGTCCTTTCTGCTTGAATTCCTGCGTCCACTTCGTCTCAGATACATGTGATCGGTATTATTCCCCCGAGCGGTCGGACACGTCACGGAAAACAAATCATCAAGTTTTAAACTATCAGCATTAGGTTGCTTTACTCGTTATTAGAGTCACATTTAATCCCTGTAACAGCAGCGCACACAGATTTTACATCATTGTCTCATCTATCACATATTTTATCCACCTCTGATGATCAATCATGTCAGATAGACACATATTAGGCTGAAGGTACTGATAAATTACTGATAAAATGAGAAATTATTTATTCTTATATCATGTTGTTTTATTCTCTTGCTCTGATGAATAATGAATATTAATTACATTTACTATTATATGACTTGAAGTAGACGGACGTCTAAACATGAACATGCTGATTTTAATAATCAATTTTTTTTTTTAAAGTAAAAGTGGCAGAAATGTGCAGATGTCAGCTTGTCATATATGACAGTAAACTTCTCATTTATCACATTTAATAGAGAAAATTAAATAATTTGGGTTAAAATATGACTTAGTTGCAGCTTTAATCTGGTTGGACTGTATATAATTCAACATTATATGATGATAACAGCAGTAAAAATCTAACTTAAAGTTTTGATAATTAACAGTGATTAGTTTGATCATTATTTGGTTTACTGGGGTCTTTTTTTTTTAGCCTACACACAGACTGTTAATGTGCCTTCATCCCCTCTGGGTGTCTGCAGAACAATACACTTCTGAAATTATTAATTTATTATTCCCATTATTCTCATGCACAGAAACACAAAAAGTCCCTGTTTGACATCAGCTGACAACAAAAACTCACAAATCCTTCAGCCAAAGCTGAGCAGTTATTGATGACTGATAGTCAGGGTTATATATGTATATTTATTTATATATATAATATTTGTTTTGATCTGAAACTGTGGTCTTGAACGCCTCTCTTGTTATTTTCTGTTATGGCTTCCTTATAGATGTGTGTCAGCTGTATATTGAAATTATGAAAACAAGATCAATTATTGACATATTTGGTTTAAATTTAGTCAAAGCCAATTAACGCCCATAAATTATAATGACAAGCAAAGCAGCGCCAACAGTAAAGCGGGAACTGCGGCTGCGGGTATCCGATATATGCCGCTTATTTTGCGCAAAATAACGAATATTTCCTCTCACCGCGAGCCTGATCTCCCGGTACCGGCTCAGCAGCCCCGGACAGAGAGGCCGTATGAAGCACACGGCTGCGGTAAGTAAGCAGGAGGATCTCGGCTCTCCTGAGGTTTAAAAGCCGCTTCGTGCTGCTTTTCGACCGCCGCCTCTTCATCTCCAGCAGCCGTCAAAGCACCTGTCTGCCCGTTCAGGAAGCAGTGCGAACCGGTTTCACGGCACGGTTACCTGAACTGAGGCCTCTCCCGTGGCAACGTGGTTCTCTCTCGGGTCCTCCTCCGGGGGTCCAGCCGGTCCGGCTCTCACTCTCCTGGGGCTGCTGGGATTCCTCACCACGCTCTCCCTGGTCCGCTGGCGGAGCTGCTCTCTCCTCGCCTCACCGGAGCAGCGTCAAGCTGCCGCCGAGGAGACCGGCGGGAGGACAGGAAGCTCTCAAAATAAAGCATTTATTAACACTTTTGGTAATGTTTACAACTGTCTTCATTACATTTATTTTGAATCATTTTAAGTGGCAGTTTAACAGGAAGTCGGTTTCTGTCCGTTAACCTTTAACACATCAGTTAGTCCAAGTCTGATTAAAAACTTTGATTAAAGTATGAAAACAGAAATATTAAGTCAACAAAAACAGTTGTTCTCTTATATTTTACTCATTATTGTGAGTTGTTGCTAGCCACCTTTAGCTTTAGCATCAATTCTTTAGCATGACACAAAAAATTAGCCATAAAGTTTTAAAATAATTTAATCATGTAAGTTACAAGAATCATGTTCTTAAATCGTTTCAAACATTTAAAAGTCCGAGACAGATTATTCAACCATTTCCTGGAGCTAATGTTAGCTTAGCTTAACTAAAAAAATCTGTCAGTTACCTTTAGTTAGAAAAATTGTGTTAAAAACACTGTGTTGAATTGAGAGACCGGCTTTGTATACCTGTATGTGTAAAATAAAGGATTAGAAAATTAAAATAAAAATTTTAGATTACTGTACTAAAGTCGATTTAGATCATATTTTTATGTACTAAAATGAGTTGATCTCCATTTGGGATCTAATACTCCTCAAGATGTTTTATTTTGAAGGTGGGAACAGGAAGTGTAATGTCTCCTATGCCAGTACATGACAGTGGTCCTCACCTCAAGCGCGAGAGGAGGCTGCAGACTGAGCATGCGCACAGCCAACAGGCCTCCTGTAATCCCCTTTGTCACAAATAGCAGGAGGATGCAAAATGTTGTAATTAATCAAAAAAACTACCCACCTAATTACATCCTGTCTGCACGTGACATCTGAAAAATAAACAGTCTGTTTTATTTAATATATTTCTGGATGACAAATGCAAATATCAGCAAACTTTGTTTTTTTTTTGTTGTTTTTTTTACACAAACTATTATCTCGCAGTTGTTTGCGATTGTTTATTTTAAACAATTAAATCATGACCTGAGATGTTTATGTAGTTTTGCTTTCTTAAACTTTCCTTTTATTCCTTTATTTATTTTTTTATTTACTTATTATTTATTTATCAAGTCAGCTCTATGTTAAATGAGCCTTTCCTGTTTTCAGCATGTGGAAAAATACTGAGGTGCTTCAATCTCTGATCATGATTAATTATTATTAATTAATATTAATTATTTAAGAAACAGGATCATCTGAAACATTTTGAGGTGTGATTTGTGTTTGCAGAGTTAAAACTGAGTAAATTATATGTTGTGACTTGACGTTTCTTGTATTTACTATGTTTCATGTAATTTTGTCTGTGCACTTAAAGGACAGCTTCACTACATTTATGAGCTAATGCATTAATCAATACACACTGGCTGCTTACTGTCTGCATGAAGTGATGTTTGGCACCATCTACTGATCAACTGTTAGACTCCAATGATTAGAGAAATAGTTGATGATGATCACTATACTTTAAGTCACTGTGGATATGCAAATGTTCCTTTAATATCATTTTTTACTAATCTTTTATTATTTTATTTATTTTTAGATAAACTGGTGTCATGGCTGCTTTTTAGTTCAGATTATTGAATGGATTAACATGAAATGAGATGATGAGTCCACTGACTTGAACTGTATGGCGGTCATGTGACTTTTCTCCAGTCTCTGAGGGTAACAGCTGATGTGGTTACTGTTCACCTCTGAACCTCCTGCT
Organism: Pampus argenteus; assembly: GCA_036937835.1. NCBI lineage: Eukaryota > Metazoa > Chordata > Actinopteri > Scombriformes > Stromateidae > Pampus > Pampus argenteus. The sequence goes on along the minus strand of CM072874.1, from coordinate 2,148,040 downwards.
TGTAGAAATAAGAGCAACGTTCACTCAATTAAAGGGAGAAGAAACTAAATTATACACAAGGGAGAACAGAAACGTTGACTGATTACACCAAATGTAAAAAATAAATAAATGTGAAACTGTTTAATTAATGGTGGCAAATTGAAAATGTGGACAGTGATGGTTTATGTCATATCTGTGTCTGAAATATGGTTAAACACACACTTAGACGGTCACGGTGGGAGAACATCTTTGTTACCTTGGGGTGAAGTCGTGAAGTATTTTTGATTTATTTTGTTTCTTCTGCACTTTCATAAAGTTGGGAGACTCATATAAGACAAATTAAAAACTAAAAAGGTAAAAATCGAAACAGCAGACGCCAAAATATCCTGACTTTTGGTCCCCAAGTATGAGTCAAGCACCCAAAACACTGGAGCCTACATTTCCCATAATGCATCTCCTCTCTACAATCTTTGAGAGGCCACCAGTTTTTTGCTTTTCTGTTATAAAGTTTGGCTGTTCAAAGGTAACAATACATTGATTTTAAAACATCTGCTCAAAAACCAAAGTGTTCAAACTACAATTTGTGAGTCAGGCTAACAGTTTCCCCCCGTTTCCAGTCTTTATGCTAAGCTACGCTAACCAGCTTTATATTTACACTGGTTTCATTTTATTCTTTTAAAAAAAAGCATATTTTCCAAAATGTTGAATTTATATTTAACTGTACAAAGAACAAAAGGAAGTATTATGTATATTTATAGTTTTCTGATGTATATTTGAGTTTTAATATAAATGACAAGCCTGTGTGTTTTATAATAAGGTGCTGTTTATTTAATCATTTCATTATTCACATCTCAAAGTACACTCTCCTATAGCTTTGAATTGTAATTGTAGTATTTACCATGATTAATACTGACCTCAGCCTCTCCTCCCAGGCTTCCTGCAAACATGAGTGGGCTCCCGTTTAGACTCCACCTCTGTCCTCGGGGACGTTCAGTAGAGGAAACCAGATTCTGGATTACAGCAATATGCTCGTCTTTTATTTGTTTTTCTTCCCACATTCTACTTTTCGACCCGGGGACAGAGGCTCGATGGGATTTTAAGTTGTTGTCTGGTTCAGTCCTGCAAACTGTGAAGTGCTTTTCTGGCTCAATACACACTGAATGTCTGGATTAAGTGTTTGATCACTTTAACTATGATTGCAGAGAGACAACATCAACCCCCCCCTCCCCCCTGTGACGGGTTAGAGCAGCGTCGTGTCTTCAGCGAGGACGGCCGCGCTTTGTTCAGGTTGGGTTTTGACGTGGATTAAAACTGGACTGCAGGTATTTTGAGAAGCTCCTCAGCTTTTTCCTGTCAGCATGCCTTTAGACTCGCACAAGCATTGAGCAGGAGTGTTGTAGTAGCTGCCCAGATGACTGGCCACCACGGTGCCGGAGACACACCATGGCATCCAAAAAATATAAACAAAACAACAAACAACAAAAGAAACATTAACAATTACATCTGGACAGCAAGGAAACTCCCTCCAACTATAAACAGTTATAACCACTTGGTGCAGACTTCCACAGCAACTTTTGCATTCTTCTTTTTTCTTTATACAACTTTAAGGCAGGAACGTCCACTTTTTTTTTTTTTTTTTAAAGTAGCTCCCTGCACAAAACTGGACTTTTTTTTTTTTTTAAATAGAGGACGGGGAGCCTGGAAGTATTCTAGTGTCCATCAGGCCTGAAAGTCAACACAAGACGTCCTAATGTGCTGGGCTACGCCATGTAGATGAAGGTGTTTATATCGGTCTCATCCCGCTTTATGTACTTGTGGTCTATCAGCCACTCGATCTGCTCCTTGATCATCTTCTTCTGTGGTAAAAACATGTTCTTTAGGATCTCCACCAGCTCCGTCTGCAGCTGAGCGTTGTTGATGCGCTTCCTCATCTTCATGATCTGGATTATGGCCTCCTGGAACGTGGGAAACAGAAAGAACAGCGTGGAGAAAAACACAGATTGTGACATCGCAGCCTTTTATACTAACATAACCACATTTATTCACCGTGGGTGCAGTTACATAACACGACCTGCATGCTGTGAGCTCTTCTTCATACCTGTGTTCTTAGTATCCTGAGCTGGACGATGCCCTCGTTCTCCTCCTCTCTCATTCGCTCTGTGGTGAGCTGCAGCCGACCAATCAGGTTGATCTTCCCCCTTTTCTGAACCTTTGAGTTTTTTCTGTAAAGTCACAAATTCACTTTGTTTTATGTTCGGGTCAGCACTTTTTAAATTAGTGCGTTTGTTGTATGTAGGTACGCAGAAATCTTCAGATGATATAATAACAGTTCATTCAGACGTCTCTCACAGGAGTCCAGATGCTAGGACAGGATGGACATTTCTGAGTTTAAAAATGTCCCGAATCTATAGTCACACTTTTATTTAGGAACATGTCTAAAACTTTACACTTTGAGCAGATGAAAAAAATTCAAGTGTAGAAACAACATTGGAGCATTTAACAGCATCTGATGACATTTCTTCTTCTGTGGCTTTAAACTTTTTGACAAAACTGTGAAAATAAAAACAGAGCGTCAAATTTAAACTCGGTGTTCCTTACATGAGGGAAAACTCCTGGTTGACGAAGAATAGTGTTCCTTCAGCGAAGTCTTTGGGCGACGACACCACTGGGTCGTACAGCAACACCTGCCGCTTCAGTTTAGGAAACGCCACCAGAGACTGGCAGGAAAAAGAAAAGTGTGACGGCACAGAAGATAAAAAAAAAAACAACAACACAAATACACAAGTCAGAGCTAAAACTAAATCTGTTTGAAAAACACGGACGGTTTTTCGTTACCCAGAGAGTTCGCCGCAGCTCAGCGTCCGGCAGCTCGGTGGCTAACTTGAGGTTTTCAAAGCTGATCCTCTCTCTGGGCCTCTGGTTCCAAGCAAACAGCACAGCCAGCTGGAAGGTGGTCACCTCCAGGTCATACTGGCCCACCTCGTTCTTAAAGGTTATCTGGAGAAAATTAGGAATATTTTATTTAGTCCTTTTTCCACAAGAATTTGATGCACGGCTGTGTTGTCAAGTCACATAAAAAGATTTTTGGGGTGTGAAACAAATTCGAAGCAGATCAGACTTGATCTTAAAGCTTTTGTTGTACTCACGATGCCGTTGGACATGAGGTGATGCCAGTGGAGCTTCCTGCCGCTGTGGTTCTTCTTATAAAAGTCTTCCACCTCTGGTATCAAATCCTCCAGCTCTGTAGGTAGAGACACGAAGACCTTCTCACTGCTCCTCGACCACGCTCCAGCGTTCAGGATCTTTATGTTGACAGAATCAGCTGCAGGAGAACAGACAAGGACATCGTTGTTAGTGAATGACAGCTGCTTACAGTTAACACATACCAGCATTTTGTCCATTATTTTGCCTTTGGGTTAGTGAGTGAGGTGCTCTTGAATCTCTCACCTGGTAACGCAAGCTTGTTATGTTTATGCATTTCTTTGAAAGACTGGTTGAGGTCCTCTGACACTTTGATGTCCTGAAACATCCTGGCTAGCTTGTTGACATAGTCAGCTGGCATTCCTACTTCCTGTTAGGAGAAATGACATCACAGGTAGACAGGTGATCAACTTCTCCAGTGATTCTGTTTTCCTTTTCTTTTTTTTCCCCCCATTTCTGTTCAAATAAAAACAGCTTTTCATACCCTGAGCCACTCCACCATGTTCTCCTCTATCTCGCTGTCTGCTGAGATGTCCAGGATGAGTCGGCGGGTCAGGTGAGCTTTGTGGTAACGCATGAACACATCTTTGTTCTGGACGTACTTCAGCACTAACAGCTGCAAAGAGCACACGGTTGATTTACTGATAAAAGGTTTAGGTTTTTTTTTTTATCCTGCAGTCAGGATTTTAACCAGCATTATGCAACTTATTTCACACTCTGTTGTTTCTAGAAGAGACTTGTCAGTGATATTGACATTATTATGAGTTATGTTGGAAAGCCGGCTGTCATTAGGAGTTCCACTTTTGGCATCTTGCTCATCTTGCTAGTCCATTCCAGGTAGCAATTAAGTCAGTAAATCCTACATGAGTTTAACGATGTAGCACCAGCTCCAATTCTAAGCACATGGCTGATATGCACATGGCTGATGACCTCGATGTAACATGCAGGAACGTACCACTTCCTTGAGCTTGGCCTCGATCTCCTCGGAGGTGAGCTTCTTGCTTAGCGGGGTCTTCCTCAACAGCATGTCACAGTAGTTGGCCAGCAGCTCCGGACACTTGGACTCTGGTTGAGTTTTCAAACCGACGCTGCAAACACAGGAGAGGAAAGATGAGTGTATTACTGTTATATTTCAAAGCACAACATTTATTTCACGCAGGGAGCATCTCTTACCCTTTCTGTTTCATAGGAAGCTCTAATTTAAATATAGTGGCATCGTTCACAACTGCTTTATATGCCTGCAAAGAGATTTGAAAACACAGGACTGCGGTTAGTTCAGAAGATATTCTGACGAGGTGGATCCTTCAACGACGGCATGATGCTGATGGACGGGTTGATGAAAAGTTGAGCTCACTTTGTCTCTGGCTGTCAGGAAGCGCGGGTCGTCCTGAAAAGCTTCTTTTACCAGTCGACTGAAGCGGTTGAACAAGGTGAGCAGCTGCTCCACGTATTTCTCAGAGTCCTGGAACAAAGAACAACCAAACAACATGACATTAACATTCATGAGTGCAATTATACCGGGACGCCATGTTCACGGCTCTCAGAAGTGACTTCAAAACAGTGACTTACAGAGGTGATTGTCTCTGCGGAGGCCACCATATCAGCCAGGCCGGCGCTCATGATGTGCTCCTCCAGGTCCTTCAGCATGGGCTCGATGCCGCTGGGCACTTTGTCCATCAGTGAGAACATCAGATGAAGCTCTGCGATCCAAAAGAAAAAACCACATCGGTTCACAGTAAACTAACGAAGCTGCTGCATGTAGATTATAAACTATAAACTCTAAAGACATCTGATCCGTTTTGATATTTCATAGATTAAACCATTAATTACACTAATTAAGATCAGATCACGCGTGGTTCTGTGTATCATCACACACTGATGCTCTACAGGTGCTAAACAGGGAGGTTTGGTCAGGGCTATTTCCTGGTGCAAACCTGAGCTGGCTGAGCCTTTGGTGGGAGCAGTCCTGCCGTACTCACTCTCTGTCTCATTTCGTTTGATCATGCCTGGACACTCGGCTAAGATGGTCTCCTTGAATGATGTTACCAGTGCATTGACGCAACACTCCATTAACTGGGTAGAAAAACAGAGGGAGAACAGCTCAGTAGAAACACAGTAGAGATTAACAATCATTCATTGTAACCTATTCTCATTTTATCATCCATTATAAATTATTGTGAGTCTACAATATATGTGTTGATTTGTTCTGTACATGTGACATCCATTGCTTTAGCTAAAAATGACGCTGTGAAAGCTGAGAGTGAACCGAAACATTCAAGTTGTTAAGTTGTGTGTGTGTGTGTGTGTGTGTGTGTGTGTGTGTGTGTGTGTAAAACTCACGGCTTGTACAGAGTTACAGTCGCGTCTCGTCTCCAGGTATCGCAGCGCACGTTTCTCTTCTTCCCTCAGCTTTGAATCAGCCTGGTGGAAACACATCAACGTTCATTACATGTATATGAAACCAGCAGAGGATAAATAAAAGACTCATCTTGACACATATTAACTGGAAATATAAACATTAGGAGATTAATAATGTTGATATGAAATCCAACATCTGTCCTGTTAGTGTATTTGTGTATTTGTTATGTGTTGTTTTGTTCATGTATTCACACAATATTAAACCAACTGTTTACATTTCTTGGCTCATGTCGTATTTCATCTTTATGACATTGCTTTCCTTTTTTTTTTTTTTTTAATGGAGACTGGCTAGAAAACAACATTAATCACGACTAATGAGACATATTAGCTTTATTATAGCTATATAAATTATACCAGGAAGTGCTCGGGCCCGTGAGGCCCAAAAACACACAGCACTAGAAAACAAAAGAAAATAAACTTCTCTGAACGTCACTGAACTCTTGTGTGATCAGAATTTGATCCAATAAAAGTTGAAAAGGAGCCGCATCAATAAATTATTAGAGTCAGAGGACGTTTATGTGTTCAAAAACATCTTCTTAATAGATCCATGACTCATGCTCACATATTTCATGTAGTTCTGGACCCCGTTTTGCTGGAGATAGGAGGGCGCCTGTGTTCTGTAGAACCTCTCGGTTGAATCCATATACGCCTTCTCAAAGTTGTCTCTGTAGATCTGCAGCTTGTCGTCGGGGTTGGAGCACAAGTTCACTGCTCAGAGCAAAAAATAGAAAAAATACATGAGCAGCAAATAAAGAGATAAAGTCAGCTGAATATTTGATCAGTTTATCATTTTGAACATTTGTTTTCTGGTTGCTTTAAGATGTTTGTTAATATATCAACAAGCATCTCAATAAAGAAAAAGTGTTTGAATGTATTTTAAATATTAAAACAACAACAACGTGTCTCCGTGTTTTCTTACCGTAGGACTCTCGCACTCCGATGACCAGCTGGGAATCAAAAGCCTCTCCCAGCCTCTCGGCGTGGACGAGCTTCATGGCACTGTCCTGTAGCCTGTTCTTAATGTTGGAGAAGATGGACTCGTTCCATGTGTCCAGCATCAGCTGCAGAGACACACAATGAGAGCGCAGCAGTATTACTCATGACATGATGACACTGTACAACGAGCTGTGGCTCCTCCTCACCTTGCGGACGATGCTGTCCTCCACATTGGACTTCTTGTTGCTGCCCTGCTTTCCCATCAGAGTGATCTCCAGCTGGCAGAAAGGTTTCGGCAAGATGTCACACTGCGTGAAGAACTTCCTCCACTCCACAATGTAGGCCTTCAGCAACGCTGTGTCATCCTGGTGACTCAACACCCGCTTAGAAAGAGCGACAAACGTGGTGTTGATTAACAAATACACCTGCAGGATCTAAAGCAGTCAGATACAAGAGACCTGGCACGATGACTGACTGACCTCTACTGTAATATTTAATAGTATTAAATATTAGACAGCATCACCAGGATATGATACCTTTTTTTGTTGCTTAAAACCTTGTTTTTATTCATAAATAGAATTGCCAAAAAAAAAATTCTAAATTAAACGCACCATACAAAATATTTTTGTACTGAAGCAGATGATGATGAACCATATTTACTGTCTTTGTTTTCCATTTTCATGCCAAATAATTCCCAGTATTCAGTGTTTAGCTTCATCTGAGATTAAATTCAGTTTTCCTGTTTGGATAATTAAATGAAGTTTTCTGAAAAAGTGAAAATAAATTAATTACGTCTGGTTATGTTAAGTTAGCAGGTACCATGTCAGGTTTTTGGACGCATTCCTGCTGCCTGATTCGTTTTATTCTGAGATTTCACTCAACAGTGTTCGACTGCCTTCAGACCGACATGAAAAAAACGCAGCCCTCTCATTCATCTGACTAAACATAGGCAAAAAAAAACTCACCCAGCAAGACGCTGCATTGGCCAATCACATACATACAAGCGCTCATTCCTGGTTGATTACTTTGTAAGGTGAACTGTTTACCCAACCAAAGATAAAACAGTTCCCACGCGTTAACTTTCCAGAGTTGAAAAACCCTGTATATGCAGCATTTTAATCACATTAATCATCTCTTTAAATGCTTATTAAAACATGCAGGATGTACATGAAGTGGACTAATGAGATGATCATCAGTAGTCCACTTTATTCTCTTAAATGAGAAAGCGTCCAAACATGTGACTGCATGCAGAGACAAAAATCATATTATGGTCTTACTGCTTGTGCTTGTTTGATAAAATCTAGGATGTCCTCTTTGAGGGCCTGATGGATCTTAGCTGGACCTTTGTCATCCCACAGACATACTGCATGGACGTCTCTGTGGAAGCAAAGAGGAGAAACGATATCACATATCCCCACATGTGTCTCCAATAGCAGGGTATGAATCCCAGAAGCGTTACAATAAACTCACGAGAAAAGGTCGAACCACTGTTGTTTGGTGACGGACTCCTGCCGTAGCAGCTTCAGTACGATGGGACGCATCAGGTCCCATTTATCCTCAAACTGAAGGGAGCCTTTGTTCTGGAAACGGACAGGTTGGAAGTGAATGACGTCATAGAAACAGCAGCAACATGTTGTGTGTAGGTTTTAGTTAATGAAGCCTGAAGCAGAGCTGAAATTATCAGCCAATTAATCAGCTGACAGAAAATTAATCAGCGGCTATTCTGAGGACATCGTCATCAGGATTTTTAACAATTTTCTGAAGATTAATCAAGAAAATAATTGTTGTTGGATCCCTAAAACATCCTTAAACTGAGTGAATAAATTGATATTTTATTATAAATGTCTTGTCTCCTCTGTGGATCAATGGAAATCAATTGATCCTGGAAGCTTATTGCATGTCTGTATACACTGTGTATGTTTTTATGTCTCTTTTATGTCTTATAGTGTTTATTTTTAATGTGGTTGCTTGACTCTTACATCATTATTCCCACATACTGTACATGGAAATACTCAACTACCTCAAACTTGTTTCCCTTGTCCCAGATGTAAACATACTACATGTACTGACATGTTTCTATGATGTCTGTGATTATTGATTATTGAATTAGACTCACAGGTGTCTGTCAAGCTAAACTTAGTTAAGAAAAAAGGGATTAACGTTCACCCAATGCACATAAACTCCTACGACAGTCGCTTTTTGCAGCCTTTAGCTTGTGTTTTAAAGGGCTGCTCAGCTACAGACTGTGTCAGTGATTTACAGACGACAGGAGACTCACAGCTAACATACAGACACATCACAGATCAATAAAAGCGCCTCTGTCTGTCCGCGTTTGCCTCTTTCCTTCACATCTGTTGTCGCTTTTCCTCTTTAGCTAGCTAACCTTAATAAAAAAAAAATCACTGATAAGTAGCTAATGTTAGCACAGATGTAACTTAAACTGACCCCCCCAGCTAAAGGCACCACTGACAGCAGCCCCGTCGCGTTCAGGTGCAGCGTCCTGTCCGCTCAGGTGAGACGGAAACACCGACGTTACATCACGCTACTGACAAGCAGCCCGCTCAGCGTTAAATGCAAATAAATGAATTGAAGTGGATCCTACCTTTAGCAAATTAGACGTCGCCATGTTCCCTCAACTTATCCTCTCGTAGAATCTCGCGAGAACTGCGCGTCGGAGGAAGATTAATTCTTCTCACACTCAGCACACATCAGTGACTCTCTGCTGATGTCAGAAATTCACAACAGACACATTAAACAGTTAAAATACATATTTTTTGTTTTGTTTATGTCAATTAAAATATATCCAACAGAACAAACATGTTTTAATTGATCATAACATATTTAATATACTATTTAATACACTCAATCCAATCCAATACTTTTAATACATTTTCAGTTTTTGTTGACATTAGTAAAAAAGCCTCATGTGTATTAATGTGGTGGACAAAATATGAGGAATAGTTTTTAATATAATGAACTCTAATACAAGCTCAATAAAAGAGGACAGATTTGTATATAAGCGACATATATGTTAGTCAAAATACGCTGTAAAAAAGTCAAGGTTGTGAAATGTTTGGAGCTCAGTGTGTCGTCAGCACTGACAATTTATTGGAAATTTTCTTTATCATAATATTAATTGTTTAAAGTACTTTCTGAAACTTCCCCTAGTTTCAGTTTCCCAAATATTGATTTCTAATGAAAATTTATATTGAATATATTTTTAGACTATATTATAACTTTTATAAAGATCCTTTGACCTTTGCTCCTCTCTCAGCGCCGTCAGGTGTTGAGGTCGCAGAGTGAAGCTGGAAGCAAGAAAACAATATTTGTACAGCTTCAAGGACAGGTACTGTTTCTGACTATCAGTGTTTGTTATTATTCTCTCTCTGTCTGACACACGAGCAGGGAGGTTTTTAACCTTCATATGAGGATAACAACGGCAGATTTAGTAAACAGGAGTTCATGGCAAAAAAGACAAAGACACAATTATAAAGGCTGAAGTATGAAAGCAAAATATGCTTAAAATCAGAACATTAAATACATTTTATATGATGATGTGATCTATATGGCAATTTATGTAAAATGATTTATGTTGTCAAATAACTGCAGTGCAGTGTAGTGAACTAGAGGTATAATAGTAAGTGATGGAAGAAGTATTCAGATCCTTTACTCAAGTAAAAGTACCAATACAGTACTGTAAAAAATACTGTTACAAGTTAAAGTCCTGCATGGAAAATCCTACTACAGTAAAAGTATAAAGTACTGCAGTAACAGTACATAAGTATAGTGATGTTGATGTAGTTAAAGTACTGCAGTAACAGTACATAAGTATAGTGATCTTGATGTAGTTAAAGTACTGCAGTAACAGTACTAAGTATAGTGATCTTGATGTAGTTAAAGTACTGCAGTAACAGTACATAAGTATAGTGATGTTGATGTAGTTAAAGTACTGCAGTAACAGTACATAAGTATAGTGATCTTGATGTAGTTAAAGTACTGCAGTAACAGTAGTGACTGATATATTATTATATATGACATCATTAGATTATTAATACTGAAGCATCAGTGTTAGAGCAGCATGTTACTGTTGTGGTACTTGTACTCTATTTGAGTACAAGTACCCCAAAAAATCACTTGTACTTCCAGCATCACTTCCTGTACTGTTTTCTTCTAATAGTGTTCACATTGTTTTTATGCATTGATGAATAAAAATCCATTTGATTTTCATCAGCACCACATCAAGTTTGACTGCACGGTGCACACGTCATTCAGCTTTTCCTTTAACCAATCAGAGCGCAGGGGGGCGGCGCTACGTAGCAGCGCGAGGGTAGATTGAGCCACGGCTCCGCGTGGACGCCAGTACGGCGGTATGTTGACATGTATGAAGGTCCATCATAGCTGATGAAGACCAAGGACCTCATCCTCACATGTGTCATGACTGAAGAAGAAGACGTATGTACACGAATATGCTTTTATTTGTACTGAACTTCCGGTTTATAATTCAGCTGTTTGTAGTGAAACGACGCTGCTCCAAACTCCGCTGAAAATATGACAGTTTAATATCTCCGCGTCTATTTCCGGTTAATTAATACCATCTTAAACTTTATTTAAAACCATTTTAAGAATCGTTAGAGGTTAGTTGTAAATTCGGCTTTATAAATAACAAACTAAGTGTTGCTTATCACAGCAAAAATAAAACATTTTCTCAACTTGATCCTGTTTAAAGTCGCTTTAGCTTCTAATGTAAAGTGATGGTAAAGAGCTGTGAAGTTAGCCAAGGTTAAAGGGGAAAGTCAAAGCGGATGTTAGAGGCTGCTTCTCTGTGTTTACACCATTTACACTTATGACAAAGTGTTAGATATCATAGAAAAAAAAGCTTCAATCAGACTTTAAGTCTTGTGAAACATTTATTTTACTTATAAAAACAGAAAAAGTTGCTGTAAACTATACTGAGACCTGCATTAGATTAACAAGGAGTCCATAGAAGATCAATATAACCTGAAACCTTTATTCTTTATGTAAAAACCTTTTTTTAAAGGATATTTCACTGATATTTCTCCATCCAAACCATATTAGACCAGATTAAAAAAAACAGTATATTTAGACCTGAATTAGATGAACAGATCTGGTCTAATGAGGTCTGGATTGAGGTGAAAGTGGGTTTAAACAGTGTTAAAGTTTTCACTATGATGTCTAAAACTAAAAATCACTTCCTAAATATCATCATTTCTGTTTCTTTTAACTTTCCTCTCAAACCTGAATCAGAAGATGAGATCTTACTTTGTAAATGTGGAAAAAAAACAAACCAGGTTATTGAATTTATGGTTTTTTAAAGTCATATTTTGTCTGTATAGAGAAGAGAACAGAAACTGCATGTCTTTAATGTACAATAAGTGGCCTGAGAGTCATGAGACGCGTCACGTTCCTGCAGAGATTTGGTGCCACGTTCTGCTTGATTTGTCTGATGAAGACAATAAGTGTGAAAGACACTAATTCTTCTTCTTCTTTTGTAGGTTTAGCGCTCAAAAGAGATGGAAAGGCCCGAGGAGGAGAAGCTGTGTGGGAACTGGAGGGTTGCCTGTGGATTATACGGTTACAAATTGAGGGACGTCTTCACATGGTGAGCACTGATCCAGCTTTAAAAGTCTTTAATGAGTCAGTTACTGTACGTACGGTGTAATGTCACGTCAAAACTTTATTATAAAACATATTGATGGTTTGTTTCTTGGTGCCAGAAGGGTGATTCCAGCATTTTAAGAAACATCTGACTTGGATTTTAAAGCATTTTACACATTTGAGAAGCTGAAACTAAGTCACACGAGTATAATCTGACAGACTCAGCGGGGAGGATATTATGATAGTGGAGCTTTTATTTTACGCTGTCTGTTTTCGGCCCCTCCAGGCGTCTGCTGAAGACCATCGCTATGGGTCAGGTCCTGTCCCTGCTGATCTGTGGGACGGCAGTGAGCTGCCAGTACCTGGCCAACGCCGGGGTGAACACGCCAATGCTGCAGAGCTTCCTCAACTACACGCTACTGATGCTCATCTACACCACCATCCTCAGCACACGCAAAGGTCCTTTTTTCCCCCCATCTTCAATTCAATTAAAGTTGATGATAAATAAGTTTTTTTGAAGATTTAAACATCCAGAATGATCGTGTGTGTGTTGATCTGCATTATATAAAATATCAGATCAAAGACGAGAAGAAAATAAAGGATCTACAGTGCAAAATAATTAACTCATCATTCTGAAATTGTCACTAGAAAAAGTTTGATAGGTTTCACAGACAACTTGTGCACTTTCTCATAGAACGGACATGAATATGTAGTAAAATCCTTATGGATCGACCCAGATAAAGATAACTGTGATTTGAGCCGTATCTGTTTTTTACAGGTGATAGAAACATCCTGCAGATTTTAAAAACCAAGTGGTGGAAATATTTACTGATGGCTCTGGCAGATGTGGAGGCAAACTACACGGTTGTGAAAGCCTACCAGTTTACCACCCTGACAAGTGTCCAGGTACGAGAAAACAGCCTTGATTTGTTTTTAACCTGCTGCTTAAATAATCACACCTGCTGGAAAACTGTCGATAACGTAGATAAAGATCAACTTCCCTCTGAACATGTGATATCTACCGTACATATAAACGTCACGTCCGCGTCCTTCTGAGCTGTTTTTTTTACACGTCTGTGTGTTTCAGCTGCTCGACTGCTTTGTGATCCCTGTGCTGATGCTGCTGTCCTGGTTCTTCCTGAAGACTCGCTACAGGATGGTCCACTTTGTAGCTGTGACACTGTGTTTGTTGGGGGTGGGGGCAATGGTGGGAGCCGACATCCTGGCTGGAAGAGAAGAGGGATCTGATACGGACCATCGTCCATCGTTTTCCAGTAAAAATTATTATTATATATTATATAATAATTCTGCAAACTGCTCTATAGATGGATAATACTAATAACAGCACCGGTTCTGTGTGCAGCCAGTGACGTCGTGCTGGGTGACGGGCTGGTTCTGCTCAGCGCCGTCCTCTACGCCGTATCCAACGTGTGCCAGGAGTACACGGTAAAGAACCTGAGCCGGGTCGAATTCTTGGGCATGATCGGCCTCTTTGGGACACTCATCAGTGGCGTACAGCTGTAAGTTATTGATTAAACTTAATAATATCATTTTGGTTCAGAAAGCAAGAAGATTTAATTAATTTTATTAAGAATTCATATTGTAGTTTTATCAACAAATGTCATTTTAAGAAAAAGGAAAATTTAATTCATGATAAAATGAACTTTTCTGCACATTCAATAAAACTTTATTTTATTTGGCGGATATCTTTGACATCACTGTGTCACATTAAAAGCTTTTTTTTATAGACATTGTTTGCTTGAAATACAACAAGTTTGCTACATACTGCAAAGATCTTAAAGGAGGGTGAATATAAACGGACGTTTTCCGGGTGGACAGAGACTCTGAATGTGTTTTCCTCACCGTCTTAACTTTGTGTTGCTTGGCGTTGCAGAGTTTTGCTGGAAATGTGTGCAGTACGAGCAATAAAGTGGGACCTTCACATCTGTAAGTGAACTTTTGTGATGGGAGTATTTCAGCGTAATCGCAGTATTCTTGCTTCGCAGCATCACTCATTGACGTTGTGTTCTGCAGCCATGCTGTTTGCCGTCTATGCGCTGTGTATGTACGCGCTGTACAGCTTCATGCCCGTCGTGGTGAAGATGACCAGCGCGACCGCAGTCAACCTCTCCCTGCTCACGGCCGACCTCTTCAGCCTCTTCTGTGGCATCTTCCTCTTCCGCTACTCAGTGAGTGTCTATAAAAAGAAGCATCATGGTTCAAGTTTAGTGCTGTTATCTGTTTATTTGACTTTAAAACCTTTTGCTGCCTTGAAACAGTTTAATAATAATTATAGGAAGCTTTTTTATTCTGCTCTGTTTTTGTTCATGGTGATTTAACTGATACATGATTAATTATAAAATGTGTAATTGTCCTTTTTTTTTTAAGATGTGTTTTTTTTTTATTAAAACAAGCATTTATTAGTTAATAAATGGTGTTTAGAAACTGTTCACTAACATCTTCATGTCGTGTCCCTGCAGTTTTCAGCTCTGTACATCATCTCGTTTGTCGTCATCACTGCGGGTTTTGTGTTGTTCAACGCCGTTCCCACATACACAGCTTTACCTGAGGACGACCCCGGCGAGGACGACCCCGGCGAGGACGACCCCGGCGAGGAGGAAGCGTTGGCTGATCACAGAGTGTAGAGACACTCGGACAGTCAACCTCTCAGACGTTTGTCTCGGTCAGAGGTGACTTTTTCTTCATTTTAAAGAGAAGCGTTTTGACTTTTCCACTGTTACTGAAGCCCGGAAGTTTAGTTTTGGTATTTTGCATTTTTAATATTGACAGAGATGCAGTTGTGTAACATTTCAGTGCATTGACAATGTTTTTGATTCTTATTTACATTAAGTAAATGTAACTACAGATGTTGCTGCACTTGTACTTGATGTCAATCGAAGCACTAATACGGCTGCTGTTTACTGTTTACTGATCAGTTGCTTTCGCACTTATTTCTGCTTTTTTATATATTTTAATATATTTGATATTTTACAGAAAACATCAGCTGTGCTGCTGAAAGTCAAAGCTGAATTCACTTTGTTTCCTGTTGTACTGTTACAACCTTCAGACTCGTGTTATTTGGTGAATATACTATAAAGAACGTGGATTTCTTTGCTTTATTTTGCCAAAAGTAAAACTGTTTTTTTTTACTATTAAACAGATTTTTATATTTTCTTGTTCTACATTATTTCACAGTTATTTTACACTTTAAATGTGTTTGTTTGGTACATTTTACATGAGCGACATTTACTGCTGTGAAGAGATAAGAAACATATTCAGAATAAGTTCATATGAATCTTTGATGGCCGCATTGTTTACAGTGTTTATTTACACTTCTGCTGCCACCAAGTGGCCAAAAAATGTATTAATGTGGGTTGAAAAAAAGAAAACAACATTTAATATATATATAAATATTTAATATAGCTTTTAAAACACTATAATGTAGTTATAAGAACATTTTAAGACATATTTATTTATCGTTTTTTTAACGACAAAAACAGTTGATCAGTAGATAACTAACTGATAAATCTATTAAATACATTAATAAACACTTATAGCTGTGTACATTATAGTGTGCTATGAATAATTTATTACTGAAAAACAGTAATATTGTTTTAAAAGGACCAGAGCTCACAGGTTTGATTCCCAGCAACAGTAACAACAGTATTTTAATGTATTTGATCAACTAATCAATCAATCGACTGCCTGCTTTTTAATTTTTAAATCACTCTGTGTAGAAATGTCAATAAAATTATTTAAATTCAGTTGAAATTATTTAAAATATTGTAAACAAACCTGCTGTTCAGGTCAAATTGTTTCATATTAACATTTATTAGCAGTAAAAAATTGAGCCAGAATATTAAAAAAAATGAAAATAATTTTTTATATAAAAGGGGTTTAAAAATGACCCAAAATGTTTATTATAATTGATTTATTTGAATCATTATTGTTTTTGACCATCCTGTACTGTGATTGGTGGATATAATCTCTGCTCATTCAGGATTAATTGATGAAGTATTTATGAATGAATGAATGAGATGTTTGATGATATAACCTGATCAATATGATCAGTGTGCATCTGATCCATACATGGAGCCGCACGCTGCGCTCAGCGCGGATCTGAGCGTCTGTTCTGCACTGCAGCTTTTCTCCTGAAGCCTCCTCCAGCTCCATCACCGACACCGACACCGACCGTCTCCATGGAGCAGCAGACCGCAGCCCAGTGACCGGGACGCAGCGCCGCATCCATCTTTGATTCAGTCTGTTTCTCCTTATTTGAAATCGGTAAGAAAAACGCAACATATGTTTATTGCGCAGCTGATCTTGTGTTTGCGGATTATGAGCGTCTGGAGGGGAGGAGCAGCGACTACAGGCTGTTTCTACAGGATTATTCCTCTCTGAGGTGTCTCTTAAACGGCTGGACGGCTTGTAAACGTGCGTCTTTCTGCGCCATTGTGTCCTATTTAAATCAACAGCCGCTGCGTACCGGAGGAACCGGGAAAGGCGCAGATTACATGCGGCTAACATCTCCTCTCTGCTCTCAGGTGATCAGAAGAAAACAGCCCTGAAGACACCATGAAGCATTTTCTGAGGTAAAAAAAAGACGCTGATTCACTGTTAAATGTGCATTTTTTAAACCTTTTATTTTCCAATAATCATCTTTAATAATTAATAAATGCAGCCTGGTGTTGTTTATCCTCTTATTTAAGCTTTTTCTACATCGACTGTGATGCTGTGAAGCCATTCAGTGGCTGTTAATGGTGTGAAGTGGTTTAGAGAGGAGGCCTATTCATTGATATTATCAATATGATCTATTGATGATTAATTCCTTATATCCATAAACTGTCTTATTTAAAACACTACAGTATGCTGTGTAATTAATGACATCATTGTAGTGGCTGTAATATCTGTAGTATTTATAGTATGTGATGCTGTGATATGTTTTAATGTAAATACAAGATTATTATTATAAGTGCTGTGATGTCTGGATGAGATATAATCAATAATACAATAAACATGAGGTGATGAAAGATATGAAAGAGTCAAATGAGTCAAAGCAGGAGAGTAAAAGTTATATGAATGTATAGAGATGTAATTTAAAGTTTGTTCCAGATATGTGGTTCAGTTTTGATCCTGTATTAATAGTAATATTGTAAAATCTTTAATTTTTAATCACCGCTGAGAGCAAAATAAACAGTTGTTTTCTTTCTGACTGTGTTTACAGTAGTTATTATAATATATATTATATAATATAATATATAATATTATTATTATAATAATGTGATGATGTTAAATCGATTCATGTTTAATGATTCAGTCCATTGATTTTAATATCATATTTCAGCTTTGGGGACTTTTAAGACACAGTCTGTTTGGTTGTGGTTGTGTGTTGTGGTATCTGTGTGGTTGTGGTTGTGTGTTGTGGTTGTGTGTTGTGGTATCTGTTTGGTTGTGGTTGTGTGTTGTGGTATCTGTTTGGTTGTGGTTGTGTGTTGTGGTATCTGTTTGGTTGTGGTTGTGTGTTGTGCTGTCTGGTTGTGGTTGTGTGTTGTGGTATTGGTTTGGTTGTGTGTTGTGGTTGTGTGTTGTGGTATTGGTTTGGTTGTGTGTTGTGGTTGTGTGTTGTGGTATTGGTTTGGTTGTGTGTTGTGGTTGTGTGTTGTGGTATAACCTCTGAATCCTCCCATCATCCTCTTTGCTCGGCGTTGTCGTCCCTGAAGGTTGAGAGAATGACAGAGTGTCTTTATGAGCTGTTTAACATGCGAGTCTCGTCCACAGACGCAGACAGGACCGAACTCTCTTACCTTCTTTTTGCATGAGACGGATTTATTTATGAACTCTATTCTGCTTCATGTATCTTCAGTAATACAGGACGATAAAATCAGATGTTTTCAGCGTTTTGGATTCAAATAACATTAAATATTTCCCTTCCTTCCTTCTTTATGGGTCACTGTGTGTTTCCCAACACACACACACGTCTTCATTTTCATCCTCGGTGTCACCTGTAAAAATAGCACACTTTGATCTGCTGCAACTCTCCCCTGATGCACAGCAGAGTTTTCTGGCTTCCTTGTCTTTATATCTTCCTCCATGATCCTCTCATGCCTTCATTTTCTCTCTTTCTACTTATTCGTATTAATACAGACGACTTTCTTGCAAGAAATTTAGAGATTTTGAGAGGAAAATGACTAAGATAAGGAAGTAATAATATGCTTTTATGTGGTATTAGTAGTGAATTGTTGGAGTCGAGCTGCTCTGTGTGTGTTTAACCAGCGCTGTACACTAACATACACGAATCCGTCTTCTCCTTCCAGAGTGGTGACCCAGTTCTTCGTGTTCCTCTACTGTAAATGTCTTTGGCGAGGCCTGAAGTTTGTCGTCAGGAAGTTTACGGGACGCTGCGAGCTGCAGCGAATCTGCTACAACAACAAACACGGAGCCCGCAGGACCCTCAAGATAGGTACAGACGCCCCACAGAAATAGAAATAAATGCTTTGGTTTCCATCCTCAGGCCTATTCAGGGTCATCCCAGCATGCATTGGGTGACCAATCCCCAGTCTACCATAGGATTATATTTTGATATTAAAATTTTCAAATTTGAAGCTACTAAACAGTGACGGTGACGTTATCGTGTCCCGGCGTCTAACGCTGTGCAACCGTTTTCTTACAGAGTCGTCTCTGAGGTACTCCAAGAATGAGGTACGAGGCTCTGAATCTACAACAAAGCTCTATTATTGATATATATATATATATATATATGCAGTATAGGACAGATGTCCACGTCCTCCTGCTTCTGTCTCTTTCTGTCCTCTCTAGCTGCTGCAGTCTGCCCTCAGTGTCCATCCTGATAAAGTGGACAAAACCATCGACGACATCATGGCCTTGAAGAAGATAAACCCTGACATCAACCCACAGTGAGACTGGTGGTTAATTAAAGCTCTGCTCAGATGAAGCTGCAGACTCTGATAAATCACCCTTTCTGTTCTGTTCCCGTTCGCTGCGTTAATCGATCTGAATCGCCCCGTTACAAACGGCCCGTCTTCTCCCTCTGTGTCCCCCAGGCTGAGCATCTCTCTGCAGGCCAGCCTGCTGCAGATCGTGGGCTACAGGAGCCTGGTGGCGGAGGTGGAGAAGCTGCGCAGGGAGCCTTATGACTGTGAAAACCCCGAACACGAGGACATGCTGATGAAGGTACAGAGCAGTCTTATTGATCCTCATGTGATTGGCTGATGACCTGCCTGTCACTCAGTGCTCCAGCTTTCATCCACTTATAGGCCAACCAATAAACATAATGAGGCCTTAAAAGTGATCAATAAAAAGACTGACGTGTTTTCTTCTTCTGGTTTTAGTTGGACGTCCAGCAGCTGCATTTTGCACCAGTTCACTGATCTTTGCACACGTCCATATAAACAATATTAATGTGCCTTTTTCCTTCCTGCACAAATATCTGGAACATTAGAAGACATAATGAGTTAGCTTAGCATGTTTACATCAGTGTTAAATACAAACGAACACATGGAGTGAAGTTTAATGTAGCATGTAGCATCATCAGTAGTGTGTAAGTGTAATCTGTGTGTGTGTGTGTGTTGCAGCTATGGAAGGAGCTGCGTCCTGACACGCCTCTCACCGGTCGCATCTCTAAACAGTGGTGTGAAATTGGTTTCCAAGGCAGCGATCCTAAGACTGACTTCAGAGGGATGGGCCTGCTGGGCCTGCACAACCTGCTGTGAGCTCTCAGTCACTCCTCTTCCTGCCAGATTCACACCTGGACTCTTGTTTAGTGTGTTATATGTGGAATTATTGGTACAAATTAATAACAAATAATCTGCAGCCAAACAATATCTTTTTGTTTCTCTTGTCCCTCTGCAGGTATTTTGCAGAACACGACAAAGCGACTGCTCTGCAGATGCTGCACGACTCCCTGCAACCGAAGCACAAGTACGTCATGTCAACCTTCACAAACACACCGTCACATCTTCCTGGCTGATCACAGACATTACATTCATCAATAGAATACAACATATGTAATATAATGTGAAAGGGGATGCTTGTAGTGTTTAATTCCTATTGAACAATCTCTGATAAACCGACTGTACGGTGCACAAATAGCCGACAAAGCATCTAATTATTGACAGCTGGGAGGAAAACAGTGTAGTCAGATATTTCTCTCAGGAGTCGTAGGAGTTAATATTGGATTTAAATGTGTTATATGGGCAGAACGTGTCTCCAAATGTGTCTATTAAAAGTGTAAATAAGCATAAACATCTTTATGTGAAGAGAAAATTGCCTTAAAATCCACTAAAGCATCTTTAAAATTGACCCAACAACAACAACTTTAAACTGCTCTGAACCAATCACAGCGCTGCATTGTCATGTTCATCCAGTCACCGGCGGCTGCTGCTCGTATTGTTTGTCATGTGCATCTCACCGAGCTGTGTCATTTCATAAAGGACGATTCTTCTTCTTTTTCTCCTTCACCTCCATCTCTGCATCACCTGCACTGTAGGAGTACACACAGAAACTCAAGGTACTCATATGCACTTTCATTCACCTGCTTTCAGCCACGTTCATAACTTTCTTTGTTTCTTTTTTCATGCATTTAAAGCTGCACTATGTAAAACATCCAGAAAAAAGAAGCTTATCAAGCTTCATGAGTTACAAACTGAGCTTCTGATTGAAGAAGTGAAAACCTGCAAAAGCTTCAATCAATACATTTATTTTATTGATTTAACCTCATGTGATTAGACACACATTTGCATAGTGCAATTTTAACAGCAAAGCATTTCAAAACACATAAAAAGATGCAGAATTAAAACTTAAAGTCACAATGAACCGAGAAGTTACTTCTGAGAAGTTTTCTATTGATAATTGGTGTTTTAATTGATCATCTCATTAATGATACAGCCTTCATGCAGACGGATGCTGTGAAGTTCTGTACAGATAATATTAATATTAATAATAATAATGTATTTATTATTTTCTCATGTCTCCTGTGACATGTATGAAGAGTTTTTCACACTTCATTGTGACTTCAGGATCTCTCTGTAGGTTTTATCCACATTTATGTGACTCGTGTTTGTCCTTCACAGTGACGCAAACAAGCCTGAATGGGAACAGAAGAACCTCGACAAAGCTATCGGGTAAGTGTGTGTGTGTGCATGTGTGTGTGTGTGTGTGCGTGTGTGTGTGCGCGTGTCTGTGTGTGTGTGTGTGTGTGTGAGACGCAGGGAAAACTGGGTTACTGCTGCTGGAGCCGTGTGTGTTTTGGCCTCAATACAGAGCATAAGATTCAGCCTGTGTGTGTGTGTGTGTGTGTGTGTGTGTGTGTGTGTGTATGATAGGGCTGCAACTAACGATTATTTTCATCATCGATTAATTGATTTGTCTATAAAATGTCAGAAAGGCCACTGTGACGTCTTTAAATGTTTTATTTTGATAAAAAGTCCAAAAATATTCAGTTTACATCATTTATGACAAAGAAAAAAATCATCACATTTAGAACCTGAAAGGACATTTTTGCTTAACAAAATATTATTATAAATATTATTGGTTCATCGATTATAATCATATAATCGAATGCTAACATTAGCAGCAGTTTCAGACTAAACAAACACTGTTTAATTCATTTCTCATATGTTCTATTATTTTAGTCAGTTTCACACCTCTATATTAATAACACATGAAATTAATGTCTTTTTTTTTTTATTATTATCCAGCTATTCTTTTGCCATTGTGGGCATCAACATCACAGACCTGGCCTACTCTCTGCTGGTGAGTGGAGCTCTGAAGACGCACCTGTACAACGTGGCCCCAGAGATGCCCGACCTGCTGCACTTCCAGCAGACCTTCTGTGAGTTCAGTCGAGAAACATGAACTGGTGTTTCTGCAAAGCAAAGATGTTGGACGTTAGCAGCCAGTCGTATGTCAGAAGTTGTAATATTTAACCGTTTAAATGCCTGCAGGTTTAGCTTGTTATCAAACTGTTGACTATAGTCAGTGTAAAGAAGACGTTTTTCTCTCCGCCGCAGGTTACCTGATGCAGGAATTTCACCGTTTCTGGATCGAGGAGGATCCCAGCGACATCATGGAGTTCAACAGGGTCCGATCCAAGTTCCACCGGAGGATCCTGCGACAGCTGAAGAACCCGGACATGGCTCTGTGTCCCCACTTCTCCGCCTCCGACCTCCATCTGGTCAACCTCTAAACACACACTCCCTACCTGTGACCGCCCTCCACCCTCACTGAGCCCCCCACGCCAACGTCTCCCCTGGATGTCTGGTAGGCCAATCAGAAATCAGAAATCCTCACACACTCACACAGATGATTTTCCTCCAACCGCTGGACACATCTGGGGAGACTTTTCTCTCCCTGCTCTGCCCATCTCGTCCCAGCTAACGTCATGTCACGTCACTGCCAACAGCTCATTCAACAACACACACACACACACACACACACACACACACAAACACACACACACACACACTGCCTCTACGCCCTCACTGCAGCGTCAGACCACCAGCATCAGAGATGACCATAGCGATTGTAGCTGTGCATGAGGAGGCTGCACCCCACCGTCACCAACTCATCGTTATCTGTTGCTTTAATGATTCATGACGATTGTATCACAGCCGTTACGCCTCATCGACGAACCCTTTTACCAAAATTACTTTCTCAGCCAAAAAACAACAACAACAACAACAACAAGAGAAAATCCCTTTTAGAAATCAAAGTGATCAGTTGATATTTTAGCTGGTTTAGGCTTTCAGACATGAGGTTAAATGTGTCAGCAGCGTTTTATAGCAGCGAGTTATATGAGAAATATGTTGAAGAGTAAAAGACGTGTAGCCGGTGCTGCTTCAATCAAAAGCTATCGAACCATATAAAGCTCTGTCTGTATTAGATGATAGATTGTACTCTACTTTAACACCTTTAAGACTTCTTGCCAAAATACTGAATGTGGAGAAGTTTGTTTCTTTCTGTGTTTTAAACCTGCTAAATGAAGTTTAAGTTGAGAAAAATAATTCAACATTTTTATTTTACAGGTTTGCAAAACAACGTTTCCACGCGGAGGTTTTGTTATGAATGTTTCTCACACGTTCACGATTGTTTGATTCAGTTTTCATTCATTGAATGTGACACTGTTGTATCAGCCAAAGCAATAATTTACATTCACATCGCTGCACTTTTCTCTAAATCTTATTTATTTGCACCACGTCTGTGTATTTTTTGTTTTTGTTTTTCTAACTCAGAGCTGGGATCAGTTTATAGCTGCTATATGTAGCGTTTAATAAGCTGTAATATTTAATAAGATTTATTAGTGTGCTTTAAAAATGCTACACATAGCAGCTTCGTGTCGCTGTGAAAAGCAACAAGCTGCTGCTCCATGGTCAGCGTGTCGATGCAGCAGCTGCAGAAAAATAATCTGTAAGAAATTTAACGTTTCTAGACGTCACTGTCGGCTCTTGACGGGAATATTTTCATAATGATTTTTATTTTATTTTTTAACTTTATTTTGCGATGAAAGATGCACTGAGGTTAAAAATGTCCTCTGACCAAAACAGGAAATGGAAACGTGAACACGTTTGCTAATAAAATGATCATATATGATTATAAATCAAGTAAAAACAAGCTCAAACTGACTAAAAACATAAAAGAAGACCAATATCTGCAAACCAGGTGCAGCACATGTTGAACACGTCTTCTCCCGCTGCTTTATTCTGACAGAATTGAACTTATCATTGCAGGATATTGAGTTTTTAATTGCTTATTAACACAAATACGCTGTAAAAAATCGTGTACGTTTCCAGGTTTATATGTTTAATTTGTCGTTTGTTGTTTGTCTTGTTTATCATAGACATCCAACAGTGTAAAAATAACACGATAAATAAAATCAGAAAGATCTCATATGTCTCCTTTAAGAGACGATGGAGCAGCAGTGTGATAATTATCTCGGCTCTGAGTCCCATTAAACACTATTATATGATATAATTTGACCGCCATGCTTGCACTGTTGGTTGTGTTGGCGTAGTATTAAATATCTTAGTTCCATTGAAGTGAATGTGGAAGCTTTTTGTCAGTATTATACAGCTGTTTACTTCAGTGAATGTTTGTTTTACTTTGATATCGTCCGCTTTGCACTATTGAAAAGATATTGATGATCAATCAGTAGTTTGTGTTATTGGAGTATAAAGACACTGTAGATGATGTTAGGTCCATGCTGCTGTATATCCTGCTTCGAACCCGTATACGACCACCATCTGCATGACGTCACTGATTAAAGCCTAAAGTACTTCTTGATATTGTAACGGTGAGCTTCGTATGTCTGTGCTGTACTTTTTGAGACCACAATAAAAACTAAACGTGTATTAAAATTACAGTTGACTCATTGTATTTTTGGCCAAACTGTGCATGTATGCACGAGTATTTAAAGTTGGCTATAATCAATAGTTTTTTCTCTAGGGGGCGCTGAAGACACTCGTATTGGTGTCATTAATGATCATTAATGAAACGAAAAGTCTTTTAATTTGGTGAAATCTTAAATCTATATGTGCAGTAAATGATGATATTGACCATTAAATCCTTTAACATTTATTTATGCACTGAAGTCAAAACGATGACTGTTGCTGCATTTTCATCTCTTTACTTATTTAACAGCAGATGGCAGCAAAGTCACAAAATCATCTTGTGACAGCGTACAGTATATATTATATATATATTATGTATATATTATGTAAATAATATATTATATATTAGCTTGTTTTCTCTTGAATAAAGCTACATGACATTAATGGGAAATATTTCTGTCATTTTATCTTTTTTCATATTTGTCATCTTTGAGTTTAACATGTTGGTTTGAACATAATTTGGCTGCTCTGTAGTTCTGAGAGTTATGTTGAAGTTATGTAGTTTTCTCCATTTATTGTGAATGAAGAGAACAACACCTGAAAACATGCAGCAGGATGATTTTTATTTGTTGTCTTTTAAACTAGATTTAATCACCTTTTTTTTCTTTCTAATCTATTATTATCTTCAAGTCATCATGTTTTAATTTTGGCATTTTACTTGTATGTTGGTGTGCATTCGTCTCCTAAACTATATTTACTATATTTACTATAACTATAAACTATATTTACTATATTTACTATATTTACTATAACTATAAACTATATTTACTATAACTATAAACTATATTTACTATAACTATAAACTATATTTACGATATTTACTATAACTATAAACTATATTTACCATCCTGTGTGTTCGTTAATCACTTGACAAGCGTTAATATAAAGTTTGAGTGATACCTGCCTCAGATAGTTTAAAGTCAGGAAAGTTTAAATAATGTGAATCACTTTTTTAAATGTTGTTATTATATATTGTTATATACTTAAATAAATGATCTGAGTTCTTTCTATCTAAATCTACAAACCCGTGTTTGACTTTTTAAAAGTGAGTCAATGAAAAGCACAATAACTAGTTTGAGACGTTTCTGTGGGCTGATGAAGCTGCATTTGAAGGTTAAACCTGCAATAACTGATGTTTGAGCCTCTTGGTGGCAGCAGACACAACTTATGAACACTATATTAAATTTAAAGCATCAATAAAGAGGAAATTTTAATGATTTTATGTTGTTTATATACTCTTATGGTCTCTTTACTTCCTGCTCTCGATGACGTTTCTGCATAAAGGGTCAGTACACGATAAATAAGGAGTTTTTTAAACTGTAAATCATGCCTGACAGTATAAATACAGAGTTGGAAATGTGTTTGATACATTTACTCTGCATTTAGCTTCTCCAGAAACAAGCAAACAAGCAACTAAAACTGTAAAGTTGCAGCTGTACAGAGAAAATAATGCTATAAATATTAATGTGTAAAACAGACACAGTTAGCTGGTGAACATAGACGAGCATTTAGCGGCTAAACATCCAGATATTTCCCTCAGGAGCTGCTAGAGAGCAAAACAGTAAAAAGCAGAGTGAATATTGAGTTTACATTCATCAGGTCGACAGAAACACAAAGCTGCATGAACGCAGCTCTGCAGCCGCATGATGAGGATATTAAAAAGCAACAAAAAACACAATGAATGCACATTTAAAGTGTTTGTGTTTATAGTTTGACCTTTGATTTACCGCAGAGACAAAAAGATGCTTTTCACTCTCAACATATATTAAACAATATTAATATATTAGAATAATTTCACCATGAGAGGTGAAACAGGAGCTTTAAACGGCCATGCGGAGGCGCTAGTGGGCAACATAAAACACAACTTCCTTCCTCCTTCAGTCTTCTGCAGCACATCCAGCCTGCAGTCAGATCACTTTAAACACTGTTTTCTATAAATATTCAACCAGACGTACACACACACACACACACACACACACATGCACACACACACACACACACGTATGGCTTGTTTTTTTAACATTGTCTTCAGTCAAGTTTCTTGTTTTCAAAGAAAATCCATTTTCTTGTTTTCCAAGATAATCAATTTCATGTCAAGAAGCAGCGAAATGCCGCCGCAGATTTCATATCTGCAGCTCTGATTATGTTAAATTCATCAACAGTGTCGTATTGATTAAGCTCAGGCGGCTGCAGCCGTTTCCAACACTGCAGGCCTCTCATGCAGATATAATGTTATACAGCGAATTCATGAATTTATCAAAGAGCCACGAGCAAAACAAGCTGATTTATACGTCCATATACGAGTCCAAAGAGTCGGAGCTGTGGCAGGATTTTATAAATAAAGCTGTTGGTTCTCTAAAGTATCTCCATGGGCTCTCATTTGTTTCTCAAAGGGTGGCGTGTGGACCTCCTGTGGCCTTATGAGCTGGTGTTGAAGTATAAATTAAAGCTGAACAATAAACAGAATTTATTGAATAAGCTGATTTATGACATTTACTGATTTGATCCACAATTTTCAATAAATACGCGGTCGAATCCTTTAAATCCTGCATTTAAACTAAAACTTACATCACGTATTCGTTACAAATAAACCCTCAAACAGCATGTTAGCATGCGGACGGCGTCGTTTAGCTCAGAGCTGCAGACTCTGACATTTGACACTTTGAGCTGTTTGTAAAGTTCATTATTTATTTTATTAGCTGTGACTCAACTCCTCCACCTGAAGCATTTTTTTGAACCAACTATCAACAGATCTGATCTAATCTGGAAGTGACCCCGTTAACGGGGAACTCATTAAAGCTCCTCGTCTCTTCTCTTTGCCATCTGACGAACTCGCCGAACTTCTGTGCAGCCGCCGGTCGATCCTCTTGGGGAAGGAGGAGATATGATGATAGAGCGATAAATTGCTTATTAAACCTCAGGTGATGTTCATTGAACACCTTTTATTTGTGTATTATGATGAAAAACAGCAACAAAACACACACACACACACACACGTTAACTGGCACAAACCCGCTCAGCCATTTTTTGAGTATTTTTAGTTTTTTTTGTAATATTTGTACTATAGTACCATGTGACATCGCTGCTAATTGGTATTGCAAGCAGGGTTATGAGAACAGGTGCATTTCGGTCACCTGGGGTAGTCAGGTGTACGAGCGTTTGTAGTCCAAAAGGTCTGAAGATTTGATCAGGTTATTGATCACATTCATCTGCATCTTCTGTTAAATGACCCTTTCCTGCCTGACAGCTAACCGTTCTCCTTCCTGTTCTCATCGTGTTGCTGCCTTTTACCACCTGTTACCTAACTGTCCACCTGCCTGCACACCTGCCCCTCATTACCCCATTACCTGCAGTGCATATACGCCTGCCCTTTAGCCTTTAGTTCTCTGCCAGATCATCTTTTGTGCTTCATTGCCTCAGACGTCCGGCCTTCTGTTCCTGTTTTGGATGAGGCCCGTTTGTGAACTGTTGCCTTTCGCTCCTTCGGACTTGTTGCTAGATTTTATCGACCTTATTCTAACGATGCTACGTTTACAGATCGTGACACATTTTGCTCTCAGATGTGACATGTTCATCCTCTGAGGAACGTAATGGTGCTCTGTTAAATAAAGACAATCTCAGTCACGGTTTTTGAAAGGTGTGTGCATGTTGTTGAGAAGCATCATGAATATCCATATACCATCCATTCATGGTAAATCAATTTCACAAGTGGCACAAGTGAATACAAAGTCAATGAAAAGATGCAATTAGATGTGAATTTGTCCTGGAGGGTGAGATTAGACGCAAAGACACGACGACGTGACTTGAAAATGGTTCAAAGATTTGCACATATATCCCGGGGCTTTATGAATCTGCTTCGTAAACCGACAGAGACGAGAGAAACCTGAGTTTCTGCTGAGTGCCGACTTCAGTCTGAGGCTGAGCTCAACACGTTGGCGTTGGGTCATCTGGTCCCGCCCAGCAAGCGTCTACTCGTTGGCGGCAGCTGTGATAAGTTTTAAATGTTGCCTGCAGTCGAGCAGCACCGCTGCTGGGAGGACTTTCTGTTCTAGTTTAGTGAATAAAGTCGTGTTTGAGAGGTGATTCTCACTGCTGACGTCTGTAAGTTTGATGTTTGATGCTGTTTGCTGCAAATTCAATGAATGAATGACACAAGATGAAAACGTGCTTTGCTTTGTGTCTCAACCATTAGAGAGATTTGATTAAATTGACTTTTATCATTATTAGTCATGAAGCAATATGAAAAATGGAAAACTACAACTGCAGTTTTGTCACCAGTTGCAGTAATTTATATATATTTATATTTATATATTTATATATACATCATTTGGTGTTTAAAGGTCACAACTGAAAGAATTACTGATATCTCAATTCAACAAGGACACATTATCATCCTGGACACGCGGTGTGTGTGTGTGTGTGTGTGTGTGTGTGTGTGTGAATATCAGGTGTGTGTTTCCAGGTCTGTGATCAACATTTCCTTTGATTCACTCTCGTTGTTGCACGTCTTCATTCACAAACACTCATTTTCTTTCTCTTTTTCACCTCCCACCTTTTTTCTCATTCGGTCACCACCTCATATACCTTTTTTTTTCCTTTTTTTTTTACTTCCTCTCCATCTCTGTCTCTGATTGAGCTTGCTGGTGCATTAATAAAGTGCAGCTCCCCCTCCCTCCCTCCCGCCCTCCTCCAGTGGGATTAGGCAAAGCACTAATTCCATCTTCAGTCTCGACCGCTTTGAAGTCAACTGCCAGCTTCTTCAATTTTTCCTCCATTTGCATAATCCCACCACTGCATTTCTACATGCTCATCAGACTGGAGGATGAGCTAATATGCTGGCTGGAGCTGCGTATTGGCATTATAATAATCCAGTCGTATCTAGTAGCATGACTCTCTTCATCAGTGTTACCATCAGGGATCAATGGATCACTGTCAGTATGTCATCATCGTTGCAACCCACTTCCTCATCACTCTTCGTTAATGTTTTCCGTCCTTATCGTAATTACTAATTAGCATGTTCAAATGTTGATTTTCACTCATTGGCAGCGGCTGGTTGTATTTGTGCTGCATTATCTGCCTGAGGAGTACCGGGTGGGTAATTCCCACGTTTGAGATGAGACACAGCGGTGAGTGTGTGTGTGTGTGTGTGTGTCTGTGTGTGTGTGTGTGTGTGTACTGTCAAACAACACAGCAGAACTAATGTGTGGAAACAGAGCAGCTGTAAATGTATGAATAGTCAACTTCGGTATCTTCCCTGTGAGGAGAAGAATGAGACGGAGAGAAATTAAAACACGGACCTGTTTCATCGTAACAGATTACCTCCATGTTTTTCTGATCCATGAGTCAGCATCATTATCATCACTGGCCGATACGTTTGGTCTGATGTTTTGCTTTTTCTTGGCTTTGCATGTTTCAGTCATGTTTAAACTACATGCAGAAGATCAGCTGTTCTTTGTGTTCAATGCTAATATCCACATATACACTAAACTACACAGCGGTCATTACATCTGCTTCAAATCAGCATGTTAGCAACAACAACCACATCACAGACACAGTTTGATGTAGTGATTCAAGTTAAACATGATTTAAAATAAATAAATGAGTCAACATTAGGTTTTATACATATAAAAGGTTTCTGGTCACACAGTAAAAGGCCTGAAACTCTGACAAAATGGCTTTAAATAAAACAGGGAGCAGCTGGTCAGGACACATTAGCAAAGGATGGACAGTCAAAGGAAGGACTGACCGAAATGTGTGTGTGTGTGTGTGTGTGTGTGTGTATGAGAGATAAGATAAGAAACTAGGATGCTATGGATCAAAAAGCTAATTAGCATATCAATGTTTACACAAGGAAATAACATGATATGATCTCAATATATTAAAGGAAGATGAACAAAGGTGTCTATTAATTACATTCATATATATGCAGTAAAACAATCACAAATAAAGACGAGAAATATCATCATGTAAACATTCATTTGTGCAGAACTTAATAGGCCATGAATAGAAAACATTGAACATTGATTGATCGGGCTAAAACTGTCCAAATATATATGAACAAACACAAACAGAAGGTTGTTTTTCTACGTGGTGTTTTGATCAGTTTTATTTGCTCCAAAATAAAACGCTGTACCTGCACTCGAGCTCTCGGAGTAATAAGTCAGCTCCACAAAGGAGCTGTCAGCTTCCTGCCATCAGGTCTCCCGGAGCTCTCCTTCCCTCTGACTGATGAAACTGCAGAAACAAGCTCGTCGTCTTAATCAGGCAACAAACTTCAATTTACCCAACGCGAGGAAAGAGGTTCAGCATGTGAGGTTTGAAGGGAGTTGAGTCAGAAGAAATTAGCTTTTGATTATCTCCAGGCTGCACTTTACCTCTCCGGCGTTTAGGGAAGGCAGTCTGTGGATAAGCATGATGGAGTACCATATGCTGTCTGCTGTAAAGCACATATTTGGTGCCAATAACCAGAAACAACACGAGCAGAAGCTTGAGGCGTGTCATGTGACTCTCATTGGTTATGCATCAATTTCAGTGGTTTGGCAAGAAGGTCTCTCATCTGTTTCAGGTTAAAAGGCCCCAAATGGAAGTAGTGTAGATGACAGCTGGGACCGTTTCACACCTAAAGTTCGTTTTCTCCTTGATTTGGTCAAGTGGACTAAAACACTACGAGCCACAACGTTCAATCTGCCGAGTAAACAAGTCCTGAAGGAGCGAAGACTGCTCACTTCTCACCTCTAAACCTCAGATCTGAGTTTTACTAACGTCACATTCGTTTCCTCCATGGATAATTAATAGATAATAGATAATAGATAATAGATAATAGACAATAGATGTTCCTCCCATCCTCCAGCCTGTGATCTGAGGTCCATCATCATTCAGGATGTATCAGTCTCTTATAGGCGACTTAAAGGAGGGACGATCCTATCCGGACGTTTTTATTGGACGACAGCAAACGTCAATCAGTTTAATGAAGTAAAAGCAACTCATGGAAACATGAATAACAGCACCGTGTTATTATAGTCTGGTTATTATTATTATTGTTCTGTAGCTTCAACAATTCCTTTAAATGCAGAAACTGGACGTTTGTTTAATATTCATGTAGCAGCTAAACTATGATAAACATTCATGTGAGGAAAGATGACATCATACATAATTAAGTTTATGCACCAAACGTAATCATAAATAGTTGTTACCAGCGAACGTTGTGCAGAAAGACGTGTTATTTTTGTTCAGTGTTCGTCATTTTCGCTGTATGTTGATTAAAGCAAACACACTTTCTCATTATGTTGACAGTAAGCAGGAAAGATTCATCCGCTGTTGCAGTTCAGTTGTATATAAATGTCATTTTTCTAGGAGATTTTACACTTTATTTGGTGCAATCTGAGTTTGAATGGCTTTGAAAAACACTTTAAATCATCCAGTTGGAGGCCTTAAATAAAGCCAGTTTTGCCCTTTTCATTCACACACAGCTTGCTGTTAAAACCTCATATATGGGTCTTTACAGCAGGAGAGGAGCCATCTGGCCTCAGAGTTACAGGTAAACCCATGTACATGTGTTGTTTTCATTTTCTTTTAACCTTTTCACGAAGGTTTCGACATGCAGTCGGGGTCACACAGGTGACTTCTTCCAGCACAGTCGCTTTTCTGTGGCGAAGGAACAGCTGCTTCCTTTTCACAGGAAAAATACTCAAATATCACGTGCAGCTCCTGTTTATCTTTTCTCCTTTTTTTCTCCTGCACTCCAGACCCTGTGAGGACCTGAATTTTGTTTCTTTAGAGAAAAAAATAAATATTATTCTGTGATTTCCAAATAACTGAAAAAAAGGGCACTATTTCTGTGTTTCAGCAGAAATTCAACCTCCAGGAGGAACCGTCCACGAATCCTTGTACAAACAACAGCGTTGATCTTTTTGAGACGTGCGTGTGCATAATATCAGAACATGAAGTCTCCCTGAGAACAAACAGCAGGCCTTGGAGGCATTTTAAAGAAGACGCTGACAGTGATGAATATGTTTGCAGTTATGACTCTTTCTTGGCATCAGATTCACAACTTTCATCTGATTAAGCGCCACAGCTCGGAGGACGCAACGCAGAGAAACGCCAGCAGTGCTGATATCTGTGGACTGAATATGCCAGTAGCCGATATCTGATGCTTAATATCCTTCATTCAAGAAGTTTTCATCCTGTTCTTCTTCACGGCAGCATTTAAATGTTGTTGACGTTAATTCTGCTTTTAGGAGGACAGAAATGTCCTTGTGTGTGAGTTGTTTTAGGAAACACTGCAGTGTTGACAGACTGTATGTTATGATATATATATATAGATGATATATAGATGATATATAGGTGATATAAAGATGATATATAGGTGATATATAGATGATATATAGATGATATATAGGTGATATAAAGATGATATATAGGTGATATATAGATGATATATAGATGATATATAGGTGATATAAAGATGATATATAGATGATATATAGGTATATGTTTAGGTTCATATACTTCTTGCACATCATAATTTATCCTTTTTTTATGGTCACATTTGTTTCTATCAATACAATATTGAAAACTACATAAAATAGAAATAATAACTGTTAATGAAACAAAGAGAAATGTTTTCAGATTTCTATCTGTTGTACATATACATATACTTTATACATATACATATCCATATACACATACATATACATATACATATACTTTAACGTTATCACCTGGATTTTGTTGTGTGTCTGTAATCCATGATCATATTTTACAGTTTGGTTGATAATAGCATCAGGTTTGCTTTGTTTTCAGTTGAATGCATTTGAATTTTAAAATATTGAAATTTCCAGCAGAGGTTGTTGTTTTCCTGATGTCCAAATGTCTGAACGTCTACATGCTGCTGACTAAACTGTTAAACACTCTTCTGGACTGTTGTCTGTTGTATTGTAGATGTCAGTCATGTCCTGGTCGAGTCGTCTTTAAAGACCTGATATATGAGGATATATGAGGAATTCTCTCTTCTTCCTGGTCACGCATTAAACATACTGCATCTCTTCATCTGCCATCATAACCAATGTGGATTCACTGCTAAGAGCTGCACAGTTAGCCCTGACTCTGGACTCTGTCTGTTAACGTGTCATGAGATGTCACGGAGGAATCAGAGCCTTTTCAAAAGCCCCCGGAAAAGATAAGCGCACCCTGCCAACCTGACGCTGGAATACAAATGACCTTTTTAGCATAGCGAGGTGAAAAGGGAAAGATAACACAGAGGGAATGTGTCAGAGGAGAGATGTGCATGAATGTAGAGCTGAGAAAGGATGGCCAGAGACAAGAGGCAAGGTCTATCTGTCTGTCTGTCTATCTATCTATCTATCTATCTATCTATCTATCTATCTATCTATCTATCTATCTATCTATCTATCTATCTATCTATCTATCTATCTATCTATCTATCTATCTATCTATCTATCTATCTATCTATCTATCTATCTATCTATCTATCTTTTTTTCTTAGATTTCCTCTTTCATATGTTCCCTCGCCATCCTATGATGCATATTAAATCACTGAGTGAATGATGAAGCCTATCTCACATAAATTAGAGAGACATGCTGAATTCCCCTCAGGTTCAATCACCATGAATATTAAAGCAAACTTACAAGGTTACAGAGAAAAATGGAGACAGGAAGAACAAGCGGAGGATAGATGAAGAAATATGAGGAACGAAGGACAAAGAGAGAGAGAGAGCAGATAAAGCAGAAAGCTCCTGGCGAAAAAAGGGGGAAGTAGCGGTTATAAATGAATATCAGCGTTGACCGTGTCATCATTTCGCTCACATCTGAAAACAGGGTTAGAAAATGGGATAATTAAATCGGCATGAAGCATCAATCTTTTTTCTTTTTGAAATGTGTCATGAAATAAACGCTTAGTTTACAATGAATAAATCTTTGTGTAGTTTATTATGGTCGAGTATAATTAACTGTAACTGCTGGTATCACATACAGTCTGCAGCTTTGACCTGATCTGGACTCTGAAACAAGCTGCAGCGTTGCAGCCTGACATGTGGATGAGTAAAATCAACAGTTTCTAGTATCTAACAGGAGAATAAGATACATGAATACATTTCTATGATCAAATATTGTAATCCTGTATCAAAAATATGAGTAAACAAAGGCAGGTAGATATTTGATGTTTAAGGGATTATCTTCAATCATATTTTCATTTATGTTCATCCAAATTACATCTACTTTTCTCTATGTGTCCAAAATCAGGAAATGAGTGAGTGAAAGCTTTCATGATCTGTCTGTCAGTAGAAACATTATCACTGTGTCGATCAGTCAAACAAAAATAAGGTGTGAAGGGATGAAAGTGGAGCTTTTGTTAGCGTCTTAGACCTGACTTTGTGTTCACTTGGTGTTCACGCTGTGATGTTTTCAACAGAAGTGGTTTTATGATGTTGTCTTAAATAATCTGTTTCCCCAACAATCACATGAAAAGGTCAAACAAGCTTTATGTTACTTTTCGCTTTTAGATTTCCGTTGAATCTGCAAAAGAAAATGCAAATTAATGCACGTTTCCATCTTCTACAGTTACTTATGACAAAATAAAAAATCCAAAAGTCTGTTGTATTGTTATGTGTAATAAATAAGCAACTGTTTGTCCCCGTGTGGGCAAAAACAAAAACAAAAACAAACAAACAAACAAACCCAAAAACAACCAGTGCAGGTTTAATAAACTCCAGCAGATCAGCTTCATCTCCAGTTTCCACCATGTCTGCATCTGTTTTTAGACTAAATCTGTAGGTTTGGTAACCAAATGAACATGTTCAGATTGTCCATTAGAAGATCGCTTCATAATGACTCACTTATAAGTCCCAAAATGTTTTTAAAAGTTTATCTGAAGCTAATATGAGACTCAACCGGAAATGTAAAAAGGAATTAGTTATATGACCAACTCAAAGCTTTAGATATAAAACTGCACAGAATAACTGTGGACACACTGTGGATTTTGGCTCCAGTCACTTACAATAAAAGCACATTTAAAGATGTTTATTTAACATCCAGTCTGAACATGAGGAAGGTTCACAGTGTCATATGACTGTTGTTTTAAGACAAAAAGTGTGAACTTGTCCTTTAAATGTGCCAGCGTCTGTTGTCTTTATACGTCGTTATCTTCTCCTCCTCCACTCAGCTGCACCATCGCTTCATTATTAAATTAAAAATGTTTGAGGCTGAATTATCTTTGTGAATGAATTGTTGAATGATCATTACAACAACAGCAGCAACAACGAGCCCTCGTTTGAAATCCACGGCTTGACTTAAAAATCAAAATCAATCATTAAAATAAAACGTGGATGCACAATGTTCAGGTCATTGTTTTCGTAATTACAGGTTTTAATTTCATATAATGTGAAATCTCCAGCTACAAAGGAGTAATCCATCCACCCACCAGCTCATTCACGGCTCCGACAGAAAGCAGCGGTTCCCAGCCTGCCAGCCTGTGGAGAATCGATTGGCTCTGGCTGGGAAGAAAAAAGAAGATCATGCTGACGGATTTACAGCAGCAAACCGCAGATACACACATGAACACACTCATATTATTATTATTATTATTATGGCATAGAGTCAGAAATACAGACACGGGAATGACTGCATACATGCTATCAGGCACATTTAGCACAGAGACTGTTGAGCAGATAATCAAACCAAAGATCTTCGTTGACCTTCCTGCTTCACACATGAATATCTGTAAAAATAATTTAAAAAAAAAGAATAAATAATGACGTACATGAAGCATGAAAACATCAGATCTGTGCAGCTGCTCGAATGAACACATGAAGCTAACAGAAATGTCATCATGTTTTCCATCAATTGAGCTTCGACTGCATCTCTGTTGATGATTTTATTTTAATAAATTGAGCAGAAAATGTGATGAGCGTCACATCTGTGGACGGACTCAGTTATTCACATGTGGGAAGATGAACTGCTTAAACACTTATTTAAACAATAATAACGAGATATTTGGGTCACATGGTCAAACGACGTATTTGTACGTCTCTGCAAACCGCAGATACACTCAAGACTTCCCTTTAAAATTTGGTCAAGGCTCTTTATTTGTAATGTGGCAGCGAAGATGGAGGTGGATGGTGAATTTATACAGTGTTTAATTTATTGATCTGAGTCAGCTCGACGGCCCGGCGCTCTCAGACGGCCTTTAATTTGGTGTTATCAGAAACACTAACAGGAACACAGCTGTCGCACGCCGAGGGGAAAGAAGGAAAGCGAGATGGGACCTTAACAAATCAGCTGCAAATGACAAGAATGATTTGATTTTTTCATTTCGGCATGGGAGAGGAGCACATTTCAGGCTGAAAATGGGAAAAGATACATTAATTCATTAGCATGAAATATAACTTTAGGTGGATTTTGGAGTTGTTATCGTTTGCTCTGGGGAGAGGCAGCGCTGTGAAAAAACCTCAGCCAAGGTGGTGCAAATTGAGTAAAAGCACATCCTGACTGACACAAAGGATGGATGGTTGTTGGAGCTGGCAGAGTCTTAGCCTAAAGCCTTTAAATATACAAGAGCATAAGTCCAGAGCAAATGGAAAAAGAGAAGACCGGTGCCAGCAACAGTAATGAGACGTGAAGAAACAGGCCTGAGATCTGAGTGCTTCCTCTTTATTGGA
The DNA here is from genome assembly GCA_036937835.1 of Pampus argenteus. NCBI lineage: Eukaryota > Metazoa > Chordata > Actinopteri > Scombriformes > Stromateidae > Pampus > Pampus argenteus. Next base: position 2,110,812 of record CM072874.1, on the reverse strand, counting down.
TGTTATTGTGTTACATTTAATGTAATGCATGAGGTGTATTCATTGAGTCAGTGGTTTTTCTAACGTCCGTCAACATGGATCATCTTCCTTCACAATAAAACGATCTTCTCATCTTCCTTCACAATAAAACGCCTGGTGGACAAAACAATTCACAGCAGCACTTTTTGTTGTGCATCCTGTTAAAATGCCAAATGACGATTAATCGATTGGTTGTTTGGTCTATGAAACGTCAGAATTTCCTCTGTTGCTATTGGCTGAAAACGCAGCAGAGCAAGAAAAACACGTGTTGTTGTTTATTTGGGCTCCTGAATGAACGTGTATTTAAACTACCCAACAATACAGCTGCTAAATGCTCCACTATCTGCTGTTTGGTTGGCAGGTAGCATACGAAGCCTTTTGTTGAGTAATGGCTGCCTGTTGCTGCTGGAAACGACCTGGTTGGAGCTGTGAGAGGCTCGACTATCACTATATAAATGTGATTATTGTACAGTATTACCAGTCTGGATTAGGATTGTTATTATTGATTGTTATTGGATTATCCAGGAGAGTTTCTATGTTCAGTAATCTTGAGGATTGAGAATGGAACCAACATCCTTCCCACTTCACAACTCTGTGTTTGAATTTTGTTGCTATGACAACAGTTTAGTTTACATTTGGTTTACAGGTTATGGATTTTGATGCCTGAAAACATCTTTTTTTCTTTGTTTCTTTCTTTCATCATTTCAGAGCCACAATCATGTATAAAAGTTATGAAACGACAACAAACGGTAAGATAAAGATTTTAGCGTTTTCTTCATTTTCTGGTTTGCTGCTTCGCTTTTAGTTGCGATACAGACGACACGTTTCTGTAGAGATGATTAATATTTATGCACATCTGTAGATGTTTTAATGTCACATAATTTAAAAATGCAGCTTTGTTGTAGAATCACCATCATTTAACTTTTTTGTTTTTTAAAGACAACAATTACTTGTGTGGCATCAAATGATTTACTCATAATATTCTATTTATTATTATTTTTATTTTTATTTTTTTTATTAACACGGCCATGTTGTATGATCACTGGCATCTAACGTATTTGTAATAAAAAACCTTTTTGTGTTTTGTTAAATTATGAAACTAAGATGTTAAATGTATTACTAACAAAACATTCTTATGTTTTTATCTCATGTTTTTTTTTTAACAAGTTTGAAATATTTAATGTGGACTCAGAAAACAACAACATTCAAAGAGTATCTCCGTGCATTAGCTTATGTATTTTCCCATGCTTTGTAAGTAATAGTGGACAGAAATAAAGCTGTCATTAATATATATATTTATATATTTTGTTTGTGCTGCAGTTCCTCCACCAGAGAAGTATCTGATCTGCCTTATTCCCTCCGCCTGGACTTCCCTTCCTGTACAAACCAACCTGCAGTCTGTTCCACCTCCTGACAGCGTCGCCGTTTATAGAAACTCGGGGCTGAATCGAACCCTCGTTTATGAAGGCTACATCTGTCCATCTGATCCTGAAAAGATGCATGTAACAGATTTGCAGCCGCCACCGGTGCCCCCGAAAGAGGAGAACTTTGGGAAGAAGTACGCAAGACTTCTGGAGAAGATCAGAGCTGAGGAAGCTGCGGCTAAAGCCAACAGTCGACCAGAGCGAGTTGTCAAAACCGTGTCAAGCAGAACACAGACCGATAGAGCTGTTGTATCAACACAGCAGATGGATGCAGATGCTGGAGCCACCGGTGCAAGAACAAACATCAGCCATGCATCTAAAGAGCAACCGGAGCGTCCAAATCTTCCTCTGCAGAGGACGAAATCCAACAGCAGTTATTCTCTTCCTGTGGAAGCCGAATGGGAAACTGAAGACTTCATGCCTTATTTTGATCTGTGAGCATGAACACTGAACCCGAGTCTTTCCTCCAGCACTGAGACACGATCCTGAGGATAACATGAAGGCTCAATATTCATGACGAGTTTTAAATATTTTGATAATAAATATTTTGAGCAGTGACTCAATTGTGTCACTTTGTCATCCACGAACACGAACTTCACTCAAACAGAATAAAACATCATTTCATGCATAACACAACTGACACAACTGTGAGAGACAGACACACACTGACATGAACCTGCATGTTTTATTAAAGAACCTTTATTTATAGGCGATGGTGTGCTAAATTGCAACGATGGACTTATTATGATAAATATTAGACATAACTGGGATCGAAATGTAGCCACATCTACACTACACACACATAAAACGTAGAAACAATTAATATAATACTTTAAATTAAAACAGAATAAAACAATGCAGTTGGTCTTTGATCAGATGTCACAGGCTGCTCCGCCTGGATCCCGTGTGTGTGTCTTCACACGCCTCCTGCATCTTGTACTTTTTCCTTCTCTTTTCTTTCCAACTCTTAATGGCTATTGATTTCCTTGGTGCAGGTTTAATTGATTTTGTTTGTCCTTACTATAGTGATTAAAGTCTTCACTCTCACATGTACAACCGATTCACTTGTGATGCCGAACCACGACTATAATCAGCCTAAAGGTCACGTAGTGTGTCGGACGGACTAATGATGCCTGTTGGGACAAAGACCACGATTCTGCTTTTCTAATAAATTGTTTGGTTGTTGGTTTTTTTTTTATCTACCTCAATCCTCAACACATCATTGTCATTGTCCGTGCATCCTAAAGCTGGTGTAGTGGGAGATATTTTTCCTCATGGTTCGATACGTTTCTTTCCACACGTTTTTTTTGTACATTAGAGAAACATTTTTGGGTTCTAAAACCAAAAATAATGAGCTAAAACAGGCTAAAAAGAGACGAGTGATTATCTTGTTCATGTTATTTCAGATCGAACATGTGCGGATATGTTTGTAAAGTTTCTATTTCAGGTTAAGAAAGAGATAAATAAGTGAAAGAAACTCCTACTGTTTGTTTATATAGCCTCCAGAGTCAGAGGAAGTCTAGAACCAGCCAATCAGAACAGAGTGGGCTCTTAGCGGGGGGAGGGTCTTAAAGAGACAGGAGCTAAAACAGCAGAGGTGATGCATTATAAGATAAATAGGAAGTTTTTAACTGTAAAGAGCTGTAGAATAGAAATACCGAGCTGGACATGTGCAGAATAACGAACGTCCCCTTCGTGGCTCTTTGCTGCTGTTTTCTTCTTCTACTGTGACGGTCACTGAATCAGACAGTAAATAATGTGTCTATTCCAGCTCCAAGGTCAAGGATAATAACTTACTAAGTGGATAACTGGATTACAGGCATTCACATTTGCTTGGTCATGGACAACCCCCCCCCTCTTCACACACACACACACACACACACACACACAGACACAAACACTAACTTTGTCATTGCCAACCATTATCTAACAAGGTCAGACTTCTGACCCTTTTCTAAACACACAGACTTTATTCCCACAAAGTCAAGCCATCACTGAATCAAGCTGCCTGCAGTTTCTATGATTTATTCCACTCTAATTGCCTCCATAACTCCAATATTAATAAGTTTCCTCAGCGGTGCTATAATCCCTACAGAAAAAAAAATTATCAAGGAATTACATACGCTGCAAACAAACCTTGTGACTTTTTTTTATTTGAATAAATGACTTTATAATCCATCAGAGGAATACAAATGTCATTTCACAAAACAGACAGAAGACAAGACAAGAATAGGCCTCTGACTCTGTACTTATTTCCCCAGCTGTCACGTCTCAGACACTAAATCCAAATCTTTGCTAGCCGGAGCTCTTCTATATGAACGGCTGCACGCTGTTTAGATGCTCTGCAGAGTTTCACTGATGAATCTTTGCAGTCACGGTGCAGAATTACCTCTCATGATTTTATGTGCTGCATGTTAAATGAGCCTAATGCTTATTGAATAATTTATATATCGCAAAAAAAAGTCAACAGGGTACATTGTGTGGGAAGTTGCAGGAACAAAATCAATAGGAGTTACATTCCTGTAAGATAAATTTAAGACGTTTAGAGGCAACAAGTCCTCATAACTAAATTACAAAATACTCCTATTGGTGGTAATCAACACGACAACAAGACAAATACATGTTTTATAATTATAAATCCGTATCAACTGAAGTAAGTAGACTCATAAACATTAAGACATCTCCACATTAAATGAGTCACTAAGTAGTGTTAGACTGGACTGGCTTAGACGCAGCTATTTTACATTGATTCATAAACTGTTGGTGCATTTAGAGCTAAAAAAGGCTAAAAGCAGCGAATCTGTCTTGTTGTCTAACCCTAACCCTAACCCACATAATACAAAACAGTCGCCACTGCACTGAATCATAGCAAACGTTAAGAATAACGGTGCAATACGTTATAATATCACCTGAAACCACCTGTAGTTATGTTTGACAGATATCATCTGTAGTAATTATGACCTGGTGCAGTTCATGATGCGCCTGCTGCAGCTCTCGGGCCCTCAAAAACCTCCAGTTGTTTGAGGAGATGTGATTGAGTTGATCTGAGGTCTTTGAGATCTGAACAAATGTAGCGATGGTGTGTTGGGACGACCAACGACTCATGAGTTGAGGTGATGGCAGCTCCGATCCTGAAGGAGTGTCCGGAGGAGTAAGTTTTCTAAAACAACAAGTCTAAAAACAATTCGGGGATGAATGTACCTCGAAGTAAAGGGTCAAGCAGAGAAGAGTTTATGGCTGCTTTAATGTGAGCCTAACTACAAAGTGATATGCAGGAATGAGGATGAGCGAACGGCCCGATCATGAATCTTTCATCGTTAACTGACTCTGACTCGTTTACCACTGACTGGTTTCAGCGAATGGAGACTTGGTGCATGGCAGGTCTTCCTTTCTTGTCGATACCTTTGGTTGTGGGACAGATGATGCAGATGATGCTGCTAGTAGAGGCGCGGTCGCTGCTGTCTATACAGGAAGTAGGCGGTGGAGGTGCCAGGCTCTCCTGTCTCCTCTGGTGTAGTGGGTGGTGAATCTTGACTGTGGGGGTCTCTGTGTCAGTGGAAGGTGTAGGCCGCCGGTGTTGATGGAGAAGCTCCAGGGATCCTGAAGTTGGTGGAAGATGGACGGTAAACGGTGGCTGAAGTCCTGGTGTTGATCGATCTGGTTGTTGATCCGCGATTGTTTATTTATTTATTTATTGGCTGACTTTGAACTGGATGAATTAGTTGTACTAGTCCTTTACGGTGACGTCACCCGGAAGCGCCTCAGCGTTGACGGAGGTGCGAGCAGGTAACCATGAGGTCACTGAAAAGTTTGTTATCGGTGCAGCGGGATTGAATCCGCTTCGCTTTTAGGGCCAGTCGGATATTTTCGGGGGACTTTCGACAGGACGTTCCGGTGCTGTGCAGCCGGTGTCCTCCTCTCTGGATGCGGTTACTCTCAGGTCTCGGACCCGGTGGCGGCGGGAAGGCGTTCAGCGTCCGATGTTGGAAATCCTCCATACTGGAGCTGAGGTGAGTGATGGAGGATTTATGCATCCTGATAAGACCTGTTGCTGCAGAAATAGAGGAGAGGGTTGGTATTTATAGGTGGAGGTGGAGGTGGAGGTGTGCTCCTGCTCCTGAAACATTAATAGCAGCTACTTCACTTCAACATTTACTCCGTCAGACAGCTATACATGGCCAGTGATTTAATTCAGTGGAAAAGCCTCTTTCCTCTTGGGAGGCCACACTCTCTTGTATTAAGGTGTAGAAACGGTTGCAGCAGCTTCGTGTTCTCAGTCAGGATGAATTTGCAGGTATTAGTTTGAAAAAAAAAAAAAAAAAAGGGTCAAGTGTAAAGTGAGTAACAGGATGAACTGGGACAGATGGAGGTTGGGTGTCAGACACAGTGTTGCTGGCTGCAGGAAAGCAGGTAAAATAAAAACAGATAAAAGTGATGCATGTGTGCTGGTGAATATATTAACCGTCTGCTCAGTTGTGAAGCTGCATTTTCCATTTGCATGGCAGGACTAATAAACGGTTGGCAGTGCGAAAGGCAATCAGCTGAAATATGTCATTTTTATGAAAAGGGAATTATTCTAATGGATGAGTCACGGCGCCGAAGCCACATTTCAACGGGCTTCTTGTTATCTCCTCACTACTAATTAAGATTAGTGAACTATAGAGCCTGGAAACTCTGAATTAAACATACAAATGTGAACTGGCTCGTTGTTAAAAACATTTTTCTTTTTTTTTTTTTGCATTTTATTGTTCTTGATTCAACTTGCAGGATTTATTTCCTGCTCCTCGGTGCACCGAGTTTAAAATAAACAGTAAACCTTGAATATCACCACCTGGAGGACCAGCAGCAAATAGAAACACTTTGCGTTGATGAGCCCTTGAGACTTCAGCTGATATCAGAGACCTTGGTTATGTTGATCTTGGTCGTGTTTGTATATTTGACATTTGGCAGCTCTGGACATGATCACAAACAAGCTAATAAAAAGCTGACAGATGGCAACTCTGTCTGAAAAAGGGCCCAAACAGCTGGCGGGACTCAACCCGGTTCCTGCAGAAATGTACGTTAGACACAGAGACGGAGATTCATGTTCCTTCTCATGTTTTAATTGGAGCCATGTGTAGCATTTTAATTAAAGGATTCCAATAAATAAGTAATTAGCACATGTGATCTTCATCATTATGTTCACCAACATCAGCAGTGATGATGATATCTGCTGCCATCGTGAAGAAGGTGACGTTCCTCCAACTAAAGAACCAAAAATATCACATGACAGGGGTGAAGTAGATAGTAAACACAATATTAGTGATGATAATAACATGCATTTGTCACAATAAATAAATATCAGACTAATAAATATTGAAAATAATTGTTAGTTGTGGAGAAGGAAAGATAAAGCTACAAATCTGACTGACTTCCTGTGTATTGGTCATGTTGGATATGTCACTTCCTGCACACAGATGAAACGTTCCCAAACACGTTCCTGCTTACAGGGGAGGAGAGAAAAGTGACTTTAAGCCTAATCAATGCAGACAAATGCTGCAATATACATGCAACATGTACAAGCATGAATATAAAGTAGTTATTTCTAACATTTGCATGTAAATAATGCAGAGAAAGATCATATGTGTTTTACATAAATATCCAACATCACAACAGTATAAAAATGACCAAAAAGTCAAACAAAAGCACAACTTTAATTAACAATTGTTTAGTTTAGTTATTATTTTTCATCCCATCCAACACATTCAAGGTGTTTTAATCTTTGTGTAACAAACACTATAGTCTGAAATCTGTATTGTGACGCCAGCATCTGTTGTATCAATAATTATTTCTTGTGAAAAATATAATTTTTCTTCTGTTTTGTGGCAGTTTTTCCCCTTCATACTAGTCCCAAAGAAGAACAGCATCTCTCAAAAAGATGAGAAAAGAAAAGATGGAAGATGTGCATGAACCGTCTGAAGCCAGATCTAAACCTGCAGCTGTACAAACCAGTTTTATAGATGCTTATAATCAATACTCTGTACAGCGGTTCTCATGATTTCCAGGCTTTTTTTTGTTCCTTGTGCTGCCAGTGTGCATACAGCAGGAATGTGTAACCATCGAATATATCTCTCCGGTATTGTGTGTAACCTGGGATCACCTGCTGAGTGCTCTTTTGCCTTCTGCCAGTGAGATGAAAAGCTCTGACAAGGTGACTGGCTCCAAAGAAAAGGATTCAAATTAAACCTCTTGAGCTTTGCTCGACAGGCTTGTCCAGATGACAAAGGACCAAAAGAAAGGCTTTACATGAAAAAGTCACACGTCGCCCACATTGTGATCTCCTGTCATTCATTTATTTTTATCCAAAGATGCTCAGATTATAGCAGCCTGAAGTCAACTATGTGACAATTTTACCATTTTCCAAACACAGTGGAAACGTTTATTTATGAGATCTAGTAATAAGAGAAAAAACATGTTGCAAAAACAAAAGCACATTAATGATATTAAACATATCTGTGTGTGGTTTGCTTTGATTAAAGGTGCTGTATATATATATGACATTCAACCACTAGATGTCGCTCTAGAGCACCAGCATCTCAGACCAAAACAAATGGCCTCATCTCCCCTGCGACCTTCGACGTTCCCCCTCTTAAAAAACGGCCCCTGAACTCACCTTTTTGATATTAGTAATGCAAAGTAAAGCATGTTTCTTATTATTTCAGTCCATGCTAGCATCGTAACACCCATTGAACGGCCGTGGTGTGCTGTAGTGTCGGTGTATATAGTCATGCTGGAGCCCTTTAGCAGCTCGTAGGGCGCCGGTCTTATCTCGCTCTTTGTCGGAGGCCTTTTGTAGAAACTCTGGAAGGTCGTCTTCATCTGAATGCTTCAAACTGCAGTCTGCCATGTGGAAGGTCACCGTCTTTCACAGGGAGGGACCCACATGTGCACACAGAGGGAGGGTGTGCATGAGGCTATATCTTTACATAGCAAAGAGTTGTTTGCTGCTATATTAATGATTAAAATATATTAAACCTTTTAAAGGTTTGTGGAAGGTCGCGGTGTTGCTTTAGTGGGGATTATTTTTATTAATTGTAACATAGCTTTCAGCCACTAGAGGCAACTTTTGCATCATCTTGGATTTGTATTGGTTTGTATTGACTTTAATTGAGGCGATTTAAGCGTTTTTTGTCTCTTACACCTGTCTGGTTTTTAAGAAGATCGTCTCTCATTCATACTCGAGGTTTTTCTTTTGATCATTCAGACTGAAACGTGACCCAGGAGATGTCCATCTGGCACCCTGACATGTAACATGACCGTCAGGACAACTTGCTTTGTTTTTCACCGAATCGACCCATCATTCAATTTTTGATACCAAACACTTTGACTATAATTAAATATACCTAGAAAATCTCATTATATTTGAAAGATAGAATAATTCACTCTGGCATTATTATTATTATTGTTGAACGGCTTCTTTGAAAAATCATCTCAACGTGCTGTTCAGGCCAATTTGGCAGCAGCCCCGTCTGCTTCTTCCTCTTCCTCACATCATACGGTGGTCAGGCTTACTTGACAAGCGCATCCTGACATGCACTGCAGCGTGAGCAGCCCTGCAACAGCGACGCACCATGAATAATGATTGTGGCGTGTATCGATGATGCTAACTTGTGTGAGCACCAGAACAGAGTTGTCTCCTCTTCATTCATGCTGCGGCTCCGGCTCGTGTGTGTTTTCTTTGGGGAATGCAGCAGATGATGAAAGCTGCAGGCTGTATGAGCACAGTGACTTTAACAGGCCAACACAGGCTCGCAATCCTCCCGTCATTAACATAAACAGCCTTCAGAGTCTTTACAAATGCACTGATGAAGCGTAAAGCCAGTGTTTGCAGGGAAATGTGCGTCAGATCTTGATCTCAGGCTGGTTTTTATCATTTGCTACTCGCGGCGTCCCCCCCCTCACCTCTGTCTCTCAAAGTTATTACAGCAGTGTGCTCCTTTTCCTCTGCTCCGTGCAGATAACAAGCAGCTACACTCGTCTGCTGACTCCTCTTCACCTAAAGCAATACTTATCGTTCTTAAACACACTGCTCCTGTGAAACTAATTATTGCACCGGCTTTCTGCTGCTGTGTCGCTGGACCAGCAACGTAAAGAATACAAAGGATTTTCAACCCAGCCAGTCCTCTCGTGATTTTGACTTCTCGCTCTCAGACTCGCTCGGGTGACGGTTCAGCAGCAGATCCTTGAATGTTAAAAGCACCGTTGAAGAGTCGATATGAGTCATTTCCCCTCTTATAAACATCAACACCAACAATGGTTCATATTCTGAAGAGAAACATCTCATAATACAAACAGGAGGGGTTTTATTTATTTTTTTGCACCATGTACCAAAAAGGAATTAAAATGAATAAATAAAGGTGATCTACCTTGCTAACTCGAGAGTTGCTGGTCGTGTTTATTAAATACTAATTAATAATCATGATGTGACGACCCTGCGGTGAAGGTCTGCTTAGCTTTAGGCTTAATACACCTGAACGCACCTGAGCTTACTGAAGCTTGAATTAGCTGCTTATTCACAGGCTAACGAGCGCCTGATACCTGCAATGGAAGAACTCCATTACCTCCAGTCCAAGAGGAGAAATCAATACATCAGCTGGTCACGAGGATGCAGGTGGAGGTCTGGACGGAGAAGTTATATCAGCACATCTCTGGAAACATAAATGTAAATAAAATGTGGCTTTTATTTTGGCGGGACTTTGCATGCATCTGTGTTTTGTAGAGATAGTTTAGCTTCGACTTGCTGGCGCTGATTGAAATCTGATGGATAATTTATGTTGTCGAGGTGAGCCTGTGATTTTCCAGGGGAGCAGCCGTCTACGTGCTCCGCTGGCCACCATGAATGATTAATACGTAAACATTATTCATTATTTTCCCTCATAAATTTAGCTGGTCGTTAATTCTACCGGCCTCATCGTCCTGTAGAGAGGAAGGACAGCGGATGAGTTTCAGGCCGACTGGAAAACGGGCGCGGTGTGATTTTTACTGTAACCTGTTCAGTTCAGGCTTTTCGTCTAATGCGGTAAACATGCTGTTGACATTCTCAGTCCAGCGGTTTGAACTAATTAGCTGCTAATTAGGCTGCGTCTGTGTTGTCCTCTGAGAGCGTGTTTCTCTGTGTTTTTTTTTTTGTTTTTTTTAAGGAGGAAGCAGCTGATCCGACGTGAGAGGCTTTTGACTGAAATAAGAGGAGATTGATTCTCCTGGTTGATGAAGACTCTCCGACTGAGAGTTTGATTAGACGGATGCACTTAACATGCAAAACCAAACAAGTGTTTTTAATTTCAGAACACGAGAAATGACTTGAATCATCTTTTTTTATTTTTATTTTTTAAGTAAACAGTTTTTCTGCAACATATTGAGCTGTTGTTTGAGAAGTTTTTGCACAAGACAGTTTTTTTTTACAAATCTGATTACTTGTTGGAGAGTATAAGCTGTGCTGGGATGTGTTGTTGTTGCTGCTGTTACATTAAATGTCAAAATAAAAGCGTCCTGCTTCATTTTTATGTTCCCCTGCCACTAATCTTAATTAACCATGATGCATTTCTTCTGTTGTTTTTTCCCCCACTGCATAGAATGAGATCCTGAGATGGATTTGTGGCATCAAGGCACCTTACTGAAGGGAAATACTGATTGTTTGGACGTCAATAATGTGTAAAAATCATTAAAGCAGGAGCCTGTGTTTCTTCTGGCTGTGGATCAATACAGGTGCATCAGTTGGACGGCCTATAAATAACCCAGTTTGAGGTTTAGCCTGTGACTGGATGATGGGATGAGACTTTTCAATAGTGGAAGTGATATAAAAGCTTCAAAAGACCAACTCAGCGGGGAGTCTTGGAAAGGTTTTGACCCAAAGGTGCATTATTTTCCATGCATGTGTGTTCGCCAGGTGCTTCCTTCCAGTTTTATTTGGACCTGACTCCAGATCAGCTGCAGAGCCGATATACATCATTAACCGGAGACGCTTCTGTTCTTGGCTCCTGTCGTTCAGTTTGAAGTTTCCAAAGTTTCCCTGAGCAACATTAATTGACTTTTAACTGACTTTGCACAGGGCTTGTTATCATCATCTTGGATGTGCTGACTGCAGCTCACACGGCTCGTGTATAAACTCGGCCCTCTCTGCGCTTCTGCATTAGCACTTTAAAGCACCACATCTGTTGGCTGCCAGGGCAATTACTGCCACAGATATGATGATTTCACATGATTTTTTTTACACGGAAAATGCTCCAATTTTTTATTTTTTTCTCCTTTAAGGGAGGAATAATGATGGAGCTGTTGTACTGTTGTCCTGAACATGGTGCTTTATTTGTACTGACCCACATTTCCTGTTGGTTTGCCTCCGAGGACTTGGCTTTGTTTTCAGGGTTGCATCTCTCCGTCTGGCCATTTCAAACAAAAAAGGCCTTTTTCTAAACAAAGCCATATGCTGCGCCGGAGTCCTTTCTGCCTCCATCACTCAGAAACACACAAACAAGCACTTTGCATTTTGCAGCACTCACGGTGAAGAGCTACAGCTGAATCAGCTGAGCCAGTCGAATGATGAAAATAACATGTCGGCGTCCTGTCAGGATTCATGACGGTCTTTCAGGATTAAAGGATAGTTCTGGTGCTGGTGGTCATTTCAGCCTTTGTCTTATCAATAAGACTTTATAGTAGCTTTGATATCTGCTGTGACTGACAGCTGTGAGTTAAAATATTTGACGCTAGCAGTCAGACTTTTTTTTTCTAGAGGCGATAAATATTTAAATAAAATGATTGTGGTAACTACAAAAATGAGATCCAAGTTGTAATATTAATTATTATCTTTTATCTTTTGTCCAAGCTGGCAGTGATGGGGAAATATTTGCTGTAATTTAAAAGCTTCCTCTTATCAAAACAACATCTGACCGTGTCCAACTCTTATCACCACATCAGCAGCAGCATATTAGCAGCTCTGTACCGTCACCAGCGTGAGGAAACCACTCTGAGCCTTGTTTTGTTGCATGAATCACACAAATCTGACATTTTCACCAAAACTAGTCTAGTAGCATCTATAATTATTATAAATTAATCTTTCTTTTTTATAAAAGTTGGATTTGGTAAAAAAATCTCAGGAAGAATCTAATCAGTGAAATTGGCTGCAGACGTTGTGTTTTGACCTCGACAGACGAACAAGACTTTTAAATCCTAAATTAGAAGCTGCTCTCACATCCCAGGACGCATTAATATTAAATCTGACTCTGCATGAAGAGACTGCATGAAGACCTCATTTACTTCTGGAGCCATAAAAATGAAAACCAAACAATTACACAAAATTATTGATAATTGCAAACGCCGATATGGATATTAGACTTTTTAACTGGCGCACGTCATGCATTAAAATGTGGATTCTTATTCAAATATATTTGATTCTTTAAAATCTATGGTTTATGTGAACTACAAAGCTTTTCAGCCTCAATGAAGAATTATTTTCTGTTTGGTTCATAACCCTCTCAGGCTGCTTGTTTTTGGATAATAACTCATACCTGTCCAGCACTAACAGACACATGACGTCACACACCTTGCAGCTAAACAACCAGATGTTTCTCTAAGAAGAAAATAACTAAAACCAAACTGAATATTGGATTTACATTCATGAAAAGGCCAGAAACATGCTAATAACCCTGTTTGTAATGCGTCAATCAATTATTCACAAAGTGAAATCTGATCCTTTCCAGATGTTGAAAAATAAATGCATCCATCTCACCAAGATACACATGCAACCTTTACTTCTCCTGAAGGTAACGACTGATGCACCACTGAAAAATGCACCAAAACTATCAAGTTTCTTCCTGTTTTATTAAAGCGAGAAGAAAAATGATGAAAAGATGGACACAAAAAGATGGAAAACGGTTGCTTGTTTGCTTGTCAAGGTAAAAAAAAAAAAAAAGGATCTCGTATACGTCCGTAACAGATCAGGGTGTCATTGAAAACTTGGCAGCAAGGCTCTCTCTGCATCGTAATTTCAACAAGCGCAGGAGGAGAAAGCTGCCAGTTCAGACTGCTGTGATGGATGAGGCTGCCTCCTTCTTCCACCTCGCTCATGTAATTGAGGCTTCAGACGTTGTCACATGGTTCAGGCCAGAGAAGGGTAACGGTTACGGTAACGGTAACGGTCAAAGGCAGCGCCGGAAACTTGTGCCCAAAAGGTGAATCTAGACTTAAATACATGCAGGAGTTTAAAGAACAGAGGATTCATTACCTGTAAACTGACTTTAAATGGGATGTAACATGCACATTTATCTGGTACTGTCCCTTTAAATAAAAGTCGTAAGAATTTTTGCTTCTTTTCTCAAATACATGTTCGAGCCTGAATTTGATCTATAATATGAGACGTAAACAACATGTTTGTGGACGTGTGGAAACAAACAATCTGAGATCCACGAGGAAGCAGAGGTCACGTTTGACACGTTGACGTAGACATCCGACATCATAACAGCGTCAAAATGACAAAAAGCATATTACGTCCCCGTTAATAGAGAACTATTTGTCCCTCCCTGATAAATCATCCATCCTTTGTGTCATTTCTAAAGGTGTCATATGTGGCCATCGTCATGCTAACAACACGCGTGCTGATCGACAGAACGACGATTAAATATTTACGTTATTGCAAACGAGTCATGATGAGTCAGCTTTTCTTACTCTGGCACACAGACGGCATCCTAATGGAGAAAACTGTCCAGACTGGCCTCTCCAAAAAAAGAAAGTGTGTTGGGACAAGGACACCTTTAAATATGAATATGTGACACCTGAATATGCTGCCAAATACGCATTAACACATTTGCATCAGTGATAATTAATTAATATGCACCAACTGTCACAGCAACTGCATGTGCTGTAATTATGTTTGTTGCTAAAATAATGAAATGGACGTGTTTAATTAACTAAATCCCTCATAATAATCTGATTAATGCGACTAGTCAGTGTCAAATCAGAGGATTTCTTTTGTTAAAACCAAAGAAGAAGAAAACATTTCTTTCCTGTCCAGCAAAGGCAGACATGATTTGTACATCTCATTGTTTTATTCATAGCCGCCATGAGTCTTTCTCTGTGGCGATTAAAATGCACCGCACGCTTCAGACGTCACACATTTCCCATAAAGGCCTTTATAATCTGAACTGCACTGAGTCCTCGATAAGGAGATCAGATAAGAAACTAGCAGGGAAATGTGAAGAAACGGAGCAGAGGTCCGTGTTCTGGAGGGTCCGATGAGACGCACCCGAACCCGCGTGTGAAACCTGAGCCGTCTTATTATCATCATCTCTCTCTGCGTCCGTATACATTATCTGGATAGTGATGACATCTGGTATTAATTAGCGGTCTCGTTATCTCGATTCGGCCCACAAATGTGGTGAATCTCAGGTACTTTCAGACTGCGTTTATTTATACTGAAACAAGGTGATCAGAGTCACGCTTCTGAACGCTTCGTCTGCTTCCTTCTTGTGATGACGTCAGATTGATGCCTACAAACGGTCATCCGTTGGTAGTCTTTGTTGCTACGGTTGTTGCTACAGTTGTTGCTACGGTTGTTGCTAGGCTTGTTTTATTGGTTGTTTACGTTTTCCATTCTCATTTTTCGGATCAGATTCAAATATGTACAAATACATTTGAGAAGCTTCCTTTTTACTATCGTTTGTTTACGTAGCATCCCGAGCTGCCTGAAGTTAACCAATCAGAGCAGAGTGTGTTCATTAGGGGGCGGGCCTTAAAGAGACAGGAGCGCAAACGGCCTCTTTCAGAAGAGGCTGCATAAAGAGCCAGTATAGAGAATAAATAAAAAAACGTCACGTTGGGCGTGGTTGCAGGCGCAATCATTGCTGACATTTGCACTCTTAACTTGTTTATTGTCATATTTCAGTCATTACTGATTCTTTAATGGTATCTAAATGCTAAACACACTTTTTACATGAGCAGGTCTTTTTGACTGCTTCAGCCTCCAGCTGTGCTCATCAGTCAGTGCAGGATAATCTGGCATTTAGCTGAAATTTTTCTTGTCCGAAAATGTGATTGATTGTGGCATTGTTTACACGTCTTTACTGATGCCCGTCGATGTTTGATGAGGGCAGATTAACCACCGCTCGGCTTGTCTTTCTGCTGGTAAATAGCGGCTCCAACTGTGAACATGTATTGGTTATTGGAGGACACCCAAGCCGTTCAGACACACAGAGACAGATATGATGAATTCAGCCAGATCTCCAGACATAGTGAGTATGAAGGAGAAAGCACGGGCCATATGCCACACTTCATAGGCTCTATTTAGTAGCTGTTGTCGTCGAGGATCAAAGCTTTCGCCATTACGCTCCGTTCCAGTGAGATTTCAGTGCTGAGCAACTCTCAGCTCAGCTCAGGGATTAGGCCAGCCTTGAATTTAAAGGGGTGGGGGTGAATTTTAGCCTACAGGGGGTGGCATGTTTCTATTTATGGCATGAGCTGCATAAACTAAGGCTTGGTGTCTTGCAGGCATTCACTGGAGTCTTGGCCCTGTTTTGAGAAGAAATACTGCGGTAAAATGATGCATAAATGAGCTTCATGCAGGTTGTTTTTACTTCAGTTATTCAGCATTATGAAGGGAAAAGGATAATTTTTCCAAGAATACTTATGTGTTTCTTTCTTGTCAGATACTCCAAACTATTTCAGGTGTATCTGTGATGCGTCGACTGTATGTGTCGCTCTTTCTTCTTCATGCCTAAGTCTTTATAATTAATGGGAGCCATGCTGCGCTTGTGTGTTTGACTGTCGTCTTGTGTGAAACGCAGGTGTCACCAAGATCATCGGGGCCCCGGGGCCTTGTGTCACATCCACCAATCATACCGGGGCTAAGTGCAGATCAACCAATTACACACCAGCTGTGCACACAGAGGGAAGGGAGGGGGGGGGGAGAGGATGCAAATGATGGAGAGACACAGAGAGACAGAAATGTGAGCAGGAATGGCATGTTTCCCTTTTTCTATTAATAGTTAAATGTTTGGTAGTGGAGTGACTCGATCTCGTATTCAGCTGCTTTTCTCTCTTCTCACTTTTCTTTCCAAACTTTATTCATGTCATAAAGCCACAGAGGCAGCATTTAACGAAGCTATAAAACAATATTACATCATAACAGATGTTGGATTTAGGCAGTTTTCAGAAAATAATGGCCACTTTTCCCAAAAAAAAAAATGTAGATAATTCTTTGGATTTTCTGGATTATTAACTGTGGCAAAGCGGCAACAATAAAATATAGTTGTTGTTTTTTTATTTACATCTGGATTAAGTTTTTAAGTAGTAAACACAACACTATAATCACCTTTTAAGTCACGTTGAAGCTCGTTAGCAAACAGTTGATTACTTGTACATAATTTATTTACCAATTTCATCAATGCATCATCCTAAAAGCCAATTTAAGAGATTAAGTGCAGATTAAATACAGGAGATACAGGTGTATCAGATACAGGTGTATCAGATACAGGTGTTTAGGAGCTTTACAGGTGTATTTCACTACTTTAACCCAAACTGAAATATCTCAACACCTTCTGGGGTTGTCATAACATTTCTTAGACATCAATGTTCCCCAGAGATCAAAGTTTTCACTTATTCTGTCAAATATGTTGAGACAAACGTTTATATGAATGATGAATGATTCACACAAGATGAAACCTGATGTCTTCATCGGATGGATCGTTGTAACATTTGTTCTTTGATGATAACGAATCTTTGTTGTTTCATTTAATACCAAATACCTGAATAGCCAACACGCTAAACTAAGATAGCCAACATACAGTTTATACTACAGTATATCCCAGTAGCTTTAGCTGTGAATATGTTAAGTGAATGTTGCTAAATGATGTCTCTTGTCTCTCGCTTCTGTTTTAGAGCGCCGCACATTTAAAATTCAAGTGAACCAAAGCAGCTCGTATCTACCTGTGATAACACACGAGCACCTGGTTGTCAGACTGATAGCAGCTGCAAAAAAAATAACATTAAAATAAAATAAAAAATATCAACCACGTTTTATGTGGTTTATTATTTTGTCCTTCATCCCTCATAGATAATGTTGAACATGTGTCAAAGGTAGCGTGTGTGTGTGTGTAGGTATGAACACGCATTCAATGAATCATATAAACTGCACGGCTGTGATGTCCACCTGCAGAAGATGCACGCCGCCGTCTTCAATATGCACACGATGCAGTCAAATGATACAATCACGTGTTTCATAGAGAAAACGCATATATACAGCACGATTTTATATATATATACTAAAATACTAAAGAGGCGCCTCTATTGTTCCTCTATTGGTCCTATAATATTTCTCTCATTCCTGCAATAAAAAAAAAAAATCCTATTTAAAGATTCATGCAGCTGCCTCTCATTCGCTCAATAAATAAACACTTAATAGAATGCTAATTAATATTTAATCATAACTGTGTTGATTTAGACATGATTTCTTTATTTTTTTTGCCATTCATGTACTTTGCGGTTGAAATGGCTTTTTTTAGATACGTGTTGCTAGTTCCCACAATGCATGAAATACTTTAAACGGTGGTCCGTGTGCAACCGTCCAGGTGAGACTTTCCTAAAATATGCACCTGTATCCCCTCGTATTTCACCAACATTGCGTCTCCTCCGCCCCCGTCTCCGTCACTCCTCTATTGAGTGAAGCCGTTCACGAGGAAACGACTATAGACACGTTTGATTTCTGATGTCGTAGAAGCAGTTTGGTGAATCGGCATGAAATAGCTGTCAGCAGGTGTTCGGACTCCTGGCAAGAAGCAGAAAGGTTATTTTTCTTTTCCACTGCAGCACGACTAAACGCTTTCAATAATAGTTTTGTCCATTGTTGGAAGTTCTTCGCCTGTAAGCACTTAACTATGAATCCTTTGATTCATCTTTAATGGCTGAACTTTGAGAAGAGGTTTGGGTAAATCCATCAAGTCTCTTGTTCTTCTGTTAGTGTTTGTATGACTCAGCTGTGTGTGATTGAGCTTTTATGCAGGTTTGTGCTCAGCAAAGTGAATGAGATGCTACACGCGGCCCTGTAACCTCCTTCAGTGCAGATTTGTCTTTATTTTGGACCTGTGACGTGTCTTTTTTTTAGGACTTAAAGGAGGCAGGTTTGTGACTTAGTTCTGTTCAGACGTTGACAACATATGAAAGGAAGTGAGTGCTGCTGACTCGACTCTTGATAGGCGAGTGTAGATCCAGGATCAATCATCTTCAACTGTGCAGTGTTGCTGCTGAGAGGTTGAATCTCCTCCTGACTGTCAGATGTGATTAGGACTCTCTCTGGCTGCTTTTGTGCGGGTGTTAGTGCTGATGTGCATGTGTCAACTGTGCTGTCCATCACACAACAACGAGGATATCTGGGGAAGGGCAGGTTATTCTCTATCTCGGGCACTAAACCCGTCTTCATTCTGATGTTAAACTTTCTTGGTGTCCCCTCCTTTTGGTTTTAGCCACTCGGTTCGTTCTTGTGCATCAATTTAAATCATCTTGTGAGCCGCTGCTGTCGGATCTGATCGGCACCAACGTGTGTAAAATATCTTAAGGTTGAAAGTACACACCGCTGCAGGAAATAACACAAATAAACTGTTTAAAATGTTTAACTTTAAAAGTGTGATATGGTCTTATTGGAGTTATTTAACATTAAATTACCTTATTCTGAAATAGCAGGGCGATCCTTTAACACTCAGGAAGCATGAAAGAGACCCACCGATGACCATTCACACACACACACATACACACACACACACACATGCTGAAAAGTGCTATTAGTCAATATTAGTCTAACAGACAGACACAAATGGTTAAATCTGCATTTGAATAATTAAACAGAACAGCATTTATTCTCCTCCAGATTCGGAGGCGCCTGTCTGCTGTTGTTTGGTGCTCTGCAGGGTGCAGCTCAGCCCTTTGTGTAATGGGACTAACAACTCTGATAAATGTAATGAGAAACAATTCATCATGTAACACCGCCAGCCTGTCACACAACGTAATCTATTGATCCCAACAATGTTGAATCTGAAAACATATTGCTTTCCTTCTAAGAATAACGATATCTGCTCCTCTGTTTGTGTTCAACTGGCTTCTTGTTATTTTGCTGTGAAACAGATGCAATATGTTCAAGGATGTTTTGCAGCTCACTGAACAGTCTGGGTTTTTTTTTAATATTATTTTTTCAGTGTATTTTGGCACAAATGTTCATCGTGTCAAATGGTGGCTCATATAACAGTCTGTCAAAAGGACGATTTCACCAAGATTGGGGGTTTTTGTTCGTTATGTCACTAGATGGAGGAGTTAGAAAAAACAACTCATAATATTATATTATTATATAGATTATGTACTTCCTGGCACATGTACCTAGTTGTGCAAAGAGGGTTTATTAGTGATGTTCCTGTTTAAGATAATCTGACTAAAGCGTTTACCTGTTTGCTCATAAACTGGAATTAGCCTTTAAAACTGATTTATCACCACATATTAAAGGCTAACCTGCACCGTTTTCCTGCTCTTCCCTCGGGTCACATCACATTACATCTGTTCCCTTCAGGTCGTCCATGTTCTCCTTTAACACTGTAGAGCTTCCAGTGATGTAGCTGCACGATGGAGCTGAGAAATTAGAAAAGAGCAGAGAGAGAGAGAGAGAGAGAGAGAGAGTGAAAGAGAGGAAAGAGAAAGCCAGTGACAGCAGCTTTAATCACGAGAGCGCAGGCATTTGTTCTGTCAGCAGAAAAGAGACAGAACGAGCCTGTTATGAGCGCGCCTGCCTCTCAGGACTCGAGTGTCAATGCAAATATGCGTTAAGGTGAGAAACACTGCGATGAATGCAGCACCTGGACGGATGTGAGGATTCGTCTTATTGTCTTATCACTCCCCATCCTCCTGCTTCTAGTGATGTTGGCACAACTGGCAGCAATCGTTTACACCCAGTGGAAGATACTGATGGATGCACATTGACCTCTTGGGCTCCCTGAAGAGTGGGGCCTTGTCTTATGTAGTTATATGTCTCTGCTGAGTTTTAAATCACGCTGTCTGGCTTTGATTCAGCTATAAAGGTTGTTCTGTTAAGTGTTAAGGTGTTAAGGTTAGAGCCATACATCTGTGTGTTGAAGTGTATACAGCCAATGCTAACAGCTCTATGAGGATATATTGAGCTAAATGCTGAAGTTAGCGTGAGAACAAGCTCACAATGACACCACTGATATGCTGCTGTTCACCGCCTCTGTTTAGCAAGGTGCAAGCAACATGCTAATATGTGCTAATTAGCACTAAACACTGAGAGGATTATCATTAGTTTTGCAGGTATTTAGTCATTAACCAAAGTATTGGTGTAATTAAAGATTTCACCTGATGATGGCGCTAGATTATATTTCAGGTATTATGAAAGTGATTCCAGTTGATGCCTGATCCAAACAATACATAAGACATTTAATGAAAGTCCACCAAGAAGTAGAAGTCAGTGGATGACCATCGTTTTTAGGTTTAAGCTCAACTTTAAACAGGATTAGCATTAGCAACAAATATAAACATGGTTATAAATGTGTTGCATTGTCAGACGTACACGAGGGAAAAGTGTTCGCATGCAAATAGGTCACGCGCAGCCCAGCAGTTGATAATGGTCGTTTCACCTCAACCAATCGCAGAAAGGAGCTTACGGAGGAGTGTTAACGGCAGGAGTTCAGAGCTATGGATTATTCTCACTAATGGTTAAAACCTTCTGCAGCGGCAGCAGCCTATAGCGCATTGCAGGGACTCCACATTTTATATTCATGAAATGGGCTGAAGACGGGAAAGAAAGCGGAAAAAGAGACGACTGAAAGGGAAGGACTCGTCCGCCGCCTCCCATTCACGCTTCAAAGACCCTTCAGTTGCTATAGAAAATTAGGCTATCAGCCTTCGGTGGGTGGTGCGGATCAATGAACGGGCAGATTCATGTATTCATGTGTTTGAAATGGCGATAATTCAAAGCACTTGAAACTCATTTGAATGATTTCAGATGTTATGGAGTTTGATTGCTTCAGGTTATTTTTGCCTGTTTGTCACACATCAAGGTTGCAACGACAAGGCTGGAACAATTATTTGGAGTAATTCACGTAATCCTTGACCTCAAAATTTAGTTTCATTGAATTGTTACACAACAGGCGATAATCAGTGGGAACAAAAGGGAAAAGAAAGCATAAGATGGGCACTAAGAAATCCTTGAAAATATCATAACTTTGGGAACAATTCAGTTTGAAAGCAGCCAATCAAAACCCAGAACCTGCCCGATCGCCCGATTTTTAATTTGAATTTGGGCGACTGATTTATTGGAAATAAACCAAACAGCCCAAAATATACAAACGTTGGCCAAATGATCACAAACACACTTTGTACCTGAATAAAATCTGTTTGGGTGGAAAACTGCCAATCTGGCAACACCTCTGCTGGACTTGAAGGTGATTTTCTATATTTTTCTTTTTGTCAACAAATTTCATGCAGAGCCAAACCAGTAATTAATCGATCCATACAAGTCTAGTTTGTGTGTGTGTGTGTGTGTGTGTTGATTCATCTCTGTGTCATAGACCTCTGTTAATGTCCAAAAACTATTAAAAACATGTGGATGAGCCGCAGTGTAACAAAAAGTTTGAGAGTCAACACAGTTTCAGTCTCCAGAGAGTAGTTCTGTGTACTGCAGAGGCCACTAGCTTGCTGTGTTGTGTACTAAAACTAATCTTTCTACCATGAAGGGGATAATTCTTCTGTTTACCTCACGATTTGTCACAGCGGAGAATAATAAAATATTTCTCATTGTAATACGTTTCCATATTTGTAAAATCTGATTCACTGTTTCAGTCTTCAAGGATTGATAACTCAAACTTGCCTTCCTTGATCATATTTCATTGTCTCACGGTACCCAAAGCAACACAAACACACACTTCTGATGCTGTTTTCGGCCAGGTAAATGTTAAACACCTACCTGGGAGGCCTCCTGGAAGGCCAGGCCCAGATTTTGGGGCTGGCATCGGCCTCGAGCCTTTAGTGAGGAGGACACAGGATGCAGCGCTCTGCAAAACAAATGAATTTCGCCGCAGTAAATGTCATGTGTATGAAATCAGTGAGGAGGCCAACCTGGTTGAGAGCTTACTGTGTGTGTGTGTGTTATGGGAAGGTTGGCGGCAGGAAACGAGTATTTATCATAAAACACCAGGACTGTTTCCTACTTACAACCCACAGTAATCCAGCCTGGAGCAGCCGCTGAGATTACAAAGAACACACAGCAGCACAGACACACACACACACACACACACACACACACACACATAATACATGTATGCACCATCCTGGGGGTATGAAAGGGGAGTGCTGTTGCAGCGGGTTCCACTTGGTCTGCACAGTAAGAGATGGCTGGTGGCTATAGGAGCCTGACACTAAAACAACATACGTATGTAGCTCATATAGCTGCACTGTTCCTGCTGCAGAGTAACTATAAAATATATTCTCCTCAGTGAACTAATTGATTTCACTTCTCGCTGTGTAGCCTGCAGGTGTGACCAGGTTCAGTCTCTTTGAGTTCAGTGTGCCTGTGGGCACATAGAGGAGGCTCAGATCAATAAGAGAATTATTATCTACACACATTTTTTTATTAGGATTACTATATTACTCATCGTCCTCCTGCAGGAGCCTCTGAACTCAACCCATCTTCACTGATGCTACTAAATATCAGCCAAAGCAGTGAGGTGTGATACCTGAGGAGGTGCATGTTGAATCACGTCTGCAGAGGAAAACAATCACCCTCCACAAACCGTCTCCTGCCTCCATTAAAATCGTTTAGCGTACGTCTCGGAGGGCGTTCGCCTGCGTCAACCAGAGCCGCTTCTTAAAGATTAAAAACTGTGTACTTATTCATCTCTTACAAGAGCGTAATGATATTTGGCTTTTTTAACAGCTTAGTTGAAGGAAGATGGTCCCTTTGCAATATCACGTCTGACAAGCAGAACGCACCGACGAATGCAGCTGATGTGCTAATGTTCAACTGCAGGACTTTAAAGAAATTCCCAAATCAAATAAACACGGTGTTAATAAGTTTGGTGCTGACTCATTATTATTATTATTTTATTTCCATAGTGGTGGAGCTTAAAGACGAAAACGTCTGTGAGTCCAGAGAAGACGAAATAACTGCAGCTGAACGTCCTTTTTTTTTTAGCTTCCTCCAGAGATTTCAACTAAAAGCTTCAGAAAACTAATTTTCTGCTCGAAAAGTCGATAAACAAAAAAAAACATTTCTGAGAATTTAATAGACTGAATGAAAATAATTGAAAGATTAATTAATCATTAAAAAGAGTATAAAAAAACCTTTGAAAACGATGAATGAGTGAATAAACAGGGTTTGATATCCTCATGTCAGATATCTTTACATGACACAATAATCTCATAATAAACTCATCATAATCATTCATCTTGTTTGCAGCAGTTTATTGCAAAAAAATATCAAAAGACTTAATAATTATTCCCAATTGCTTTTTTTGATAAGAGCTGCTTAAAGGCCTTCCTGCCTGAAGGTGCCTCTCCGTCTGCAACAATGAGGGTCGTGTTTTGTGTGGTATTATCCTGGTAAAGATCCCCTTAAGGAAAGCTTTATTCGTTGGCCTTTATTGCCAACGTACTCAACGTGTATTGTGGAGATTCCTACATGGAATAAACAAAGCGTCCATACAACAAACATGCATTTCCAGCCGTATCCTCAAAACAAAACAAGTGTAGAGTTAAATGAGGCCAACGGACCAACCAGGGATGCTGAAGAACGAGCGTCCTGCCTGCACGGCTAGCATGCGTTAGCATTTTCAGGCCACTTTTACAGTATCAGTAAAGTATATTTCCGACTTTTACTGAATGAATGCATTAAAAAAACTCTTTCAAACGAGTGTTTTGAGACGTGTGATACGTGATTCGCTGGATTAGATACGACTCTGTGGTGTTTCTGCTGTCTGCGTACGTTCAGTTTGATTTTTACCACCACAGTCACGGTTGCGACACACGAATCGTCTACCAGTCAGGATAAGTGTCTCATTAGGGTCATATATATCGTACTGTATGCACACCTGGTTCCCGACAACCTCAAAGCTTCGCTGATCTGTAATTTGTAGGTTGATCAGGACTAAACAGCTGGACGTAATCTGCTGTGTCGGCTGTCGTAACCACCTGTGACACGGAGCTTTAGAAATCTGGGCGGGACCAGATGAAGGAGGAGACGATGTCTGTCGGCTCTGACGCAGAAGTAGAAATTGCTTTTCCCCTGAGAAGCGTCGCTGCCTCAGTGAGCCTTTCTCTTGGGTTGCTGCAGGGCCTCGTATCCCCTCTGTCATTTCTTGTTGCTTCCTATTTGCTTCATTTTCTTCACCCTGCTTTTTCCCTCCATCTTGCCTGCTCTGGTGCTTTGGCTGCTTATTGTCTCGGTTAAATCACCCTGCGTCCTTAACTCTTTCCTTATTTCCCCTCCATTTACCGCCTGGCTGTGGAAATCAATAACGTGCCTTCGCCAGACCTCAGCCATTTAATTTGACATTTGATCCAGTCGTAGATTATTTATGTGGAGGAGATACAAATGAATTCTTTCTCCCTTCTTTCGTCCTCCCCTCTTTGCTCTGGAAGTGTGCTTATGTAAGCCACCATGTAGTAATGCCCACAGGTTACAGCGATTGGTGACGCTACCCAGTCATTGCCGG
The DNA here is from genome assembly GCA_036937835.1 of Pampus argenteus. Lineage (NCBI taxonomy): Eukaryota > Metazoa > Chordata > Actinopteri > Scombriformes > Stromateidae > Pampus > Pampus argenteus. The sequence continues at coordinate 2,085,644 of CM072874.1, read as the reverse complement.
AGCTGTGGTCTCAATTCCCATTTCAGGTTGTATGACTAATATCCTGCATGACTAGTCACATGCATCCAGCTCTACATACAAACTAAGGCAATTGGCAATTTAGATGGAGCCTCACACAGTTATTGTGTCCCAGTTGGTTCAGATTCAAATCTGAATGACTGCAAGCTTGTGTCTGTGATGCTTGTTCTTACAGAGGAACAATTATCTTTACAATGATGAGGATTTTTAGGATATGTGAAGTTTGTGTCTTTATACCATAGATTAGATAATCTGGGTGTGTTTGATGTTAATCATAAAAGTATTTTATTATCTTTTTTAACCTGTGAAATGACTCCAACCTCATAAAAAAACCTCCTAAGAACTGGACACTTTTCACATTAAAATGCATTTTAATCATTTAACTTCATACAGCTGAATCAAAATCAAACTAATAACAATAATAATATTGTGTACTGTAAGCTGCACTATTATATAAGATATTATATATATATAACTCTAAAAATTTAAAATGTTTAACGTCTTTGAGTTTAGATGAAAAATGATTTTTATAATCAGCAAAAAATTTTAGTTAAAAAAAAAAAAACACCTCTAGACACAAATCTTAAGCAAATTTGGTCAAAGTAATCGAAAAAAGCCTCAAAGTGCCTGAAAGGATAAATTTTTAATGAAGCGTCCTCAGGGTGGAAATTGAATTTCACGCAGGGGGATAATCACTGCTGCTGCTGCGTTGCACACACGCAGCTACAATCACTGTTTGTGTTTGACGCGTAACGTTTTTAAGATAACTTTTCATAGTACTGCTGCTGCTTGTCTGTCTATCATGTTGAAAGGTTTTAATAAGCCTTTCTTCCATTGCTTCCACCATCTATTGTCACTATGAACTCTCAAAGCTTCGGCTTCCTGCCTGATTGAGCCGACCAGCAGAGTTAAATGTGACGTAATGCTGTGAAGGAGCCGCATGTTTGCTACGCGGCTACAGCAGCTGCAGCATCCAGGACCTGAAGCTGTTGTTGTTGGTTCCCTGACTGTTCCTGAAGAGCCACCATGAGGTGAGAAATCGAATGTGACGATTAAACCTCGTCACTTTGGTGACCCCTGACCTTTCATTCAGCTCCAACCTCTCGCTTCAACTTTTGATTGTTTGCACCTGTTGGATGGATTGCCATAAAATATATATATATAAATACAGACGTTCAAACATGATGAAAAGTAATAATGTTGATGTCATCAAGGGCCATCATCACGGCAAAATTAAAAATTGTCTCAAATTTTGGTTTCATGACCAAACACCCTCTAAACTAATCAGCTGTACTTTATGCTCGGTGCTGATTAGCAGAAAGTCTCTTTGTTCTCGTAAACTCGTCTTATGTTTGTGTTTATAGAAAGAAAGGAAATATACGCTAACGCTAAGTCATTTATCAGAATGTCGCTGAAGCTGTCGAGTTGATAAACGAACTTTCAGTGACTTTTAGAGGATTTAATCACAAGTAAATAAGGTGACTAATCCTGTTGTTGTCGGACATGGTTCAATGTTTTAATGCAGTAAAAAGCATATTTACAGCAGTGAAATTATGTTAAAATATCTTTATTTTCTTGTGAAAAACAAGAAAACCAGAGCTGGAAATTGAATCCTCACGTCGGCTGACAGCAGAGATGAATCCTGTTGAGTTGCAAACTTGATTTTTTATTTTATTTTTATTTTTTTTTACTACATAAATAAATAAACAACCCACACATGCACATCGAGGACGGCAGCGTGTGTACGGGATTCCCTAACAGCGGTTGAACAACACTCACAGTCACCCCTGATGTGAGCAGGAAAAACCTACTGCAGGCTTCCCATCTGTTCAACTCCAGAGTCATGGCAGAGATCCATCACACACACACACACACACACACACACACCTCATTCATAAAGTCGGTCATAGTGTGAGGGAGACCAGCAGCAGCGTTGGAGAACCTCCTCTGAAGTTTTTACATTTCGCTCAGTTTCCTGACTGTGTAAACTTCAGACTCTCTGCTCTCGTAGCGTTTCTATCATTTATTTCTTAGATTTATATTTGTGAGGCGTAACCTGGTGACTCTGTTGGATCTTCTCGGTTTTTTAGCTCTGAATGTTTTCTTAAAAGCAGCAAACATTTTGGGTTTTTATAAATAACTCCAACTGTGTGTCATTTGGCCTAAATGGAGCTGGAGCCTCTTGGTCACTGCACCAGTCGGTCACCCGTTGTTGTTGTTGTTGTTGTTGTTGTTGTCTTATAAAAGATCCGTTTACAAACTTATACTTAAACTTTGTCTCTACCTGTTATTTATATCATCATATACATCATGTCTCATTTATATGATGGCGTATTGTCATCAGATGATGGAGCTTCCTCTACAGCGAGCTTCTGTTGCGTATTTAACATACTGAGTTTAAGTATACAAGACGTTATTGGCGTCCATAACTTTGCATTTTTGCCATTATAATTTTTAAAAGGTGTCGATCATTTGAGTCTTTGGGGCAGATAATCCCGTTTCCGTGGCGACTTTTCTCTCTGCAAACGTAGATAAAAGCATGAAAACATGTTGACGGTCTAATTTGCACTTGAAAGAAAATCCATCAACGTTTATTATTATATATTGTTGCCTTTACTGGACTGGACAATAAGGATGTGTGACGTGTTTGTAGTCCGCTATAGAAACTCTCAACTGTCATATTTATATTTGGATTTTAGTATCACTTAATAAGACTGGAAGCTCCTGTGTACTTTTATTGCTTTAGATGCATCTCAGTTAAAACAATAAGAAAATAAAAGCAGCAGAGTTTACGAGGAATGAAGCTTAAATCATAAAACCGTCTTCACGCAACCGTCGACGGTTTCTCACCTGTTGAGACCAGTAAAAGACATTTTAGACTCTGCAAAACAGAGTCAGACATTTCATTATTTATTTGTAATATTTTCTGACATTTTATCGACCAAACTATCTACCGATTAATGGAAAAAATGATTTACATAAGCAGATTTATGGATAGTAGAAGTTATCAGTAGTTTTCTAACATTTGATGGTGCAACATCAGTTAACTGCATCTGTTAAGTCAGGATTTAAATGTGTGTTTTTTATTAAACTAGGTTAACTACTTTGCCTTTACTTACATCCAAATAAAGTGAAAAGTGCTTTCACTGGTTTGGTGTTCAAAAGGCCACCAACATTTCTGATCTGCTGCTGTTTTATTGGACGACCTCAAACCAGGAGAAACTTCCACATCATCTCTAAGTGCAACCAAAGCAAATATTTTCAAAGAGATGTACATTTGATGCGAACTCCAAGGACGCCAATTAGGAGGCGAGTGATCTGCTCAACAGTCCGTGGACGACCGTTGCGGTGCTCAGTAATAACCTTTGCTCATGTGGAATATGAATTACATTATTAATGACTTCATGATAAAGTATTGACACACTGGAATTGAATCAGTTTCTGTCAGCTGCATTTTTCTCAAAGGGTTTAAGTAAAATTAATCTTTATTGATCAATGCGGAGACACAGCAGATATAATTAGATATAGAAAATATGTTGTTTTTTTTTGACCTGGAGAACAAAATGTGTCTGATTTTTAACTCGACGCCACTTTTACCAAACTGGTAAACCGGGAGACTAAAGAGTACCAAATAACTCTTAACCATCATAAAAAAAAAACACTGATGAGGAGCAGAGACTCTGATATTTTCATTCTAGTAAACCACAGAAATGTCAGTTTTTATTTATTTGTGTAGTTATTGTTGGTTTCAGATGGTTTTAGATTATAACCCAACATCTACTTCTTCTGTTTAAACTTTCCAATCAATCAAAGCCCCTTTAATGTAATAAGATAATAAGATCAAATATGAGGGAATTACATGTTTTTTATATGTTTAGATGTTTGTTTTGTTTGTTTGGGTTTAAAGCCACCAGCTTTTTTTGTCTTTGATTGGAGAAAACAAATTTATTTATTTGTTGTTCTGGTTCCTGTCTGTCCTGTAGAGGGCGCTGAACACACTCATATATGTCGTTTTGGGAGTCATTGGACATATTCACACGTATTCATTGTTTATAGTTTATAGTTTCAGTTTGTATTTCAGTCCTGTTGTTTTCTGTGGAGGGAGGTCATGAGGCGTCTTTATCCCCACTATGACACCTTTCTGGAGGCCCTAGATCGCTCATCTCCAGGGCCTTTGCAGTCTCAAGAACCGCCGCAGCCCTCGCTGACCGGCTTCTCGATATCAACGTGTCACCAAATCTTGACGTCCCGTAACTCTAGAGGTCCAACCCTGAGCTTCCTGTTGGCTCTGTTCCTGTTCCTTCGGTTCTGAGGCCTCTGACCCGTTACATCCTTCGGTTCTGTATCCTGGTCGCCGTCCACGTCTGTCACATGATTATTAATCTAAAAGTATACGAAATATTTATTACTAACCTGAGCCATGTTTGTAATGCTCATGGATTAACTAAGCCAGGCTAAAATAATCCAGACATCCAGCTAACTCGGTGCTTTGAACAGTTAAAGGTTCAGTTTAACACCTTCATGTTGCTTTAAGAACCTTCTTAACGTTAAACACGTAGACGAATCGTTTACACTGAAATCACGTTGAGAAGAAAATATGAACGTTTCCCACGAGCGTTTTCTTGTGTCCACCATCTAGTGGCCATTGTGGGAACTGCAGTTTACGACCCTTTGACACCAAGAACATTTTCACCACTTTTTCTATTAATTTTCTCTTAGAAACATGTTTGTTCTGTAAGGAACATTTCTCTAACCTGTCTTTATGTGGTCCAGGTAGAAGTTTGATACGTTTGCAAGAATTTTTTTAAAATTTTGTTTACTGAATAATCAGGGTTTATTTATTTATTTATGAAAAATGGCTCCATACATGAAACTTAATGACACAAGAAAACCTGCAGATAAATATATCAATAGAAAATGTGCAATAACATGCATTCATATCACATCAAGCATCATATGTAGACATGGTGTGTTGTATGCATCTATAGCTTCAGCTGATTGGCTGTATGTTCATGTGTATCCCCTGAACTTTGTTGTTAGAGCCTCCAGAAACGAATAAAACGCATTAAAACATAATAAAAGCAATAAAGCTGATTCAGATTAAAGTAAATAATCGATAGTAAAACTCTTTAAACGCGTGTGACGTTTGACAGGAAGCCATTGACCTGTTTCATCACCATCCTGTTAACTGGAGCAGTTTAAGCATCTTTTCATCTGTAATCATCTTTTTTTTTGTGGAAGTTTTGCTGTTAAATGCGCTGCGGGGACTTTTTGCGGACTGACTGCGCCTCCTGCCTGCGCCGGTCGGGTAAAAAGGCGCATGTGATGTGAGTTTGAGCCGCATCCAGACGCACTGGCCGCCGCTGGCTGATGCTCCCCCCACCCTCCACCCTCCTCCCAACCCTCCACCCCTGCCTCATCTTGGTGGTGTTGTGCGCAAAATCTCCAGCGCCGGACGGACGGACGCAGTTTGACGGTACAAACAAGCGGCACTGCGGGGGGAAATCCAAGAAAACAGGCATCCAAAGCATCAGCCATGGATATTTAATGTGCATCTGATTGTTTTTTTCTTTTTTTTTTAACCCTGTGATGTTGCTTTTGCCCCGGAGGTGTTAATTAAACCTGCTCGATGTCTCTCATCAGTTTATAACCGAAACAAAATGAGGATTTCTTCCGGCGGCTGGTTTGTGTGGATATTCTCGGCTTTGTGGGGACCGACTATGGGAGCTTTCCCGAGCAGCGTCCAGATCGGTGAGTGAAAGATGCGAGCAGAAACATGAATCATGTTGCTGTCATTTAAACACCTCACACACGCTCAAAGTGCACATTCATGCTTTGGCTTCAATGTTTTCTTCTTTATTTTTTATTTTTTTATTGTTTGTTGTAGACATGATTATTAAAAACACCTAAAACGCTTCATATCTGCAGGCTGGAGTGTGTATCCCGGTGCACTGCAGCAGATCAGAGCAGCAAACTGTGTGTGTGAGTGTGTGTGTGTGTGTGTGTGTGTTTCCTATGCAGGCTGCCTGTGCATTGACTGCTGTTAACATTCTCACAGACTCTGTCATGGTGCCACATTGCCGTACAGCTGCATGGTTTTTGCACTCTTAATAATATTAATAATAATAATAATGAATAAAAAGGAAAAAGCATCTGTTTGCATTTTCACACCAGTGTTCGTCACGGGAGGAAATAAAAATGATGGATTCATGGTTTTCATTTCATTAGCAGGCAGATTGACGCGGCTGATTTAAAGGCAGGGAATAAAAAAGAAGGGCAAACTGTGACCTCCAGTTGTTCATCATCACAACCCTCCCAAAAAAAATCAATTATTAGAGAAGCAGCCGTTCACGCCGTTTATGGTAAAAATAAATCCTGAATTATTTAGAATTAAAAACCTTTATTTTATTTTTATTTTATTTATTTTTTTGAGGGTTTAGCCTCCACTGCATCCCGGCTCGTAGCAGAGTTCAGGCACATCAGAGTCAGACAGGCTGATGAAAAATGACAAGCTGTTCAAATGATTCTCCTTGTCCTTCTATATCAGCGTGATACTCGAACCCCCGGCCCCTCCAGCGGGGTCAAAGGTCAGGGTCTGTTACAGAACAGCACCCCTGGAACAGGGTGGGGGGTTCAAACCCGGCTGCAACCCGATGACGCTTAACATCATTTTGCTGCTGATTCAAGCAGAACTGTGTTTTTTTAAAATAATATATTTCTCTGCTGTTTTTCACATTAAAAGCACTTCTCATAATTGTTTTGCTGACTGCATTGCTGCTAATGATAGCAAACATTGTTGATGTAACAGCCGTGCCGTCATACTTCCTGTCACCGCTGCCGTTATCGACATGTGTGCAGCGTTTCATCCCTCAGCAGACTTTATTTCACACTTTACGTAGTTTTAATGAATCAACACTTATTATCAGTGTGAAAGTTGCCGTGTACACGTGTGTGTGTGTGTGTGTGTGTGCATCACAGAAACAAGTTTACACACACATTTATGGCATCATGAGAATTATTGATGCTGCTTTTCATTCATGTGTTTTTTATTTCTATTGAAGGCCGGCGATGGGCTGCAGTGTGTCCCAGCATGCATTGCTTCTTTTTCAATCCATCACATCCAAACAAGCCTGAAATATTTTCAGATTAATCATAAAAATGACCAAAACTAGACGTAATACGTTTACACAGCACACTTCAAAGTGAACCAGGATTTATGAAAGTTTTTCAGAGTTTTCAGAGGATTTACGGTTTTTGTTTTCTGAAGGATCAGAAGATCTTGACATCATCCGAGCGGCCGGCGTGGATCAACCGAGACCAGCTGACACCTGATTTACACCTCATATTAACACCTGACCTGAGTATAGATGACTTACCTAGAAATGATCTTCATATCGACTGAACTGCAACAGTAAATCCATGTTGTGTCCGTATGAGAAGGTTCGGTACTATTAAACTAAGTTTAGGGACAGATGATCTTGAACTCTTGAAGCTCACGTTTATTAATATTAACCAACGTGTTGCTTAAACCGAACCGCACGCAGGTCTCAGAGCATCGAAAACGCAGCGCCTCATTCATTCATTAGAATAAAACGTTGCCTGTGAACATAATGTAGAAATCAATTTAATCTTAAGCATCATTTCCAGGAGTTACAGGGTTACGGGGTTGCACCTGGAGGCGTTCTGGTCTCCACCAGGTGTAAATCACATCAGTCATAAGAAACATGTTGAACTTCAAGCTGCTTGTCTGAAAGCGACAGACGAGGAGGAATAAGAAGAGTTTTTTTTGTGCAAGATGAGATGAATAATGTTGTGACCCTTGTGACCTCACCTTGCACACTGCAGCGGCCTGTACATCATCCTGCATCACTTCCCTTCAACCTGAGACGCACCAAGACAGTTTACAGTTCAGCCAGCACAAATTCTGCTTCAGGAGGCTTTAAAATTCACACAGAAATATAAGAAATACAACATTTAGATAAAAGTTCCCCCAGAAAAGCAACCGAGGAGAGAGCTGCTGCTTCACATGCAGACATGCAGTAGATGCTGTGATGCAGTGTGTGCAGAACAGAGCAGGAAGCACAATTATAGAAATACAGCATGAGATAAAACAGCAGGAATGAAAATGTGTAATATGTGTAAAGGGCCAATACGTTCAAAATGTTCACACCGTTTCTATTCTGTAAAACAGGAATTAACATCATCTGTGTCAATGCGACGTGAAACTATCCAAACTTTATCTCATCATCACTTCATCCATGGAAGAGATGTTCATTTATTCTAAAGTTGACCTTTTTAAAGAGGTCATCCGCGAAACAACACGCTGGCATTTTGCTTTAAAGGACATTTACACTCATCTCGGACCAAGAAATATAGCCTGAAGTTAGATTTTGAAATGTGAAACAAACTATTCCCGACCTAAAACGCCGCTGACATTTGCACAATCATGAACAGCTTAGTTAAGATCTTAAGAAACGAGGAGCAAAGGCTCGTTCTCAAAGATGCTTTTACATAAAATAAAATAAATGGAAAGCTGTGTTGATCCAGGATGGTATTTAGTGAATGTTATATCTCTTTTTTTTTTTTTTTTGCACATATACTGAACCCGACGTGCCTAAAGAATCACAAGTTATTATATTATAGCATTAAAACTGGATTGTCAGCAATAGGATATTGGAAAAGTGATTTACCAGAACAATATTGGTCCTTTATTACGTTTCATATGATTGAGGTTCGTCTCTGACCAACAGCTGGTGAAACCACAATAACATATTTTAAGTTCTCACCAGACAAACGGCATTAATGGACATCCGTCCACTTCTGCAAACCAGCAAACTATCAGGTTTCAAGTTCGAAATCTGTGTGAAAAACGTCTTATATTTGTATTTAAAATCTGCAGATGATGGCGAGATTGTTTCAGTGTTTCTTCACCTGCAATAATTGATCCGACCTGCGTTTCTCCACCTCTGTCCAGGCGGCCTGTTCATCAGAAACACTGATCAGGAGTACACCGCCTTTCGTTTGGCGATCTTCCTGCACAACACCAGCCCGAACGCGTCGGAGGCCCCGTTCAACCTGGTGCCTCATGTGGACAACATCGAGACGGCCAACAGCTTCGCCGTCACCAACGCCTGTAAGTCCTTCAAGAATGAATGTTGTGTTTGTGCACGTTTGCTGCACGGCAACGTGTGCGATACTGTTCGAGCATGTGAGGATTTTTATCACATACAGGGTCAATAATGGCCTTTTATTGAGGGATGATTCAAGGCTCTTCGTTCCATCATCATCATCATCATCATCATCATCGTCCCATACATACACACCTGAACACCTGCCACAGTTCACAGCTGTAGTTTAGTTTATTACCACATAAATTGGTCTAAACAGGTGTTTGATTGTCTGACATTTTTCCTTTTTGGACTAAGATGTTGTCGCTTTAGTCAATTAGTGAGAACAATGTTGTTACGACTGAAATTATAATTGTAATAAACTGGAATATAATTTCAAACAGTTTAAATAGTTTCTGACTCTAATATGAATAAAAAGAAGATCATTATTATTATCAGTATTAGTGCTGATAGAAGTAGAGGTAATGGTGTAGAAAGTAATAAATGACGTGATGTATTTACGTCTGTGAGTAAATACACACACACACACACACACACACACACACACAGACACACACAGAGACAACAATCACACACACTGCCAGGGTTAGATCTTCTAACAGCGGTAGGCAGTGATTTTTTACTGATGATCTCGGGGGAAACATCCTCTTTCTTTCCTCCTTTCTCACTCTGACTGTGTGTGTGTGTGTGTGTGTGTGTGTGTGTGTGTGTAGGAGGTGGGGGTTCCTGCAGAGACTATAAAACACTGCAGCCTGATGTCTTCTACTATCTATGATGTGATCTGGTGTTAGAAAAATCAATGGCTAAATTAAGCAGAGAATGAAGTGCTGTTATGTTTGTTGGGTAATCGGGGGTGGTGTGTGTGTGTGTGTGTGTGTGTGTGTGTGTGTTTTTTCATGTATATTTATTTGACCATTTTCTTATTTTATATATATATATATATATATATTTCTTATTATTTTACAAGTAATGTGCATATATCTGATATATATTATTCTCTGTTGTTCTACGATGTCCAAAAACTATGAACACGTGGACGAGTCACAGCGCTGCAGATGTTCCTTCATCAGTTCGGTCACGTTGGTTTGTTTGGAGACTAATAACAACAATCACGTTTTCAGTTACACAGAACTACGAAATAAACTCTGAAGGAATACTATACACGCATTGGTGTGTTTTTAATAGTTTTTGGACAACAAAACACACACACACACTTGTGCTGTATCTCATTTCAGTGATTTGAGTGACATCTCATACTTACATTTTCTCACCTGAGCTCCTCCTTTCTATTAAAACCAATGTATCTGTAAGATATTAACGACCTTCTGAGATGAAATTACAGCAGATGAATGTGTATTGATCTCTGTGGCCGCAGCGGATAATAATACAGGAAAAAATAGAAAAGTAGGTTATGAGCACAAGAATAGAATATATGTTGAGTAATTCATATACATACATATATATATACTGTGTCTATGTATGCATGTATGCATGTACATATGTAGCTGACGGTTATAACATGTACAGTTGACTGCAGGCAGGAGCATAAATATTGATGTGTGGTCTTTGTTTAGATAACCAACATGTTCCAGGTTCAAACCATCACTACTTAAAACATGAATCTGAAGCATCTTTATTTCAATAATCCCTCCACAAATGCTTGAATACATGCAGGGTTACACCATCCTCATAACGGGCATTTCATCCTCGCTGGTGAACACCGCCGGACACGAGGCAGCGAGACAGGAAGCGGCGGTTAGACGAACAGAGTCATCTTCTAGTAGAGAAGTGAGGCGGCTGTAAACTGTGTATATTTCCAGGAACAGAAGAAGAACTATGGGATTTTTCTCCTCTAGTCTAATGGCTGCACAGTCACAGGATGTGAGTCTGCTGCAGCCCATTGATTGGCCAAGCCAAATCAGAGCAGAATTACATGAGCCAATCAATGGCTCTGATAGCTCAGGGCCAGCGGGGGAATCTGAGATCGAACCGCATCGCTCGTTTTTTTTTGTTTTTTTTTACATTTCACTGTGTCTTTGTTCCTTTTAGCTTCTCACTGCATCATCAGCGGCCCTGAGATGATGGTTACAAACGGGCAGCGTGTGGCGTTTAAGGACATAGTGTACGTTTTGGGAAGGAGAGATGAGGGACGGGGCTAATTTGTGAACAGAGATTAGGCCATTCAGCGGCTCGGCGTGCTGCTGTCAGGAAGGCTGATGGGGATAATTGGTGGGAGGACGGGGACAAATGTTGTTGTATGTTCCCGTTGTCATTGATAATCAGACGCTGAGCTACATTTGATTAACCGTATGGACTCACTTATTATTCAGCTGTGACTCTGATGTAAAGGGACTGATAAAATGCATTTAGTTGGTTATGTCACAACTTTTAAAGGTCCCACGTTTACGGAGCATAACGAGTTAATTAATTACCGTTAACGAATGAGACGACGGTGCAGACATTAGTTAGCAGGCTGATCAGCTCTGGGGGGGGAAACTTTTCAGGGTCTTTTACAAAAGGAAAAAAATCTAAACAATATTTTGCTCATTATTTTGTTTTCTTGTTGTCTTATTGATCGGTGGCTCTTTGTTTTTATTCATGTTATTTTAATACGGATGCAAATGAGGATTCAGATAAAGAATACAGTATTGAAAAAAGTTTAGCTGTGTCCCCGATCCATACTAAATCTATACAGTATATAGTACTGCACATACTGCACATACTGATTCTGCAGTTAATGTACCACAAATGTCTCGTACTGCACAGAAATGATGCAACACCTCCTGCGACGGTCGTTTTATATGGATTTGGGACACATCTATTGTCTTTTTGCTGTTGTGTAGAACTGCAACATGTGATAATATCGTCTCTGAAGCACATCGCTGTCCTCCACCAGTCCCCACGCAGTCGTGACTTTACGGTGACATTTACTTCATGTCAATAAGTCCCATAAAAACACACCAGAAACACCAATGAACTGATCCCACTCCTGTAGAGATCCAGTGTATGATGCACGTATGTTAAATCTGTCGTTTGGCAGTACGACTGGTCTCTGTCCACCCGCTTGTTCCTTCATTTAATGTATTTGCACACATTATATGATTTTGTGATAATGGGACCTGCTGCATTGCTGCGTTTTATCATTTTTAAAAGAGGTCACGAGGTCAAAGCGGTGACACAACAGTTACTAACAGGCCCAGAGGAGCATCAGCTGACGCATGATGCATCACTTACATCATATTTCACTCAGACTGAAACCTGTAATGTGGAATAATTTGTTGTTTTTTTTTATGTTGCCGGAAGTGAAATGTCAAAGCAACAGAGCGTCTGGTTTATTCTGCATCACGGCGCCAGCGTGAGGATGCTTTCATGGATCTCTGCCTGGCTGTCAAGGTGCCATTTCTGGTGATGTGCTGAAGTTCAGGACAGTCAGAGTGACTGAGTCTGAGTGTCTGAGTGTCTCAGTCCTTGAACTCGAATGGCTTCTCAAACATTTGTCACTTGGAAAGGAGGATTTGTCCTCTGGGAATTCAGACCGAAAGTCACTGAGAACATCAGCGAGTGATGTGTCATTCGATTAACGTTGTCGGCGAAAATGACAAAAAAAGTTGAAAGTAGACGGAAAATTGTGGCAATGTGACCATATGATACGATAATATCTAAGCTGAGATTTAACACATCGAAGTGGAATAAAAATGAGACGTTTTTGTGAAGAAAATACCAGCAGATTTTACTGGACGGGATCAGATTTTCTTTGTTTCTTACTTGTAAACTGCATACAGAGACTTTAAACAGGCGTCCACATGTCTGTCTTACGATCACCAAATTATACTTAAAAACTATAAAACATTAAAGAGCAAAGAAAGTGTAGAAACGCTGTATTAAACCGTAGTTTTCCTTCTCTGGTTATACTCGACTATAAAGACGCAACAATCCAGAGACGCTTCGCCCTGTGAAACGTAACGTAAAGTCTTAAATTGAATCCTGAACTCTTGGATAAGCAGGAGTCAATTTTAGTGTCTTTTTATAATCGTTTTATACTGCAGCTTTATTTAAATGAGGCGTTCCTGTCATACATGTGAGATGTGGATTTTGGGATGATTGGATAGAAGAGCTGAGTGGATGCAGGAGGAAAGGTTAGCATCTCTCTGTGTCGCACGCGGCACAATGATTCGGTCATTGGAAAAACGATATTGAATAAATGAACCTGGAGGAGATGGAGAAAGGATGGAGAGGTGTATTTAATCACGGCGCACCGTTTGGGTGAAACTCTGCACCTTCATTATAAACTCCAAATTGAATCAGGATCTGGGCAGCGTCTGTCCACTATGATGTAGAAAACAAAATGAAAACTAATCAATATGCCTCTGAGCAGCTTCTCCGCGGTGTGTGTGTGTGTGTGTGTGTGTGTGTGTGTGTGTGCCCTTTTCATCTGCAGTTCATTCATCCAGCTGATCTTTGTTGTGTGTTTCATGGTAACCTCTTAACCACACAGCCAGACAAAAGCCTTGAAGGCAGCGTGGGGGGTGGAAGGGGTTAATTTTGACCTCCTACATGCCGTCCCTTCGCCTTCATCGAAACGGTGACATCTTAATCTGCATTGAGTCATTTATATTCAGCGTGGCGCTCTGACTCACTTCAGATCCAGATAGCGAGCAGCCTGTGCTCCTATATGCACTCATGCAGCATCTCTGCTGCTCACACGTGAACACACGCCTTCCTTGTTTGTCCTTGAAGTGGGAAAAAACGCTCTCCCATTTGTGTATTACGCATGCCTGTGTGTGTGTGTGTGTGTGTGTGTGTGCGGGTCTCACATAATTCAGCTGTGCAGCATGTATAAGCCCTATTTAAGTCTATTATCTCTCCCTCCATGGGCTCCATTCAGAGGGGCTCTTCTGCTCTGCGGTGCTGCCCTTTAAATGGCTGCCTGTGCCCCTCATTTGTCTGAGGATTCTTCTGATGCACGCGAGAAAAAATACAGGCCTTTCGGCGATGTGTACTTGTATGCGTAATGGCTGGTGTTAGGAGAAAAAAGCATGGAGAGAAAAAAGAGGGGGGGGGGGGGGGAGGGGGAAACTAATGAGAGATTAATGTGGTGAAGCAGGGAGGAAGATGGAGGATGGAGGATGGAGGGGTGAGGAGATGGAGAAAAAGCCTGGTATAAGGTAAAATGTAAGCATCACTCCTCATGTGGACATGTGCTTTTTAGCCGTCCCTGAAACGGTGCAGCCGTTGTCATACGTTAAATTCGGTGAAGATATCTGGATAAAAAGTGGCCCTTGTGTTGCCGTTTGTGTCGCGGGCAGAAATCAACGACGTCCAGTGAAAGAGTTGACACTGCAGTGAGAGAAAAGCCTGTTAGCATGCAGCGATTTGAATCTGTTCATCTGATAAAACAACATGAGCTTTACAGTTAAAGTCCAACATCGACTGGTTGAAGTGGAGACAGTTTAATAATTATGTTAACCTATAAATATATAAATATATATATAGATTTAGTCTTATTTATGTGAGAAAAACATGCTCTAAGTATTTTTCATCTGACTCATTCAGCGTCACTGCTTTAATGGATTAAAGTAAACTACTAAACACACAGCTTGATGTATTTAGTGTTTTTTTTCTCGCATAAAGTTCTTAATTAAAAAAATAAATAAAGTGGCTTTTATTCACATTTTACAGCAACCTTAAGAAACCTCGACTGCACCACTGAATGTAGGATATATCTTAAAGGTAATTTCTCCGCTCCGACAGTTTCTCTGCGATTCTCAGTCGACTCCTCTTCCAGCTCCCTGCACCCCCCCGATCTGTGTACTGGTTATGTAAGAGGCCCCCTGAGGTGTGTGTGTGTGTGTGTGTGTGTGTGTGTGTGTGTGTGTGTGTGTGTGTGTGTGTGTGTGTGTGTGTGTGTGTGTGTGTGTGTGTGTGTGTGTGTGTGTGTGTGTGTGTGTGTGTGTGTGTGTGTGTAGGTCGCACAGGTTGAGAAAAACCTCTGAGGAAACAACTTGCACTGAACAACAGTTAAATGTTAATGAAATCCTCCAGATGTAGTTTGGCCTCAGTTAAATCTTACAGTTATTTAATAGAAGACGTCACGGTTGTTTCCACACAGAGAGAAAAGTTTAAACATAAATCTGAGTATAATGCACCGATATGTTGTCCATGTCACCTGAAACAGCTTCAGCACCGTCATGAGATGTTAAAACGCTCAGAAACGGAAACACAAACCTCATTAAAACATATTAAAAGAACTAAATTTAAATGAGGAGCGACGTCGTTAACTTAAAGTGACTCATTTATGTCAGCAACAGAGCAATAAGTAGCTCAGGTCTCAATAAGTCCTCAACAATAAAGTTGATTCATCATCATCAACAGAACCAAAACAACAAATATGGATGTTTTCTGACATGACAACAAACATCCGGTCCTGCAGGACGCCGGCGGTTAATTTTTTTTAAGTTGCACTTTTCATTTCTGTTCCTCTTTTCCAGCATTACGTAGTCATAGTCAGTTCATAAAGGTTGTTGCACACAGAACGGCTCTAACGATTTTCAATCTCATTAAACCAGAAGCAGAAAGTAATTTATCACCTGCTGAGGTCACGTTGTTAAAAACTGAATTCAGAATAACATCAAAAATAATAATAAACGATGCAAAGAACGAGATTAAGAAGCTGTGGAGGCAGTTATTGAACATTTAGACGCCGTCAGAGGTGTGAAGCAGCCTCGACACCTTCGGGATGTTTTTACATGTGTTCAGGTTGTCAAAGCCACTTTGTGTTAATCGATTAGAGATTTCTACTCATAATTGATCATCTTTGAGCTCCCATTTGAATTTTAATGCATCACCAATAAAGTCATAGAAAACAGAATTTGGTAAACTTTATAATACAAGTCATGTCTTCTGTCCACCCTTTGATTCAACAGTTATTTACCTTTTTTTAAAATGTTGAGTAGATGATATAAAGCTTGATGTTGATGGTGTGTAGTTTCCATCTTCAGGGACGAAGGAACGATGTTTTATGTTACAGAGGAAGAAGATGCACACACCGTAATTCTGAATATGATGAAGTCATTGATGGTTTATCAATGCAGATTTGATGGTAATAAGCAAAATATAGAATTAAAGAAAAGAACGGATGAGTTGACCAAACATGATTTAACATGTGATACAGGCTCAAAAGCTTCTGTGCAAACCTGTTGCAGTCAGCTGCTAATATCAACATTATTCATGCAACATTAAGACTGATTAGATTGAAAGTGGATTGAGGATATTTTAAGAGACTGACGGAGACGGAGAGGTGAGTGGGAGGGAAATAGCAGCAGGTCTGCTCTCAGATCACAGTGAATAAGTTGTATGAATTCACAGATGGGTTTTAACAGGAACACACTATGGCCAGAGGAGTTATTCTCACACACACACACACACACACACACACACACACACACACACACACACACACAGTCATACATACATGCATGCATGACATCTCTGAAACGACAGGAAGTTGCTGCAACAGTGCGATGCTCACAGAGATTCCTTTGGTATGTAAATCATACAGGAAGGACAACACGGGAGTGAAGAGGCTCATGTTTAATCATAAAAATCATCGTGATGAAAAGAGACTGAAAGGAAAATCAAGAAAAATATATGTACGCGTCCTCATGATTATGCTGTTAAATCAAGATGTGTTTTTACATCAAAAAGATGAAATATCCTCTGCAGAAGTGAACGTCGGCTGATATTATTGAGTCTGTTCACTGACTTTATGTCTAAATCTGCTGTTATGTTTCATATATTTTATTGATTAACTTTTTTAGTGTGTTTTTAGCTCATTGTTGGTGGAGGAGGAGACCAAAAACAGAGCAATAAGAAGAGATAAACACTGTAACGGGATGCTAATGTTGCTGTGTGTGTCTGCTGTGTGTGTAAACAGCAGCATGTGTGTGTTTCTCAGGTTGTTTCATTGAGTCAAAGCAACACGCTGGTGTGAAACGGAGTCAAAGAGCTTATTTCTCACAGTATTGATTGAACACAGCGTGTCAGAAACGGCGTTTATTAAACATTTAAACCTTAAACTTCCTCATTCGTTCCATCGACACTGCAGGCACTCTAAAAAGTTAATCAGACAGCAGATATGAGATGTTATGGAAAAAGAATAATGAATAGCAATAAGGTGATGACTCAGCACAGTATAATACAACGTGCTTCACTCGATGTTAATGAGGTAATTCAGCAGTATGAATCTAAATTACTCTCCAAATCACACGAGGAGCTCGGATAGCGGCGCAGACGCTGCTGCGGACGCCTGAAGACGCCTGAAGACGGGTGAATAACGTGTCCTTTAGTTAAATGTGTGGGCGTGTCCAAACAATTAGTGGCTCTGGTTTCATTGGTTTCATGGTTATTAGATTTCCAGGGAGTTGAGGTGCTTTGATGGAGAAACCCTTCAAGGACTTTGTTCATTAGCTGCAGAGCTGATTAGTTAGAGGTCAAACTCCCACAGAACGGCCTCAGGAGGGAACGACCACGGACACAACCTCCTGACCTTTAACCCCTCATCCCCGAGAAAAGAAAAAAAAACAAAAAAACTGAGCCAGATGGTTTCTTTCAATCTGGAGATGGATTTAATTCACAGGTACAACTCAGAATCTATTGATTATTGACGGCAGAGTTGAACCATTATTGATTTTTGAAGAATCCCATTACGGGGATCATAAAGAGGCTTTTACATGTAGATGTTTACATGTGTTGATTGAATGCTGCTTCCTGTTTCTTTATCTGTTATCTTTGGTTGACAGCTGCAGTGTTTTTCGATTGTTCTGTTACTGTAAAGGGAGAATACGTCAAATAATAGTTTAGTTTTTAGTTTGCTGTGTTCATCAGTCTTTAGTGTCCCTGGAAACATCTGCAGTGTTGTTTATTAGAGTTGCATGTGTGGTGGGGTTTTTTGTGTATTTGTCAGCGCTTTTTTCTAAATGTGATGTATGTGTTGTCAAAAGGGTTCGTTTGTGTCACCAAGTATCCCGTGTTGGTTTTAATATTTTAGTATTAGGCGTCCTTTTTTACAGACAGTCACACAAAAAAAATGAAAAATAAAACTTTTATTTTATAAAATCCATTAAATCTATTTTTAAAGGTGTTTATCTTGAATGCAAAAAAAATGTGTAAAACCATTTTTTTAGTATTTTAAATCTTCAGATGAACCTTTCTCTTGCCTTTGTTAGCGCGCCGTTACATTTCCTGTCGTTTAGAGTAAAAGTATGAATTACAAATCAAACCGACCGTTTTGTTTTATTGTGACACATATTTACGAGACCGTCTGAAACACTTTTTATCACGCTCCGCTTCCCATCGATACCAAACCCACATGTCTCTATAAGCAGCCATACAGTCAGTGATGAAACACAGGACCCCACCTCAGTGATTAACACACACACACACACACACACACACACACACACACACACACACACACACACACACACACACACACACACACACACACAACCTGACCTTTCACCCTATGCTACTACTGCTCCATCTAATGATGAGACTATTATTAAAGCAGATCATTACTAGTTATCAGTGTGTGTGTGTGTGTGTGTGTGTGTGTGTGTGTGTGTGGTCCATCTTGACAAAGTTGTTGGATGATGCTCTTCAGCATTTCAACTCCAGCAGGCTACGAGAGAAGAGCATCCTGATTGCACCATGATTGGCCAATTATTGGACTTTCATTTCACACCAGATAAAGCTCCCTCATTGGTCAGTGGACAGACGGACGTGGCGGGTGAGCTGATTAGGACGAGTTCTGCATGTATGGTGGCTTAATAACACAAACGATGGAGGTTGATGACTGTGATGGAGCTCAGCTGGAGAAAAAAAAATAAAAATACAGAAAGCTGCTTTTCGAAAATAAAATAAATACATAAATAAATAAATATGTTTAGTCTATAAAATGTCAGATAATCATTTTACGATGCCGAGCAAGAGTCCACAACCCCAAAGATATTCAGTTTACCATAATAGATGACAAAACTAGAAAAAAAATAGAAAATAATCACATTTAGGAAGTTGGAATCAGAAAAAAACTTATGAAAATGATTAATCAGCTATGAAAATACAAAAAACAAAAAAACAAACATGTTATTTCATATAGATAAAGTATAAATCACATGTTTGTGCAGTTACGTATTTATATCATAAGCTTTCACATGATGACGTTAGAAAATGAATTATGAGACGTGCTTTTATTACCACGACGACTGGAGGTGGATTAGTTCCTTCTTCAAGGTCATGTGCATCTCTGGACAATCACTACTCCTCTTTCTCCTCCTCTTTCTCCTCCTCTTTCTCTTTCTCTTTCTCCTCCTCTTTCTCCTCCTCTTTCTACTCCTCTTTCTCACGTATTACTGGCTCACTCTGTGCTTCATGTGGAAAACAGAGAAGCGTCTAAAAGTGGAGGAATAGGTGTGAATGGGGCATGATTACCGTACATTAGCAATAGCAGGAGTAACATTAGTGGCAGCAGACATGAACTCTGAATGCTTTTGGTTATAAGTCAAGATAAAAATTTCACATTCACACAGCTGACGTTAAGGCTTATTTTCTGAGACAGCTTGCAGTGGATTAGGAGGTGCAGCAAGCAAGCGGCTTGTTTATTTGATGCCTTTGACATTTCGGCTCTTCGGAGAATCAAAACTCCCATTATTGAACCGCGACCACGCCCTGGCCGTGATAATGAACTGTCCTTGAATCCTGACTGGAGACCTTAAAGCTCTCTGAGTAAATCTGCTGACTCGCCTGATCCTGTGGGAACAGACTGCATGATGATGCACGTTAATGGCCCAGAGAGAAAAGACATTTCCATCTGACGCTGCAGGACTGGCACCGATGATGGGATGTTTGATTCTGGATGAGAAACGAAGAAAGACGTAGAGGACGAAAAAGTAGAAGATAGAGGGTGAAGGAGAAGAGCGCTTGACTTCTTCCATTTGTCATATTATCAAGCGAAAAGACAGAAAATGCAAACGACTGCAGAAAGAAAGAAAGAAAGAAAGAAAGGATTTATTAAAGTTAGAGAACACATGCACATCCAGGGACACACTGTACCGCTGCTCTATAATGCAGGCAGCAGCTGTTTGGAAACTCAGACTTTGTTGTCAGCTGTCGAGAGGAAAAGGTGAGAAATAATTTTGTTGTGCAACACTGAGATTTTAAATTTTTCACGAAGGTTGTGTGAAGAGATGCTGCTGCAGTGTAGACGAGAACAGTGAATCAACTCCTTCTCTCTGCTGGATCTTCAGGCTTCAATCCAGCTAATAAATATGAAAACATATTACTCTTCCTTTGCTTCGAGCGGGAGCACTGGCACATTTTTTTTGTAGAAATAATTCCTCACTGACAATATAGTAGATTGAAATCAACCAATCTGAGACATCAGCGCTAAACATTTTTAAATCATCAGAGGATGGTGCAAGACTGCAGCAATTTTCATAAAGCTTTTATAACAACTGCTGGAGACTGATTCACAATGTTAGCCAGAAATAAAGACAAAACAAAGGCAGTGTAGACGTTGTCATCTATTAGACGTCTGTCCTGTTTGCTGTGGCAGCACAGCAGTTAGCTTCTTCAGTAACAACCTGGTGATCAGGTTTTCAGTCTCCGGGGAGTAGTTCTGTGTAAAAACATAGAAAATTAAAACATACTCGTGCACCAACATGCATGATAACTGCTGTATAAAGCTCATATCAAGCATACTTTCTGGACTTTCTTCTTGAATTACATAACAGCTCAGGATCATAAGCCTTCTGCGCCCTCCTGACGTCATTGCTTTTTTGATTTTTCCCTGAGCTCCTTTGCCCCATTTTTCTTTTTATCGACCAAAAACACACACACGAATACACACAAGTGGCCCTCATTCATACGACTCCATGCATCCTGCCCCCCTCCCAGTGTTATTTCCCGTCTCCATGGGGAGCTGAGGGTGGGTTAATGAGGCAGACGGGCCAGATGATGCTCCTCCTGCTGAAGAAAATCCAAAGTTCCTTAGACCTGCATTATGCAAGACCCCCGTGAAACAAAAAGAGGAGGCGTGCATACGAGTGTCTGTCTGCGTCTTTAAACATAAAATTGATGTTTTGGAACATGTTCAACAACCTCATTTTATACATCTGGGCACACTTAAAGGCAAATGTTGTGTTTTGTCAACCCTCGGGAAGAAACGCAGACAGATATAGTCACTGAAAAACTGTAGCTGCTTCAGCTGCAAGCGGCTGTTGTTCATCCTGTGGGGACCATGATTATATCTCTGTGTGATTCATTATGATTCATCCTCTGGGGACTGTGAATCTCTGCACTAAACTCCTTTTATTAAATGTTTTCAGATATTTTTCAGTCTGACAGACATTTTCATTCCTAGCGTGAGTCAAAGGTGTGTTCATGTCAGATATATCTACCCGGTCTGAGTCTGAGGACCGAATGCGCTGCATCAGTGATGATGTGCATCCTTGTTAGACGGCTTAGAGAGATGCTGGTGTCTGTTCGGGGCGACTGATGGAGCTGAAAGATAATAGGAGCAACAACACAGAGCAGGAGGACGAGAGTGAGAGGATGAAGGTAAGAATGAAGCGTGCTCAGGGGATAGAGAGGTTTTGTGATGCGGTTTGACACCAGCCTAATATAAAATGTAAACACACACCTGCACGTACACACACACTCTCTCATTGATGTGGATAGGTAGCAATGGGGGAATTGAGTTGTGTTGTTACTGCACTGAAGTCCAAAGCTCGATTTGGACCAAATCCAGTCAGGTGTCCTTTCCTCTCGCAGTTTCTGTTTACTCTGTAAGAAAAAAAGGAGGAAACTTTAATGATCTCTGCAGGGAAATGTTTGTCAGAGCAGCAAAGAAATAACAGGACACACAGTATGTATGAATTAAAGCACAAAAAATCAACATCAACAATGATGAAACAAACAAGATGTATTTACACTCATGGTTTTTATGTGTGTAAGAAGTGCAATACCACAGATGGCCACTAGGCTCCAATTGAGCCATTTATTGAGTCTCTTTAGAAAGTCACTTATTTATTTTCTACAAGTCATTATGTTCTGAGTTGCTAATTATTGCTCCACTTATAAGATTTAAAGACTTGTAGTAGCTTTGATGTCATGATTGACAGCTGTGATTGACAGTTGGCTCACCTGCAGGCGGGATTATTGTCCCAATCTTTCGGTAAATTTAGAAATACTCGATTAACTGTTTCCAGTAAACTAGCGTTAACTTTGGTCCTGCAGATATTCCCTAAACTGTCCTTTTGACTAAATGTCATTGACTTACAGTACAGACGTATCCGTGGTGATGTACATTATTAATGAGGGACTTCCCGAGCTGATCCATATCGGGATCAATACCGATCAAGAAACCTCCTCAACTTTCAATCCGTTGTTTGTTGCTCATGTTCCAACTGTTCAGAAAATGCACTCGGTGAAATCGTTAAAGCAACTCGGCAAGTAATTAATGACACACACACACACACACACACACACACACACACACACACACACACACACACACACAAAAGATTAGTTTTAATTTGTCCCTTTGAAATCCCTTAAACTCTTGTTCAGGTATAATTAATGGTTTACTTAAGGAGACATATATATGTCACATACATTAAATACTGTAGGTTCGTTCAGCTTCCTGCTTTTATTTCCCTTTATACCTGAAGTCATATATTACATAAAGCAGAGCCGCATGACGCATGAACTTTAAGTTCTCCAACAGAAAAGCTTAAATCGTTGTCGTTTTTTTTGCTTTTTTTTGCCATGAAATACCTACAAATTCACATTAGCATTCATGTAACATAACTCTGAAGCTTCAATGCACTGTAAGCGTCTGTGTGACAAAAGGAGCACGGCGGTAATGGGAGAAAGAGAAAATAAATCCTGAGCACAAATGGTGTTGATAACGCTTGTTACTGGCTGTAATGAGGTCAGAGTCGCCGCTGTCTGACTCCGATGGAGATTTATAAAGAAATGAAGAGGTCCAGCTGTCTTCCACAGCACATACCAATAAAGATAGACCTGCTTGAGTGTCTTGGAGCATGAAGGGTGACAGGCATGATATAGGACGCTGAGGGGACGATACAACATGCAGGGACAGTTCACATTGTGGAGAAAAGTGTCTCATTTTGAAGATTATTTGACTTTCTGGCGGGTTGAATAAGGTGCATTGAACCCTGGTCACAGTCAGCCCATTGTTTTAGATGATTGGCCATCTAACGGCGAACTGATGTCACATTGTGAACAATTTGGATAATGGGTCAGTCTATGTGACCGGCAGTGGGTGGTGGGAGATGCTTGATTGCATCTGTGTTGAAGACTGTTGGCTACAAGACAATCACACACTTTTATTATTCCTGTTTATAGATGAAGATGAAGAGAAACATGAATCCAGGAGTTTGATGAACTTTGACCTCAGCAGCAATGATTCATCTTCCATAAAGATTAAAAATTATGTTATAAAAAAGTCAATTATTAATTTTCTTGGCAAAAACTGGACGGCACTCAAATTATTAATCATAACGATAAAAACTTCTCCTTTTTTCCCCTCTTGTCTCAACGTTTTCTGCATTCATTCATTCATCATTCATGTTTGGACACTAGACGCGTCGTGTGTGTCTGTTTTTAACTGGTTACCTTTTAGGTGGGAATCACCCAGCTGTAAATGGCCATCTGAATATTTTTGTGAAAAGCAGAAATCTCTCCCAAAAGAAGCACTTTACAAGTCTCACTCCGATCATCTGATGTATGAGTTTCTCTGTCTGTGCCAGCAGGGAGGCTTCTTGGAAGAGGAAAGCAATTAAACACACAGGCTGAATCAAATCACTACACTGTGCTTTACTGAAGTGTAACTGTAGCAGGAGGAAGCGAGAGACCAAAGGATCAGAGTTACCCACCACCGTGTCGGCTCCTCTCTACCGCGGGAAAGAGAGACTACATTAGTGGCAGAACAAATACGAGGAACAGACGCAGTCAGCAGGGAGGAGAGAAAGCTGCAGAAAAAGAGAAAGAAAGAAAGAAAAACACAGGGGGGGACAGCGGATGGAGTCTGTAGGTCCATACAGTACGTGTTCTGGATCTGAAACATAGACTGTATCCTCGAGGGGATGGAAGGTGACATTTTTCCATGTTCCTTCCTCTGCAGGCACCAAATAGTGTTTTGTAAGACTGGATGGTTTGTAGCTGTGAGGATCTTTTACACTGCGCTGTGTCTGCAGTACAACTGTGTGTACCTGAAAATGTTCCTGCAGCCGCTCGATGAGATTTCTACAACCGCATAGACGTCCTTATAATACAATATATAGCAAAATATCAGCATGTGGGCCAGTTAAAAGCAACTAATAATAATTAGTCTGCATAACGATGTTTAGAGACCTTATCGTTGCCCCAAAAGTTGAACTCTTTTTATTAGTTTGTAAGGTAAATACAGTCAGAGCATGTATTACACCCCTTTTCAAACACTTATTAAAGGTTGCATATTATACTTTTTGCCATATTACAATTCAGATTCAGGCTCAAACGTGTTTAGAAGTTTCCATTTTGTCCTGTTTGTTTATCTGTAAGTCTGCTGAGAGGAAGCTTCCTGAAGCTCTCCAGGAATCAGAGCAGACTCGGCTCATCAGGAGAGAAAACGGCCTGTTTCACACAGAGCTTCATAAAGAGCCAGTAGAAGATAAAGAAACTGTTAACTAAACCTGGAAACCTGGAAATGTGCATGATATGTTCCCTTTAAATGAAATAAAAACTGTAATGGAGTCATAACACAGTTTCAAGGGTTCAACCTGTGAATTTATTACTGAAAAAAAAACCAATTCATGTTGTATCGCGAGGCGTGTAAATGCAACACAGTGGATTGGATTATTCATGGTCCGAGTTTTAATAATGCATGGTTTAACTTTACATTCGCTGCATATTTCACAACAACAACAACAACAACAACAACAACAGCAGCAGCAGCGGAGGTGAGATGTGTGAGAGCTCTTCTGCAGATTGTTGGTTTGCCAGTTTAAGCTCCTGCAGCGTCGGGAGAAATGCGGAAAGTCACTTCTTCAACAATTGAAGGACCAAGTTACATCACTGTGTGTGTGTGTGTGTGTGTGTGTGTGTGTGTGTGTGTGTGTGTGTGTGTGTGTGTGTGTGTGTGTGTGTGTGTGTGTGTGTGTCCACGCTCCTCTGAGCACCCAGATGGTGTTTGCTAGTGACGCAGTTTTTAGCTTCAACCTTCAATCCCTCATCACACACATCACATACTGTAAACACACACACACACACACACACACACACACACACACTCCCTGTTGGGTCTCTCAGTGTTCCCTGTCGGTGCAGCCCGACACCGAGGTGTCGTGTTCAGGCATGACTCTCTTCTCATTAACCCTCCCATCTGCTTGCAAGTTTAAATGGAGGCCTGCTTTCCAAACACCGTCACCCAATCACAGCTTCCTCCCATCTCTCTCTCTCTCTCTGTCTCTCTCTCTCTCTCTCTCTCTCTCTGTCTCTGTCTCTCTCTCTCTCTCTCTCTCTCTCTCTCTCTCTCTCTCTCTCTCTCTCTCTCTCTCTCTCTCTCTCTCTCTCTCTCTCTCTCTCTCTCTCTCTCTCTCTCTCTCTCTCTCTCTCTCTCCTCTGCGTCCACACTGGTTCTAGCTCGCTCTCTCAAGGGTCAGACTGATAATTGAAGCTAATAATTGGTTTAATTTCTGTATTTCCATTCAGTTTTTATGTATAAATGCTTGAACGTAGTGCAGCAACAAGTCAAAGGTGTCAACATGCTGCAGAGTTTGACTTCTGATGCTGTTTGACGTGTATTCATGCTGCCGGTGTGTGTTGCCCTTTACAACACGCTGAACACACACACACACACACACACGCACACACATCTTTCCAGTTCAGGTGCTGAGTTCAAATAAACGTAGATACTTTCTGTTTTCCTGCAGCAGTATAAAACACGC
Organism: Pampus argenteus; assembly: GCA_036937835.1. Classification (NCBI taxonomy): domain Eukaryota; kingdom Metazoa; phylum Chordata; class Actinopteri; order Scombriformes; family Stromateidae; genus Pampus; species Pampus argenteus. The sequence goes on along the minus strand of CM072874.1, from coordinate 2,059,489 downwards.
ATCCTTAAAATAAAATTGCCATTTTGTGTGTGTGTGTGTGTGTGTGTGTGACCCGATGACCTTCTTTGTGACGTTCCTGTATCTCCTGTTACTTTGCAGGCATTTGTAACATAAACAAACATTTCTCCTTTTTATATTTTTGATTATTTTTTGTCGTCGGGTCTCGTGTGTTACGGGTTTCCCTTCAGAGACATCGAGACTGAAATTCAAACACTTCATGTCCGTTTGTTTGACATAAGCTGAAACAGAAATAGGAAGTGATAGTGTTGCATTGTGTACTACAAGCATATATATATATATATATAACAGTGGCAGCAGCGTCAGGCTTCCTGGATGTTACTGTGATTGAAACGACGACCTTGTCTTATCTTCTGTTATCAGCTGTCTTATAAACCATGAACATCCTCCACAGACAGACTTATATACAGTACATCACAAGAATATGCAGAATTAACATAAAACCGTTGCATGAAGCAGTTTTCTCCTTTGATAAAAGGCAGCGGAGAGGCGGAAGCTCCTCCCGGCATTTCCCAGCAATCCAAGTTGACGTTTACTTGAAGTAGTAAATAACTGCTTACCCTCCTCCTCCTCCTCCTCCTCCTCCTCCTCCTCCTTCCTCTTTCTTTGCCGCGTTACTCTGCAAATATATTGTGTGCTTTTTGATATTTTCTGCTCGTCTGAGTCGCTTTCAGCACTTTCTAAAAATAGGACAGATATCTCTCCAGTGGTTAGAGGAAGGTAGCGGCAGGACAGCGGCGACTTGACCACATTCCTCATCCACAGGAAGTTCATCTTTTAATGTATCACATCAGTTTGTAAAACACGTCAATGGCGTCTTTAATAGTCTGACCTCTTAAAAGCTTCTTTATGTACACACCCACACAGCAGATATTAAGAAACTTTATCATGTGATTTTGGTCACCTGACGATCGTCCAGGATCAATATTCAGTCTCCTTTTAGCTTTGTTTTGGTTTCCACCATCTTTTCAGAGAAATATCAGACTCTTTAGCTGCTAAATGCTCCTTTTAAATCTATGGTAGGTCATTGAGTTTTGTTATAGTCGTGAAATTTTCTTCATGTCCCATATTTTAAATTGTTGTGTGTTTTCAAATTGTTCTTTAATATATAAAAATAAAAAGTGCAGTTTTAACGTTATAAGCTTAATTTTGATTGGCTCGCTCCATTGTAATAATATTCCAATAACTACAAGCTTGCAGACGGGAGATGGACAAAATCAACAACAACAACAACAACTGATATCTGAACTTTTCTTAGGTTGGTCTTAAAAATATAAAGAGGTTCATCCTGTAGGAAGCATGAATGTGCTTATAATATTTCACAGCAGTCTAGATTATCATCTTAGATTATGAAATATCACAAGTGTGCAAAATCAACATTTTATCCTAAAGATGAGACGACAGTAAAAGTCATGAACTGAGGGTTCATCTTCAGGAGACCATGAATACCTGATTACATGTGATATTTTTCTCTTTATTCGAAGTGTTTGATAGATGGATGAATTAGACTTTAATAAACACCATCCTGCTCTTTCTTGTTACCTTATGAGATGTAGATGCACCTGGGTGGTGTAACAGTGACTAATGCTGAGATCAGCTGCGGTGATGGAGGGAGGAAACGAGTGCGTGTTGTGGCTGCAGAGATATCGCTGCCCTCTCTCGATGTTCTGGCCTCTTGTTGCCCTGAACCTCTTCAGCCTCTTGTCCTTCCTTTTCCTGACACATAGCTTTGATTTACCTCCGCTCACCCCATGTACACACACACACACACACACACACACACACACACACAAACACTGCATGTCATGAATATTCATCTGCTTGATTGCCTAAATCCTACTCTCTGTTTACCCCGCTGCTCTTAAGACTGTGTGTGTGTGTGTGTGTGTGTGTGTGTTTCTCTGAGGATGAGCAGATCTGACAGCATCAGCCGAAAAAGAACTGTTGTCCTCAGACCAAGAATCTCACAGCTCTGCTTGTGTGTATATGAGTGCGTGCATGTCGGTGCGTGCGTGTGTGTGCTCCTGTATTTGTGTGTTTGTGTGTGTGTGTGTGTGTGTGTGTGTGTGTGTGTGTCTAGATACGCTGTCTCAGAAATCAGTGAAGCAGAGTGTTTCCTCTTCCTGAACGACCTTTCCCCTGACGTCTCGGTGTGTGTCCGCTACTTCTACGACTTAAACCAGATTCTATTAGAGATAATATTCCTCTGTAGGGAGCCAATCAGGGCCCCACGGCGCAGCTCCGAGTTGGGCCCCGGGGTTGACAGCAAACCAGCAGCCACCTGACTTAGCTGGGCAGGAGGAGGCCTCTTGGCGCAGCTCTTCCCTGAGGCCCAGGCTGTGCCTCATGACCATCCAGTGAGTCATAAACCATTAGCTCACATGCTAACCGCTAACACCACAACAAACCAAACTGGTTTTATTTTCCTTGTTTTTGTCATTTGAGAAAGAAAAAAACATTTTCAGTCAGTAGTACAAGTAATAAATACAGTTATACAAATGAACCTGTCCCTGCTGCACACCTGGTCATACATTATCATCACACACACACACACACACACACCTGGTGTCATCTGTTGTGTCTGTCCTTGTTTATGAACCTCACTCAGCTACCTTTCCTCATTGTTCCTGTTGTCAGCATGTGTGCTGACATTTCTGCAGCGGCAGGTGTTGCTGTGTGACATAACTGATGCTGTGTTGGTGTATTATGGTCAACACATTTATTGTATGGCTACTTTATGAGAACACATTCGTCCTATGCAGAGTGTGTGTGTGTGTGCAGCAGGATGAACTTTCTTCTAAAGTCACCTGTGGAGAAACGTCGGCCTGCGGCTGTAAATCAGGCCGTACAGATATGAAGCAGTCGCGGCGGCGATCGTCATGGGAGCCGTACGGCAGCTTATTGGTTTTCTCTGTGACACGCTATGTGTGTATGTGCGTGTTGGAGCGTATAACTTCCAGCTTCATGTGAGGATTGAAATATATAAATCAAGATTAAAATAAATGATCTCAGCAACCAGCATTTACCTGGTGAAACACAAACATGCAGTAAAACTACCTCTGATATAAAGCAATGTACCAGTTTTCTCTTTTAATTAAGAGGTTGTGATATGTATTCACTGTTTAAAATGATTTTTCCTCAGGTGGAAGAATCCAAGTGGAGATATTAATTTGTGTGAAGTCTCCGTGTTGAGTGTCTCTAAGGGACAACAGCTCCTGGCGCTGTACATAATAGTCTGTTTTTCACACTTTGTCAATATTTGGCAGCAATCTGTCTATCAAATCCTCCTCTAGTGAAATGTGATCTTAGTTTGACTACAGGTTAATTTACTGCAGAGTCAAAGTTGGTCTTTTATCTCGTTTCTGCTCTCATTTGATGTTAGAAGATGCATGTTCGGCGTCAGTTACTCATGTAGTGGCACACGAAGAAGCCAATGTACCAGTATGCTGTACCATCAGACCCCCAGGAATTAGCCATGTCCCACAACCACAGGCTGCAAGATAAAACTCATGAACAAAAGACGCACTTTCCTAAAATCAGGACTAGTGAATAATAGACTGATATGTTGAAAGTGATGTTTTTATCAGCCTTATCAAGAGAAAACTTTGGGAATATGTATTTACGGTTGTGCTGCTGCTGTGTTCATTGTATTTTTATGGCTTTGTTTTATTCAAGTATCGCGCGGCGGTTCGATTTGTGTCTCTTGCTGCAGATGTTGCATCTTTTGGTTTAGAAAGCTCAAAGCTGCCTTTGTTCTGCAGCGTTGCTGTTTATACTAAAGGCTGTTTCTATGCGTGTGTGTGTGTGTGTGTGTGTGTGTCAGTGCCTTGTGGGTCATGTGATCTCGCTAGCATGCTCTAGATGACTTTAAAGCATCCACCGCTGGTTGTGACGCTTCATGTGTATTCACCATTTTGCTTCGGTGGGATAAAGAAAAGAAAAAAAAGGCAAACAATAAAATCTGCACCCAAACTTTGACTTTCAGATTTATCACAGGTGAGGGACAAATGAACCGAAGAAGAAGACAGTTTCTTTCCTGTTCATCACGTTTTTCATGCATTCAGCATCCAGCCTGTATAATTTGTTTCCCTGCCCGTGTGTGATAAACCTTTTTCTTGGAGACGTCGTGTTTGTCGCCGTCGCCCTCGTTGTAATGCGATGACACATCTGCACGACCGATCGTTGGACTTTATTTAGTATCTCCTCCTGAACGGCGCCAACGTTTAGTTCCAGGAACCTGAAGCGGAAACTAAAGTCGAAGCTGTGACAAAAGGCCTTTTTCACAGCCGACATTTGGACTCGTCATCGTAGGAAAAAGCACCGGTGGAGCTAACGACGTTACCGACGGCTCCCGGTGAGGCAGCAAAACGGAGCCGGAGACAGTAATGCGTTTGTTTTGGAGTGACTTTTTTAATATAACTAAGCAATTAGAAGAGATATTAGAAGATTTAAGATACTAAAAGCTTCATATTTCACTGTTAATCATTTGATTGTAATCTGTGAATTACATATTCATGAGGCGCAATCTCTCCAAACTTACATGGTAGAATTTAATTTGTCTAATTATGATGAACTATTTTACAATCATCTCATAATTCAGTGTTTTATTTACTATTTACCATCTACTTGTTGTTATTTATGAATATATATTCAGTACACTGCTATGCTAGCTGTCTGCTTGTATGTTTAAAATGAATCAATAAAGCAATTTAAGAAACAAACAAACAAACAAACAACAAAAAACGAGTCTTCAGGGACTCTGACGCAGCTAAAAACATTCATCATTCATTCATTCATCATTCATTCATTCATCATTCATTCATTCATTCATTCATTCATTCATTTCTGTTATTTCATGCCGATTCTTGATTGTTCATTTACATCATAAACTTCTTAAAGTAATATATTTCACACCACAGCTTCAGGAGGTCTGGCCAGTTTGATCTCCTGCTCTCTCCTCCTCTCTTCTCCTCTCTCCTCTCTCCTCTCCTGCTCTCTCCTCCTCTCCTCCTCTCTCCTCCTCTCTTCTCCTCTCTCCTCTCCTCCTCTCTCCTCCTCTCTTCCTCCTCTCTCCTGCTCTCTCCTCTCTCCTTCTCTCTACTGCTCTCTCCTCCTCTCTCCTGCTCTCTCCTCCCTCCTGCTCTCTCCTCCTCTCTCCTGCTCTCTCCTCCTCTCTCCTTCTCTCTCCTGCACTCTCCTGCTCCCTCCTCTCTCCTCCTCCCTCCTCCTCTCTCCTCCTCTCTCCTCTCTCCTCCTCTTTCCTGCTCTCTCCTGCTCTCTCTTCCTCCTCTCTCCTCTCTTCCTCCTCTCTCCTGCTCTCTCCTGCTCTCTCTTCCTCCTCTCTTCCTCCTCTCTCCTGCTCTCTCCTCCTCTCTCCTCCTCTCTCCTCCTGCTCTCTCCTGCTCTCTCCTCTCTCCTCCTCCTCTCTCCTCCTCTCTCCTCCTTTTCTCCTCCTCTCTTGCTTAGTTCATGTTTTATGGATGCTAAGTGTTAAAGGATTTACAAGGAGTTTAGTTCACTCATCCTTCGGTGTTTGCACTTAAAGTATTCACAGTTGGGAGCGTTTTGTGGATCTCTGAGGATCTCTGCTGTTAAATGTGTGTTTTACCCTCCTCTTTTAATAATAGTATAGCTTATACTATATATATATATATATATATATGTATATATATATAGTATGTATATATATAGAGCGGGCCACAGGCCAACAGCAGTGCTGCTGGTTGCTGACTTATGGTCATAGCTGTATTTAACCCATCTGTCATGTGCTTTCTCCCACAGGGGAACAGCAGAAGAAGTCCACTGGCTGCAGTGTGCACTCAGTGTAATTGTGTAGCCACAGTTCAGTTTCTGAGTGTGATTTTATGTGTGTCACGAATATATATCAACATATTATCAATATCCTGGTCTAGTAGTTCCTGATGATTGTATACGATGCAGTTCGTTTGATTACTTTTGATTTATTGACTGCAGGGTTGAAAGTTTCCACGCAGACACATAAATATGCCTTACTGTTTGTTTTCTTTATATTTTCTTATTTTCTTTTCCTTTATTGTTCGATGAGGTTCGTCTTTACCTGGTTTCAGCCACCTTCCTCCACAGACACACACGAGACTACATCTAATTCTCTAGATTCAACCTCAGGCTGCCCTGATTTTATGGAGGAAAAGGAGGAGGAGGAGGAGGAGGAGGAGGAGTGGTGTGTAAATGATGTGCAGAGCAGAGCTTCATCTCTTTCACCCAGGGCATGGTGGGAGACAAAGTCAAGCAGACAGTATACGCTGCTGCACAGTGTGTGTGTGTGTGTGTGTGTGTGTGTGTGTGTGTGTGTCAGTGGCACTCATGCATTATGTGGAAATGTGCATCAATGATGTCCAGTGGGACTCCCCGTCTCTTTCTCCGTCTCTGTGTGATGTTAAAGGAAAAGACGTGTGCACAAATGCACACACGCATGCAACATGCACTTTAATGCACGCAAAGCACAAACACCTCATTCAGTCTGACACTCACATACGTGTGGAAGCGGCAGAACGCTGTTACAGTAGGCGTCGTGTTTAAGTGAACGTCAGCTGAAGGCAGGGTGTGTGTATCATATGGATCAGAGAGTTTTCAGACATGTGTGTCTCTGTTACCTGCTGGCGTAAATAAAGCTGTTGCTGCGTTCGACGTCATGCAACAAAAAGGATCTTAACATTTGATTTGAACATCTTTGCTTTGTTCTTATTGACTGCTTGTGTGTTTTATAATTTCATTTAATGATTCGGGTGCATTGTGCAGCCTTAGTTGGGGTCTGAGTGCTTCCCCGAGGCTGTAGATCATGGTGGTCAAATCAGCCGTAGCAGGAATTTGTTGGGCTGGTGCCTCAGAAGTTATATTAAATAAAAACAGTGGCCCAGATTTATAAAGACGTACTGTCAAGCGTTCACAGTAATGTTAACATTAACTATCTGCAGCTGGTAGGAATGTATGTAAGTTTTGACCAGGATTCATCCTCTGGGGACCATGAAACGTCATGGTAGTAGATCAAATATGTGCTTTATAGATTATATAAGATATTCCAGTAGACACGCCCCCTTTTAAATCATAATGTGCTGGACAGGTGAATCTTAAAATCTGAATACATTTTGATGGTAAATAATGTTTTATAGGTTAATTACTATAATTTTCTATATTTGAAGTGTTAGTTTTACTCAATGACATTAAATAAATGAATCATGAGCCTCAATTAAACCACTTTATTGTGTCTGACAGGAGTTGAGTCAATAGAAGTGTTGAATCTCTCCTTGCTGCAGTGATCCTGTATAAAACGGCTTCCTGCCCGCCGTGAACGCCGCGTACGGGCGAGAAAATAGCGATTTAGAGTTGAAGAGTTTCTTTTCATTGGCACGGCTCAGATAAAAGAGACCGTATTGATTTTTACCTCGTTGAAACCATTACAGACACAAAAGGGGCTTCATTCTCCTTCTTTTCCATCCGTCTTTCATCAAAGACCTCGACTTATGTGAGCTGATGAAGACGTCTTCATACAATCAAACGCACTTTAAGAGCCGAAGATGATAGAAAATACAATCAGAAACGGCTCGTTACAGTAATTACAGTCACCAGATATAATAAACTGGTGTTATTGAAAATCTTCCTTTGTAAAAATCGAATGATTGTGCACATTTCATTTGAAACATTGATATATAGATATATATATATACAATATATATATATATATATATATATATATATATATTATTTTTTCCTTTAGTGCAATGAGTTTTGAAAGATTGATGGATTCTGAGGAGTTATGGTAGAGGAAGCCATAAATAAAGCAGGATAAATTAAAATTTAATTGATTTAAGTTTGGATATTTTGCTGACAAATGATTCGTGGTAAAAGGAATAATTTGCTTTTTTAATAACTTAAAATTCAGAGGATCGACTCCTCGGCTGCGGCCGTCGGATGTTTTTGCTCTAAAACAAGTGGTTAATAATGGAGGTTTGTTCTGTGCAGTTGCGATCGATATATTGATGGGGCAGAGGTCGGGGGCAGTCATCATCAAACCGCCCTGTGCTGTGGGTGGGGCCTGACACCTGGGGGACCGAGGGAAAAGTGTGTCACTGGCACTAGACCACATCCAACCGTCCACTGATAAACGCAGAGCACTGATGACAAAGCAGTTTAGCTGCACAAAGTCCTGCTGGTCAATACGACCGGCTGGGAAAAACTTACCTTACCTTTAGCATCGCTTAGCATCTCTTAGCTGAGATGCACCTGAACAAAATTCACCCACACGAGATGTGTATTTACTAGAAGTGACGATGTGAGATGAATTCAGAGGGGTGTTATGTAAAACGACAGCACAGCTTCTGTTAGTGTGTCACACGAACAGAAAGTCTGGCCCATTGATCACAGTGAGCTGCAGTGTGTGTGTGTGTGTGTTCGTTCGTGTGTGTGTGTGTGTGTGTGTGTGTGTGTGTGTGTGTGTGTGTGTGTGTGTGTTCGTGTTCTGACCTGTTTGTGCAGTGGAGTGTGAGGCCAGCGGATGCTGTTTCAGGGTCACTGCTGGTGTGGGTCTAAATGGACCAGTCCAGGAGGCCGGCCTGTCACTAGTGGCCGCCCACTCACTGTCAGTACTACTGCTGTCACATCACGACTGGGTCATAGAGAGCAAACTCTGCTTGATACAGTTTGACTCTGATGGATTGTTACTATTGGCCTCTTGTCTTTTTGCACCGGAGCGATGCTGCACTGTATTTTCTGTGGAGTTGACACTGAGTACAGGTCACTCTGACACTTTTCTAGAAAATTTTCTTCTTTTTATGGTGTAAAAACAGGTTATTTTCTTTTATTCAACACTTATTTGACTTTATAAAAATCGAGGTGAGACGTCACACAAGCAAGACGGCAGCAAGAAACAAGATAGTTTGGCTTCACGTCTACATAGCGGCAGGAAGTAGAGAGAATTAAATACTTAAATTATAAAGTGACCCACAGTGCAACGATTTTAACACGTTCAACATAAATCCGGAAGAAGTTTGTCGATTGTGGGGAAAAAAAACAACAAAAAACGTACAGATAAGACGAGATGCATACACTGACATACCATCTTTCTTTCTCTTCACTCAGAAAGATTCATGTTGTTAAATAAGAAGAAGCTGCTAAGCTGATAGAGAAGCTTCCTGTCTGCAGACAATAAATAATTTCTGCCTCTGGGTATAAAAAGGCTGAACAGTAAGTGCAGTGAGTCACTGAACGGAAATTCAAAAGTGATCCTCATGTTTGTCATCTGGGGAAAAATAGTGAACAACCTCAGCGGTGAGCAGGCATGCAGCGAGCGAGCAGCGAGCTGTCGGCTGCGTGTCGGCTTTTTCCGATGCTGATGAAATCTATTTTAATGAAACCGATCACTCTCATCTTTTGCCATTTGGCAGGTACAGTAGCTCAGGTATTTTGGCTCCTTCTGTGGGAACAATCGTCTGTTTGGCAGCTCCTTAAAGTCGTCTTTGTTGAGCTCAGAGTTGGTCTAAACATACACAGTGAAATGTTTTATGCCACTTCTGAAAAGAAGCCAATCTGTGGTGTGAATACAGGCAGTAATTAGACACAAACACAGCAGAGGGAGACAAAGTTTGAGGGAAACTTTCAGGTTTTGATCTCACATACTCGTGTTGTTATTCAAACTGCTTTTTCCACATAATAGCAACGTAGCATGTTCAAACAGGGTGTGGGATATAAACTCATATATGTGTGTGTGTGTGTGTGTGTGTGTGTGTGTGTGTGTTGAATGTCGTCTCATCCCTTGAGGAGACATCAGTGGGTTGTGTGGATTTTACAACCTCTGGACTCCTTTCTTGGTTGAGTGGACGCTCTCTCTACCACGACTCCACTGCTCCTGAGGGGCTTCATCCCTCAATATGGAAACACACACACACACACACACACACAGTAGGTGTAAATCACTGTGTGGTCTTCCAGGAGCAGGAGAGGCGAATAACAGCAGCTTTGCTATAATTTGACTTTTTTACAGATTATGATGTAAATTACATGTATTTTGTATCCTTTCCTTTCATGACAGCGCCCCCTATCTGTACAATAACCAGTGATGCTGCTGCAGGTGTTTCTTTGCATAAAGCCAATCAAATCATTTGATTTTAAAGGGGACGTGTCATTTATTCTGGATCTTTTCTTTAAATCAAATATTTTAAAAAAATCCACTACTTTTTATTGGCCCTCAAATGGCTTTAGGCCTGGTTGTGGTGTCACACATCATGCCTGCAGGTGCACCTACCTGAACTCACACATCATGCCTGCAGGTGCACCTACCTGAACTCACACATCATACCTGCAGGTGCACCTACCTGAACTCACACATCATACCTGCAGGTGCACCTACCTGAACTCACACATCACGCCTGCAGGTGCACCTACCTGAACTCACACATCATACCTGCAGGTGCACCTACCTGAACTCACACATCATACCTGCAGGTGCACCTACCTGAACTCACACATCACGCCTGCAGGTGCACCTACCTGAACTCACACATCACGCCTGCAGGTGCACCTACCTGAACTCACACATCACGCCTGCAGGTGCACCTACCTGAACTCACACATCACGCCTGCAGGTGCACCTACCTGAACTCACACATCACGCCTGCAGGTGCACCTACCTGAACTCACACATCATGCCTGCAGGTGCACCTACCTGAACTCACACATCAGGTACAAACTACTTTTTAATCTATTTATAATAACACGTCTTTAAATGAATCAACTGTGATATTACAACAAACCCCGCTACACTACAGGTTTGACTGGCGTGTTTTCCCGACACCTCCGTGTACCTTAATTGTGTGTAAGCGTGTCTCTGCTCTCTCTGTCTCTGCGACTCTTGCTTGTCTCACTGAGGCAGGAAGCTGCAGGCGGATCAGAGGAGACGCAGACTCTCTGTCTGTCTCTCTGTCTGTCTCTCTGTCTCCACACTGAAGCACTCTGCATGGAAACAACAGGTCTGTCAGTAAAGCAGCACTCTTGTTTACTTCCCCACCCTCCATTTCCCTCTAACAACAGGAACATCTTGAGCTCTTCCTTCAGTTTGAAGCTCGCTCTGATTCTCCTCACACCCGGAAACTGGCAGAGGATGCTCATTATCTTCCCTTTCTGTTGTTGTTCCCGCCTGTGTGTAAAAAGTGGGCAATTATCGCATGGCTCTCGCAGACAGCCAAATCTCTCTATAATGAGCAGATCTCCTTCAGCAGGACACACTGCGCATATTTGTGTGCTCGTGTCGACTTTATGCAAATGCGAGTTTGCATTTAATTCAAAGTCTGACCAATAAAACACAACAGACGCAGGTTCAGTTTGTGTTGTTTTGATGTCGTGAAGCAGCGCAGCTTGAATGCGGTGTGTTTTGTTAATGGGCGTTATGTCCTCTAGAAAATATCTACACAAAAGTGAGGAGAATGAATCAGCGCAAACAGAATACAGCTTTTTGAGATAAAAGCATCGAACGGATGACGTTTGGTTTTGATCTCTGTTTACTGCATTCAGCGGCTCTCTTGAAAGGATTTAAAGTGGTAATCAGGCGGATAATGGTGTGTTATTTGTCTCCAGTCGTGGGACTAAGCGCTCACTGCTTTGGTGATTTTTGCACCGTATTTCCCAGAAATCAATTGTCATTCAAAACCGTAACCCCCCCACCCCCACCCCCACCCCCATACCAAGCAAATTGGGTAAAAAAAAATTCATCACTTCCTGTGTACCGGGACAGGTTTGCTGCCGTTGTGTTGAGATCCTTATCATTTAAATAATGTGTTTCTCTGGATATGAGCCCTCATCGAGTGTTGTTGTTTTGCTCCAACACAAAGAAAATTATCATGGGAGAAAAATGTGCTTAATAAACGATAAATAAACCGATTTACTGCCTGACAACAGTCTTGATTTGAGAATAATAGATCACAACGAACTTACTTTTGTTCAAAGAGGAGAAAATATAACTAAAATATGTTTATTTTTGAGGCTGCTGTAAAGTTTTTGATCTAAAAGAGGAGTAAATACTGAATTTATAAGACTCCAAATGAAGGCTGCCGAATGTTCATGACATATAAAGACAAAATCCACTGACTTGTTGTTGTTGTTGTTGTTGTTGTTTTTACTCCACAGTTTGCTCCCAGTACTCCCGCGGTGTCTTCGCCATCTTCGGCCTGTACGACAAGCGTTCGGTCCACACGTTGACGTCCTTCTGCAGCGCCCTGCACATCTCCCTCATCACGCCCAGCTTCCCCACCGAAGGCGAGAGTCAGTTCACGCTGCAGCTCCGGCCGTCCATCCGCGGAGCGCTGCTGTCCCTCCTCGACCACTACGACTGGAACAAGTTCGTCTTCCTGTACGACACCGACCGAGGTCAGTCCGGTTTGTGTTTCTTTTGTATAAAAGTTGCTCGTGTGCTCTTTATTGAAGCCTGTAAATGTGTATATATATATATAATATATGCAAGATAAAAAACACTTCATGCTGCAGATTTTAATATAATAATTATTCCAAAAATAATAACATTTAATTGAAGTAAATGTTGAAATCTTTATCAGGAAGGTTTATCTCAGTTCTTGGTCAAATCTGTTGTGTCTTTGCACAACAAACACGGAGTAAATGGACCTCACCCTTACACACACACACACACACACACAGTCTATAAGTCTGACTACTGCTTGGATCACATCTCTACATTTCGCTTTCGTACATTTTCCAGAAGGTCGTCAGGAGTTTTCATTCTTTCTCTTTGCTGCTGTGGGTGTTCGAGCAGATTGGCTGTATATGAGCTGCAGATTGAGGACAGTATCAGGCCTCCTTTCATTCCCTGTCTCTCTTTTTTCTATTACCTCGGGTCGAACATGCTTGACTGAGCAAAAGAGTCCCCGCTTGTCTTGAGAAAACCTACTCGTATCTGATCAAGTGTTCTCCAAAATCACAACTAAGGTTCCTACCTGTAAGACAGAGGGGCTGCCGAGGAGCTTCTCTGCTGCTTGTGTTATTTGGCCACGCAGTTAGATAAGAATAACGACATTTTAACGTCTCATCCCTGCTCCTCAAAGAAATGAAATCAGGTGTGACCACAACAACGTATCTGTGGGTTGTGTTTCGTTCAGTCTTGATGTTTTGAGACAGTGACAGTCCTACTGAGAGCTGAAATCAAGAAGCAGACAGCAGCTGATGTTTGGGCTCAGCTATTCTGTTGAAGTTGCTGTCATCCTAACAGTAGGAAACACTGGCTGTCAACAGTATGACATGCTGGATGCAACACAGAAGAAGTGAAAAACATGACTGTGTCCTCGTGGTTACTATTAGCAGCTATGGCTGAATGAAATGTGGTGCTGAAAATGATTTAACTCCTAATCAGGGGTTTTCCATTTCACAAATTGAATGCCTCTTAAAAAAAGGGCTCGAGGAGCAATTGAAGACAATCATTTTCAGTTGTATTATAATTAAATATTTACAGCGATTTATTGTCATCATTTAACCCAATTATTTGTCCAGTTTTTCCTCATCCTGCTCAATAATTGTTTTTTTCTAATAGGCCACAAGGCTCCTACATTTTACCTTTAATTTTATTTTTATTTTATTTTACCAGCTTTTGCTGATCACATGGAATCTATTTTACTGCCGACAAAGCATGAAAGTGAATCTATGCACAAGCATTTTCACCTTTTTTCTGCAATAGGCTGCATGTGAATGGAGGATCACTATTACTACTACTACTGTTTAGTGTGAAGTTTCTTTACTGCACACACCTCATCCAACAAGTGAGTAGTAGTGTGAGTAGTAGTAGTGTGAGTAGTAGTAGTGTGAGTAGTAGTAGTGTGAGTAGTAGTGTGAGTAGTAGTAGTGTGAGTAGTAGTAGTGTGAGTAGTGTGAGTAGTAGTAGTGTGAGTAGTAGTAGTGTGAGTAGTGTGAGTAGTAGTAGTGTGAGTAGTAGTGTGAGTAGTAGTAGTGTGAGTAGTGTGAGTAGTAGTAGTGTAAGTAGTAGTAGTGTGAGTAGTAGTGTGAGTAGTAGTAGTGTGAGTAGTAGTAGTGTGAGTAGTGTGAGTAGTAGTGTGAGTAGTAGTAGTGTAAGTAGTAGTAGTGTGAGTAGTAGTGTGAGTAGTAGTGTGAGTAGTAGTAGTGTGAGTAGTAGTGTGAGTAGTAGTAGTGTGAGTAGTAGTAGTGTGAGTAGTAGTGTGAGTAGTAGTAGTGTGAGTAGTAGTAGTGTGAGTAGTAGTAGTGTGAGTAGTAATAGTGTAAGTAGTAGTAGTGTGAGTAGTAGTGTAAGTAGTAGTAGTGTAAGTAGTAGTAGTGTGAGTAGTAATAGTGTAAGTAGTAGTAGTGTGAGTAGTAATAGTGTAAGTAGTAGTAGTGTGAGTAGTAGTGTAAGTAGTAGTAGTGTAAGTAGTAGTAGTGTGAGTAGTAGTAGTGTGAGTAGTAATAGTGTGAGTAGTAGTAGTGTGAGTAGTAGTGTAAGTAGTAGTAGTGTAAGTAGTAGTAGTGTGAGTAGTAGTAGTGTAAGTAGTAGTAGTGTGAGTAGTAGTGTAAGTAGTAGTAGTGTAAGTAGTAGTAGTGTGAGTAGTAGTAGTGTGAGTAGTAATAGTGTGAGTAGTAGTAGTGTGAGTAGTAGTGTAAGTAGTAGTAGTGTGAGTAGTAGTAGTGTGAGTAGTAATAGTGTAAGTAGTAGTAGTGTGAGTAGTAGTGCTCTCCTTAAGAGGCAGACTTGCAGTGTCAACTCAATGTGTACATGTGGACATCAGTGTGTGTGTGTGTGTGTGTGCGTGCGCATGTATGTATTCATGTTCTGTATGTGCATGCGTGTGCTTTTCACAAGGCTTTTGGGCGCACGCTGCAGCACTTTGGCCTGAGGATTTTTTTTCACACACATCACCAGGCTTTCATCCAGCATTGACTATAATGTAGAATCAGCCCACGCATGGCTGTGCTCAGTCAATGAGCGCCTGTCTGACTCCCTGCATCACAGCAGCAGGGATACAAGCGGCTGGAGACTGTGTCTGTGTTGTGGTGGATCCGATTAGCTTTCCTAGAAGTCACCTACATACACGCACACACACAAGAAAGCAAATTATACACAATAAGACAACTCAAAATGGTAAAGAAAAGAAAGGAAGGAGGAAACAAGTGAAGAGGAAAGGAAATAAAAGGAGAGGACACAAAACAATTGGAGAAGACAAAAGAGGAGAGCAGCGAAAATGAAAGGGCAGAGAAGTAAGAGGAGGAAATGAAAGGAGAAAATGAGGACATGAGAAGAAGAGGAGAGGAAATGAGAGGATAGGAAAGGAAACAAGGAGAGAGAAGAGCCAAAGAGGAAACAAAGGATGGAAGGAAAGGCAGGCAGCGAATATGTTTAGGCCATGATCAGTGGCTCTCTTTTAAGAAGCATAAGCCTCTGTATCTACTCTCTGGAGAGGAAGAGGTGAAGGCGAAGGACTGACTCAATGAGGAAGGAAAGGCAACAATGGTGGCTCAGTAGAAAGATGCTGACAGTGTGCATCACACCGCAGAGTAAAGATGAGACAACAGGGAGGGAAAGAGGCAGAAATCGCTCTCCGCTCCACATGCTGCAGCTGCTTCCATCTAGTGTCCAGCTCCGCTCCAATCAGCCCAGCATGCGTTAGCGTCACTCTGCACACTCGCCTGCGGCTGTGTCTTTGACGCTGATGCTGATTGCGGCTGGCTGCTGCTCCACATACAGCCGCGGGCTACACATTTATCAGCTGGTAATCAGCTGGCCCTTTGCACGCTTTGCCTGTGACGGCGTTTTGCTGTCCATGCTCTGTGTACACCATGTGGCACGATAGGACGTGATGGGATATCATATCGTTACATACTGTACAAGCAACTCACCGATTTGTATCTCTGGTGGTATAATGATACGTGAACCTGGCACATGATTCAGTTTTAATCTTTAATCTCGTTTTAGTAATATTTTATTAATTAGATTTGATAAAACGTCATCTGGGTTGTTTAATATGGATGTTTCAAAGAGATTCATACAACTGCAGCATATAAAATACGTGTTTTAAATTCAAAGCATAAAGGGCAGGTCTCCCACTTCATTTTATTTATCCATTGCATGAAGTAAATGCAGCATTGCTGCCCGACACCTTTGCCCTAAAAGAGATTGACTCAAGCATAGGAGCACATTGCTGTAATGACACAAACTACCAATCAATACAGTCAATAACAGCAAAGTAGCTGCAGCTACCACAGGGAGCTACATTCAACCACGTCTGCACAAACTATGTCGTTTTTATTATTTGTCAGGGACCATGTACAGAAAGCAATAAAAACACAACGGCTAGTATTCATCTGCAGTCTCTGGACAGGGAGACACAAACAACAGAAAGCAAATATTTAGGCTAAAGTTGTTTGTTTCTTTTGGAGAAGAAGAAAAAATTAATTTGTAAACTACTGACTAAATCTCTTGTTTAAAAAAGAGCATAACTCACAGACAAATGGACAAAATAGGTTAAAAACATAAGTTGGATAGCAAGCTATACTACTAGCGTGGCTATAAGGGGACCACTAGCATCAGGGTTAGCTGAGCTAGCTAGCACTACGGTTAGCAAACTAACATGCTAGCTTGTTTACCATCGATTGACCACCACAGGCTGAGTTTTGATTTTAAAAATGTTAAATTTCCTAACTTTTTTTTGACTCAGTGGTATTTTGAATCATTTCCATAGTGTTTTTTTTTCACATGATGGGAAAAAATATTTTTAATCTCAGCTACAGATTATAAAATCTGTCATCACGTAATACAGTTGAAAGACAATGGGCTTCCGCTAACCGAGCCGGCTAATTTTAACGGTGACTTGATTAAAGAATAAAGAAAAGCAGCATTGATTAAAAAGCTTCCTCATGTTTTTCACTTAATGTTCAGTCTTGTGTTATGAGCTTCTTCACTGATTATCCTGTTACAGTACAAGTAAACAAGCTAACAAAGCTAACAACAAATAACGTAGATTTTTTAATTCAGAATCTAATTTTCCAGAGGAGCAGATACTATATGAAGTTTAGTGGATTTTTCTGCCATGTCCAGTGTTTTTTAATGCATGTTTTATGTTGTATTTATCCTTAACATGCTTTCATTGTCTTTGGGAGTTTTCAGTGTATTTAAATTAGTTGTTGTTTTTTTTTTCAGCAGACTAATCTTTAATAATCAATTATATTATTCAAATTGCTTCACAGAGTGAAAGAACAGTAGAAAATATGTAGAAGCATAATTAAAGACAGATAGCAGGTACACATGGACACACACAAACACACACATAAACATCCATACACACATGCACAAAACTAATTAAAAGCTCAATTTAATAAATAAATAATAAAAATAAATGCCTTTATCTTATTTTTAAAAGACGATGAGCGTTAGTGTCTACCTGAATTCGAGGATTTGGACTAAACGTCGGATCTGTGACCCGATAAATCTGCCAGGTTAATAAACTGTGAGCATGTCGGATATTCAGGAGCAAAGCCAATAAAGTCAATCCTGTAATGAACAGGTAGCCAGTGGCCATCGTATAGATAATGAATTATTAACTGGGCTCAATTTGAACATCATGTAATGACAAGCTGATTTGCTGCTTGTGTTATAATTGAGGAAATAAACAGTGTTTACGTCCCATTTGGGTTCTCGACCAGTTCGTCCCTCGGGAGAGATTGAGGACACTCTGAGACGAAACATGCATGTGTGTCAACTCAACTAGCAGTTTCTCCTGGCACTGAAATCCCTCTAATGGGGAGCACGGGGCCGGGGAGGGTATAGAGGAGGTGGAGAGGGAGCTGGATTGCCAGAGCACAGGTTAATCCACTAATTGGGAGCAAAGGGAGACGGGTTGCCAGATTGTGATGGCCACCAGGAGGGGCCGTTTAAGGAGGACATCTGTTCCTGCTGGAGAACAGCCGCCCTCACAGCTCCCTGGTTTCCTCTCTGACACTCATCTCCTTTATACACAAACCTGACAGTGAGACTCATGTAGACGAGCCCGTTTCAATGACTGGACCAAAAGCCAGGATGTGGTTGGAAAAGGATGAGAGCTTCAGAGGAGCAGTTTCTTTGAGACGGGGACAGGAGCTGTCTTGCCAGGGATGCCGTGTCAACTAAAGCCAGTTGGCTTTTGAAACCAGCAATTATGGGCAATAGCTTTTATCAATTCTCATGGCCCAATGTGCCATGTTTCAACCAGGACTTATACAGTATCAGCCTCAGTTAACATAATCAGTAGCTGTTACACAGATTGGCTTGAATACATGCAGCATTTTTATTTTATTAAAATAAATTCAGTTCATTACAAGATTATAAAAATATAGGTTTTGACCACTAGAGGTGCTATGGAGCAACATCTCGTTACACGTCATTTCCAGGTTTTCCAGCCAGGTCACAAACTTTCCCATATTGCAGCATTTAAATACATCTTTCTGAAAACATTTGAAGAAAGAAATGACAATTGATTCATATTTGATCAGCACTGATTGGTTTTACCTACCTGATTGGCTAATATTAGTTCTTAGATTGATCACTTTTTTATCCATAAAGGGTACATTATTTCCTGCATTATGACGTCCAATATGTGCATACATCGTTGGGATAATAAATGGTACAAAAAGTACAAAATATCCCAAAAGAAAAGGAGTTAAATGTTGTTGACAGTTGCCTGAGTTCATCTCTGCCTACATCATTATGAGTCAATAAATAAAACAATACTCACGTTGTGCTGAATTAAGATGATCCACATGCCTTCCACCTCTGACGAGTCTTGTCCCGTTGTGTCCGGCTGCATCAGGATACGCCATCCTGCAGGCCATCATGGAGAAGGCGGGACAGAACAACTGGCAGGTCAGCGCCATCTGTGTGGAAAACTTCAACGATGCCAGCTACCGGCGACTGCTGGAAGATCTGGACCGACGACAGGAGAAGAAGTTTGTGATCGACCTGGAGGCCGAGCGACTGCAGAACATGCTGGAACAGGTGATGCGCCATCACATCAGTATTTAGATCAATAAATCTTTATTTTTATCGTTTACACATCTGAAAATGTTAAAAATCTGCAATACTAGTTATAAGTTATAGTAAACACTTCTCTCATACTGGTGTTGATTTTCTCTTGTGAAGCTTCAACATGTCAGTAAATGTGTCATGTGACACTAGTAGTAGTACTCTGTAGTGGTACCAGTAGTACTGTAAATCTGGAGATGGTATTAAAGGAAAAATACTGATTATTACAACTTGGGATTTACTTTTTTATATCTCTAGAAAATAAGTATTGACATTGTACTATAACTTAAGTAATGAGCTCTAAAAAGTGTGAATTATAGATTTCCTTTAAAGTATAATTTATATTTAATACAACGTAGGTCTTATTTTTAGAGTTTGGCTCATTATTCTTATGATAATATTGACCAAGTTGATTTCTGAGATCTGGAGCTACTATTTCCAGATGTTTGTTTCCCTGTTTTTTCAGTGTGTTTGTGCTAATTAGAAAGTTTTGAACTTGAACACAGCCGGTTCTCATCTCCAGTGGTGTTATTTGGCATAAACACACTCAGAATATGATGTGTGTGTTTTCCTCCTCCTGCTCTTCTTCATCCCCGTCTGTAAATGTTCAATTATTCAGGAAATCTCCACTCTGACATCTGTCACAGTTTTAACAATTTACTGTGCAGGTGTGTGTGTGTGTGTGTGTGTGTGTGTGTGTGTGTCAGCAGACCTCCTGCTCTCCATCCATGTTGTGTTGTTGTGTTTGGATGAGTTATTGCCAAATACATACCAAACATAAATATATATTTTAGCCTTTATTCATTCCAACTGTATTCATATTAATCTGATCCAGAACAAGGATTTGAATACATAACTGGGCCTCATTAGCTGCTTATCAACAGCACAGTCAGTTCATATGAAGGCTTATGAGTAGCCAGATGTTGCTTATAGATGATGGATGCTGGCAGCTAATTTACACGTTGTACAATAGCTGCAAATTTAACAAGAGAAGTGAAATCCGTATTGGCATAAAAGTTAAAATTAAAGTCAGAGAAGTGTCAAAGTTTGCTAAATTTCACTAAAAAAGGTTGGATGAAGCCTTTTTCATATTCTTTTTATTATTAAGACTATTTTTTTCAGGCTTTTGCTGTAACTTGACAGGATGAAAATGGGAAATGTAGCGTTGACGTCATGTCAGCTCATAATAAAATATATATATGAAACTCTTGTACAAGCGCAATAATGATCTGACCAGAAACTCCCTTGAGTTTTCATTCATGCCTTCATCTTATCACTCTGTGTCCTTTCAGACAGGCTGCAGAAATCTCTAATAAATGTTAAAAGTGAAGATATTCATTCATAGTCATTATTTAAGGCTTCAACAGACAAATAAATGAGGCCTTACATGGTTGATTTTTACTTTAATAACCATAAAAACTTGTATTTTTATTTGATTGGAACTACTTTCTACTGAAGAAATAGTCCCTACTGGGTGAAACGACCCATTAATCCATGTTGATTCATTCATATTGATATATTGGACTTATTTTCAGAATATTAATCTTGCAAATTTCACATTTTTCATAACCTGGCGCTCAGGTCGAAGCTGTCGGGGAATTATTATCAATCTGAGAGGTTTTCATCATAATTCAAGCCCTTTATTAGCTGGATGTCCAGTGGGATTTCCCAGCAGATGTCAGCTTTCAAAATCAGTTTTTATCACTAAGATGCAGCTCTGTGTGTGTGTGTGTGTGTGTGTGTGTGTGTGTGTGTGTAGAAGCATTGTCATGTCTTTGAAAGCATAAAGTGTTTACTTCCTCGGTGAGACACTGACACGACTGCCTGCTCATTTGTTTAGACGTCCGATCTTCTACGGATTAAACCCGATGGTCTCACTGTGTCAACACACACACACACACACACACACACACACACACACACGCCTGTCGTATGCATCATTTAATGTAATTAACATATGCTATGCTGTAATCGAGTCACATTAACGTTGAGCTCTGTTTCGCCTCCTCGCAGATCGTCAGTGTCGGGAAACATGTCAAAGGCTACCATTACATCATGGCCAACCTGGTGAGATCATAATAAAAATCTATTCCGCCACATTTTTCTTGCGCTGTCTCATATCTGCTCGAAATCGCCTCCAACTTTCCTGCATCTCTGGACTCTCTCTGAAGGGTTTTAAGGACATCAACCTGGAGCGCTTCATGCATGGTGGAGCCAACGTTACAGGCTTCCAGCTGGTTGACTTCAGCAACCCCATGGTCATCAAACTGATGCAGCGCTGGAACAAGCTGGATCAGAGGGAGTATCCAGGCTCGGACGCCCCGCCAAAGGTACATCAGCAATGTAACACAGCGTTTATCTCAGTGTGATTTGGTAAAGCAGGAACCAGTCTGAAAACCCCTTGGTGGTGGATTCAGAGAGAAAATCAAACGTTTCTAATTTCTGCAATTGGATTTTTGAAATTTAAGTGACATGAACTAAAACCAACAGACGGGCTAAAACATCCAAAACCTTTAAAGGACAAGGCTGGTGATTTTCTATATTTTTTCATATTGTCAACAAATCTCACAAGGCTGAAAACGTGGTCGCTATGATTCGCTTTTTTTGGAGCCGTTTCTAAACAAACATGTTTGTGATGAAGGAACATGTCACCCGGTGCAGCAGTGTGCATCATTGACATGTTTTTAATACAACAATAGAGGCCTACGGCATAAGAGGAACAAAATATATCAGGCTTTGGATACACACACTTATAAGTCGGATCGGTTCATTGTTTGTTGATAATAAAAGAAACTATAGTAAATCGCCAGCCTCGACCTTTAACGGTCTCTCTGGGGTGTAATATTTAAAAAACAAATGGGATACAGCAAAGAAAGAGAATATAAGTAAAGACAACACCAGATAAGATGAAAAATGTACAGCAGCATGTTTGCACAGTGTGCAAAGACAGAAATACACACAAAAAAACTGGCTCGGTGCAGAAACTAAAAAATATGGCAAAACACACCATAATCATCATCATCATCATCATCATCATCAGTATCCACCGCTGTCATATCATATGCAGCGATATGACAGACCCACTTTATATATATTTTTTCCAGCCACGCTGATTGCAAATGGCAGTGGAGCAAGAAGGCAGCATGACGCCGAGGTCAGCAAACCTCGTGCCCCGAGCAAATCTGTGCAACGCACAAAGATTTCTGTTTTTAAAAAAAAAAAGCAGATGCGGTGAAGTAGAAACGGTGTGAGTCGAGCAGCAGTGTGTAGGATGTGTGTCTGATGGATGGGGTGGTTCAAATTAAAAGTTTACACCACGGGGCGATATCACATGACATTATATATGTGTGTGTGTGTGTGTTTATCTTCACTCCATTTCTTGATAAATTGTTCTCTCGCCTGGAAATCCACTCAGATTAAATTACTCTGCTTCCCACTAAGTTTGTCCACAGCCTGAGTCACAGTCAGCCTTCCTGTCTGCTCATATATTAACCCGAGCGGTGAGTTGGGCCTTCTGACATGTTTACTCACGTTGTGAAGATGAAAGTAAAACCAACTGTGTTTAAAAAGGTCCAGGAGTCAACGGGGAGTGAACTAACAGGAGGTTACTGTGCTGTAGACCTGTTTACACCTGGACTAAACATGTGATCTGGACATGTTAGCGACATGTGATCATTTACACAGTCGTCATGTCATCTCGATATGTGATGGAGACAACTGAGCAAGATACCAGTGAGTCTATTAGTGAGTTTATCACACACCTCGATTGTTTGTGAGTGTTTGTGAGTGTGTGTGTGTGTGTGTGTGTGTGTGTGTGTGTGTGTGTGTGTGTGTGTGTGTGTGTGTGTGTGTGTGTGTGTGTGTGTGTGTGTGTGTGTGTTCCTTTGGGCAGCTTGTCAAAGCGTAACATGGGGGATAGAGTGCAGCAGTCTCCATAGAGAGCCATAATGTCACAGTGAACAGTGGGCTAATGAATAGGATTCACCCCTGGCCGGAGGCGAAGTTAATGAACTCCTGCTAGCCGGGATAATTAATGCCAGACTGCTACCCGGCTGGACAAAACACTTTTTCCTTTTCTTCTTCTCTCCATCTTGATGCCTTTTCATCATTCAGTCATTTAGTTTTCTGCTACGCCAGAGGTGACTTTTAAAGGAGAGATGCAAATAATCAGAGGCCACGTGAAGTCTTCAGGTCAAAAACAGACGAGGAGATGTTGGGGAATATGCTCCTTCCTTCTCTCGCTTCTCTTCCTTTGCATTCCCAGAAAATAACGAGCAGAGTAAAACTGCTGCCGCTCCGCTCGGCCCTCAGCGTCCTCTCAGAGGCAGATTGTTTTTAAGGAGATCTGACTGGCAAATATTGCAGAACATTTTGCCTGTCCAGCTAAATCAGTATTTAATTGGCTTCATACCTTTTTCCAGTGTGTTTATCACATGGTCCGTCCCCACTGGGTTTTTATTCCTTCTTAATAAATCTAAAAGCCAGAGTTGAACCATAATTGCTACTTCATTGATATTTATGTGATGTGTTAAGTTGTTTTTTTTAGCTGAGGAAACCTGCACATAACCCAACTGTGCCCACATGCAGTCTCCTCCTGTCTCCCAGTACACCTCAGCGTTGACATACGATGGGGTGATGGTGATGGCCGAGGCCTTCAGGAACCTCCGCAGGCAAAAGGTGGACATTTCCAGAAGGGGGAACGCTGGCGACTGTCTCGCCAACCCCGCCGCCCCGTGGAACCAGGGCATCGACATGGAGCGAACGCTTAAACAGGTGAGAGAAGGGAGGAACAGAGGGGGTAATTACATAGAAATGTGAAGTATATGCTAAGGCTGCTAAAGAATAAGACATCACAAATAGTCGAAAAACAGAAAGAAAAGGATTGTTTATTAAATTAACTTTTCCACACTGGTGTGATGCAGTCAGTCGATCTGCCGGCTTGTATTTTCCATCAAAAGGGAAAAATAGAAAAAAGTATTTTAAGAAGTAGTTTTGCACTTTTCCCACTAAATTGTCACTGTGATGGTGACATTATTTCTTGTTTTCCTCTTACTTGTATTGATTGATTTCTTCTTCATGTGAAGAGCAACTTTCAAACTGTTCTCCCAACCAGAAAACAACATATATTTAAGTTGAAGTGACAAAGGCCCTCTGGTGATCGTAGTAATCGGAGAGAGGAAATCTGGTGACGTTATTGTAGAGGAGAACAAAACACAACCACCAAGAAGACAGTTTTTCAAAAACCACAATCGTCTCCGAACATTAACCACGTCATGATGATGAAGGTCGCCTAACATTAAGGAACCCAGACCATAATAAACCTAACCAAGTGGTTTTTATACCTAAACCCATCAGAAGACTGTGTTATGTCATTGTGTGCATGTGTTTCTTTGTGCAGGTCCGGCTGCAGGGATTAACAGGTAATGTCCAGTTTGACCACTATGGCCGCAGGGTCAACTACACTATGGACGTGTTTGAACTGAAGAATAATGGACCGCGACGGGTAAAGCATCACCTCACACTGCCTTCACTTCTGTATTAGATTAACATTTGTCTTGCATAATATATCCTGTATATGGTCAGAGATATGTGTCATGCAGAAAGCATTGTGGTATTTTCTATTATCATAAGTATAATGTAAAAAGAAAGAAAAGCTCTGCCAGCATCTGGTATGAGAGGATGGATGTTTCTACGGAGGGAAGATGAAATTCAGGGGAAAATGGGGAAAAGAGAGAGCGAGTGCACTCATGACAGCGATGGCGAGAGGACAGAATGAAATAGAGAGCAATCAAGGTAGAGGAGGAGGAGGAGGAGGAGGAAGCAGAGGGGAGTTCCCATCAATCAAAAGCTGCTTTGGCCTGTCTTCCTTCGCTCAGCGAGGGTCCTGTCAGGACACGGTGTGTGTGTGCCTGTGTCTGTGTGTGGGTCACAGCATCTCTCCCACATTTTCCATGTTCCTCAATCATCCTGACGCCCCGGCGCACTGGAGGTAGCAGCCAATCACAGCTCTCCGTTCCCTCTGGCTTCCCACAAGCAGCCAGCTGCTCGCTCACTGACTTATAGCTGCTTATGCTCACTGTCAAAGCTCATATCTATTATAAGCAGATATTGGCTTTTTATTAAGAATCATTAAGGGCGAACCAGCGCTGTCTGTGTACCTCTCGACATTTTTTACTTAGAAAAAGAAGCAAGTCACAAAATTGGCATCTCGCATGAGTACGTTGACGCTGCGGCTGAAAAGACTCAATAGTACCACTTATTGTCCTCAAGTGGCATCATAGCATGTTGTTATCACACTGATATACTTTACTAGCTGAATTGATAAGAAAAATGGGAATTATTGTTCGTTGTTGTATCGTTAAGTTTATTATTATTGTTACTGATGTTGGAAATGACAAAATGAGCCCTGAATGAAGCTTTTAAAATAGGCCGCTGTTGGAGAAGAATACAGTTGTTATATTATGAGGGAGGAAGTCATGAATGATTATAATATTACCATATGACACATGAACACAGTCTCATGATTTCTGTTCTCTGCAGATCGGCTACTGGAACGACGCAGACAAGCTGGTGCTGATCCAGGACTCTCCGCTGCTTCCAAATGACACTTCTGGCATTGAGAACCGCACTGTTGTAGTTACCACCATCATGGTAAGAGACCGGCATGTGCTCACACACACACACACACACACGCACACACATGCACATGCACTACTGTTGTTAACAGTTAACACCAGGAGACTTTATAATCTGCTGCTGACTACATTGAACATAATACTTGAAGGAAATGCAGAGTCAGGAGCCTACGCATCACATCCAGTGACATCACATCATTGTTTTCTGGGGCTCATTACAGTATTACTACAGTACTCATTCACAGGTAGTGATGATGGTGATAAACTTCCTGTTTAATCGTTTGATGTTGTATTCCACCACAGAAGAAGACAGTCTATAGACATACTGTATGTGCAGAATATACAATAGAGCCAGCTTATCCTCCGCTTTGCACTGACTGACTGAAAACGATGACAAAACACATAGAAATACCAATTATCCATCAACACACCTGAATACACACAGTGGCAACGGGATCTGTCCATTTATGTAGCCAACATTTCATCACACTTGACATCAAATTGATGATACTTGAAGATTTATAACAAGTATTCAACAGTGGACTGATGAGGTTTGATGCATATTTCAAGACCCTTATGTTGTGTGCTATGACTGACCAGACCTCAGAGATTACACATTATCAGTGAAGAGACTCTTAAAGAAAGATGCTTTCTTTTTTATCACCCCAATAGAAGCTGCAATAAAACATCATACAGCTGCAGAAACCAACTAGATTTTCTTTTATTGCATCGATAAAGCTCCACAAAAAGCTGTCGTTACTGGGATGTTCTTCTTTATTCTTAAGAGCTACAGATTCAATCAAAACAAGAGTATTTATAATGAAAGGCCTTTGCATGGCATGTGAATCTCTGGCTGTAACAGTGACGCTGACAGCAGGAGGAGGGAAGGAGGTGGGAATGGAGAGTCACAGCTCAGCACAATCCTCCCTCTTTTCAGCCCCTGATGAGGAACCCCATTTTAAGAAACTGAGCCCCAGTTGGACGCAAGCAGGATATGAAAGCCCTTAATGGCAGAGTGATGGACACAACAACCCCAACAAGCCAAAATGAAGCCCTAAAGACACACTGGGCGAGACGAGAGACACGGCAACTATGTTAATGGACACCGTGTTGAGAAAACTGAACAAGAAATGGAGCCACTCAGAGTCGTAATGGAGCCCCTCGAGAGGAGAAACGAAATACAAATGGAGGGAAACGTCTTTTTTTTTTAAGGATGTGTGGACGGACATCCGTTGAGGCTAAAATGGGTCCCTGACTCCTAACAGCACAGTGTCTGTGTACTCGCATAAACAAAGCCGGCTCCTGTTTGTGTGTGTCATGCTCCGTGTGTTTGTGTGGCCAATCACAGCTTGAATCTCATCCTGAGTTTGTAGTTTCTGCAAACACCTATGGACCCTGAGCTATGAAGTGAATATGCATTATGTCTAAATGAATTCCTGTTTGCTATAAATCTGTCAGCTTCTCTACCGACTACCTGCACAGTACCGTACCCACTCAGAGGACTCCCTGTAAGCTTTAAAACGGCTGACTAATGCTCCCATAATCATCCCGGTTCATATCCATCACGCTTTATGCAGCATGATATTATAGTTACACTGTGACGGCTGCCTTTCACGCCCGCTTTTTAATGCTTGTTCAGCGTGTTGGTGAGAGTAATGTTTGTCTAAACTTAATGAAGTGTTTTATTACGTTACGTCCTCTGTGTTGCTGAATTAGTTTTAAAGGAGCAGTTCAAAATGCACTTGTTTGCTATCAAACGTTACGCTATTTCCCACCTGGTTTCAGTCTTTATGCTAAGCTAGGCTAATCAGAAAGCAGATAAACAGGAGTGTTAAATAATGGCCGAGGTCGTGATGTCCCTCTGCAGCAGCCAGTCGAGGAAACTTCATGTGAAAAAAAGACATTTGCTAATAATATTCCTGCGTGTGCTTTAAATATGCTTCCTATTTTCAATATCATACAACTACATCACAGCAAATAAAAATGTGAACGGAGCCTTCAGTGGCCGCAGATGATTATTGAGAATTATTGTGTTTGCTTTGTTTGTTTTTGTTTTTGCTTTCCATCATTAACACACATGATGTACAACAGATTGTTAAACCCAAAGACATGCAGGCAGGTTTTACAGGGACGGTGTGTGTGTGTGTGTGTGTGTGTGCTTTTTAATGGCATGTGTAATTAGTCTCATTAGGCACTGAGTGAAGCAGTGTGGTTGTGATTATTGACCAGCCTGTCAGCCGTGATGGCCTTAGCTGCATCGCTCTCTCTTCTCAGGCCAGAAACACTGACTGCATCCTTTATCTCCGCCTCTTCCTCCGCTCCTGTGGTTGCCGGCGCCGTCATAAATCATACATATACACCCAAAACATACGCGGAAATCAAACTGAGTGAAGTCATCATTAAAATGGTCTAGATTCATTAAAAGCACATTACAAATTCCATTTTTTTTAGCTGTTGTGAGATAGAAACTAGAAGAAAACATGATAATGATCATCTTATGTTATAATCGTGTCTTTCCAATTATTCTGAGACAAGTCCTGTGAAAATCGGTGCAGTCTGTGTATTGTTTTTAGCCTCTGGATCTTACACGTCCGTGCTTGAGGATGAATTCTGTATTTATTTCTTTTATAGATATTTCATTTCCTAATAATTTAATTGAAAATGTTGGTATGTAATTACATACCAGTAATCGGTCATTTGCAGGTATTCAACGGTAAAGTTTTAGTGTATTTTATAGAGTTTGGTTTATTACATCAACACCAACATTAACACAGACAACACATAGACAATTTTTTCATTTTTGCATCTTCAACTAACTAAAAAGCTCAAGTTTAGCTTAACAATTGAATTGATTAATTAGAAGTGAACCAACACTGTCTGTAATTTCTCTATAATTAGTTCTTTCCAGGAAATATTCAGAAACTCAAATGTTGTATTTATAATCATATTTGTAACTTACGTCTTATTAAGGCATCATGACCCCCATCAAGTAAAGAGAACATGTTTATTTTCTGTAATCTCTGCAAGGACTGATCTTAAATACTTTTTATTTTATTACAGTAGTTTTACTTGTGTTGTATTTGTTATTTTGACATGAAGCTGCTAAATTGTGCCATCATTGTGTTGTACAGTAACATGTTGTTGTGCTGCAGGCTCAGCCCAGTATTTGCATCCCCTCCCTGCTGAAGGAGCCTTTGGTTTACCTTCCTTTGGCCCCGGGGCAATGTCAAGCAAACACATCTCAGGAATAAATTGCTCCTGTTCTCAATATGCAATAGGCTGCCTTCCATGACAAAAGTAATTTGTTTGGAAATATGAGTGCAGAAACCAGACGCGGTTTACATTTAGATCACTTTCTTAGCAACAGCAAATGCAGTGATCCATAACCTGCCGTTGGTCGCAGCGCAGACGGATGTAGCCGCCGCTGATTACTTTAAATGTTCAAGTCAAATCTGGCTTGTTTAAGGTATTAAGTCATTCCCTCTGACTGCAGCTCATTTCTCACGCCCCTTCAGCTGCATGTCTGCCTCCGTTTCTGCTTAGTCATACGTTGCCTCCTTCTCTTTGAGTCTCTGTGCATCTACATTAACACTTTGATGAGTCTTTGTTTTTATGTTTGCCTGTCTAAACTGCAGCATGAGGCCGTCATCCTGATTACACATGCATTCATTCCTGTTGTACGACGCTAAATTACCCCCCAAAAAAACCAAAAGCATCTCCCAGCAGCGAGTTTAGTCATTCAATTTAAAGATTTAAAGATTTTTTTAATTTGATAGAAACGCTGGCAGTATCTCAAAGAGGTTTACCTGTTCTGGTTCATCACTTCTTGATTCCCACAAGTGAACCTGACACGACAATTTAAAGGCACAATCTGCATGTGGTCAACACCACCGATCACATCCACATTCCCATCACAACACACGCCCGCTTTTTTTTGCTTAAATTAACAGATAAACTTTTAATTTAGATAACCAGACAAAGCCGAACACTTACTCTGGTTCGTTTTCCTCCTTGGTAAGATTTGGGTTTTTCTTTATCTGAACACAACAATCGATCAATCAACCGACAGGGTGGTTCGTTTGAGGTGTGTTTTGGATATCGAGATGCGAATGAGCGAAATCGTTTATTAGAGAACATGAACTTTTGAACTTTACTTTTTGCTTAGTGCATCTTTAAGACGTAGTTTTAAGACAAAGCAAATGTTTTTCATGTTGATTATTAAAAATATATATATATATATATGGTGTTTTCTTGAAAACAAACACAGCTACGTTGCTCCATTCGTACCCTGGTTGGTATTGATAAACTGCACTTCCTGTTTCATTCTGTCCCTCGTGTGTCTGTCTGCCTGACGGTTTGGTTCACTGGTTATGGTCCCTTGTGTAGGAGGGTCCCTATGTGATGCTTAAGAAGAACTGGGAGATGTACGAGGGCAACGACCAGTACGAAGGCTACTGCGTGGACCTGGCCTCCGAGATCGCCAAACACATCGGCATCAAGTACAAGATCTCCATCGTACCCGACGGGAAGTACGGCGCCAGGGACCCAGAGACGAAGATCTGGAACGGCATGGTCGGGGAGCTGGTGTACGGGGTGAGGACGCTTTGTTTTTGCTCTTTGGATGACAGGAAGTTGTTCTCCCAGCTCTGTTCTGGGCAGAAAGGAGCTTTTCATCTCAGCTGACTCATCTCATTCAAATTATAATTCATGCTGTCAGTATTCATGGAGCTATTTAGAGACAATACTGTGTCGTCTTCTAATCTGTTATTGCTATTAACAATACATTTGTATGGCAGCTTGGCTTTTGACAGAAAAATTGGTTTTGAGCTGCCTAAAGCTGAAAATGGCCACAAATGAGACATCAAAGTGTATATCAGATATATTAAACTGGATATATTAAACTGATCTGTTTGTAATAACTCACAATAAATTCCTAAATAAATGCACAATGCATAACAGGGTTATTATAATAAGTACATTTCTACAACACTTTATCCAAACATAGTCAAAACGGGGGATTTATACTTTACAGGTGGAATTAGAAATACATAAAGGTAGTTAAATAATTTGACAATTTAAGTCAAAAAGACTCCAGGATACATTATAGTGAGGAAAAAGAGGCGTGTTTATGTTTGTTCTTGTATTTTTTTTAAAGGACCAAACTGTCGTATGAGGGTAGAATAATAAAGAAAAAGTGGTGATTTTGTCACTTATGCTGAATTAAAATTGTTTTTAGTGTCAGTTATGGTTAAGATAAAGGTCTGATTAACACATTTTCACACCAAGACAATAGAATAACAGTTAATTAACATTCATCCAATTAGTACGTTTACTTTTCCCAGAAAACGTTTTCTGCTTTTTATGTTTAAATGAGCAGAAATAGCAATTTAAACACGGTTAAAAAGGCAATAAATAAACCACAGTCTGCATGGATTACTCATTTTTTTTTAGCTAATTGGCATTTAAGTGTCATTTTTCTTTCCTTGCTGCAGTGACTCACTGTGAAGCGAATGTAAGCATGTTGAAATGTGTCAGGACCGATCAAGCAGCACCGCGCAGTCTTAGCGTGAAGACGAGCCGCGTTGGTCAACAGGGACAGAAACGCTGTTCTCGGCTCTTTTCTTCTCTTGAACACATCCTGTCCAACTATTTAAAGATGTGTAGATGTATTTGACCTTCATCATCATCACCACCATCATCATCTCTGAATATGGTTTTTATGGTACAAGCACAGCATGAATTAGATTTCTATCTGAACTGTTGTTTCTCACCAACACCGAACTTTACTCAGCTGTCCTTGTAGGACTTATTTATAATTTAATTATTAATTTATCACCTTTCTTTGTCCCCTCAACACTCAATGAGCCATTTTACATTTACAGTTTGATTTTAATTTTACGGTGATATGTGAGGATGTACTTTTGGCTGTTACTGTGCTGTGGTATCAGTCACATCTATTGACAAGTTTTCTTTTATTATGACATTTTTATGTTTTCAAAGGTACATATTAGAACAGTAAATCAAGGTTCAAGTGGTATTAGAGAAGATAATGAGAATATTGAGCTCACAAGTTATTCGTTTGAGGGCGTTATTTGTAATTTGAGAGCAGACAGATTTGAAGGCGGTGATTTATGTTTGCTCTTAACATTTATGACCTCTGTAAAGTCGACCTATACAGTTATGAGCTCTCATTAAAGCCGGCTCATCCATAGCAAATTACGTTTAAGGGTTTTGTGCTGCCAATAACACAAAGCCAGTTAGTGCAGTTGTGCTGTATGTTTTCTTTCTGAGCTTTGGGAGTGATTATTACAGGCTGATTCAGGCAGCAACAGTCTTTGTATCAGAGTCTATGTATATATAGTATATGTATATATATCAACACTATCATGAATGAGAACAAGATATGTTTTAAAGACCCAGAAAAGGAAAGAATGAAAATGAAAAGTGTCAGTGTAAGGTTTTCACAAGCATAGTGAACCCTGAATGTGTGTGTGTGTTTGAGAGTATATGTTGTGCAGCAGTGTGTGTGTGTGTGTGTGTGTGTGTATAGTCAGTACTGCAGTATTGGGTGTTTGATTGGGGGCATAGGAGACGCTGGCAACTTTTTCTACAGTGTTCATGGGAACGTCTGAGGACATGGAGGCTGTCAGCACTTTCCCGTTCCCGACTTTGCTTTAAAGACTATTATTCCTTTCTTCCCAGCTCTCCCTGAAAAACCCCACACTAACACAAAAGCGCTGCCTCTTTTTAACCTGCCATGTATTTTAGCGCACACTAAATGCCCCGAGGCTGTCATCTTAGTGCGTTTTGCTGAGGATGAAAGAACTTAAATCTCTTCCATTTTCTTTACTCTCGTCCCTGTTTTCTCCTCTTCTTCCTCCTTAAGTGTCAGATGGTGCTAATGAAACTTAATTTTCCTGCAGATATTAAGCCTTTTGCTCCCAAGCCAAGGCAGACAAGGTCACAAGTGTTGCTAAGTCACTAGCTATAATCTGGTTTGTGGATTTTCAGCAAGCCAGTATGCACTTTTCCACAGCTGCAGACCTCAGAGGTGGCCGTATCCCATTTTTGCCTTCTTGTGCTGTAAGCATATTTCTCTGACACATTATTTTATCCTCCTTGCCGACGCTCCTGGAGTTTCAGCTAAGCCTCTCAGCATTAGAGAGGGTTTCAGCATTTCGTTTTCTTTTTCCTCTCTGTCTTAACTTGATC
Source organism: Pampus argenteus (assembly GCA_036937835.1). Classification (NCBI taxonomy): domain Eukaryota; kingdom Metazoa; phylum Chordata; class Actinopteri; order Scombriformes; family Stromateidae; genus Pampus; species Pampus argenteus. The sequence goes on along the minus strand of CM072874.1, from coordinate 2,026,591 downwards.
ACACTGAGATGTATTTCACCGCCACTCTGAACTTGATTGCTGTGAGATTTGTTCAGTGAAGGGGGAAATTCAGATGAAATGACATGAGCTGTGGAGAAAATAGAAAGGGTAATTGTTGTTGCTTTGTTTTTGTGGCCTTTGGGGTATCATATCTGTGACTAAGTGATGTTTGATTGTTGCATGGCCTAGCTCAGAGATGATCCATCATTTGCATTCGTTTATCTGTCATCATTTGGATTTAGAGTTTAGTATCTTAATCAAATCCCTCTTCACCCACAGAAAGCGGAAATCGCTGTGGCCCCTTTGACTATCACGTTGGTCCGGGAGGAGGTGATCGACTTCTCAAAGCCCTTCATGTCGCTGGGCATTTCTATCATGATCAAGAAACCCCAAAAATCCAAACCTGGGGTGTTCTCCTTCCTGGACCCGCTGGCCTACGAGATCTGGATGTGCATCGTGTTTGCCTATATCGGCGTGAGCGTGGTGCTCTTCCTGGTCAGCCGCTTCAGCCCGTACGAATGGCACACCGAGGAGCCCGAAGAGGGCACCGACGGTCCGCCAAGCGACCAGCCCCCCAATGAGTTTGGTATCTTCAACTCCCTCTGGTTCTCTCTGGGCGCCTTCATGCAACAAGGCTGCGACATTTCTCCCAGGTAAGACACACTTTCATTAAACTGGATCTCTTCTCAACCTGGAGACACATTACATGACCTCAAGGCCAATTATAATCACAGTGTGCCATCAGGTCTGATTAGATTGTGTCCGTGTTCGTCTGGACGAGCCTACAGATGACTTGCATGTTTGATTGACACAAAACAATATTGGACACGCCTTTATCCCCTCCTGTGACAGTGAAGAAGAAAAAATAACACATTAGCGTTTTATTCATGTGTTCAACAAGTAGTCTTTAACTTTCAAATTCTGTACATCACAAGATGGAAAATAATCTGCAGCACGAGTGTTATTTTTATATTTTTTCACAGTTGTGTAGTGTGTCGTCAGATTATACAAACTTTATTTCATTACTTTACTTCATTACTTTACTTGATATATAACATATTTTAAAAAACTCATAATTTAGTAGTTGTTCAACTTTAACAGGGTACTCCAGCAATTTTAAAGTTCAGTCAAACTATCCTTACTTTAATTCTTAGTGTAGATTAAGTTTTACAAATGCTGGATCCTACAATTCCCATAATGCAACTCAGCACTAGACTTTATTGGACACTTGCATTACACGATTAATGTGTAATGCAAGTTTTCTGTTAAAAAGTCAACCTGTGTCACAGACTGAGTAAACTGACCTTCATGTATAAAATTGGTGGATTGCCCCTTTAATTGTGGACTTATTTTGAATGATGTAGTTTTGTGCTGGTTAAGATGTCATAAAGATGAAAATAATACAGCTTTGTGGTTGAAGGAATAGTTTAAGATTTGGAAAACGTCTGTCTGAAAGTGACATTAAAAGACTTGATATGAACCTCATATCTATGCATTAAGTGTAGCGCGGGACGTGGTACGCTGTTAGCTTAGCTTAGCTTAGCTTAGCATAAAGACAGAAAGCAGGGAGAAACAGATTCTACCAATGCCTCTATAGCTCAATAATATAGTTCATAAATTGTTTAATCCTTGCAGAAATGTTAAAATGACCGTCTATGATTATCTGTTGTTTCGAAAGAAATAGTTTATGCACATAATAGCTACCCCAAAAACCACTAAATGATACCTTGATGTTATTGTTTGTGTACAGGAGAGTCTACTGCCATGCTAGCAGTATGTAGCCAATGCTAACATGTGGATGTTTATGTTTATGTTAGCGTGCTAACATTAGCACTAAAACACAGTACAACTGAAGCTGATGGGAATGTCAGTTGTTTTTCAGTACTAAGTAAAAGTTTATAAGGTTTGTATGCTAAGCTAAGCTAAACAAGCTCCTTATATAACCTACAGACATGAGATTGACATCAGTATTTCCATGTCAAGAAAAAAAAAACCCAAATAATTTTGCAAAATGTTGAACTATTCCTTTAAACTACTGATAATATAATGTACTACTGTATGAACTAGTTGCATTATTTAAGTAAGTTACTGCATCCTGCTGTGTACCGGTGGTAATTTGCATGGACACCGTAGTTCAGAAGCATCATATAGAAGTTTTAAGTATCAAGTACTGTTCTCGTATTTGTTTTCAGCAACAGCCTCATCTGTCGCACCAGTGTTTGCTGCTCCTGTACGTGTTTGTGTATACGTGATTCTGCTAGTATTGATTCTTTCCCGGCCGTATTGTTCTTCACTGTTTAACTTGCATACACTGTGTTGTCTGCTTGTAAGGGAATCAGGTTGTCTCAGTGTCTGTCCGCTTTCAGCAGTGGTGGCTTCACACTCGCCGCATGTCTTTGTGTATTTAGAGCTCCAGTTAACATTAGTGACCATGGTTCAGGCTCCATATTATGAAAACCTGTGTGATTCATTAAGAGCGCTCTGTCAAGGTGTCGTCTGTCACCGTGTCTGTGACTTCTCTTCCCTTTTGTCCAAATTACCCCAAACCCAGCATCCCTTGGGCTTCAAACCAGCGGACTGGTGTCTAGTGAGCATGGTGTACTTTGGTGGAAGGGTGGAGAACTGGGGCTTGTACAGTTTGCTGTCTGCCTATGTTCCTCTCCAGCCTTTCAAAGGGCTGGTTGTCTTTGTTTTTCAATCAAAGATCAGGCTTCCTGTCCGTCATCACACACTGACATCTGCCTGTTATGGTGAAACCTTTAGACTGGTCGAGCCTGCACTTCTTTGGTTTCTGTAAAGCCTTTTTTTCTCGCTGTCCAAATGGCTTAAAGTTCCAGCAGATAGATTGTTTGGTTTAATTTAAGCTACTCCTATAGTTATTTTAAGTCTTTTATATAATACTTCTTGTATCTGCCTTAAGCCCTTATGGATCTTGTTCTGTAATAGAGTTGGTAAGATTTTAGGAGATGAAAGGAGGACCAAACCAGCCTGTATCTTTCAGCCTCCCCCACACCAGAGGAGAAACACACAAGATGGAGGACCCCAAGGTACAATAGAGCGCCTTCGAAATTATAGCCCGGCCTCACGTAAGCAACCTATAGAGGAGACTATAGTAGGCCCAGTGACTGTGATTAAGTACACTCATTTAAGGAGTACACTTGCTTTGCTCACATGTGCACAGACCACCCCCACCCACCACCATAACCACCGCTGCCCGCCACATTTCTGCCTGTGTACTGCAGATAAGGACTTCAGAGCCGCACAACAATGTCGGCATCAGAAAGAAAAGTCTACATTTCAACCCTCTCTCTGTCTCTGGCTGTGGTCCCTGCTGCATTTCACCTGTCACTGCTAATCCCACGGGCCTCTCCCAATCCATCAGCACAGAGCGCTGGAGCTCAGGAGCGCTTCTACTCAAGTTTAGCCTGACAGGGCAACATGCAAATCCCTTCACACAGGGGAGATTAGACGGAGGGAGGGACAAGGGCAGAGGTGAATGGGATGAATTTGGGGCGAGGGCCACAGTGCTCACTTATACATAAGTACAGTTGGGAGCTGGCTGGACTGTGAAACTCAGTCACGTCAAACCTAAAACACCAGAAAACGATTAAACAATTGAACTGTGAATGTACGTATAATTTTCCTTGTTTGTGGTTTAGGTTCATTCCAGATGACTGTTTGTTTTGGTGGATTTGGTCATAACCACGGTGACTGGTGGTCCCTTTTTGTCAGTTTTAATAATACATTTCCCAGAATTTATATGAAACGGAGGACAAGAATTCACAGCAGGAAAAAGACGAGATTTGAAAAGTTAAAAAACTAAAATAAATTATGAAGGTTAAACCATAAACTGAAGAGTTTTGAGCATTTAATTTGTAAAATAAAGTCAGTGGTTTGAGAATCATGAGTAAAATCATTTTATATTTACAAAAACATATCTAAAATAAACTAAAGGGCCACTGCTACAGCCTGTCCTATCCAGCCACTTACAAAGTCAGAGTGGTAGAAGAAGAGCAGCACAAGACGCCTGCAGAAATGGATTATAGACTTGAGCAAACATCAGCAAAACAAACTTACATTGAGTTTGATGGGATGTGGCTGAGCTGCATGTAAAAAAGATTTGATGAAAAAAAAAAAGCAAACTGTTGCTGAAACACAAAGTAACTGTCAAATTTGTTTTTTTTCCAAAGCATGAGGTTTGGTTTTTCTCTGCCAGCAAGACAAAACTGAATAACAGATTTCTGACCGGACTCATTGTTTCTCTGCACATCATTGAAGGAAACGTCTCTTAACTCGGCCTGGCGCTAAAGGCACATAGCTTATCTAACTGACTATTAATATATCTACAAGTATATCCAGGTATCCTCATGACTTTCAATCAGTACACGATCACATAGTAAAAAAAAACCCTGATTAGTCCGTTTCTTTCCTAACATGTGTCTTTGAATCGCTGCACAAACTGAAGATGTGGGTGGTGATTCAGAGATGTGGAAGCACTTTAGGTAACTACACGGATGATTACACAGAAATTATGACTAATTAGATATTATGTTATGGGAGAACAAAATGATCCCACTAGCGGCTAGCAGGCTAAAGCTACAACAAATCCAGATCTCCCTACTTTTACTTTTTGCTAACCGAGTTACTTTCTATTTCTGGTTCTGTCTCTTGTTGTAATTCTCCACATTCCTCATACAGGAAAGACAGAGGTTGAAATAGCCCAGAACATCTTCCTCCTCTTCTCTTTCTCTCTTAATAAGGGTTAATACTCCCGTCTGCACCCTCGAGGCAGCCCATAATAATTAATTCAGTGATTAATATCCTGGTCTCCAATGGTAATGTCTCCGTGGAAACAGGAGGAGAGGGGAGTTCAAATGAAACGATAGGCTTCTTTAATTGACTACAAATCCAACATGAACAGGACTAAAGTTATTCCGGCATCTCTTGAGATATTCGGGTCAGAAAATATCAAAATAAACACGATGTCGGCTTCTTCTTCTTCTGACTCTCCATGCAGGTGTACGTTCATGGCTGTTCCAGGTGTTTTCAGTCACTTCTCTCTTATGGCTTCATGCGGATTATCTTTGTCTCGTTTGCTGAGTCACAGTCGCTACTTACTGTATCTTTGCCAGACTAATGAGAATGCTGTGATTGGCTTGATTAGTCCTGATTAGCTCCGATTGTGTGCATACTGATGGCACATTTCCTGAATGCTACAGACGAAAGCGTAACTTTTAATTTGACTTGTGAATTTAGGCCAACAAAAGCTGCATCTCAAAAGGAGGAATGACTTTCAAGTGCTCTGTTTATCTGTACAATTCCCATTATTCATTAATCCAACGCCAATTAGCTTTTGTTATCTAGCAGACACACTGTCCAGCCGTTCTGCTGCACTGCTTATTGCTTACGTCAGCAGGGTTTGTCCTCCTTCACACTTGGTTGATTTCTTGCGATATTCTTGCAAATAGCAGGCGCTGCTCGAGGCTCTGATTGCATCTATGTGCAGTCGTGTCTATAGCTTCAAAGTCAAGAGCCAATTTAGTGTTTCCTGCTTTGATATTGTGGAAGCGAGCGCCAATTAGGTAGCATTCATTCAAAAACAAACATCTCCAGTTGCTACTGAAATATATACTTGTGTAACCATAATAGAACATTTTAGAGAAGTGGTTCATCCTTTGTTGTTTGTGACCCCTTAGTGCTGTGAGTGTGTGTTGTTGTGAGCAGTTTAACTAAAGAGTGATTCCCCCGTCCCGTCACACAATGTTTCATTTCAAAAGTGTTCGAGTCTGAAAAAAAGTAGTGAAGTGTTTCACAAGAAAGAAAAACCTGATTACAGAGAAGTCTGACAAATAAACATAATTTCGAGCTGCAATAATTTGCCGATTAATTAGTTGATCAAAGAAAAAAATAGTCTGGTAATTTTTAGTGATTTTAAAGCAAAATTTTATTCTTGGACATTTTGTGGTGTTATAGTAAACTCAATATGTTTAGATGTTTGGACAGTTGATTGAACAAAACCAAAAATACAAAAACAATTTGATGGCATCAGATTAACCCTTGGAGGGTCTTCCCATTATGTGTCCTTAATAGGTACTAAGGCCAAAACGTGGCTCCTTCCTAAAAACTGCTATAAAAATAATATATAATAATATTTTTTTCCACTTTAAACACGTCAGTCTTTTAGAACTACTTCAGCCTGAAATATACGTATCAAATATTAATTATATTTTTTGGTTTTTAACCCTTTAAATGCCAGTATGTTTACATAACTCTGCTGTTTTTTAATTTAAAAAAACAAAAATAATTTCCATAAAATACATTTCAATGACTAATGGCTAACTATTATTATTAGGCCCTAAGATGGCTCAAGGGTTAATTGATAATGAAAATAATCATTTGCTGCAGAATTTAGGTCTTTCTCTTTTCCTACCCTGGAAATCATCTTTATAGGTTTATCTTTTAGGTTTATCTAAGATGTATCTATGAGCTGCTGTGAGCTGCTTACCTCGAACTTTTGTTAATTCTGAAAAGCAGAAAGGTTTGAACATGAAGCTAATTTACATTAATAAGGTAAATGAATGAAGTAATAAGTCATGACTCCTAATGGCCATCAGGACAACTCATGAATGATCTCCAATAAGATTTGATTTTTAGCCATTACATTTATATTTATATATTGATTTTACATTATTTTCATTAAATATAGTTCCATCTTCTTCTAACGTAGCTGGAGTCCTTATTTAAATACAGAAAATTAAACATTTTCTTAAAGCAATAAAGTTCTTTGTTCTATCACAGGCAGAGCAGATAGTCACACTGAGCCTGATAGCATCCTGCTACACAACAGACGCTGAGCAACAACCCACCGTCGCTTTCCTGCTGAAGTATATCTATATTATCCTTAAGTTACCACGTGAACTACTAGTACAGGAAACTCCTCACCAACCTTTACTTCATGCTGACTGTTTACAGTAATGCATGTATTTCTATGAGTGCTGCAGCTGAAGTTGGGAGGGCGGCTGGAAGTAGAGCCAGCGAGAAAGGATCCGGAGTGACAGTTTGTCTGCTATGAATAAGTCAGATAGTGTGGTCTCGCTCCAGGTGTCACCCTGGGAGCAGACTAGCACCTCCTCATTTATTTAGGCTATGTTCAAGGTCAGAGTTCTCCATTCGCTCTTCTTCTCTCCACATCTTTCACTTAATCACCTCCTCTCCTTCATGTTGCTGCATTTTCTTCTCTGTCCCAATTTCTTTCTTTCTTTCCTTCCTCTGTCTCACAAACACTCTTCAAATCCCATGGAAACCCTACACACACACACACACACACACACACACACACACACTCTGCGCCAAATTATCTTTGACAGCAGCTTTTCATTTCTGTTTTTTTTTCTTTCACATCAAAGGAAATAAAAGAGGGAAAGTAGGGATTGTGAGCTGCCTGTGAGCGCGTTAAAGTTTGCCACCTCACATCAATCACCAATCACAGTGTGTCACATGGTCACCGTCAATAACATGAACCATATTATATTTAATCCAGAGATGAGATTTGCTTTGCCTTCATGTTACTTTTTATTTTCCCTTTAAAGCTGTATCATCTTCACATTATATTATCTTATTATATGCTGCTTGTTCCAACAGTTTTGTGAATCCACCCATTTTCCTCGACTTTACAGCTAATTGTTTAGCTGTCTGGCTCCAACTTTACTGCTTTGGTTCACTCTCATAGTGTTTCTGGCTGCAGCAGGCAGCTGCTTTTGAGAGAAAAAGCTGTAAAAACTCACTGTACACTACCTGTACACTGACACAGTTAGCTGTAGACTAGCTGGTGAACAAAGTGGAGCATTTAGCAGTTAAAGAATCAGAAACATGACAACTGAGCGCTAAATTAACACATGCAGGTTTCTGTAAATGAATCAATTAAATTAACAAAGTGCACATTTATGTGTGTCTATGAGTCCTTTTTATGTAAAATTATAAATGAATTTACATGTAGAGATTAATTAGATAAACTGTTGGATGACTGCTGCCAACATGCTGTTAGATTGATCCTTTTTAAGAAATACAAATTAATTTGACTCAAGCAAGTGAAACAGTAGGGAAAAGGTGCTGACTAATTGCTGAAATAATTCCTTTTTTCCCTTCTTTTACTGTTCTTTATACCCTGAGGCTTGATGCACTGCTGTGAAGAATCCTATTTCCCCCCAAACACCGGAGCCAATTTCTCTTTTGTTTCCACTTTATTTCTTTTAATACTTTCCCCGTCTGGTTTTCTTGTTTCCTGCACTCGTGGGAAAACTGAACTCATACATCATTACAGTCAAGTTCTCTCCAACATTTTTCACAAAATCCAACCGCAGTGAAACATTTTTCTTTTTTTTTTCCAGCACAAAAACACTTGTAATGAACACACATATTATTAGAAAAACATTTAACAATGCTCATGACCTTCAGAGTAGCACTGACCTTGACCTTTTCCTCTTAATCTCATTTTTTTAGAGTTTGCTGGACTAATTTTCAGTTTTCTCACAGTTTAGTTTCTTCATACAAACAAAAAGCTGCTGGATCAATTTTGAGTTTTTCACCATGTTGTCCTAAAACGACATTCAGGAGCCCAAAATGAACACTGACACATACTGACCATTACAAGATCCCTTCATAATGCACCTTCAATGTAAGCGATGAGTGAATCCACAGTCTTCCTTCTGCGCTAAAATGTATTTAAATGTTTATTTGAAGCTAATATTAAGCTTCAAATCAGACGTTTTTTATTGTCAGCAAATTCCATGAAAAGACCAAAACCAACAATGAATCGATCCTGCTATCGACCACTGTGCCATTAGCACTGTGAGCCGCCATCATTAATTCAAGGTGAACAGAGAAAGATGAAAACAGTGGAAACACTGACGTGGCCTGAAAATTATCCAAACTCCCAGTGGTGAACCTCTCCCGCCTCCCTCCCGCATCGCCTCTGTTTACTGCAGACCCATCAAGACACACAGAGTGTCAGTGTGGATCAAAGTCAACGGTATCAGCTAGCAAACACACAGCACGGAGGGTTGGAGGGATGGCGAGGAGACACTCCTCCTCCCGTTATTACATACCCTCAATCCACAGCTGCACGCGCTGCAAAAAAGAAAGAAAGATAGAGACGGTCTGATAGAGAGAATGAAGAGATTGTGGCAGGTAGGAAAAGAAAATAAGGTGGGAATGGGAAGAGAGAGGATGGGACTCATCCTTACACCTCATCACACACACCTTCCACAACCCTTTATTCTTATTTTACTGTTAAATTCTCAAAAGCCAAAGAAACGTCGTGGGGAGAGAGGAAAGGAAACACTGTGTGGAGCGAAAGAGAGGGAAGTCATTTGTATTCAAATCCAGAGCTAATACATCAAGTAAGTCTATTTCATGGGCAAAGCTTCCTGTGTGTGCAGAGGAGACATGCTCGACTGCAGCACCTCTCTATTGGAAGTGGCCTGAGCCGCTACAGGCACTTTCAGCGGTACAGAGCGAGAAAACGGAGATTTCCTCCGCGATCTTTTCATTTATTTGATTTTTAAAGTAAAATAAAGTACCCTAAATCTCAAAATATCATAATCATAGTTCCTTCAAGGGTTACAGCATTGGGCCCTTGAAAAGGTGTTAGATTCGTTGAGTGGATGCTACCACCCTTTGTGTAAACTGTATATATGCAGTCAGAACAAACCCAGCGCCTATTGGGAACAATGAAATATGGCCAGATTGTACTAAGACATAGTGGAAATACCAGCCAAGAAAACACTGACTGTTGCAGATGTCTCTCCTCCCCATTTCTGTCTCTCTCTCTCCATCTGACAAGGAGGCCTGAGGGTTTTGTATCCTCTGCTGTTTGATTTGCACCGTGGGGAGATCTTGTTTGTTCTCCTCAATGCAGCATTTATGGTTTAAGATTCTCCTCACGACCTTGCGCTACTCCTGAGAAGCGAGCTATCTGTCTCCCCCGAGCGAACAAACAAGAAAAGAACAGTGGCGCCGCGATGCGTCCTGGGGACCTGCAGCTCTTTTATCCCTTCAATAAACAAAATGAAGGGGGGGTGGGGGGGGAGAAGCCCACCTTTTCTTTAACAAAGCTGGTCAACACACGCATGTGCAGGGTTTTCATGAGGCAATCTCCACTAATGGGGGGTAAATACAGCTCTGGCAGGTTCGAGTGTTGTCAGAGCTCCACCTGGTGGTGGTACATCAGCATCTTTGGTATCCAGAGTGGTATCTCGTCTCTTCATGCTTCACTCAGTCATTTGTCATTCCTTCTAGTTGTCTTTCACTGTATTTTCAGTCACTGACTGACGACTGTTTTCTGTCTTTCTATCTCACCCCGCTGATCCCTCACTCTCCTCTCCTCCGAACCCTAATTTTACCTCTGACACCACTCCAAACGATCATTTTCCTTCTTTATTCCCTTCCTTCGTTTCTTACTGCCATCACCTTTCCTTATATTCTTTTCCTTCCACCTGCAATATTCTTCCTCTTTTTCCCCACCTCTTTTCCATCTCCTTCTCTCCCAGATCACTATCGGGACGAATCGTAGGGGGAGTGTGGTGGTTCTTCACTCTCATCATCATCTCGTCCTACACGGCTAACCTGGCTGCCTTCCTCACTGTGGAGAGGATGGTTTCCCCCATCGAGAGCGCCGAGGATCTGGCCAAGCAGACAGACATTGCCTACGGCACTTTGGACTCTGGCTCGACCAAAGAGTTCTTCAGGGTGAGTTTGATGATGTTTAAATACTACTAATTTCTTTCTGGAGGAAATGTAACTGCTGCTAAGATGCAGATACACTGAATTATAAAGATATATTACACCAATAATTTGCCTCTGCTACAGTGATGCTACCTGATTAGTACCCAAGTGTCCCCTCTAGATGGGGTTTGATTATTTCCGAATGTAATTTATCTGATTCTCTTTCTCTTTCTGAGTCCATGATTTTGTCATTTCTTGCAACTAGATTTACTTTTTCTAGTAGAAAGAGGGAACTAGACAATGTGCTGCATTAACCTGGTGAGCTAACGGTATAGCCTCCTGTAGACTTGAAAGGTTTCAGCGTTTCAAACCACTCCGGTAGCATTAAAGACATTTGTGTCTCTCCATCTGGATACTCAGTATGTTGTAAACATACCAGAATAGTAGTAGAGTACGACAGAGTGATACCACTGTACTTATTTCTATGTTTGGAAGACTCTGAACCTGCAGGTGTATTATGGCAAAGTGCTGCAGGAGTGTTTGACAACATTTTTAGGAACATTTTTATACCTTTTCCACCATAAAAACTCAAACTGACACTTCTGTGCTTTGTGAAGAAGCAACAGCCTCGAGGTGTCGGTGTTAATTACTATCACCAGAATACAGAGAATATAGAGGTTTTTAATAGAAAGATGATAACTCATGTTGTAACCCAGTAAACGTCTTCTCCACCTTGTGTTGTATGAGGATACGTTTTCTCTACCTTTGAACCTCCAACCCCCTCAAAACCCCACAGCGGTCCAAGATCGCAGTCTACGAGAAGATGTGGGGATACATGAAGTCGGCCGAGCCCACAGTCTTCACCAAGACCACGGCCGAGGGCGTTGCACGGGTCCGCAAGTCCAAAGGGAAATACGCCTTCCTCCTGGAGTCCACTATGAATGAGTACACAGAGCAGCGCAAGCCCTGCGACACGATGAAAGTGGGAGGAAACCTGGACTCCAAAGGCTATGGAGTAGCCACACCCAAGGGTTCACAGTTAAGGTGGGTGGAATAGTGTAACAATATGTTCTACGTGTTGTTATGGTATTCCACCTTCCCTGGTGTGCCGCCTTTTCTATCTCTGTCTCTACTTACTGTTTTATGTGTGTGTTTTGAGGCTTTTTCACATGCGTGTTTGTTGCATGCGTGTGGGGTTCATCGTGGTGATGCAGGGGTGCTTTTTATTTCCTTTTTCTTCACAGATCTCTACATCAGGTAAATCTTTGTGCATGTGCTCACTGTTGGGAATGAAAATGACGCTTTTTTATTTTTTTTATTCATGCAGATGTAATTAGCTTTGAAATATTTGGCTAATGCTACTTCAGCTTTTCTTTTCAGGGTTTGCTTGTTTTTTTCTTTTCAACTACTGAAATAGTGTTTGGGGAGCCATTTGAATGTCGAGCCCTGGGTAACTCTGCCAGACTCTGTCACTGCCTCCCGCATATAGTGGAATTTACAGACCTGCCAGTGAATACAGTGTCATTACTGTGGGGAGTTGCACTTTCAATCCGCACACTCATCGATCAAAGCCCGCCGGCAAGGTCCCACTGAAGGGAATGGATATGTATACTAAAGGCAAACCTGCACAGGTGTGTGTGTGTGTGTGTGTGTCTGCAAACCAGTAGAAACCAGCTCCAGATTGTTAGCATTTATTTCTGTGGAGGATTAAAAACTGTTGCACGCAATACACACATCTAACTAAAGTAGAAGGAGTCAGAAAACAGCCCCTCTGCTGCATAAACACATACTATTGCAGCATTGATTATGTGTAATTACAGAGTGCATTGCAAACAACAAACAACCTTTTTTTGTCAGTAATTTGTTCCAAAGCAGCCAACTCCTCACAGACACTAAATCAAACCCTGTTAGTTGTTTTCTGTAAATTCCTCTGAGACCGAAGTCGAGCAGAGCAGCTACTGGTTTGTTTTTGCAGCCAGGAAGAGTCCCTGACAGATCACGGTAGTCTCCTCCTCCAGGCCTCCATCTTGTTGTTTTTTGGGGGATTATCATCTTCTGTCAGTCACTTGTCCGGATATCAGCGAGGAAACACACCAGCAACATGACGAGCAGGCAGCATTGTTGGTCAAGGCTACGATTTCACATGGCTCCTCAGACGTCGTCATCAGCTGAAATAGAAGCTGTGCTGCTTTGTGTTTTATGTTTCCATTACTGACTGTTTTATTTATTTTTCATAATGATGCAAATAAATTAAAAGGATCAAAATGCACGCTGAGGCAAATCTCTCTTTCTCTCTCTGCTATCGTCAGATATCACTAAAGAACCCGTGAAATTATGACGCACACTTATTTGAAACAGCTTTTTAATGGACGTTTAATGCAAGTCAATCACGATTTTCCAGAACAGCTTAATGCTCCTAAATCCTGCCAGCTTTGAATCGGCTGACATAGAAACACTGTACACATGTGTAAAACAGGTCTTCACATGTCAAAGCTAATATGGCTGATATTTAATGACTTTTAACAACTAACAAAGAATAATAATTACATTATATTTCACATATTTATTTTCAGGTTAAGGTTAAAAACAACATCATATAACACTAATTCTGCACTGAAAAATATATATAAACATATATACAGACTTATACAATTATTAGATTCATTCAAATTTTCACCAGATGATCTGAAAAAAACCTGCTAATCAAACACTATTGAATGACTGTACGTGTTGCACTGATCCACATGATAGATGTTGAGATATATGACAGGATGTTTATTTAAAATTTGTGATTTTTGTAGATAAAAATTTAGGGGATCATCAAAGTTTTGGATAAATCTTCTGGAAACGAGTGAATGTCTGAAATTTGATGGCAATCTGTAAAATATTTTCCATCCATTGAGGGACGATAAATATTTCCTGTTTTCTCTAAATTTTCACATCTTATTAATGATTTTTAAAACGTTCAATATAACATATATATACATACATATACAGTGATCAATTTCTGAATATTTCTCCTTATTTTAGCCCCTGTATATCAGGCTAATGCTAATGTAAGATTATTAACATTAAACTTATATGAGACTATTTTACTTAGTGCGTCACATTAAAGAGGAGAGATTTGTGTTCAGCGTGTGTTTGGGTCCTGGGATGGGATGTAAAGGTTTTTAACCCACTTTTCCACCCTTGTCCCTCTCTTACTGCTACTCCTCCCTTCCCCTCTCCCCCCTTCTCTTCCTTCCCTCCCAAATTGGACAGCATACTCACCCCCCTCTCACCAAATATGTTTTATCGTTTTCAAGAAGTGCTGTTAACCTGGCAGTGTTAAAACTCAATGAGCAAGGCCTGTTGGACAAATTGAAAAACAAGTGGTGGTACGACAAAGGAGAGTGTGGCAGCGGAGGCGGTGGCGAGAAGGTTAGCCGCTATGTCGCTATGCCCATGTGACCTTGATGCGGGTAAAAGAGAAATGTGTTTTTGTTGGTAACAGGAGCATCTGCCGGGTCGATCCCAACGGAGGAGAGCTGCTGACTAGAAAACGGCGGCTTTTAATCTTGAGAGGAGAGCGAGTACTGTCAAAGCAAATATATTTGCTGTACTGCTTATCTTAGTATCTTAAAAGAGAAAGAAAGTAAATTAGCATCTTAAAATGTGGGTGTTTGAGTGAGCCAGTAAGCATAACGTACGTTTTCTGAGCCAGGACTTTTGTATTGACAGTACGAGCCTCCAGGCTTGTTGTAAGAAAGGTCCCGGCAGTATGCGCCCGTTCCAGAAAAGCGATGCAGCCGGGCCCCACGTTTATATGTCTGTTAGCTCTGCTTCCCCCCTCAATATCTCTCAAAAACAAACCCCCCGACCCTAAAAGCAACTAGTCAGTGAGCAAAGAGACATGTAGTGTAAGTGGGGCCCCTTCCCGGCTTCGTCACTTTTGAAGAGTACTGAGTTGCTCTTGTTGGGCTTCTTCTGATTGAATAACATAAAATAACATGTCCTATGATGTTATTTATGTTATTTTCCCCACCCCACCCTTCCCTGTCCCCCGTGATTTGAAGAACGCCCGTAAACCTTGCCGTATTGAAACTGAGTGAAGCAGGAGTCTTAGACAAACTGAAAAACAAATGGTGGTACGATAAAGGGGAGTGTGGACCCAAGGACTCGGGAAGTAAGGTCAGTCTCCAGCAGCCCGGGAGCCTCCCCTCCACTCTTTGTCTCTATACACACTTTTATAACGCTGGCAGTACTGTTCTGTTATTACAGCAGGCTGGCTATGATATGATATGATATGATATGATATGACAGACATGCAGGTAGAGACTTAAGGTGTAGCCTGAGGGATACAGCATGACAGAAACGATGCATGGCATCAGATTTACAGATAAAGGATTCACATTCACATTGGTTGTAACCTACGATGGTTGCAGGGCATGTTCAAACGTTACTGTACTGTTACTAGAGCATGGAGAGAGCTGCCATATTTTATATGAAGCAGCATGCATCTTCTACATCAGTCATGTCCTCTTAATCAGATTTTTAGGTGCAAGTATCACCTGCAAATGAGACTAAATATGAGAAGCTGAATGCCCCTTAAGAACGTAGATTTATATATGTGATAAATAGCAGGGAGTCGACAGCATACATTTGAATAAAAGAAGGAAAAAAGTGAGACATTGTGGATAATTAAAGGGCCAGTTCATTAAAATAACAACAACAACAAATACTTCATTTACCTCTAGTGGTGTCTAGACATGCCGAGATAAAACTGCTCTTTCCAGACACAATGTCCTGATAACTCATTAATCACAGAGCAGTCATTAGTTTTAGTCATTAGGCGACTTCTTCACTAGAAAACTACCTGTAGTGTGTGAGCAACAGGACACACGGCAATAATCTCAGAGCTGTACTACATATCTGAAAGAACACGGCATTTGCTGATTTTTTTTGTAGTGACCTCAACACTGATGTATCGTCAAACAACATGATCAATCATTTGGAGTCGTGTTTCTGTCCATCCGGTGAATAAGTCCAATGTTCAGTGTCCGTTTGGTGCTGAGCAGGTTGTGTACGGCGGGTTTGAAAACAACAGTGAAGTTAAACAGTAAAGCAGCAACACCTCTCACATTACATAGTGTCATCTGATAAATGGTTATTATAAAAAATATTGATTATAGCTGCTTTAGGATCTAAAGTATCTGCATGTCTAGACAGTGCTGGTGGTAAATGAGAACATGATTTAGCTTTAACCTTGACTACTGTCTATAAACTGCTCTGTGAAATATTCTTGGCAGGCTCAGATGAAAGCAGGATATAAATTTTTTCTTGCATGGCGACAAACAGCTGTGCAACAAGTGAGAGGTTAGAGGTAGAGTAGTGAAGAAAATGATGAATGATGTGTGTGTGTGTGATGTGAGATTTTTTCATTATTTGTGTATAAATGTTGAGTGATTGTATGTATTTACTGATGCTAAAACTAGCGCTGACTTTTGTGTTTGTCCCCGCCGGCTACAGGACAAGTCGTCCCAGGCCCTCAGCCTGAGCAACGTGGCGGGGGTCTTCTACATCCTCGTCGGGGGCCTGGGGCTGGCCATGCTGGTGGCCCTCATCGAATTCTGCTACAAGTCACGCAACGAGGCCAAGAGAATGAAGGTGGAGGCCCAATCCCAACCCCAACCCCAATCCCAGTCCCAGTCCCAATCCCAGTCCCAACATGCCCATTACCACCACTGCTACCCCTGCCAGACAGACAGCCCCCGCCATAGCCCTGAGCCTAACCAAAGTCAGAGTCCGAGGCTCAGCCACAACTTAGCCGAGTTTAGCGAGGTTTTCAATGGGTATGGCAGCGATGGGGAAGCTGATAAGATGTAGTTGGGGTTTTCGCCTTTCTAGCTCCCTGCACACAGACTGTAAGTGAAACCCATCCCCGTGCTAGCTTTGCCATGCTGAGTGACTGTTGTGACCAGTGGCAAAATGCTTCCTACTTATCTGTCTAGTGTGGTCATGTGACGTCCTGGTCTGCGTTTCAAGCTTTTTATCAATGTGACAGGAAGTGAAAAGTCATCCTCAGACATGACGTCGCCTCTACTGCTTCGCAGCTTGTGTGGCTGCAGATGTTGGCCCTCATTTATCGAGCGAGCAAACCATGTGACCCATTTTCATGTCAAAACCAAAACTGTATTACTAATTCAGGAAGTTAATAATTATGCCTGATATTCAAATGAATCCAGTAATACTGAAAATATGTGATAAATGTCGTGATTGATCACCTTTATTAGACACACATAAAATCGTAAGGACAGTCTTGGATTATATTTCTAATGTTAAAAGCACATTTGGCTGTTAGAAGCTGTTTTTCTACTGGATCTTTTGCATATGAACAGGTAGGAAAAGCCTGATAAATGAGAACCAACGTCTTACGTACACCACACTTATGAGGACATTTCATCGTCCATTTAGCGTCTATTTAGACCCTCCAAAGACTTGTTTTCTTATATAGTGAACCATCAAAAGGTCTTTGTAGGATTGTGAGGGCGTAAATAAACTCACAAATAAATGAATAGTACATGTTGTAGCTCGGGGGCACCTCAAGTCCGTCAACGTACAAGCGCAGATCAAATTTAATGAGAAACCAACCCTGAGTACACATATAATAAAACCATATTTAAACACTAGACGTTGCTAAAGTAAACGTAAAGTCAAGTATCCCTCGAGCTGAGCTGATTTTATTGATGCAAGCTGTTTTCTCTGGATATTTCCCTCAGGTCCTTGACCATTAGACTTCCAGATATCTTTTCTTACTCGGTGTATATCTGTCCAACATGGTTATGTGTCCCCCATCAGCTCTTCATTAGCTTGACTGTTGCTTAGTCAGCGTCCCTGTCCCACTGCCTGCAACTATCACTCACCGTGTAATAATTCTGTCGCTGATAGATTTACGTGTAGTACGAGGCTGGCTTGATACTGCACTGAATGGCTATGAAAGGTGTTTTCTGACTCTGTGGTTGCTGCAGTTTGGAGTTTTAAAGTTTCAGGGAGATCTTGGAGTATACGGTTATAACACTTTATAAGCAGTATATAAACAATAAAGTTTATAACACACTATGATGTAGTTGTACGCTACTATTAAACGTTAGCTAATAAACGTTTATACGTTTATAACAATAATGCTGCTAAATCATACATATGTCTTACATTCGGAGGTTTAGCTAGGCTAACTGATAAGTCTCTATTCAAAATTTATAAGAACTATATAAACATTTAATTAATAGTTTATAACACACTATAATGCAGTTGTACACAACATATGAATGTTAGCTAATAAACCGTACGTTTATAACAATGATAATGCTGCTAAATCATACCTGTCATACATTTGGAGGTGTAATTAGACTTCCTGGTAAGTTTGTATTTAGCATTTAGCAAATTTATAGTTTATAACACACTATAATGCAGTTGTACGCTGCTATTAAACGTTAGCTAATAAACCGTACATTTATAACAATAATGCTGCTGAATCATACATATGTCATGCATTTGGAGGTTTAATTAGACTAACTGGTAAGTTTGTATTTAGCATTTATGAGCAGTATATTACCATTAAATTTATAGTTTATAACACACTATAATGCAGTTGTACGCTGCTATTGAATGTTAGCTAAAAAACCTTACGTTTATAACAATAATGCTGCTGAATCATACATATGTCATGCATTTGGAGGTTTAGCTAGGCTATATTTAGCATTTATAAGCAGTAAATAAACAAGCTGTTTTTAACACACTATAATGTAGGCGTACACAGCAAATGAACATGTTAGCTATCAAACCTAAATATCAACTCATAATTTTACATTTGGCAGTTTATGCTAACCGGTGACACTTGGCTGGATTTTGCAATTATATGCAGGTAAATAAATATTTAATTAATTGTTTATAACCCAACAGCTACGTTAGCTTACAAACTTGAATAGACACAGTGCTGCTCAAAATATAAATATACATTTACAGGTTTAGCTAACTGCTAAAACTTTACTTTAAATGCTATTTAACATTTATAAGAAGTTTATAAACATTTAATAATTTATAACACACTATGATGTAGTTGAATGCTGCAAATGAACGTTAATAAACCGTACGTTGAAAATGCTGCTACATCAGTCATACATTTAGCGGTGTAGCGACTGTTGAGTCTCTATTTAGCATTTATAAGCAGTGTATTAACAAGCTGTTTTTAGCGCACTTTAACGTAGGTATACACAACTATTGAACATGTTAGCTAACAACTTACTTATTAAATACTATTTAACATTTATAAGCAGTATATAAATGTTTAATTAATAGTTTATAATACATTATAATGTAGTTTTATGCTGCTAATGATCACTATTTATTTAGCATTGATAAGCAGAAGAATATTAATTCCTAAATAGGATGCTTAGTAATAAAACGTGCTGAGTGAAGTAGAATTTAATTTACTTTAATTAAACAAATATGTTGAAAAATGTCAAACTCAACACATTTTCTACATCTAATAATCTCTGAACATGTTTAGCATGAACACATCCTGAAACTCCAATCTGTAACAGTCATTTTCTTTGCATTTTTATCACCTGGTTCGTACACAAACGTGTCTCTTTATTTTCCTCCTCAGCTAACATTTACAGAAGCCATGAGGAACAAGGCCCGTCTGTCCATCACAGGCAGCGTTGGGGAAAATGGACGAGTGTTGACGCCCGACTGTCCCAAGGCCGTCCACGCTGGGCCTCCCCTCCGCCAGAGCTCCGGCCTGGCCTTGGTCTCCTCTGAGCTCCCGTGAAAACCAAAAACCTCTCAAGTGCCTTATTCCAATAACAACACACAAAACAAAGGACAATAACCACACCGCCCACAAAACCACTAGAAACTAACCACGAAGAAACAGGATTCACACACTCAACAGGTCACCTCCAGTGGGCGAGACGGGACCGACAGCGGAGCAAACAACTCATTCCACTGTTAGAGGTCACGACTTGTTGTGGTTCGACACTTTCTCGCTGGAATCTGTGGAAACCTGAGGCAGAACAATCTGGATATTTGGAAATGTTCGAATCAAACGGTGACGAAAAACCCAACGGAGCCATTTAAACCTTTACCGCTCCGGTGAAGGAAGCGGAGCAGAGGGGGAAGAAAATGATTAATATCATGATATATGATAAAGATGAAGACCAGAAAACTGTAAACTCAAAACTGTGCTTTTTTTTTTCCTTCTTCTTCTTCTTTTTTGATTGCTGTGAATTTGGCAAAAAAAAAAAAAAAAAAAACTGAACCACAATCAAGATTGTTTTCAGACTGCTATAACAGACATCAGCACTGGATATCAACGAGTGATGCTGGGGAGAGTTGTAGCCCGGTGCCATGACGATACGACGAAAATATTTCTATTCATAATAACACAAATGAAATCTATTGATATTGAATATATGAGCAAACATAGGAAACTGTGAAAATAAGTAAATATGTATATTCCATGAAAAACAAAATGAGAAATCTAGCTGTACATAGGGACGACTATGTAACATGCTTGCTTTTTAAACAGATGTACATAGCGGATACTGTAGTGGACAGACACTCCTTTTTTTAATCATCTTTAAAGGTTTTATTCATCGCAATAATGAAAAAGATGAGGAGACGCGTGAAAGGCAGTGTTAAAAAATCTGTGTTGAAACTGTATTATATAAGTACATTCAAACTCTACATGTGAAAGGGGTATCAACTGCCCAAATATTCAGATACCTGTTACATACAAATTAATAAATATATTCAACAATGAATGTTATGAACTAGCTCCAACCCCAATCCTTAAACCACAACCCTCACTGTGCAGACGTAGACCCGCAGAGGCGCTCGACCAGAGCTTTATAAATCAACTTTCTGCAGTCAGAATATAACTATTTTTTTCATTCTTTGATCTATTTTTTGTACTAAAAAAATAAAAATAAAAGAAGAAACTGTCCGTCTGGTTTTAAATGTCGACAGTCAAGTATTATCTGGGTAGATCTTTTAGACCATTACGTGTTTGGAGACATGAGTCGAAACTGATGATGATGATGATGCGGAAATGAAAAATGCCATTTCTCACACTATATGTTATTTGAAGTGTCCATGCTGTTTCTGGTGAAGCCACTGTTTGTATGTTGAACACTGATTTGTGTTGAGCCCGTCCTTCTTGAAACACTGTGGAAATGTATTTGCTCCAGTCTCGCTGACTGAAAGTGTCCTCGTCTCGGAGGAACAATCTGCAATAGGATTACGAGACACCACATGTTCAGCAAACACCAGCCAGCGATGGTGTTGGTAAATGTTTTCGTTTGTTCCCAGCGTCTCATCGTCTCATCGTGGCCGGACACGGGAGACAACCAGCCCAAGTTTTTCAGGTCATGCCTTCTTGTCCTGCCATCTGTCTTTAGAGCTGAAGTGTAATATGGCGTCTTATTTTTGGTTTCAATTGTACATCTTTATTTTGATCTTTTTTAAGTAAAAAAACAAATTTAAAATTGCATTGTGCTGTGTCATTATTTGACGTAGATGTAGCCACGGTAAATAATCGGTTTGTGTCTGGTTTATAAAGGGGGCCTGAAGCGATGATGGGTCATGATCTGATCTTGAGCTCCTCCGTTTCTGTTTGTGGAGCTTTAAAACCTTCATTATTTCAGCTCATATTGTGCTTACGTGACGCTTTTTCCTAAATTAATTTGTGTTTATACATTTTAACTACAAAACACGCAGTATTCAAACATACAGACACACGTTGCAGAGACATCTACTGAAGTTAGCATGCTAACCTGCTAGCCCATGATCAAGTCACCAAATCTCACGTATTGCACCTTTAACATAGACCAACTGAATCTGTGGCCCAGAGAGTATTGAATTCATTGAAGGGTATAATAAAATAATGAAGATAATAATGAATAAGAATAATGGCTCTGAATGGAAAACACAGATTATATATATATATATATATATATATATATATATATGGAAACAAGGAAATTAAAGCATTCACAGTGGATGATCAGCCTCTGTACCACTTCACAGATGTTAAAATACACATCTGTGAAGTGTGATTTAACCTTCACAGATGATACTGCGGCTACACTGCAGTGCATCAACAGGAGGTCTTAGATAACCATAATCAACACAACCCGACTCGTGTTCCTGCCTCACTTTCACCTTCACAGGTAAAGTCACACCACAGGGTGGACAATCAAACACGAATACTGCATGTAGCTCCACAGTCCCGTATGCACAAAGCGGCTCTTAATGAGTACAATTAAATGTACTTTTATGTATGTTCACATGTACCACAGGAACTGTAAAAAAAAAAAAAACGCTTTGTTAAAAAAAATTCCCAAAACAGAATCAACATGTATTTGAGTAACATATACACACGACCACAGATAATATAACTAGATATCATTAAAATAGTTTTCTATATTAAGATTTTTCTGAATATCTCAGGGGTAAATGTCTTATAGGAGCTTACATGTGCATTATATTATTATTAAGCATATAATTATTTTTATATAAAGCTTTGAGGTACTTTTTGGTACAAATTTGATTAAAAAGTCAAAGTTTACAACCGTTTTAAGAGCATATCTAGAGAACGCTGATGCTCAGAGTAAACAGCTGAAGCAAAAAATAAAACAGGATTTAATTTGAATAAAGACGTTTTGAAATGTTTTGATAAGTTAATGAAACTGAAACAGCTTTCGACCTCAACTCGGGTTCAATCAGCCGGCTGCTGTTTGGCAGCGCTGCCCTCTAGTGATGGAAAAGACAACATCTCACACGTGTTACTTTTACATTTTTCAGTTTGAAGTTTAATGTTAATTCCATGCTGTGTTTCAGTAAGAATACAGATGGTACTTGTGGCTCCGGTGAGAATATCCAGTAGTACAAATCAGATTCACGTTACACATACTGAACAGAAGGAAGAGAGGAAATGAGAGGAAAGAGACAGACGAGGAGAACCTGAAAGAGTCAGGGGAGTAAGATACAGCAGGCCTCTATTTACCAAACTTTTTTTTCCATATAGTGCCAATGCAAAACTGCATCACATTACAATCAAAGAGTGTTGAGCAATCCCCTCCCACACACACACGCATACACATACATACACACACACACACACACACACACACGTCTGCTAAAAAGCCATTACCTAGCTATCTGCCATTAGCAAAAGCGCTACAGCCTTGCAGCACAATACTTAGTCCAAGAGAGGACACGAGTAGAGGTCAGATTGATGCTCGGAGAAGGGGGACATTCTGCTGTTTATTATTAAAAAAACTATTGATGTGTTGAAGAAGCAGGTCTGGTAACCACAAAGCAAAGAGGGCACTTAGTTCTTCCTAAAAAAGCTTTAACACGTCCCTTTTAAACCTTCACCGCCGTTGTATTCATTTGCAAACTGAATTGTTTCAAAACCGACTGACTGAGTGAAAGGCATGGACAGCATTATTGTTCATAAACACACATACACAGGAAAACGTTGAACAGCAAAGTATTGTCTTTAAATAAACTCTTGCATATGTGTGTTACAAATACAGGCAAGCGTACTTGGCAACAGATGATACAGCAAAGTAAAGCAAAATTAAAACGGTAAAAAGAAGGACACGAAGCTTAAAGGGTACAGGCTTGCAAACAGAGTCATCAAAAAAAAAAAAAACAAACAAAAACAAACGAAAGGTAAAACCTCAGGGGAAGTGGAAATGATGACCCGGGAGGGCCCAGAGGGAGGACAGGATGACGTGCATACGAGGAGAAAAGAGACCGGTGGGAGGAAATGGAGGAGAAAGACAAGAGAGTGGGCTGCAGTATAAACCCAGCTGAAAACTGTGGCTGGGGACAGGAGCTAGTGCTGGGAGGGGAGGAGGAGGAGAGGAGTAGGGGAGCAGGAGAGGAGTAGGGGGGGAGGAGAGGAGTAGGGGAGCAGGAGAGGAGTAGGGGAGGGGAGTAGGGGAGCAGGAAGGGTTTGTCTCGTGTTGTTCAGTCTCACTGGGCCTCTTCTTCTGCATCTTGCACTGCTTCTTTGTTCTGTTCTTCACCTGAAGAAAAAACACAAACAAAGAGTCACGCAGGTTTTCAGCAGCAGCTAAACGCTGAAACGCTGCTGTGATGATCAGATCAACCTCAGGACGGCGGAGCGACTCAAGAGGCTATAAAATACATCCACAGATTATTTCTGTTATTACATGCAAACAAAAACGAGGCAAAAGTTGTTAAAAACATCTGAAAGATGTTTCAAAGCTACTCTGTGGTGATTTTAAATGTTTCAAATGTGTCCAAACAACAGTCAGGAGCCCGAAACTCCTCCTGTTTATTTATATTTGTTTATACTGAACATTGAAAAATCCACTTCTGATGTGTTATTAATGTACAGTAAGTGATGGAGTCATTTTGTGCAAAAGTGCATTTAAAAGTGTATCTGCAGCTTGTATGAGGCTTCATCAGTGTGAGTTTAGTCATATCAAGTGGATATCTGACACATTTACAGTCTGTTTAGCATCAGATTCCCTCTTTGTGTTTCCCTGTTGAGCTGTGGTGGAAGTATAGGAACAAAAAGAGGGACTTTGGCTCTAAAAACACTGTAACGTAGCTTCAGATACACTTTTAAATACATGTTGGTACAGGAGGACTGTGGATCCATTTACATTGTGAGCACAGTATGAACAGGAGGAATTAATTACAGCAAGAAAAACAGGTTTTACTGTTGAAAGACACACTTGAAAACTGTGAATTCGTCCTTTATGAGCACTTTGAGAGACTTACAGGCTATAAGTCACCATACACTCATATTATAGATTATAGATGTTAATCCACAGCCTTCAAAACAAGCCAGGCAGATTTACGAAGGGGGTAAAATGCCTTGTGAACCTGTACCACCGGTTGCTATGAAAGGTTACCATAGAGACGGCACAGCCATCCGTGTAATGAAGAATTAAGAGGCACAAATAACAAAAGGCTCGAGAATCCATCATGATTAAAATAGAAAGCGTAGCAGTGCTCGTTAGCGCCGCAGCAGCGAAGCAGGATGTCAGCGAGCCGCGAGCCACAGGACCCGGTGCGGCGGCCCGTCTGCGTTACATCACGCTCCGAGGCGGCGCTCACGGTGATGCAGCAGGACGCCAGCGGGTCCCTGAACGTCACATTTACTCTTTATACACCGCTGAGGAGCAAAGCTAACGTGCGTTTCTGCTCACATGGTCCAATCAGGAGTAAATCAGGGTGTTTAGCTCCAAAAGGTAAGAAAAGCTCATAAAATCATTAGTTGTAATAAGTAATAAATTATTGAAAAATAATAATTACTATTGTTTAAAATAAATAAACAAATAAATAAATGTAGATCCTAGATTACAAAAAATGTATCTTTCAGTTTCAACATTTTAGTGTCTTATTAGCGCCAAAGTCCCGTTTTTGTTATCAATAATTATGGATTTATTATCGTTTACATTGACAGCGTATTAGGAGTCAGTGTGAACGGGAGGCTGCTGACTGTTGCCACGCCCGTCTGTAGCTGTTCTTTAAACCAATAATGAGAACTGAGACGCTTTTTTAAACTATGTGATGAAAATCCAGAAACTGTTTCCTCGCGTTACGTCTCAGATGGTTTTAGTGTTATAAGTATCTGCTCTTTCTATTGGACACACACATGCGTGATTTAGACATTTCACCGACTTGCAGACACTAAAACACGCCACATGAGTTTCACACGTGCAGAAAGAGGTGAACAGGTGAAAAAAAAGAAAGAATACAGTCCGATCATTTAAACTCAGAGGTGTTTCAGGGCTGTGGGAGAAGATATTGTCTCCAATCACCACAAAACATTCAGCAAGGCTGGACTTTGTGCTGCGTGTGGGGTTAGTGAGACAGGAGGGAAACACACGAGCAAAAACTTACAAAATATACTTCTACAATGGAGGAAGAGTGAAGGAAGAGGGCTGTCCTTAAGAATCTACAGAAGAACGAAGGAGAGATGAGACGTTAGAGGAGGACGTGAGTACTGAGAAGAAGGACGAAAAGCTCTGAGCTGAAGGGAGAAGTTAAAGTTTTCTAGACGCCTCAACTTTCTTGCATTATTCGTTCTATCAGCTGCATTCAAGAGCAGCAACCATGAAGGACGGGAGGAAGAAAATCTGTCAAAAACCAAAGTAACAGTAAGACGTGAACAGGATGAGTGACGCTGTAGGGGAAAGGAAGTGCCGTCTCACCGTCTCCCTGCACGTCTGAGGTCCATAGTGTCAAGTTGTCACGTAGCAACTGCATGATAAGTGTTGAGTCCTTATAGCTCTCCTCGCTCAGCGTATCCAGTTCTGCGATGGCATTGTCAAACGCTTCCTTCGCCAACCTGCCGGCAGAGAGGACGCAGGACACACACAGTTACACACACAGGTGGATATACTGTCTGCTCAGCAGAACACGCGGTGGGCGTATCTGTAATGTGTGGATGGATGATCTGAGTTTGAATCTGTGAACAGAGGCAGCGGCGGGTTGTGTGTCGGTATGAAAATTCACAATCTGTTCCAGAGAAATCATTTGGCTCAGTGAGCGACAGCTGCGCCGCACTCAACGAGGAAATGATGTTAAGACAAAAACGTCACAGCTTTTTCTGTCCAATAATTCAAAGAGGACGTATCATGCACATTTCCAGGTCTATATTCATATTCTGGGGCTCCACTTGAATATCTCTGCATGATTTACTGTATACGTACAGTTGGTTCATCAACAGCTGGTAGCTCGTAACAAGATGATTAACAGAGCGCTGGTCAAACCTCAAACTGTGAAACATAATGTAGAAAACTTTATGGAAATATGCCATTTGTTCATTTCATGTATTAATCTGAGGAACAGAACTATTTTTCATCTCTTCTTGTATTAATGTGCCAACTTTTCCACTACAGGCAAAAACTTTAACATTTTTTCCCACTCTGAATAAAAACGGGTTGATGGAAACATCAAAAAGAGGCTTTGAAGCTTTTTGAAGAGTTGGATGATAATTCTGCAATAATTCTGGCACTGTGAGCGGCTCCCATCACACACACACACACACGCTTCAGTCTGATATTTATACGCTCCAAAGCAACACTTTTCCACTGACAAAAACAAAACTGAGCTGCCAGAAACACCAGCAGACTCTTGACAGATGATACCGATTTCTTTTTTTAAACTTCACAGATTTTTTTTTAAACGAGCGCCTCTTTTTTTTTAAACTACCTTTTAACATCCTAGAAACACTCAGCATTCCCTCTTGGGGGGCAATTAAACCGGTTAAATAAAACAATGAAGACCTTGAAACTTGGGAACAGCGTTACAGTACACCCACCTGCAAGCACGGTCTGGCGAGTTGAGGATTTCATAATAGAAAACGGAAAAGTTAAGGGCCAATCCCAGACGAATAGGGTGCGTTGGAGGGAGCTCGATCATGGCGATGTCGCTAGCAGCTTTGTACGCTACCAAACTGTTCTCGGCCGCCTCCTTCCTGTCGTTGCCTGTGGCAAACTCGGCCAGGTACCGGTGGTAATCTCCCTTCCTGAGCAGTCAAGACAGATCATCTGCTTTCACACGTGTGACGGGTAAAATTACATTCAAAGCAAATGTCTGATGCCATAAAATGATACTTAGTCGTATGCTTTACTTTAATATGTAAACTATCAGAATAAACTATTATGTGCAACAGTAACAGACACACACACACACGTGCTACGTACATTTTGTAGTAGAAAACCTTAGATTCTCCCGAGGTTGCAGCTAAAATGAGGTGCTTGTCCAGTACATCCAGAATGTCGTTGCAGATTGATTTCAGCTCCTTCTCAACCTGCAGAGCCAAAAAACACAAAACAACACAAACACTGCCGTCACTGGACTGTGTGGCCACAGGAAATATTACATATATAAAAATATAATTATTTTATGCTTCATAGCTGATTCGATAATGTTAATAAGCATCAATTGAGGCTCATATGTGACAAATCTGGAGCTACTAGATGTAAGATGATGTATGATCAGATATATGTGATGTATGTGAGGTGGAGGGTGAATCTATTATTCAGTATGAGGTCGTATTAAAGTTTGTTTTTCCATTTGCTGAATGAGTGGAGGGCGGCTGTGAGTCTGCAGCAGAGCTTGATGCACGGTCGCTGTCTGCCTCATTATTTCATTAAGACATGTGGTGTCGGGCTGTTAAATCTCAAAAATCAGCCGAGGAGAGTTTAAAAAGTCACTTAACGCTATAAAAAGGTAGCTACTAAGTCAGAAGTTGTTCTAATTAACAGAGTTAATGAGCATTAAAACATCAGATTAAAAAGTGTGTGTTCATTTCTGAAATCCAAGCGTCCGTCTCCATCACAGTTATGTGTTGTGTTAATTCAGAGTCTGTCATGTTGTCACCCTGCGTTAGTCCGTCTACAATGATGCAGCTATAAAAAAAACAACCCTGAAGTCGACTCAGGAGCTTCACGGCTGATTTGTCAGAATCTGTTTCAGCAAGATTGAAGGTTGTGATGTGAATCAATACTTCTGTCTGGAAAGTAGAGCCACTGAAAACCTTAAAGTTCCTAACTAAACTTCTGCATTCTCATAATTGAAAGTGTGTCTGACCGTTTTCCTGTATTCTCGGATCATCTTTAGTTTGTCTTCGCCTCCTTTGTTTTCTTCTTTCTGTTCGAGGCTGCTGATTATCCTCCAGGAGGCTCTTCTGGCTCCGATCACGTTCTTATACG
Source organism: Pampus argenteus (assembly GCA_036937835.1). NCBI lineage: Eukaryota > Metazoa > Chordata > Actinopteri > Scombriformes > Stromateidae > Pampus > Pampus argenteus. Next base: position 1,998,119 of record CM072874.1, on the reverse strand, counting down.
CCACCGACAGCAGGTTTCTCTCCTCCACCGTCAGCTCCACGTCCATGCTGGCCACGTTCTTCATCGACTCCACCATTTCTGAGAGACACGAGGAAAACACACAAAGCTCCTTATTAAACTGTTGACAGTGTTTTCTGTAACAGACACATTCAGCTTCGTTTTTGGACAGAAATCACAAACCTGTTTATTAACAACATTTTGGGGGCGTAAGACGTGCTAAAAGGAGCACGTCCTCCACCCATTAGCAAAGAGTTTAAAGGCTGAAAGGTTGCAGTCATCCTCAGTGCTTTCTTAATGGACTGCCTGGTACGCTGCCCAAGCGTAAACGCCTCTAATGCACATATTCGCTGCCTATGGACGCCTACTGCGTGGAGAGATGCTGCAACCGAGGCGGGACAGTGAAGCTGGATCAAATTCGAGATGATGCAGTGTAGAAATAGCAATGACAACAAGCTATTCACCTGGAGATTTACATCACACAGACAACAATAAACACATAAATAAATTCAATATGTTCTTTTATCTAATTTCTACATCAACCTGACATGAAACTTAACTGTATATCACCCTATTATGTTGAATGTAATGGGACAAAGTCATATCTTTGGTACATAAAGCGTGGTGTGAAAATGCTCAAGCTAATCTCCAATATTAAACATGCTAGACAGAAGGTAAGAGGGGCTTTTAACGTCAGAGACAGGGTGTAGCCTGCAGCATGCAGGAAAAACCTGATACACGCTGCTTACAGGAGGAGCTGCTTTCATCACTTCACCCTCCAGTCCTGCAAAAACCCAACGACCTCGCTGCAGCGCTTAAACGTTTCCTCAGCATTACAGGCTCTGCAGAGCTGATCACAATCACACAACGAACTTCACTGACAGCCGTCGGACGCATTTTTATTAGAGATGCAATGATTGACAAAATTAATCAGTAATTACTTTGATGATTAAATAATTGTTTTTGGTCATTTTTAAAAAAAAGCAGAAACAGAAAAGACATTTAATTAAACAAATGATGATGCGATTAATTGGAAATCAGATTAATTCACCACATGTCTGAGTTTAAACCACTTTAGCTGAGTGAGACATCACTGATATTAAAAACATATAATTACTCAAGTACATGTTCGATATGCGGTATGGACATAAATTGATGCAATATGATGCATCATGTCTGCGTTTTCTTCTTTCCCATTAATCATCTCACGACCCCTCAGATTTATCTGGTGACCCTTTGGAGGGCCCCGACCCCTAGGTTGGGAACCACTGGACTAAACTAGCTAACTGTATATAAAGTAGTTGAAACTAGCTCCACCTCCAGCAGCTACAACAGTAACATGCTGCTCTAACACTGATGCTGCAGTATTAATAATATAATGATGTCATATATAATAATATATCAGTCACTACTGATACTGCAGTACTTTAACTACATCAAGATCACTATACTTTCGTACCGTTATTGCAGTACTTTAACTACATCAAGATCACTATACTTATGTACTGTTACTGCAGTACTTTAACTACATCAAGATCACTGTACCGTTACTGCAGTACTTTAACTACATCAAGATCACAGTACTTATGTACTGTTACTGCAGTACTTTAACTACATCAAGATCACTATACTTATGTACTGTTACTGCAGTACTTTAACTACATCAAGATCACTATACTTATGTACTGTTACTGCAGTACTTTAACTACATCAAGATCACTATACTTATGTACTGTTACTGCAGTACTTTAACTACATCAAGATCACTATACTTATGTACTGTTACTGCAGTACTTTAACTACATCAAGATCACTATACTTTCGTACCGTTATTGCAGTACTTTAACTACATCAAGATCACAGTACTTATGTACTGTTACTGCAGTACTTTAACTACATCAAGATCACAGTACTTATGTACTGTTACTGCAGTACTTTAACTACATCATGATCACTATACTTATGTACTGTTACTGCAGTACTTTAACTACATCAAGATCACTATACTTATGTACCGTTACTGCAGTACTTTAACTACATCAAGATCACAGTACTTATGTACCGTTACTGCAGTACTTTAACTACATCAAGATCACAGTACTTATGTACCGTTACTGCAGTACTTTAACTACATCAATATCACAGTACTTATGTACCGTTACTGCAGTAGGATTTTCCATGCATGACTTTAACTTGTAATGGAGTATTTTTACATTACTGTATTCCTACTTTTACTCCGAGTACTCTGGTTTTGAGTACTAATAGTTAGCTTACCGAGCTGCCGCCGTCCCCCCCTTCCCCAAACACTTGATGCGGGCGGTGCGTTAGCATGAACCGGGCAGCTTCGGGATCATTGTGCCGCTTATATGAGCGGATAAGTCCGGCTTTGACGTTGTCAGCGGATACTACGGGTTCAGAGGAAGTCATGTTTGATGGGGTGTGGACGTTTTGCAGCACCGCTGTTTATTTGAATGGAGTTTGGCTTGACGCGTGTCGGGGGTGAAGAAAGGCTAGCAGCTAGTTAGCCACATAGATAGCTATCTAACTGACTAACGGTTAACGGGACTAGTTTCTCTCGCCGTGTAACGTAAACCAGAACCTAACATGGCTTTTCTGTTGAGCATATTGTTCTTTTAAATTATAATTAAACTGCTGTTTAATAAAAACGTTTAATGATTCATTCGGCCGAAGAAATCTCCGCCATTTTGTCTCCTCTCACCCAACAAATCCATGTGAACTACTTCACCTGCGTCTCCGAGCCCCCTGCGCAGGGACACAGAAGCGGGGAGAAGGGGGTGCAGGGGTGGTTATCGAGCCGGAGACTTACCGTCGTATCTCTCCGCTTGCTCGGCGAGTTTCGCCTGGTACACTAAGCTCTCTCTATCCGCCATGGTGCTCCGGTATTCGGGCTGTTCGTGGCGTCCCGGTGGAAAGGGAGGAATAATCGGTGATTCCTGGTGGTGGATCAGCAACAGCACCCGTCGCTCCGCTGAACCGAAGACCCACCGGTAGCACTGGCGTAAAGATGGCGGCGCTACTACATCCGGGAAACCCACGCAGCAGCCTCCATCCCCGCCTCCAACCGGTCCAACATCACCCCAACAAACTACATCCACACATCTGAATCATAGATTTATATACAGTATTCATAAACATTATGTGTATTCATAAACCAATACACAGTGGAAGAAGTAATTCACATACTTATTTTACATTATGTATACAGTATTTTTTACAATTTACTTCAGTAAATGTACCAATACAGCGATTTAGTTAGTAGTTAAAGTACTGCAGTAACAGTACATAAGTATAGTCATCTTGATGTAGTTAAAGTACTGCAGTAACAGTACATAAGTATAGTGATGTTGATGTTCCCAACCTAGGGGTCGGGGCCCTCCAAAGGGTCACCAGATGAATCTGAGGGGTCGTGAGATGATTAATGGGAGAGGAAAGAAGAAGAAACAAAGTTCTGATACACAAATCTGTTTTCAGCTTTTGGACTTTTTCTCTAATCTTTGATTTTTGCTGAAATATTGGATCATTTGAACATTTATTGAAATGAAACCATGTGAGAAGTTTAGAGGTAAAAATCACTATTTGGTGGAGCTGTTAACAACTCATAGACATCTGAAATGTGACCCGACTACACACTGCTTTTAGTAAGAAGGTTAAAAAAACTGGTTTCATCTTTAACAATGTGTTGGATTTTAAAAGCTTCTTATATTATCTATTACTTATTCCTTTTTTAAATAATTTATTGATCTTTCTTTTTTGTGTCTAATAATAAATTCACCAAATGGAAACAGTAATTCCCAAAATAACAGTTTGGTACATTTTTATTGACTTTTTATTTATTAACACAATACATGCTACAGAAAATAAAACGGTAAAATTTAACTTCAAATAATATATTTTCATAACATTTTGACACATTGTACAATCTCTTATTTAAAAAAAAATCCTATTTTTCTTGTTCTGGTCCTCTTCAAGGTCGGGTGGTACAAAAGTAAAAATATTTAATTACTGCGGGGAGAAAAAAACCAATAAAAGAACAATTAAACATTATTTGGCATGATGAGAGTAAATGCATGTTTGGAGCTGTAGAGGAGATAAGGTGCATATTAAAGGATCATCAGTGGCATCTGCTAAAATAAAGTATTTATTGGTCCTCAACTAACTGCTGAGTTATAATAATGTCTTAAGAAATGAACGTGTTCTCAAAGGCAACAATTATCAGGAGTTCAGTGCATCTGAATGCAATACCTGGATTATTATTTGCATAAAGTCATTACAACAAATAGAAAAACGGATCCCAAAACAATCAGGTGGTACCATAAAGAATAAATGGATGGATCGATCGATCAGTCTGTGAAACAGACACGAGAAATCAGAAACGTGGCCGAAGCAACAAACAGAAGCAACTGGTGGAGATTTATGCAAAAAAACATAACTCAACATGCCAGTTGACAATTTATTGCATTTTCAATTGAGATTTGTGAATTTTTTAAAGTTTTGTCATTACAAATAATACATGAAGAGAATTTAAAGTTTCTGTTTTACAATAAAATACATCGATATGTTACATTATTCTGTGTTTTGGGACACTAACATATCAGACTTCATAACTATAGAGCTGATGTTAACTGGTCATTTAGATATTAGCTTTCATCTGCATATTAACCGCCGTATGTGCCAAATTTCAATATTTGTGTTGAGCTCAAATAAAGAAGAAATATAGAATATGGGGGCTTAGTACTATTGTATGTATTTATTAATATATACAGAGCTGTATGTGACCAACAGGTGTGGTTCAAAATATTAAATATATCACGGTAATAAAAATATGGCATACAAAAAAATAATTACCTAAAATTTGAATCTCTGTAACAAAAAAAGGAACAATTTCACAATTAGAAACACAATGTAAACTTAAAAAACAAAAAACAAACATTTTCAGGACATCATGGGGTCAGAAACATGCATATGATGCACTGTGAAATTGGACAGATGCACCTTTAATCACCTGTTTACAAACCAACATGTTTACCTGATCCACATCATGGCACACGTTGACCAAACAGTTGTTCATACAGCCGGACAAGTTATGGCACACACAAAAATTCATGTTGACTGCATCTGTAACGGATGTAGAGCCTCATGACACCGTGTTTTAGATTCAGCCGTTTACACCTTCTCATCATACATTCTCTGTTATAAATACCAGTTTATGTGTGTGAATATGAATGATTTTTGTGCATAGCCGTTGTTTTCATATCCGAACGTGTAAATATGTGAGTGGCTGTTTATTAAAAGCTTCAGGAACGTTCATGAGGTAGAGAGGATGGAAATCAGCAGATCCTCCCTGGTGAGCTGGGCTTTGTAGTTCAGCATTCGCTATAATACGAGGATGAGACTTTAACCACAGGATTCATTTTTCTCTCAACAGTGTTTTATCAGTGTTGTTTACCACATTTTACAACCATTTGTAAGCCACCTAGTTAGTGTTTAGCAGCTGACCAACGGACATAATGTTAGTTACTGCTCCGCCTTGGTTTTCATATGATGATTTTCTGTTTTTCTTATTGTCAACAAATCTCACGTGCAGAGTCAAACTAACAATGAACTTATCTTTTTACGTGAAAAGACGCCAACAGGGGGCGACGTGTTCATTCGGCTGTTATTTGTTTCAAAAACAAGTAAGCGTAACAAACATGAAGGAAGACGGTTCGTCTCTGCACACGATATCTGCCGACTGGTTCGTTGCATCCTACGAGCTTTATGTAGCATCATAACGTGGAAAAAGCTGAGGACAAACGACAAACCTCACAGCACCGTAATTATCGCAGTTTTACCACTTATACACACGAGTGTAATAGAAATAGTGTTTTCAGATGGAGTTCATCTTTAAAGCATCTCATAACTTTCCTGCTGGAAGACAAAAATAAAAACCCCTCAACTCTTCTCAGTTCATTTTCTAAAAACAGCCTCGGCGTCTCGTCATCCATGTTGGCACTCAATAGTGTTTTTTACAAGAGGAACATAAAACAGTCATAAATGGAGAGTCTCTGGTAACAAAAGTAAAAGAAAATCAAATATAAGGAAGGAACACGTTTGCTGTATTTAGCATGTAAGGTGTGTGTGTATATATATATATATATAGTCAATTCTATTATAATATTTTCCACTTTTAGTACAAAAAAAAATTAAAAAAGGAGGACTTGGTTTGTAGTGTGGGTTGAATACGTTGGTGTTGGTGAAGGAGCGTCCTTCTCCACCAGACGGAGTCATCAGGAAAAGTCTTTGTTCGTTTCGCTCTGAAGTTCACAGTCAAGCACTAAAAACTCACCAATTCTCGATTCTGAGAGACGTCGAGTGTTTCGTCTCCTGTGTGTAATCGATGCCACAGGAAGGGAGGAGACGGCCACTGTGTGTGTGGTGTGCACAGTTCAATACTGGGGTGGAGGTGTGGGAACTAGGGCGCGACTGATATCGGTTTCTGACGCCTGATAAGTTTGAATTCAAGCTCTTAAAATTGATTTTATAAACTTCTATTTCATTGAAAACATGTTAAATAAGTCGGTAAGGCAACAGGCTGTAACAGCTGATGTGGACTGACGGGGAACAGGGAGCGTTAAACGGACGGTTCTGGTGCAGCGTTAAAGATAAAAACCCAAAGATGTTCATGGTAACTATCACACATGACAAAGAAAAGCCTGAAATCACACTGAGAAGTTTAAAACAGGAAATGTTTGGCATCTCATTGATCCATCCTGACGATTAAAACCAACTGAATCTTAAAGGAAACTGTTTTGGACTTATGGAAAATATTAAACCGATACATGCTGCCATCTAAGTCTTAATATCAGCAAACCGATATCAGTCTGACCGTAAACTGTTCGTATCAATGCGACGTTAAGATCGGCCGACACATCTTGTGTGGGTTTTAGGTTTGGTTTCGCTCGTAGGTTCATAAACTGTGTGCTTATAGAAATCTGTTTCACGGTGACGAAGGGAAGCGATGCGCCGGGCGCCGTCGTCGCCATGGTGACGGGCCTGCGTGCGTTTCTCAGCTCTCGTCGTCGGGATGATGTTGTTCCAACAGGCGGACGTGGGTGAAGGGAAAGTGGCCTCGTTTGCCTTTACACTCACCCTCCCACTGGCCGTTCACGTTGATCTTGGTCACCTTTACCATGTCTCCCACCTGTCAAATGACACAATAGAAATATGGAATTAATATAAACTTTTATGTAATTATTATAATTTTCACATAATCTGTTTAATTAACAGTTTAATGTTTTATTGCGACTTATTTTGGGTTTTTTTAATATTTTGATGTCTCATATTTTCTTTTATCACTTCATCTGTTTTATGGGTCACTTTGTATACTTTAAGTAGGATTTAACTGCAATACAACAGTGTGGATTATGGATTCACTGCTTGTGTAACTATGATCAGTCACTAGTAATATACTGAGACCCATTTTAACAACAGTCGAGGTTGAACACCGTCAGCTCCTTCTCACAGATGCCATCTCCTCTTAATTCAAACAAAATGGTGGCGCCTGTGTTTCTTGAGAAGCCTCGGGGGGGCCGCAGCGAACACCGAGAGCCTGACGACTGACAGCTGAGGAATTTAAGTGTGTAACGTTGGTGTGTGTGTGTGTGTGTGTGTAGAAAATAAAGGTTATTGAGCTAACGCAGGCTCAAAAGAAACATGCTTTCCTCCTGTTCATACTGACCATTAGATCCTTCATAACACACTTACAGTGCAAACAAGTGCACACAAACATGTATTTAAAAGTTTATGTGAAGCTAATATGAGTCAAATCAACTCAGTAGGTTTTTTTAAAAATTTTTTGTTTTGTTCCCGATTTTGAAGGAGATCTCCTAACAGTCAGTATGAACAGGAGGAATAGTTACACTGAGCAAAACCTCTTTCAATGACAGATTTGAAAAATAGTGAACCTGTCCTTTAATAAAGCCCCCCTGTACGTAACACACTGGGAGAATAAGGAGTCTAACCCACAGCGTCCTGTATCAGGGCTGATCAATACTGATCAATACTTCACATGCTGACATTGTTTAAATGAAATGACGGCTAACGGCTAACAGCTAGCGCCCTGAACGCACTCACAAACATGACTAAAGTTAAAAAAATCCTCCTTAAGCGCATTTCACCCACGAACTATGAGTTCACTCGTTACGCCATCAGTTCATTTACAGTGTGCTGAACACAGTGAAGTGTGTGTGTGTGTGTGTGTGTGTGTTGTGGAGACGCTGTCGGATGGTCTCAGAGGGACTCGTCACAAACCAGATGATGTCAAACTGTCTTCATTAACCTCTGCCATTGTTTGCATCAAGTACAATGCGACATTCACATTACTCATGCGTACAGAAGCGGGCCGCTGTGAAGGATCTTTCTCTACGGAGCCGTCTCCACTGCGAGTGTCTGCGTGTGCGCCGTCAGCTCGCATTTGTAAAGACACTTTGTGTGGACGCTCACATGCATGAGTAAGCCATTAACAACCAGGACAATCTACGCTGCCTCAGCTGAGACCCGAAGACAAACACAACAGTGAATAGCAGGACTGGAGAAAATGAACGGGGGGGGGGGGGGGGGGGGGGGGGTGTTGCTACCTCCAGAGCGAGCGCCGTCTTGTCGTAGGCGTTGGGCACCCTCTTCTGAATGGCTCGGGCGTAGACGGGCCCGTTCTGTAGGTTGGGAAGCTGTGTGTTGACCACAGGCTGGGCGTACTGGCCCGGGTCCCCCAGCGGGTTGGCCTGAGCGGCCCCTGTTCCATCTGTGCTGCCCGCTGTGCCTCCAGCGAGCCCTCCCTGTCCCGTCCCCACAGCAGGGGGACCCGTGCCGGCAGCGGTGGGCGAGGCGGGCCGGTACTTCTCCACGTAGGGCACCGGGATCATCCCGGCTCGGCCCATCTGGTTAGCAGCGTTCCACCACTGCTCCTCCGGCTTCTCCAGCACACGCAGGATGTCGCCCTTGCGGAAGGGGAGGTCCTCCTCATCGTTGCCGGGGAAGTCAAACAGCGCCCGGACAAACTCGGCCTCCTCGGGCTGCTGGGGAACAGAGGAGGAGCTGATGAATCCTGTGTGCTTGGCCTTGCTTATGGGTTCTATGAGTGTGGTGGTGTCCAGGTAGTGGATCTTATAAAACTCCAGCAGGGCGGGCAGCGCCTCAAACTCCTGGTCCCCGATCCGAAACCGAGGAGGAGCCAAACCTGGCGGTGGAAAGGTGACGTATGAGTTTAATGAAGGTGAAAACAAAGAGACACAAATCAGCAAGTAACTAAATACTCAACATAACGGAGACCTGCCAAGCGCCTAATTAAAGTAAAACCCGCAGACAGACGAGCTCAAAACTTAACGAAGATTCTCTTAACTTTTTTTGGTCCATAAAATGTCCCCAAAAACCAACCAAGGTGTCCTCAAACGTCTCAAATTAACTGCACAACACATATTTAACTTCTGGGTTTATATCCCATTTCAAAACTATTATTACTGCATTCTGTAGATAGTTTTAAAGTACTACTACATTTACTCCATTATTACTTTACTTTTTATTATTACTTTACTCCTGTTCTGTTTTTATTCTTCTTGTGGGATTAAAAGCCAATAATCACATTTTATTTTATTTCTGCATACTCTCTTAAAAAAACAGATTCTGGTTGTGATTATTTCAGAAGCTGGAAAATAAAAATTACTCAAAAACTACTAATATTAAAATCGCTGCCAATTAATTGACACTTGACCACTGACTGGGATCATATTGATTGATTGATTGATTGATAGTATAACAGTCCAATACTGATGATTTACTACAGGCAGCCTGTGATGAAGCCCAGAAAGGATCACAGACATTCCTGAAACGCCAATCTAACCAGTCATCCTCCAGTTGTGACAGCCGAGTCGAGCCGAGCCGAGCCGAACCCAGCCGAGACGAGCCGAGCCCGGCCGGCTCCATTCAATCCCGGCGGCGGCTCACTTCACCGCCTAAACCAGGACAAACACCGCCTCAACCCTCCGTCAGAAACACAGACATTCACTGACTAAATAAATGAAACCTGGCTGGTTGTTGGTGGCTAAGCTAGTTACACCAAACTCCGTTTAAAAACTACCATATTTAGCTGTACTTTGATTATCCACGAAGTACATAATTAGTACAATAAATCCTTTGATTTCCTTTAATTTGACCGGTTCAACTGAGACATACGGACGAGTTAAAAGTCGTCTTTTTTTATGTAGCTTAGCAGTTAGCAACACCATCCAAAATACAGCAAACGGTTCGTCCCACATGTAAAAAAGTTCACATTTCTGTTGAAATTCAGTCAAGATTTTTAAAATTATAAATGCGCCGAATTTAAAAATATCAACCAAAAACATTAAAAAACACTTTAACTTCTGTGATAACAACGAGTTTAATATGTAGATTAACTAAGAAACAGTTAAATTTGATAATTCATAACGGCAGTTTGGCGAAGACGTTGATCAAAAGCTTCACAATCCAGATTTAAGCTAAAAAATCCTTAATGTGCCGTTAGTACTGGTGAGTATGTGTAGCAGGATCCGTTAATATGACACACAGGTGACCGTTACCTGAGCCGGACTGCCGGTTGTTGCTGATGCTGTTGATTATATAATGAGACACTTTGGAGTTTTCTGAAACGGACAGGACGTAGTCACCGGGGCTGGTTATCGAGTCCCTCACCAGGAAAACGCCATGTCTCTGTCCCTGTAGGAGGGAGACGGCTTCCTGGCGGCTCAGCCTCCCCCAGTACCAGCTACTACGGTCCTCGGCATCAAAATTACCGGCCATGGCTGTTAAAAGATCTCGTCGGAGGCTTGAGGCCTTCCCCCTTCGCCTATCCCTATCCGCAACTCATACAAAAACTTTGGTTCAGTAACGTTGCTCCTGCAAAAAATAATAAAACAACAACAAAAAAAAGGCGTAAAATCACGACTTTAACAACTTCCACGAGTGACGTTGTGACGTTTAAGTTGCGCAATAAAACGCGATATTCAACTGCTTAGACGTTAAAATGATAAAATATCCTAAACTAATGTGCAACAAGAAACTCCGGGACTGAAATGGCGGATCTAGGGAAAAGTTGACCTCATCTACCGGAAGGGATGCCTGGTCAATGGGAAGAGATGCATTCAGGCTCCGCAAAAAAAACACCGGAGATACGAAACTCATCCCTTCTACCTCTTCTGGATCAAAAGACTTTAAACGCTGCTGCCATAATTATCACCTGAACATTTAATAATGTACTTTTACTTCTGGGAAATATTTATACTAAGAACTGACTCAGATCGACGTTGACTTGCTCACACTTGTCCTAACTCGTTTGAAGCAGTGAACGCACCAGTAAACCAATAAATACAATAAGACTGTGTAGTTTTCTTTAGTTTTTAAAGGACTGGTTCACTTTTTTTTTTTTCAGGAGGAATGATTGATCACTGTTCCTATTTTATTTGTGTACATATCCTTTAAGCATATATGCAGTAAAACATGTGTAGCCTAATGAAATATAAACTATTTAAAGTAATCATATACAATAATGGTATTTTACTAAAATCTACAAAGAGTCCACATCTTGTACCAGGTTTTGTTGGATTCATAGTCTGAATTATTGTATTATGGTATTACACAAATGTATATAGACACACACAAACACACACACACACACACACACACACACACACACACATATATATATATTTATATTTATAGGTCTTAATATCTACACTGATTAAATTGACTGTCAACAGATTTTATTTCTACTTTTCTGTCTGACAGTATTGTGTATTTGCTGTAAGTTGAATAGACTCTCTGATTATATACTGTGTTTTCTGTTAATAATAACTCCCATTGAACAGTGATTACAGGTGTTAATCATCACCTGTGTTGATGATAAGTAGTCCAGTCAAGGTAAGGTTGAGCATTCATCATGTTCATTAAAATGACTGAACACCTGATGTCACCTGATATAACACCTGATTAAACTATGTTTTCAATGGAGACGTGAATCTATTTCATCTGCTGCATTATCATCAATCATTATTATTATTATACATTTCTGTTAATAATCATTTTGATGCACAACTTTGCACATTTAAAAGAAGATTTATTAAGTTTTATTTATTCCAATGTAAAATAAAGACAGTGTTTAATTTAAAATGTTGAAGTTATCATGAATCATAAATATTGATCTTATCATAATCGCCACATCAATGTGTTTCTGTTAGTTTTATCACATTATGCTCGTATCTAGTATAGCTATATCTAAAGTACACACCGTAGACACAACCACAAACCACTGCTACACTGTTCACACTACCTATACATTTATTTCACCAGTAGATGGCAACATGCACTTATTTGAGTATTGATATTATAGTCATGAATGTGGACCCCTGGTTGGTTATAGCTTAGCTGATGGGTGATGGCTTGGTCATGGATAATACCTGCTGTCACCATCTCCTCTGTCTTCACATTGGTTAGTATCAGATCATTACATAAATCATAGATCATTATCTCTCTTTTTGCATAGTGTTGGAGTTTCCAGTAACATATGCAGTAATTTATTTATAATTAAAGGGGACGTATCACACACATTTCCAGCTATATATTTTTATTCTGAGGCTTTACTGGAATACCTTTGCATGATTTACAGTCAAAAACCCTCCTTATTTATCTTTTACTGGCCCTTTATGCAGCCCCTCAGTCCTGAAACAGGCCGTTTTAGCTCCTGTCTCTTTAAGGCCCGCCTCCTGATTAGCACGCTCTGTTCTGATTGGTCAGCTTCAGGAAGCTGCCTCTAATTGCAGACGCTACAGAAACAAACAATAGTAGTAGAATCTAACTTGTATTTCTTATTCTTTACTCTTATTCTTGTTCACAACGAGGCTAATAAAAATATTTCTATGGCTAACGAAGGCTAACAACAATAAATATTGTCATACACTTGAACTCTCATATATTTTATATCTGTTATTGAACTGACCTGAATTCGACTTCTGATGATCAGAAATTATGTCACTTACAAAATCCCTCCATTCACATTTGTCAAAGCGCTTCAATTATTTACTATGAAACGCCACAACAGCAGCTACTGATTACAGCCATCGGTTTGACCTCTGACCTCCATTTTGTAAACACAGCAACATTTGAACCACACGTCACATTACATGAGGAGTCAGTGTCAGTTCACCGTAGATGAGAGAGGAAATGGGGGAAAACAGTAAACACACACATTATAAAATCGATGAATATAGATATAATTTGGCTCTTTGTTAATCAGCTCATTCAAAGCGTTCACAACAAACTGTGGTTACCAACAGGAGAACATATAAATCTACTCTGATACAGAGTTATTATTCAAACGTCTTCAGGTGGTTGTAGAGGGACTGGACGTATGTAAACACACACATGGGGTCTGGCTTGTCCCCCATCTCCATCATGTCCTCCACCTCGATGAGACGGAGACAGTCCGCCTGCGCCCTGTGGGGGAAGGGTTAGGGTTAGACGGTGAACATTGTAAACATTATACATCACGTTAGAGGTTTTATTGGAGATACAGTAAACAAACTGCTGTAGCTACAAGTCATGGACAGAAAGAGCACAAAGATTTTGAAGAGCAATAATCAAACAAGTATCCAACAGGTCCAAGGTGACATTTGCAGGTTTGTTTACATGCTGTTTACTGTGCTGCAGCTGAGCAGTTAATTGTCTACCTATCTGCTAACTGACATTAGCCATGCACTATTTGCTTTGTGGCTCGCTCAACAGCTAAAGTTCAAGATGTGTGTTCATGTTTGTAAGATAGATAAGAAGGAGAATTTAGCAGGAAAGCTAATGTGGGTTGTTGTGTAGCAGGATGCTGTCAGGCTCAGTGTGACCGTCTGCTCTGTCAATGACAGATCAACACGTTACCACTTCATGCAAAACTCAATATGTTGGATTGAAATAAGTCCTCCAGCTATGTAACCAGATGACAAACATCAAACATATTTTAAACCAAGCTTGTTAACAAACGACCAGTCAATTATTATGGTATTTTTTGGTAACATTAATTATACCAAAACTTGAAATTATTTTTGTACAGTGCACAGTGTACACTTACTCAGCGGTGGTGAATGCCAGCTGTAGGTTGTGTTTGCGGTTTGCAGGGTCCAGAGTGTTGTAATCAAACTCCAGTGGGAAGAAAGAGTGGACCAGAGCGCAGAAAGCCATCCCATCACTCCAACAGGAGGAGAAATTCTGGATGTCTATGTTCTGGGAGCAAGATTATAATGTGTAAAATAACAATGTGCTATATTTATACGGTAAATAAGAGTAAAGAAAAGGGCTCCAAAGCATGTTAATAGGTGAATAAGGTTTACTATCATGTATTATTACAGGGGAATGTATGACAGCAAATGTATCACACCTGATAGCCAATGGTTTTCGAGCGGCACCACTCCAAGAGGATATGCTTTATACCGCTAGCGCTGGACATCCCAAAACTCTGAGAGCGCTTCAGTTTAGGTTTCGGATCCTTCGGCCTTTTCACAAGCAAAGTAAGTCACTATACGACAAAATGTCATTCATATCAAGGACTGAAGATATGAAGTGGAAAATACTTTAAATACACTCACTTGATGGGCTCTGAGTTCATCCTCTCAAAGAGAGCCCGTTTGGCCTGAGCACCGTTGGAGCGTGGAAATGTTGGAGATTTCATTGAATCCTGCTTAAAATCAACCACACCTGCTTTGTTCACTTTCCTGTGGAGAAGCAAGCATCAATTAACTGGGGATTTTTATGGACTAAAGCACCACATTAATCTAAACATGGTGTTAATGAACTTGATGTTGTACAACAGGATTCATGCAACAGCAACTTACTTGTCCAAATTAGGTGAGAAAGTAGATTTTATGATTGATTTGGAAGGAAGTAATTTTTCTGTATAGAGACACAGTTTGAAGGAAGTGAACAAGAGAGACAAAATGAGATGGATGAAAAAAAATGGATAAAGTGCACATTTGTCAAATTTATGTGTCTTGTGAAATGTTAAAAAACACGTGAGAGTGTTTGCACACAATATCTGGATATGTTTAGTTTTAAGTGAATCCCATTTGGCACAAACACGTCACCCTAAGGCTGAATCGTACAAACTTTTCATCATCATCAGGTCAGAGTTTCATTTTGTTCATTTGGTTGGTGTCGTATGTGTCGTAGAGTATCTGACCTGCTGACTGAGGGAAGCTCACACTTCTCTTCAGACTGGGACTCGGCGTCTTCAGAATTGGCACTGAAATGAAGAGGTGACACAAAAAACAACACTGCATACATTACAAGTGAAGAGGAACGGAGAAACTACTGAAAACAAGGGAGTAACAACTCACCTCGCTTAAAGGGATATTCCCCTGGTTTTACAGTAGATTCCTGTGATCCTAAAAGACTTGGAGACTGAGCTGGTAAAGCAGCAGATGATGAAGACTCTGTGTTGGGTTTGGTCGTGGCAGAGAGAGCTGAATACGGCTTGGATTCACTGACATCTAATGGAGAATTATAAAATATATAATAATATCTCAAAATGAAGCAACATTGGCGATTCTGTAGTTTTGTGCTCACCGCGTCTAAACGGGTATTCGCTTTGAGATTCTGGTGCTGAATGATTCGGGACTGAAGCAGGACTCTGATCAGATTTCGGTGCAGCAGAAGTGTCCGAGCTGTTTTTGGTCACAGCTGTGAGGGGAAGATGGGCCGGAGCCTGGGATTTAGAGCCTGACTGTTCCTGGGATACCTGGGATACCTGGGACGGAGGCTCCTTTGCTCCACCTGCTCAAGTAGAGATGGAACAGTCTAATAACTGGAGTCCAATCAAGGAGGAGGGTTATACCAAGTATTAGATTCTATTCTATCCATAGTTTATAGAGTCTTAAGTATATCAGCTACTAACTGACCTCTTTTAAAAGGATATTCTGCTTCCCCTGTTGGAGCGTCTGCTGCTTCGGGCCCTGATGAAGGAGACTGAGCAGGTTTGGAGGAAAGCAAACCTTCAGCACTGGGTTTGGTGCACACGGCGGTGACGGGGAGATGGGGCTGGGGTTCATCAGCATCTGAGGAAAAACATGGGAATCTGAATTAAAGGAGCAGGTGATGTTGTGTCTGGTTATTCTGAGGAGAAATGGAGAAATACATTGAATTATACAACACAGATGTGTTTTTTTTCCACTCACCTCTTTGAGTTTCTTTTGTTGCTTTGGCCGCTGAGGCTGGAGCGTCAGAGCTGCCTTTTGTCAGAGCAGTGAGGGGATAATGAGGTTTGGTATGATGAAGATTTGAGTCTTCCTGGTCTGAAAGAAGAAAGGTTCATTCTTCTTTTCATCATTATTTAACATCCTAACAGATAAAGACTGAAAACATGACAGTGATTTTAATGGCACTAAAACATCTTTTTGGACATTTGTGTTGCAACCTTTTACAATCATGCAGGCCAGTCCAATAAAACCTATAGATATATAAATAAAAGTAATAAAACGTGATCAGAAATCAGCTGACCAGACATTTTGCGAGTTTCCACAGAAGACTGAAGAGAGTTAGTTTTGGCTGAAGACTCTGAGCTTGGTTTGGTGATGGAGGTGAGCGGCTGGTGGGACTGGAGAACAGCTTCAGCAGTTTGGGCTGCATCAGAGTCCACTGATACGTTTTCTGAGAAGACGTAAAGAAAAGTGAGGCCAGCTTGTCAGGTTACCTGCGTGCAGCGGCTCAGTGTCTGCATACCTTGGTGTTTGTGAGGCCCGTTTTCTTGTGCAGTCGTGGTAACATTTTTCTCTCCTTTTGCATCAGTTCCCTGTCAGTCAAGACAAAGTACAAAAATGCAGTTTCAGTTAACAGATTTCAGACTGAATGCTGAAAAGAAAATATGACACCAACACAAACTGGTAACTGTTCATATCCTTAAAGGTGTAGTTCAAGGAAAAAGAAGGCTGATGCAGACTTGGGATGGTGTTTCTTCCTCTACAGTGTTTGATGTTTGGCTCGTTTAGGAGGCTTCATACCTGCTGGCTTGAATCTGGGAGGCATAGTTGATTAATCTGGTAATTTATAAATCTATAAACAATAATCCAGTTTCTACCATGAAGGTAGATTAGAGATTCCAACAGCTGATAATGTTTATTTATACATTTACCTTAATGTTATCAGTCATTATCACATCAGACTGCTGTGGAGCTAAAATCCATTTTAGCCCTTTACCAACCATAGTAAATCTGTGTGTGTGTGTGTGTGTGATCTTCAGCTGTTAACAGCTGAAAGCGTCTCCTTTAATGACAACTGTGGCCAACAAAAACCACATTCCCGCTGAGAAGCTATTTTAAATTTTGCAATCAGCTCCTTTGCAAGAGTTTCCGCTGCACTCTTCTTACATCCCAATATAGCTCCAAATGGATGCTTTGGAAATCAGGGAGTTAGTCTAAGCAGCTCAAACCGTGCCTAAGTATATCACCCTGAAACATGGCCTTTATTTGCCCCCTTTCCTACCCCCGAGCCTTTCGCTTTCCAGTGACACGCAGCGGTCTGGCAGCCATTGCAGCGAGCCCGTCAACTCGCCGTCAGGAGGGAGATTAGCGCCATAGTGATCTGTGAGCTCTGTAGGATATCACAGCCTGACCCTGTTGATGCCTTCAACCTCTGGCTGGGTTCATCTCCATAAACTTCACTATGGCTTCGTAGAAACATGCAAACATGCTTTGGTGAGATACAGAAAGAACACGGACATCATAAAACGACATGGATTCATCTAAACCTCACAAAGCACTGTGGAGCGCTTTGTTTTCATCCATTAGTATTATTATCATTATTCCCAGCTGAGATATTTCTGGTTGGTGGAGACTAAAACAGAGTTAAAATCAAACTGTATGTTGGACTTACATCCCTCAGCTGGACCCAAACATTGATGCAACCTTAAGCATAAACAGATGTGTAAATAGCATCAAGTCCTCCAAACAACCAAATACACTGTTTGACAATGTGCAGTCCACAACACATACACACACACACACACACACACACACACACACACACACACACACACTGGTAATCAGCAGGACGTCATTTATCTTTCCAAAACCGCCACAGTTACTAGTTACTACTACAAGACGTGTTGGCAGCTGTGTTGGGTTACCGCCTCCGTCAACCCCACCTCTGAATGTGGAAACTTGTCAACAAACAGTGTGTATAAATATAGATATATATATATATATGTATATATATCGGTATTACAGCTTGGTGACAACGTGATAATCATTCAAACAACGCTTTAAGGACAGTCTCTCCTAACGTGTAAGCACATCAAAAAGTGGAAGATGTGTTTATCTTCACTGTTTCACCTCTGCACACTGATCTCTGGTTTCAGCAACTTTAACAACTTTTAGTTAAGACCGAGCGTTGAAAGGAAAAGCAGCAGTTAAAATTAGACATTTAAAGTTTGACAATTGATGAATCGGAGGGCTCTCTCAGCTCTGTTGGAGGTTGAAGTGTTGTACGTCAGAGTCGGGGGCTGACGGGTGGGAAAAGACCAGCTGATTTCAGAGGACAGGAATGTTAACAGGGTGTGTGTTTCGACAGGACAGCTGGTCGTCTCTCTCAGGGTGTGTGTGGGGTATTATTGACACGGAGGTAGACGCAATTCAACTTTCCATTAGGAGATTTGAGAGTTGGGTTGGCTGGGAAGCAAGATGCCTTCATGATTAGGGGACGGGGATTATTTTTATACATGTTACGTCATAAAGATGTCTCTGACTTCAGCTCCAAAGCTTTAGGACTTTATTTACAAAGCAGATATTGATTATGAATCGAATTAATTGTTTTTCTCATATGCACACCACAAGGACACGTGATGTGAGTTTTTTAAGAAGAGGATGAATGTTTGCAGTGCAAGTTGGTACGAAGCATAAAAAAAGCACAGACCCAAAAATACACGTGGCCTTTGACTGTTATAAAAGAGGCTCGCGACAGGAAGACAGCATGTAAGTTGTAATTATATTAATATTCATGGTTAATAATGTTAGAGCGTATTATTGTTGGTCTGATATTCAAAATAAGGATGCAATATATAAAGATAAAAACACCTTTGTGAAGGTTGATGATGTAATACACAAACATTTAGTTACAGATCAGTTCAAAGAAGAGTTTCTTTTTACACACGTGGAAAATAGCAGCTTCCATCACACCCGGGATTATATGGAAACACACTGGTGCCCTTTGAGATGAGGTTCATGTTAACAGGCAGCTTTCTGGCTGGATGCGTCAGTGATTCATGTACAGCACATCCAGGCTGCAACCAGCCGTCCAATCTGCCGAGGTTCCTCAGAGGAGATAACACACGGTGTTCATGCAGCACGGGCGCAGAAGCACGTTGAGGTGCGATGCTCTGCTTTGGCCAATCAGAGCTGAGCATGTGCACATTTCTGCTGAATTTCTGTTGTAAAATCATTTTTGATGTTTTCAGTCTGAATATCTGAATTCAATTAATTAATAATGACTAATGATCAGATTGGGATCTAACTAATTCATAAACATCTAAACGGTAGCTTCTGCTACTACTTTTGTGCCTCTTTGAGTAAAGTGGGACATGACGAGTCGACAGGTGCATACACCAGGTGACACATTATACAACTGATTTAACAGACATGCATGTTGTTTATGTTGGTGTCCCTCTTCTGTTGCAGTAACATCTTGACTGTAAACTGCAGAATATGCCTGCTATAAACTATAATACTATAATACTCACGTTAGTTTCAGCGTGTCTCTTTGCTCTCCATGGAGCAGCAGCACCAGCACCAGCAGCAGCGTGGCTGCATCCTGACTCTGATGGTTCAGAGTTAGCCAGACCCCTCTGGTCTCCCCGGATCTTGGGCTGTATCTGTGCATGTCCATTCTCTATATTTTCCGGCTCGATCTTTACCCCAGCGAGGCCCTCCACCAGGCGGCTGAGGGCCTCTAGCTTCGCCCTGAGCTGCCGGTTCTCCTCCTGCAGGGTGCTCACCGCCTCGGCTAAGGGTTTGTTAGAGACGCACATCTCTTCCATCCTTTGCTCTATGCGCTGCTTGAAAGCACTGACGTCCACGTGCACCTCCCTCACAGCGGCTTGTAAGGTGGCATTGAACTGAACCAGAGCCTCGCTCACAGCCGTCTCCTGACCACCCTTTGTGCTTTCATCCATGGCCTTTTTTTTACTGACTCTCACCACCAAGTAAAATGAGGAATGTGGTTGAATATCAGAAAACAAACCTTCTGTTTTTCTTTCACTCCGACAGTTCGTTCTTTTATACTTTCCCTCTCAAAGATATCTTCGTTGTTCCTCGACAATATTCCAGCAAAGATGTAAAAGGCTTTTAAAGGATGGTTGCAAAATATTTCCTTGGCAGCAACTCATTAAAGTCCCATCAAGCTCCATGGAGGACTTCTCTGAACGTGCGCGTTCTCTTCCTCTCTCCTCTCATCTGGTCAAAGAAAGAGCAGTTGTTATTTATAAGCCCTGGAAACCTCATGCATAATGTCATCTTGGGAATAGAGATTACATACTGCCCCGGCAGATCAGGTTCTCTGGCTGAGGAGTGATCAAACCAACCTTAAGCTCTCCGGGTGAAGTGGCAGGTGATTTTTCCTCTCTAGTTGTGCACCGACTGTGTGTTTCCTTTCCTCTGGTCAGTGTGTTGTCTATCTGTGACTCCTCAGCTGGGGAGCAGCAGGTTCGTCTATGTATTTTGGGACATAAAGGGGGAGGGAAGAGATCGGATGGGGAAGGAGGGGCCAGTTTTATTCACGTTGTTGTCTTGACACCAGATAGCACGACTGCAGTTTTATGACTTTTACTTTCGTCAAAGTGAAGATCAATTTTATTCTAAAAGGATCAAGACTAGATGAGTAAGAAAACGTAACCATAGCAACAAGGGATATTTTTTAATGTAATTACATACAGCATGTTGTATTTAAAGATAACATATGATAGGCTTACATTAGGTATGATATCAGAATAAAAAAAAACACTTTGAGCATCTGTTTAGTTGTTTATGATCTTACAGCATCAACTTCCTCTTCTGTTATTTCTGTAGCAGCTCAGCTTCGCCTCTGCGTGGTCATAACGTCACGTTACAGCTGAAACGACACGTGACCGGACACCAAACATGCACACGTCATAAAAGCGCCGACAGTGAGCTCATGGCGCTTATTTCTCCTCAATTTCTTTCATCCATTTATCTTTAAAAAATACTGAAGATGAAGTGAGTGAATTTAAAAACAACATGTCATGATGCTGCTGTGTGACATAAATATCCATCACATGACTTCATCTAATAATGGGGACTAAATTATCTTATTTCTACAAACATTATTGACTTCATTCTTACTGTTGTTCAGTAATTTTAACATACAGCAATGTGCTCATTGACGACTGTTTCAAGCACCTGGAGAATCAATCAACCAATCAGAACAGGATAACAACATCCTTATATGTTAAAATAATAATAATACTACAACAAATTTAAAGGCCCTGAAAACTTACTTTTCAGGGTTTTGCATTAATATACTATTTTCTCACAGAGTTTTAAACATAAACAGCATATATCATGTAAAATATTTAGTTTTATTTATTTTAAATTATTTCTGTATTTCTGGGTGGTTTGAAAACATGATGCACTAATCAGGATTTGGCAACAACTTTTTTTAAACACTTAAATAATGATAAAGTAAGTTTTACTTTATGAATATTTAATATTATAGAAAAATAGGCTTTAATATAAATCCTGCTTCAAAGGTTTCAGGTTTTTTAGAGACACAGATAACAAGACAAGGAAAATAAAAGTGAGACTTGTTCAAAACAGTCTAATCAAATCAAGTTTATTGAATTTTAAAGGGGTGCTCTGAATTCACAAGTTGCAGCTACAGTACATAACTCCTCTTACATCAATAGTTTATTAAGTTGTCGTTGTTTTTTTCTTCATAAAACAGTCCAGTCTCTTTTCAGATAGGAAATTTCCTCAAAAAAAAAATGGTAACGCTACAAAAAAAAGGACAGATGCATCAAATCTGATATATATTTATATATGTATGAAAAATTAGAATGCTATCAAAAATAATGTGGGGCAGGAAGTGTTAAAGGTTGTAAAAGGTGCTGCATTTAAGTCAGTTAGACACCCATATGGCGGATCGGTGAGTGATATGGACAGCAGGTCAAGATTCAAAACAAACACGTCCACTGAAGAGACAGACGACAGAAACACAGCAAACAAAGTCAAGACTACGATATATCTGTGATGTAAAAGGGTATTAATGTAGAAAAACAAAACGATTGGGATTTAAATGCTACAAAATATTAATATAAAGGCCTTAAACTCGCTAATAATTTCATCAGGATTTCATTCTCATTCTAGCAGTAAATGCATAGCAATTATTACAAATAGCTTCAACCTGTTAAAATGTGAATGATATGATTTCTGAAGCAAATAATGAGACTTTTCTTTGATGATGAACATGATAAATACAGCCACAACCTGTAAACACTGCCTGCCAACGTAGCTCTTTCACAACTGAGATTTGTGGGTATCACAAATACGATTTTTCACAAGGCACTGGAGACCAAAAATGGTTCACTGTCCACAGATGAAAATCAGTCCCAGCAACACAGCTCAACCCCCCCAAAAAAAATTAAATAAAAAGTCTGAACGCTTAAATGTTTCATAATCGTGGTTGCACATTTTTCATCAGCCTAATGCCGCATTCACATCCTATCAGAGGAAATCTAACAACAGAATATTATTTTAAAAATCAATAAAACACCCCACGCATAATTATATGTATGAATCAATTTAAAATCCATCATGTAGAGTTGTATATGTGATTAACCAACAAATCCTTCAAATAATTTACATGTTGAACTTCTAAAAAAAGTACCAACGCTGGGATCAGACTGCAGTATCTGTCAAAATCACTTCCACATGACACACTCCAGGTGATAAAAGAGTCATCATAGTCTGATCCCAGCATGACACACTGGTGCAAACATTACATATTAATATCTAACATGGCATGAACATGGCATTAGGCCATCATTTTTTTTTTTTAGACCCGTTCTAACTTAAATATTCAGCCATCACCACCACCAGCCCAAATCCTGCACTACCTACAAGAGGAAGGGACCAAACCTGAATGCATATGTGACAATTCAAAGCAGCAAAATTATACAAAAAAGTGCCGCAGGAAGAAGAGAAGAGACCCCACGTGAATTTACAGCAACTCCAACCACATGTATGATCAAAATATGCCTTATATCCATAAACTGTTCTACATACTGGTTTGTTAGTTTTGGACGTAGAATCACAAAATTATTAACGTGTGCATTTGTCAACTTTGCCCTTTAAATGATGAGAACATAAGACACCAAAATTAACCATTGCTGATATTTTCTCATATATTTCTGACGGGCAACATGCAGCTTTTCAAAATCCCGATTAAAGAAACCCTCAAATGAGAAACAGTATCATCAATGTAATGAAGGCCAATGCTAAAGTGTTAGCATGGAGCCTGCTATCACTTTTCATCATGTATTTATTAAGTATTAGCTTCATATATCTATCACTATCGCTCTACGTACAGTAGTATATACTTAACTGGTAGCATAGTGTGAAATTTCCACTTAAAATTAAATTAGCAAGAAGCTAATTTAGTGCTCAAATCAGTGTAGGTTAATGCTAACATGCTAGTATAGAGCCAATTAGCCATTTAGCATATATGAATTTTAGCTTGGAGCTTAGTATTTAATTAAAACATAGTGTTAGCATTTAGTTTAGATTTACTTAAGCGTTAGCATAGAATGACATTAGACTCAAAATAATGTTAACAAGAAGCTAACAATTGCTAAACATAGCGTACATCTATGCTAACATGTTAGCATGGAGCTAATTATATCAGTATGTGAAGAGGCCTATACTGTAATATATTTATTTAGAAATATATTACTAAGTGTTAGCTTGGAGCTTATTATCACTGCAGTGTACGATAAAGTGTTAGCATGTAGTCTGTAGTGCTACAATATACGATGAAATATGCTAATTTTGGTGTCCATGTTCCCATTCAACAGCTGTTACATTAATACAATTATATCATCACATACTAAATCAAGGGATATTAAAGGAACCATATGTTTTTTTTTAGCCTTAGTGTGGCCAAACATTATGTAATTTTACAACCAATGAAGCTAAAATTACAGAGCAAAAATGTCAACAACTTTAATACAAGCACATGGAGGGTTTGTGTTAGTGGAGAATCAACTAAACATAAAGCAAGTCTTTTATTTCCTCCACCAATATATCTGCAGAGGAAACGTCCTTCAAAAACCCAACAAAGAAGATAAGACTGGAGGGTAGTTAAGGTTTTAAGTGAGAAGTCAAACAATCTACAGCAGGTTTAAAATACTAAAACAGTTACTATGATCAACTAAAGTGCCTGACAGTCTTTGGTTTACCAACCCTTTAAAGTTGAAGTATCACAAGCCATGTCAGAAAGCATAAATAGAAGAAAAAATCTATAAGCATTAAAAACATGATATAGAAAAGAAAACAGCATCTCGTTCTAGATGTGATCATGTTCAGGATAACCTCACAGCTTCTTCATCTTACGTCATACATACATGTGTGAGCAACGTCGTCATACTTCTTCAAACCCTGAGCAAAGAGGATGAACTTAAGACTTCCTACATTAAGAATCTATCATGTGACAAATATACCTGTTGACATGTGTGTATTCTGCATGCTTTGACCCTTTCGTATGTCTTACTGTGGTTGATTTGCAGGTTGAGGATCAGGTGCTGTTGTATGTGGCAGTGATCCAGACTCCTAACAGTGGAAATAATGTGGCTTGTCATCCCTTTAATTGGCTATGAATCTCAAATAAACAGTGTATTCAGGTCAATGAAGCAACTTCTAGGCTGATGTCAGGTTATATTCAGGTTTCCAGATATATGATATGAATGAATTTTGGACGCACACACACACACACACAAACACACACACTAACAAATATATAATTTAGCTTTCTTCATCACCAGAAAATGAAAATAAAGAAAGAATAAACTGCTGTTGCAATCAAAATATACAGAAAAAGTGGGAGATTTTGATGATTAAATTTAAAGAAAAACAAAAACAAACAGGTGGAATGTTATATTACGTTTTACAGACAGCTGATTGAATCATATTGATCCAACGCTTAATTGGTTTTAGGGCCAGGAGCTGCTACTACTCCTCAAAAAAGACAAAACAATAAAGAAACACTATTTTAGGTGTTAAAATATAACAAAGCCATTAATGAATCGACTCCTGTCTAATCAGTACCGCTCTTAATTAGGTGAAATTAATCCCATATGTCAGTTTTTTCAGTGTATTTAGTGGCGTGTGAGGTCATGGTGGCTGGAAACTGAGATACATTTATCTCAAGGCAGCAGACTATATAAAGAGACATGCACAGTATCAATAGGAAATGCCTGCCTAGTCCGACTAATCCTGACTGGCCCTGCCTATAAACTGCTGAGTGGACGAGCAGATAATCCTGACGACAGATGGCAGCAGAGAGGACGCTCTGCTCCGCAAACTCTCTCATCAACGTTCAACCAGCCAAGAGACGTGGCGACAATATTTCATTTATCCCTGCAGACAGGTGGATGTAAGAGGCCGACGGTGGACAGGAAAGTAGAAACGGAGCAGGAGAGCTCAGCTGAAAGAAAGCCTGGGATGTTTCCAGGAAAGTGAAGGACAAAGGGAAAGCCCTGCACTCTGCTGGTGGCCAGCCAGGCCAGGCTCAGCTCTCCTGACTCCCTCGTCCTCACGCTGCTGGTCAGGCAAGCTGCCCGTCTACCGGCAACATGACTCATCACGTTTTCCTCACACTACCGTTCCCACCAGGCCAACGTGTTCACCATTCAGGGGGGGCAGAGACTAACATGATGCCTACACGGGTCAGGATGACACAAGAATACCCAAAACTGCAGCACTGGATCAAAATTTGACTTTCTTCAAGGAAAAAGACAAAATACTCGCTTTTACTGGAACGTTTAACTACTATATGAACGTGGAAGGTATTGAATCCTTAATGAGTTATCTGAATTTGATATTCACAGTATAAAAGCACCACACGTTCATGAAATGTGGTCAGTAAAGCCGGAAATTGTTCTCTATATTAACACAAAAACGGAGGAAACTCTGCTGAATGATGCTGGATTTTAAAACCAAAACACACAGAAATTAGGGCCGTTTGCTGCCTTTTAAAAATGCAGCGTCCGCACACATGCGAGTTGCATTCAAACTCAGGTTTTCTGAGAAGGTGACAGCCCTTTTAGGTCAGCACCCAAATGGGGAAACTCAGATTAACTGAGCTGCTGCTGTAAACGAGTATGCTACAACCGCTACACAGCAGATTGTTAATAATGAGATATATATATGCTGCTTAAATTTGAATTAATCTAAACACCAAGGTGAGGTAAATCTGAAGGACAAGCATCTTCCTACTCTGCTGGAATGCAACATGAGACTTGTGGTGATTTGTGGTGTGATTCCCAAAACAAATGTACAGTAGAAATAAATGTAGGGTCCTAAAACACTGAGAAACAACACACTGAGGATCTATTTGACTTGACATTAGTCTTGTATACATGCACGGCAGCCTCTTTTGCATAGATTAAATTTGCAGGAAAAAAAAGCCCATAAATGCATTGTGAATCAGTTAGTTCACTATAAAGCTTATATGACCAAGAATATCATCCAAGGATCTAAAATGTGTGTGAAACTAACCCTGCAGCACTTCTGTTGTTGTTGTTGTTCTCATAAATGCCTCCAAGATAAATGTCTTTCTGCACCTGTGACTCCAACAGAAATAAAAAAAAAAAATAGCCTTGTGTGATAAAAACAGTCCTCTCAGGTCTAGCAACAATGTCTGGATATCAGGTCCTAAATCTATTATTCTGTGATGAAACTAAAATATGATATCTCATACACGAGAGCATATAAACCTCTGGAGCCTCAGGGAAAAGTGATGAATGTTATAGATACTTCTAAGAAATAATGCCTCCTGATTCACTCGATTTCAATCATCTGCACAAGTCATATACCTTATTGCTCTGACTTTGGCCCTGAGATCAAGCAGGCACCATCTGACCTAAAAGTGAAACCTAGATTATGTGTTAACGTGTCCTTATCACTCCCTCTGAGACTGATCTCACTGGTCATTTGACCGTATTTCTACAGCAGCTTCAACGCTCCAGCGTCATCTGATAAATGAGTAGAATAAACGTGCTCTCTGTAAATACACAACAGAAATTTTAAATCTGAATTAGTCCAAATACACTAGATTTTCTAACAGAGGGTTATATCTCGCCTTATATTGGCTCAATGTGATTATTTTGATGTCATGTCACAGGAAAACAACCTTCACCCTCTCATCAAACTAAATCCAACATGTACTTGTACCTTGATATGTATTTCATGACAAGCAACCATGAAAAGTAACTTGATCTTGAAACAAGTAAAAAATATTTCCGAGTAGGAAACATGAATTTACCGTCTTTCCTGCAGAGTTTATAGATATGATATAAAACTCTTATTGAAGGGGGATGTTTGCTGGAAATAAATGTTGGATGGGAAACCACAAAAAAAACCAAAAACCAACAAGAAGTCAGAACTGATCACATTGACGGGGTATAAACAAAAGCAGCTGTTGCTAAACAACACTAGCTCTCAAATGTGAATGAGGTCACGTGTTTGTTTCCTTCATGTCTGCATGATGAGTGAATGAATGAATGGGAATGGAAACTCCAACACACAGCAAAAATAAATACAACCTGTCGTAACAGCCGCTCACACACACTGTAACAGACCCTCCAGATCAGCAGAAGCTGTAAACACGGTAGGAGTATAAGATTATGTCTTTCCATGGTTGCTCCTCCTCTGTTTCTGCTGCTTTTACTCCACGTTTTTACTCTTTCTTCAGCGCTGTAAACGTAGACAGATGCGGTGTAGCACTTCAACAAGATCCAGACAAGTACCAAACCCAATAAAAACCTAAATCATCAAACTTCAGTAGTAGAATCGGATTGGTGGAAGGGTCCACTTGGGCAGCAGATTTATAACAGAGGAGTTAAAAGTGTGCGGATAAATGCCGAGGAGTGCAGGCAGTCCTGGTGTACTACAGTACAACGGTGGGGTTTGAGATGTGTTAAGTCAAACTAGTGCCTTTGCAGAAGTAGTTGCGTTAGTAGCTGAGTGTGCGGCTTGAGCGAGCATTCGTGAACTTGTTATCAATCATCCTTAGAAGTGTCAGTGACGGCAGCCGCAGGTGTCGAGTGTGGCCTACGGCTACGCTGGTACAGACGGTAGCCCTTCCGGCAAAGCAGGACGAACCAGTATACCTGCGGCGCCAGGATGCACGAGCTGCCCAGGTTGGCGGACAGCGGCAGGTGGAAGGGCACGCTGTAGAGCGGGATGCCGTAGTGCTGGCCATACATCCAGTACATGTAGGGGAAGAGGGTGATGCGGCACATAAAGAAGGTGAGTAGTACCATGCCGCCATTGGCCTTGTGCAGCCAGAGGTCCTGGAGGCCGAGCTGGTGGAGGAAACGAGAAAAACAGGGAGGGACAGAAAGAGGACGTGGAAAAAGACAACATTTTAAGGTAAAACTGTTATTTTTTTAATCAATCTCCGCTCAAAAACATGTTTTTCTTCTTGTCCCTTCAGCTGCAATTAATCAACTGACAAAAAATTAATGGTATAGCATATTTCATCATAACATTTTAAAATAAATTTAAGTTATTTCTCTCGTTCTTTTTCAGTGTTAAATCACGTTCCTCTGCACCGTTTTCACCACGTCATGCCTAACAACAATAATGATGCAAGACACTGCAGGAATCAATAGGATCCACCAACGCTGAGCAGTAAAACGTCTGGCAGAGTTTCTGTTAGTGCTGATCCAGTCCAAAGGAGGGCAGCGTTTTTTTAAACACACCATCAGAGAAGCTTTGGCTCTTTTTCTCTGCTGACACCAGATGTCAGCAGAGACCTGCAAGCCCACGGTCCACTGATTTTACTGAGGTACACAGTAAGGCTCTTCTATTCTTAGATTACTGCTTTTCTAAGACGTGCAGCCTCTGATGATACAGCACATACATGCAGGAGGTAACGTCTGTTGTACGAGTGGAAAATATGGAGGATTTAACTGAGACAGTGAACGACGCTGTAGCTTCTTAGCTGAATGCTACTGACTGACTGTTTGTTTTTTTGTTTTTTTTGTTGAGCCATGCACCTTCATTATTGATGGTACAGTGACAAGCTACATCCCAAATGAAATGGAGATCCAGTGGTTTTTGATGATGCGAGCACTGCACCTGAGCAGTAATTACGTAAGAAAAATGATGACTAAATTTCTTGTGTGCAGGCAGAGAGTCGTAACACTGAGGCTAGATTTCTTTTTATAGCTGGAAAATACAAGTTTGATACTGAATAAACCTTTAAAAATTCACATTGAACATTATTCAATCATATTTTGGGTGTCTAAATTAAAACACCTGAAGGACGATTGTCCCACTGGTCAACTAAACTATTTAAAATGCATTTAGCATCATTATTTATTGCTAAATGGGTTATAAATTTGTTTTGTTGCCGTTTCTGTGATGATTTGTGGAGCAGGAACACAGACTACTGACCTGATTGTGTTTCTCAGGAGTGTATTAAGTGTTGGCGTGGAGCAGTGAGGATTTAGTGTACCAGGTTAAAAACGCTGCCCGTTTCCAGCTGACTTGTTTTACAATGGGAACCCTTATAAAGAGTCTTAAATACTCACTTATTGGCCACATGATATCCGTGGCAAAAAGTCAGAAATACAAAGACACACAAAAACACATCAACCTCCAAACTGAAATTGTTCAGTAAACCCCTCTGTCGCCGCTTGGGGGAGGGGTTGAGTGAACAATTTCCCACTTTCCCTGCATGCTATTTGACCCATTGGACAAAGCAGAGGCGGCCTTCTATTATTTCTGCAGTCATGTCAACGCTGTATGACTTCCCAGTTGCGTCTGGCGGATGCACACGTGTCCGTGTTGTCTCACCTGAATAAGTATCTTCCCCAGGGACACGAATGGTGTGCTGAGCTCTGTTAGAAACAAGCAGCCGATGAAGAAATCCCCCTGGTCCCTTCTGAAGAACTGAGGAACAGACAAACAGAGAGCACACAGAGTGAGCAAACAAACACAATCATGGGAAAAAAAACACAGCTGACATTCAAGGACGACTTATGGAAAAACCTCACTGAAAAGATGCAGGATAGTATTATGTTTTCACCAATATGTGTTTTGATTAACCTAATTCGTTATCTTTAAATTTGAGCAAAACATTGTTCCAGTTTTATCCTTTGCATCCCACATTTCAGGGTGTAAAAACCTCTGAATCAGCCTTGAATCTACCATGTGACACTAAAACGATGACTGAAACCCGCACATCTGGCTGCCATTCGGTTCACATGGTCAAAGTCCAGATGATTGCAACGCATTTATTTGTTCAAACTACTTCTGATCTACAGTTTACACACTGTTGGTACAAAAGCAGGTGATAGTTCATTTCTTACAGCACAGAAAAAGCAAAGATGTGCAGGCCAGATTGGTGGATGGTCACAAAAAGTGTTTGACGTCAACACTGGAGTCTGTGAGTTGTGTCCCATCTATCAACAGTTGTGTCCCAGTTTGGGGGACAGATGCTACAAGACTTGTCCCTGAATGTGGGGGCTTTGGAGGGCCTAAAGGCTGGGCTGAACCAGCTCCTCCCAAAATAAAGCCATTCAGCCTCAAAGAAACCAAAACAGTTCTTATCACATTCATCACCAGGACGCTGCCTTCAAAAGGACCGTTTTCAACTCAGTTTACAGTTGATGACTAGCAAATACTTTGCTTAATAACAAATATATTCATGAGAATTTGTTACCCTCAACATATCCAGGTTATTAGTCAAATTTCATTACTAACCACCTAAATACAAATACCTGACGTGGTCATGTGATATTTCCCAACTTTACAAGTTAAAATGAGCTGATTCTATTTAAAACTGGCACCCAGAGGCTGTTGAGTAAAATCCTTTTGCAAATATTTAGTAAGATAATCTGTGTTTGTTTTGGTATAATGTCACCAACACAACTTCAAGATAGCAAAAAGGAGACGAGCCAAGACAGAGGGAGTGATGTCCTGTACATAAGTAATGAAGCTTTCAGATATGGACAGCGCTGCACGGTTAGCGAGGCCATCCCAGAACAGGTGAGTCAGTCCAGATGGATAAAGAGACTCCAGCCTAGTATGATAGCCTCGCCTGCCGGGTGCTAATGATGAATAAAGCATGAGCGGCTCCAGACATTGACTGAGACCACAGAAGAAACTTTACACCACCTCTAACCTGCTACCTGGCTGCCTCATTCCACCCCCACCTGTACCTGAGCATGTGTGTTACCTTTATACTACTGTAAATCTATGCATGACGCATCATTTAAACTCTGTATGTAAAATACGCGATTATCAATTAATATGCCAATTATTTTCTTAATTAATCCTTTAGTCTATGAAATGTTGAAACATTGCATTGGCCTACCGTTTAATACTGATACAATTTAAAGGGACAGTCTGGTGATTGTTGATTACGGTCTTTTTATAATAAGTAAAATATTTGTCTTATAAACTTAGGATCTTACTGTAACTTCTATCATTAAACCAAACCAGCTAACCTTAACCCTTTTCCTTAATTTGTGAAACTTTTTGCTTGTTTTCATTCATCTACACCTAAAGGTTTGGTCTTTTCCTCCTGCATGTCGCTGTCAGAGAGGCATAAAGCTGATGAGAGAGTGAACAAAGGAAGAACAGAAGGAGGGGTGGCGAGTTAAGAGAAACAGAGGATGACTGCAGCTGCAGCTGAATAATGTAGGGTAATGTGATCTCATATTGCCACTTACTGCCACTGCAAACAAAAGGGCCGGGTTTCCACTGCACCTGGCCTGCTAACCTGGGATACTACATGTGCATGTTCCTGTAAACCTTATGGGATATAAACGGTCTGCAGCAGCCTGAACAACAGGTTATTTAACATACAACCACACAGTAGAACTGTTAAACATATTTAGACAGAAAATATTTATTTGTTCAAAGATTAAAATTGTCAAGTTTTCTTTGTTTAAAACTTGTTTTCTTTGTTGACACGGTGAACTCAGGTGTTAAATTGTTAACAAGTCTCTAATTTATTGTTATGAGTCATTCTTAGACTAAAAGCCATCCTAGTGCACAGTACCTCTTCTCTATTGGTGCCTGCCCTCGATTAACAACTGACTGTATAATTACCCATTTAAGATATTTTTACTTTTCGAGCTTTGATGCTTTCATGTACATTAAGATCTGCATCTCTCCCTTCCTGCCCATTCTTACTGTATCTGCCTCCTTGCAACACAATTCAAGGACGTTGAACAACAACAACAAAGAATAACTTGTTGTAAGAAAGTAATCAATAATTACGAGTCAACTGTTTTCTTTCCCTTCCTGCTATTTACTCCCTTGTGTCCTGAACACTTGTTGCTCCTTTGAACCGAGTTGGACCTATTTCCTCCATCAACCACACAGTTAATCAGTGAAGTGCTCCATGAGAACCTCAACGTTTAAGTCTGACCAAGAGTTCAGTTTTCAGAGCCATTATTATCCAGTTTGTCGAATAACTGTCAAAGTCCCCTCTGGTGTTGGAAAGGTGTGGTCAGAGGGTGTTTCAGATGGATCAGGTTAAAACTAAGTGGCTTGAGGCTGAATCCACTGTGGACCAACCTTAAACTGCAAAGCCACCGACAGATGCTAAACGCTGGCTCCAAAAAGTCCCTACAGCCAATTGACTCCCACTCAAAAAACATCAACTTCTCTCTCATTGTGGTCTCAGTTGCTAAGTTCAGGCCCTTTAATAAGCTAATGCTAGCCCAAGTGTGCACTCCTTGGTGTTTCCAGTAAGATAGCGTTAGCTTCTGTTTCCGGAGCGTGAATGGCTCCAAACGGAAAAGATGGCGCTGACCATAAACAAAACTCTGGGCTTCAAACCTCACACGTACTGACTCCATTAGCTTACCCTAAGGAGTCTCATATAGTTTTAGTATCACTTGATTATTCTGGTCTATTTTAAAGTTTGCAGAAACAACTCACTTTTTTGCCATTTGGGGATATTTTTCAAATAAATAAAACGGTGTCGTATCACTTCTTTTAATTCGGTTTGTTGGTCACTGACTTTGTAGTTTGTTCATGTACATCAGCGTTTATACAGACCTGATTCAGCTCAGTATTGAGTTCTGAGGTATTGAGAATCTCGGCTGACACAAGAGCTGTTTATAAGGTTAATAGCTCAACCGAGTTAATATGTTATAAATGTTTCTGTGGCTTTTACAATCTTTTAATGAGCTTCTAAACATGAAGTAACATGTCACAGCTAAGCTGAAAACAGAGCTAATTATTCATCAGTGATAATGATTCAGTTCAGTACACTTCTTTAGTAAATTATAAACTACAAGCAACTTCAAACCACATGTAACCACAAGGTTGTTGAGATAATAGATGTTTTGAGAACCAGTTGGATTAGTACTAATTACTATGTTTGTTGACATTTGACTTTTTTTTTTAATTGCATGGTATCACATTTTTGCAATATTCCCGGCAGCCTCAAAGTCCATTTATTTCAAAACAGACTGAAACCTGACTTGCAAAGCCTCAAATAAGAGTTTATAGGTAATCTATGTCAAGGAGCTCCTTGTGTACCTTTTTTTTTATTGCCACTTAAGTAATCATTAGGAGGTAATGCAGCTCAAAGCAAGGATTGATTTTAAAAATGCATTTACATACAGCACACAATACTAACACTACTAACATTACTGGAAATGAACACTAGCATAAGATACTTTTTCTGTATCTGTTTTTTTATTACATAATTTATGTGCACCAGCAAAACTAGAAGTAAACAGCCACTAATCCCACAGTGTTGTTGAATATTGTGATATGTTAAGATTGATTAAAATTGTTTTAGCACCTAACATGACCCCATTGATGCCGTCTCACTCGCTACCTCGTTTTTCCCGTTACCCACTCCCCTCCCCTCCTCACCAGTGTGACGGGCAGCAGGATAGTGAGCAGGGCGATGTGATGTAGCACCAGCAGGAACTCTCTGCGGACGAAGGAGTTTATGGTCCTCAGTGAATGCTGCTTGTACTCTTCGTGCCCTTTGACATGGAAGCGGTGGTAGTGGCTGAGGTACATGGCGAAGATGTCATATGTCATGTACGGCACACCGTACCATATGACGAAGTAGGTGGCCAGCCAGTGCCTGAGGAGGAACATACAAAATACATGTTTATAATCTACATCTGGACTCAATGTACTAGAGCTGCGACAATTAGTCAATTAATTATCTGTCAATCTAATAATTGGCAACTGTTTGGATGATCATTTAATCATTAAAGTCAATTAAAGTCAATCAAAGTCAATTCTGCACCTTCGGCTGCAGAAATTGTTTTCTGATATTTTATAGACCAAGCAGTTAATAAACTAAACAGTTAATAATTAAAAAACAAAACTATAGTTTGGCATCATCATGCAGGGTTAAATGACACATCTCCAGGTCTTTATTCTTACTCTGTGGCTCTCCTTATTTATCTTATACTGTCCCTTTATGCAGCCAATCAGTTCAGCCATTGTCTGAAACAGAGGCTCCTGTCTCTTTAAGGCCCCGCCCTCCCGATGAGCCCACTCTGTTCTGATTGGTTGGTTCCCAGAAGCTGCCCGTCAGCTCTTAAGGGCTAAATTAACTTCTTTGTGTTCTTTACTTAAAACATAAACTTCCGTTAGTTTAATTTTAAATTTAATCTATAAATAATCTGTTTAATCTGAATAACCCGCGTTTAACTACTAAATGTGCCTTCCTGCTCCCTCGTGTAAGCATGCAAAGGCTCTAAGGCAGCCGTATGCAAGTACAGTATAATAAACAGCTTGGATGGCCGCAGTAGTCTAATGAGCACCGATGACTGTGACGGTTAATTATGTGGACAGAACAGAGTAAAGCCGGAGGGCAGAGCTGAGCCACTGACCTCTGACCTCTTGTTGGATTTTTTAGCTCTTAAGGTCAGAGAATGGAGATTAACAACAGAAAGGCACAACAAACAGCTCGGGGTGGAACGAATGCTGCATGAGTCAGTTATGTATATATAGATATATAAAGATATCTGTTATATTAAGGGCAATGAAAAAAATACAGAAGTGTTTTTCTACGAGAGGAAACACTCTTAAAACTTGCTGACAAAGCCTTTCCCATGTAATTATATATATATGCACATGCCAACACATCCTATACTTAGCCTCTGTGCTGCAGCTTCCAAATATGAGACAACTGCTTTGGCCTAAACCCAAGGTAGTAATGACTACCACACAGCTGTGCATTATTGTATTATATTGTATAGGATGCAGCATGAGTAACTCTGTTTGACTGTGTTGAGCTACTGAATAGTACTTTAGTGCTTGTATATGATTATGCATGGTTTGCATATACAAGATAATTACAGTTTACGGCAACTTGTGTCTTCTTTTTCTACCTTTGGACATTGTTTCTGTTGATATTGTGCTCATCAAAGAGATCTGAAAACAAATTAGGGAAAGACTGACAAGTTGACAAGTCAGATTTCATAAATTCTTCTATTTTAAGGTTTATTTGGACAAATACTATGGATGGGCTGATATATTGGCCAAAATTTGCTTTGTGCAGATATATTATCTGCGTATATGATGGCTTACACTGGAGTAACACGACATAGTAGCACAGAAATACAAGATGTGTCTGAGTATATGGCTAATAAAATAACACTAATAAATGACGTTTACACCCTGTTTAAATTATTGTCCTTTAACTTTGACACCAAAGTTATCAATGATTATCATAGGGTATATTAAACCCTGTAACAGTTACTGCAACTGAGGCAATGAAGGCTAAATAAAGTGACAGATTGTGAGGGAGTATTAGAGTATTCATGGGTCTGATAAGCTCCAGGCCCTGTGCACGTCACAGGACGCAGAACTGAGCAGCGTTGAGGAGGAATTAAAGTCCAGGGTTGAAGAGGAGGGGCGACGGAGATTAGCAGCCTGAAACTGGGCCTGCTCAGGTCTGGCAGTGGGATTAATGGGCTAGCATTAGCTTAGCGTCACACTTTCATAAACTGCACAGGGAGGCTAACGCTATGCTAACAACAACTTCCTGCCAGGTGGCTGATCTGGAAGCAGGGCTTGAATGAATACAGTTGAATAAGGGTAGTCAGACTGTCCCAGAATATGGAGGAAATAAAGGCAAAGTTAACTTTTTATTACTCTGACCTTATCAAAAATAAGCATTGAGTAACTACTTCTCAACAGACACTGAGATACAAAGAGGCAGGCAGTGTCTTTGCCTACAGGTATGTTAGCGCTGAGCAGGTAATTTACATGAGATGTTGACGGAACAATGGAGACTTTAATTTGGTTTGAACTACTTCTACTACTACAACAGAGTTTCTGTTATTACAAAGGAATAAAAACGAACGTGATTTGGTTGTCGCTCTCATGCTTCAGAGGAATTTTGCATAAAGTTGGACCTTTCTAGACTTCCCCAACTCAATAAATTAGTTTCAATTATTTTGACATATTTTGTATGTGAAAATAGGGAATCTAAAGCAAACAGGCCTGAGGATGTGGAGCTGTGAAGCCAACAAAGTGTAGTGACTGAGAGGGAAATCCATAACATCTAAGGGGATTCAGAGGAGCTATCAGCAGTTTGGGGATCGCTGACATGAAGTCTAACCTGTCATTAATGACGTTGCCCCGGCATGATGACACAATGATGACTCCTGCTGTGGTCGCCATGACAGCATGGATGGAGGACACCAGCCTGAGAAAAAGACAGACATAAAAAAACATTCATTCAACACACTCTGGGCAGCCACAGTATCATGACTAAAATTAGAAACTACTACTATTTCATACAGACGAAGAACCCTAGTGACTTTGGTGATCCCCTGACGTTTCCCTGTAGTGCTACTACGAGGTTGACATTTTGCAATTTTCCAGGTATTTGGTGTGTTTAGCACTAATTAGCAAAATGTTATCATGTTAAACTGATGGTGAACAGGGTAAAAATTATACCTGTTAAACCTCAGTATGTTATCATTTTCCATCATGGGATTAGCAGCGCTCGGCTTCGGCTTTCCTCATCTATAAACAGACCTGTGACATAGGAGAACTTAGTACATCTCCATTTAAGAGATGCACCACATTATTACATGTCACTACATGTGTAACACTGCACCTATTTTAAGAGTAAACTCACACATCATGAGCTTCCTTGAAAACCTTACTGACTGTATGTTATGTAGCCGTGTTTAAAACAACATAATGAATGTGTAGTTCATCACGAGGGAGTTTTTTTTCCCCCCAATTGGTTAAACAGTTATATTTTTGTCCATTTTAAACAGGACGTTGGATTATATCACCAATTTGTTCGAACTATGAATGACCGCTTTTGCTCAGACAAGCTCTCTCCCTGGCTGTGCTCCGACTTGGCAGCACTGACAGTAAGCTGCTTTGAATCAGAAAACATGCAATTTATTCCCCTGCACTCACTGCAGCCATAATAATAGACAGTCAACCCTTTAACACAACATTGTTTTGAAGGGATTTGAAGGTCTGGTTAGAGTACACACAGATATCCTAATCAGAGATATTGTTTTTACTGCTGCCCCTCTATCAATTACAGACAGCTGCCTTTACCTCCATGGCTAATAATGACTTTACCTTACGTCCTAAAGGCATGGTTATTCATGTTTCTTCTGCAGTCATCATAAAGCAAGAAGAATGACTGAAATTTCTTGACATGTCTGTGCACTTGTGGCCCCTTTGTCTTTTCCTCCAAGGGCACAATCATACCAAAATGTCCCTTTTTTATAAAAGACATATATTAATCATGTCCAGAATAGCCAAATTTTCTGAAATCTTTGAATGTCCCTGAAGGTTGAACGCCTTTCCATTTTGGGAGCGCCATAAACGTTCCTGTATTTCACTTTCCCTTTTGGTTTTCTTGAGAAAGACAAATAAAATTTGTGGCTGTTTTACTGTAAGGGAGGGTAGCAAACGTGTCAGTATGCTGTTTGTCAGTCCAACTTTTTTTTTTTTGGTTGTAAAACAATATAATCATTACAGGTCAAACATTATCACCTAAATCGAAATTTGTCACTTCCGGGCTGGATTATTGTAAATCTTTATTATCACGCTGCCCCAACACGTCTCTAAAGACTCTCCAGCCGGTCCAGATGCAGCTGCGTGTGCACTGAAGAGAAGTAGGGAAAAGAGATCATATTTCTCCCATATTAGCTTCTCTGGCTAATATGGGAGAAATATGATCTCAGTGGCTCCATGTAAAATCCAGAACAGCATTTAAAAACCTTCCCCTTACCTACAATAATGACTATCATATAGCTTATACTACCCTATTACCCCACTAGAGGATTAGTTGTGGTTCTCAGAGTCTTCAAAAGTACAACAGGAGGCCGTTATCAGGCTCACCTTCCAGTTTGGGTCAGGATGGCACCTTCTCTCTGTAGGGTAAAACTTTCCTTTTTGATAAAGCTAGCTGTTTCAGGCCAGCTGCTGCTATAGGCCTTGACTGCCGGGGAGTTTCCCATGATGCACTGAGCTCATCTGAGCTCCTATCTCCTCCTCTCAGTCCGTATGCATTCATGTCCCATAAATCTATGTTATTAACTTCATCTCTGGAGTTTTTTGTGCTTTCTCACGTGTCAGGTCGCCACCCTACACCCACCCTGTCACAGATCTGGATCGTTATGGCGAATCAACAATTCATTGC
The DNA here is from genome assembly GCA_036937835.1 of Pampus argenteus. Lineage (NCBI taxonomy): Eukaryota > Metazoa > Chordata > Actinopteri > Scombriformes > Stromateidae > Pampus > Pampus argenteus. Next base: position 1,959,155 of record CM072874.1, on the reverse strand, counting down.
ATACATTGTCATATTTGCATTATTATTTTTAGTAGCCATATTCGCTGTCCTTCGCCCCCTCCGTTTCTCTCTCAACCAGTCAAAGCAGACGGCCGCCCAGATAGAGCCCGGTTCTGCTTGAGGTTTCTTCCCGTTAAAAGCAGAGTTTTTTCTTGTCACCACGTGTTTGCTAATTGGGTCTCTGTAAATTAGAGATTATGGTCTAGACCTAGACCTGAAAAGTGTCATGAGACAACTTTTGTTGTAATTTGGCACTATATATATATATATATTACATATACATATTTATTCTCATCCTACCCGGATCTGAATATCATTTGGATCCAGCCTGGTTCATTTCTCTGTTAGTAGGACTCAAGAGGACCGGTGAATTCCTCCAGTGCAGGCAGGACTTTAGAAACTTTTAGTCCTGTTGTAAATAATGACTAGTTTTACAAGTCCAATAAAGACTGCTTTCATTCTCCTTTATAGAGTTATAGTGTGCTGCTAATGGTCCGATTGAGAAACAAAGAGTGCATTTGTGTGGCTTCCAGCTTAAACCTGCTCTCACCTCACACCAATCTCCATGGGAATGCAGCCAAGACAGCGGCATCGACAAGGCATCGGCAAGGCAACGATGACCACATGACCGGCAACTACTATACCACACAGGCCGGAGCTGGTAAAGACTAACTGGCCTCCCTCCAAACACACACACACATTTTACCCCCACGCCCCGCTGCCTTCTAGGCCTGTATGGTTGCATACTCTGTCACAAGACCCAGATTTTACACAGCCCATTCATTGTGTGTCCGCCAATAACCCCCTCTCTCTGCTGATGAAAGGTTGACGGGGTGAGGAGCGTGCGGAGGGGAAAAACGAAAGAATGCCTTGCTGCCTTGTTCGCCAATGTTGTCTTCTTTCCTGCTGCGTCAGGCCAGTGAACAACCTCGGCTTCCCTTTCACTACCACTAAGTCTTCCTGCTGACTGTTTCGTTATATACGGACCACTTGGTCTTTCATGTTCTGTCACACATACAGTGTCTGACAGACAGGAGTGGTAATGGGCTACGTAATCTGTAGGTCCATTGGTGCTGCAGTAGAGCGAGAGAAAAAGTAGAAAGCAGAGGCAAGAAAGCAAACAGAGTAAAGTGCATTTCATAGCAAGTAGGATCTCTCTCTCCTTATCACACAACTGCACAAATGGATGCAGTTACATCACTAACTGCTAACTCCTAAATCATTTAGACAATCAACAGAAAATTATCTAGATAATTCTGCTAATCGATTGAATGTTTTAGTCATTTATCAAACAGAAACACCTACTGGCTCCAGCTGCTCTAATGTTGTGAAGACAAAACAAGCAATTTAAAGACGACACTGTGAGAAACTATCACAATAATCTGACATTTTATTAAGTTTGGATCAGCTTTGATGGATTTTAGGTTGTGTAGACACATCAAGATACAACCCTAAATGTGTTGTTTTATCCATAACCCAAATACAGAGGACTAAAGAAGATGTTCATATTTAAGAAGAAGGAATTAGAGAGTTTCTACAGTTTTTCTGAATGACCCGAAACCATTAATCAACCACCAAAGAATCGTTGCAGCTCTACTTTTAAGAAAGCCATCTGTTCCAAAAGATCCTGTCCTCATATCACCTAGAGTACAACATCATAATATAATAATGATAATTATCACCTTTAAAAAATAATCTCCACCCTTTTATCGCTCCCTCCTGGATTCACGACCCAGTCAACACACCCCACAAACTATTAATCAGAAGTTGAGGTGGCAGAAAAAGCCAGGAAGCATTCATAACCATCAATAAGTCGTCACTGTAAGACCGCTGCTACTATTGAATTAAACTAGATATGAAACTAAGGCATAACTGAGTGTGCAGAGTGATGTTTAGCATCATAAAGTGTGCCGTGTTGTTCTTTAAAGTGAGCTCAGGTTGACAATTATTATTGCCAAGCTCCGGTTGATGCGTCAGCACTAACATGCACCTCCAGGAGACCGTCTGTCAATCATGTGGCCAGTAATAACATCTTTCTGCCAGTTCAGTCGGGATCGTTATCACTGCTGACAAACACTTACCACTTCTCTTTTTATCCAAACACACCAGACACTTAAAGGGACATTCTTCCTGTGTGGCAGACGTAACTGAAGAAAAAAAAAACCTAAAGAAAAGTGCCTCTTCATCATTCTACTGGTCTGCAATAGCAGAAAAGCATGCTAACTGCTAATATCAGTTACATAATGCGTGTTAGCATGCTGACCTTTAAGGATAAGGTTGGTGATAATCTATATTTTTCCACGAAAAAACCAAAACGAACAACCAGGTTCATACAGAAGATGTAGACGTTTAAAAAAACATGTTTTATTTTGTTAAACAGGTAAGAACGTTTTCCTTAAACAGACACAGTCGTCTCATGTCTGAAGTGAATGACGACATCTCGAAGGTATAGAGTGACAAAGTGCTGCATGTATCCTGTTTAATCAATCATAGATAACACATATCACTTTACCTAATTATCACTATTGAGGCCCCCTCTCTCTCTGAGTGGCTCAAATAAAAAAAAAAAGGGGCATTCCACCAAATTCACACAAGGAAACAATCCCTGATTAGATTATGCTGTCAGGGATGTCACCTTTGGCTCAGAGAGTGATCAATATTTTTCACCATTTTCTGACTTAATTGATTAATAGAGGAAATAATCAACAGACTGAGCAGTTTTGAAAATAATCGTAGGTTGCAGCCTTACATGAAGGCTAAACGAAGTGAAATGAACACATTAAATTAGGCTTTCTGTAAGACAAGGACTTAAATATAATGTTTTTTAATGAATATGAAACTATGACCTGCTGAAACTAGCACGATCCAAGCTTTAGACGTGTGCAGCAGATATCAAAAATGGTGGTTTGGTGGTGAAGAGATAGGAGCGTGACATCCCCTGAGGCGTTTGTAAGAACAACATTTTCAGTTAGATGAGCATTAGTAAATTAGACGTGTTCATCAGGAGTAGGGGCTCAGTGTTTTCCAGTGCATAGCTAACTCAGCAGTCAGCTCTGACCGGAGCTCAGAGGAGGATTAACAAGAGTGACAGCATACAAATGAGCATTCAACTGAGCTGTGCACATGTGAGCAAGTCACACTGACCCACACGCTGTATGAAGTATTACTACTGTGCAACTACTCAACACATAATATAAAGTTACTGGAGGAGGATGCACATGTCTTTTTTCTTTATTTTGATTGTTTCATATCACAACATCCATAGATCAGGTTTGTCACCACCACCAATAACAACAGCTAGGAGTCTCCTAGATGATGCAAGGTTTTAATGGTGTCAAGGAAGGTGAACCAGGATTAAAACATGGATGTTAATTCAACTTTTAAAGGCTCATAGATGCATTTTGTCCTGCAAAAACAACCTCATAGACATGCACACTAACTGAGCTGCATCTCTTATAGCATTTCTATAGTGTGAACTTAACTTATGACATTTTTTAATCTTCTATATTGTCACTAAAGCTTTTCTTTACTACTACAAAGACCCAAAGTGTAGCTGTGATATTTGCAAATCATCCTCTTAAAGATTTTTTCTTTTTTTTTCCAGAGCTTAATGTACCCATTTTGAGCAACAACAATTATTATAAATTAAACATGCACTAAAAATTAAAACAAAAAATAGTGTTAAATGGTAGTAATTATAGAAAATATTTATACTGTGAATTCCACGCGAATGATAATCATCATAATAAATTAAAAATGAAATAAGTACGCATTACCAAGCTAACAAAACGCGCGACTAGTGTTACTAGCTACACACCGTTAGATAAGCTAACATGCTACACCTGAGCGCAGCTTTAGGTGTTATTTTGTGCGGTTATCTTGTATAATTTGATGATTTTACCTCTCGCTGACCAGCACCACGTCGGCATCGCTCCAGTGTTTGAACACACACGGCAGGAACCTCCTGAAGGCGAAGAACAAACCGGGGAAAACTACGGCGCCACAAGCTAAAACTTGCAACATCCTGCTGTTATTTTCCTCTAAAGCCGCCGGAGCTCTGACTCTCTCCCCTCCGCGAGTTTCAGCCGTTTACACGCGGCAGTGAGGCATTTTTCATGCGGCCGGGGGTCGGTGTTTTTCACCGGGAACAGTCCACCATCCACACACACACACACGCACACACATGCGCGCGCACATACACACACACGCGCTTCCTCTGCTGAGGCTCAGCAGCAGCACCACTGTCAAGCTAAAGGCAAAGAATACACACGGAACTTCCTGTGGTGACTGTCAAAGTAAAAGTCTTGACCCGGTGTTACAGTGTATTTGGTAACCCTGTATATTCTGTGACCTGCAGTACTGAGATCCAACATCACAAAGGAAAGATACTTCATTACAAGCATTTGTATTGATTTTTTACTTTTTAAGTACAATTTTAAATTCAGGAGTTTTATTTATAATGAGTATTTTTTTACATTGTGATGTTGATGTGATGTTGTGATGATGTGAGTGCTTCTTCCAAAGCTGCAGGTCACAGTATATAATAGGTTACCAAAAACGGTGTAACACCAGTGCCAGAATTAATCACGTGAGAGGATTCACACCATAGTTCACACATATACACACAAAAAAACATACATTGATGAAAAACAAAACAAAACAAAACAACAACAAAAAACATTTGTGTCAGCAGTAGCATAATACAGTACATTTCCGCTTTTATTTTGAAGGTCAAACTTTACTTAGGGTTTACTTAGCAAATAGGCTATATATATATATATATATATATATATATATATATATATATATATATATATATATATATATATATATATAGCCTTCTCCCTCATAACAAAAGAAAAAAATAGAATCTATGAATATGTAAATATATTTCCAAGATGTCTCCTACTTCATTGTAAAGTCCAGTCTCAGTGTATGAGCATTACCTTTGTAGTTTTCATTTCCATTCAGTTGATTTGTGCTTAATAGATGTCAGACTCTTACCATACAAACATCAGTTTGTGGGTATCCATGTTTTCCAGAGCAGATGCACTGGGATGCATTTAGATTGTAAATTGGGAATACAGACTTGGAACTATCGACTTCCGACTTGCGATGTATTGCAACATTAGGCCGACCCCTGAATGTGCACATGATCGCCAGATTAAAATGTTTATATATTATATGTTCCTTTAAATCACGGATATGTTGAATATTAAGGTCACAGCAGAATTAAACAATTTCTGGCAGCAAGGGGGCAGAAAAACAGAACTAACACATTATTGTCTTAAATTAAGCCATAAGTTCTGCTCTTTGTTTATTTTGGCCTCAAACTACTTCAAATAATATACAGTATATCTGGCTCTGTATCGTCTCTTTCACTGTGTTCACCAGCTAGTTGCTAACATTGTTTGGTGCCATAGAGCTGCAGAGCTGGGAGGTAATCATCAATGTGTCTAAAAAAAAATGATCACAGTTGAATCGACACCTCAGACAAAGTCTCCTTACCTGTAGTCCATCTATGCTAAGCTGAGGCCATCAGATGCTGCTATCAGCTGTCACCTAAACACTCTATTTAAAGTCAGCTGACCCTGTGTGGCCTTGTTGGGTAGTGTCTGATGGCTGCTTGTAAAAGAGCGTCTGGCATCAGGATTCACTGGGATCCAAGTAAAGTCAAAGTATGGGGGTAATGCTTCTGACTTTATTCTGTAGCTGCACTGTACTGTTTGCAGTTTATATCATATTGTTTAGAAACATAAAAACATAACAAAAACAAAAACATAATATCTTAATTCAGAAATCTGGTGGTTTTCTTCCCGTGTGAACACACACGTACCTGTAAATAAACTGAAAGTTTTTCAGGGGTTCCACAAGGCTCAGTCCTTGGACCTTTTTTTATTTTGCTTTTATTTCATACATGATTCTGCTCATCAACGTTAGAAATAAATATATTACATGCAGCTTATCAGTTATATTGCAATGACACACACGGGTGTTTCTAGAAACCTAAAGTCTTGTACGTCATGTGGTTTAATGCATACATTACACTACAGATAATAGTAGTGTTACTGTCTGCCCACACACTTGCTGCAGATCATAAATGTCTGATATATTTAATCTGAAGATATAATTTAAACTGGGCCAACTGATAAAAGTAAAGTTAAATTAAGTCTTCAGACAGTGGCATCACACCAAGTGCTTATATACCTTCAGATAAGCTGTAATTAAAAGTTTCTTTGTTACCTGAATTTTCCATGAGCTTCCTGTGTTTATAATGAGAGTTAAGTTACTTTCATTTCTTTTGAAACAGCAGACAAGTGAAACTTAGCAGTGAACGGTACATTAGTGCATCTAAGGTCATCATAGCAGAGAGCACTTTTATGGACTGTCAGGGTGTGCCGATGCCAGATCAATGTTTCTCTGACGTTATCAAAAGATTTGGCCGATTAAAATAAAATAGGCATGTGCATCAGAGATGTAAATGTTGGTTTGTTCTTGCAGTGAGTGCTTTAGCTGTTACTTTGCTGTTATTGTTGGAATAAGGAACTCCTTCATGTGATGTGCAGTTGGGTTAGTGAGAAGGATGTTTTATGCCATATGTGGTGAAGAGTTTACTCGGTCTAGCCAACGTTTTACAGGCACATTGTTAATGTTTATTATGTCTTCCTCACTGAAAAAAAAAATATATATATATATATATAGATCACTTCAGTGGCTTCCAGTGCAATTTAAATGATAAAGCACTTATTGGTTTGGCTCTCCAGTATACAGATATGTTCATCTGTACGTATGTCCTTTGCATATCTCCACAACCGGTCATCAGATCTACTTCGAACTTGGTGGGTGTACCGCTGGTGATCAAAGGATGTGCAAAGTTAAACTTGGTTCAATTTGGACATGTTCAGTATTAATAAACTTTGAATAAACAATCAAACAGCGAGACGCTCAGATCTATGTACTATCACAGCAGGGCGGGGCTTCAGGGCTCTGGGACGAGGCGAGGACATCTCTCTTTCCTTGATAACGTTAAAAATAGAGTTAGACTTTTGGCTTTCTGACTCACTTTTAAAAAGAGAGAGCACGAACCAGTTAGAGAGTGAACGAGGAGGGTCGGTGACGAGACGACTGATTACAGTCAGAGAAATAAGTGAGTTAGAGAAAAGTAATTTCACAAGGTACAATCTAAAAAGAGAAGAGTAGACACTGAAAACACAGACTTTGATGGACATATAGCTTTTGATGTAAGTCATATAAGCACAAATAACGTGTGCATTGTTTGTACAGCTAATAGTATTGTTATAGTATTGTTATTTTCTTGGTCAGAAGCAGACTTTGGCAAATGCAAAAACCAGCCGTCCAAGATGGGAAAAAGAGAATCCCAATAATCAGGATACCATTAACACAACCTCAGCTCCACCTGCTTTTATGCGTTGTAGAAAGTTAGGGAGCCAACTAATTACAGCCCTGTGTTAAGCATTAATAAACCTATTACATAAAGTCATGCATTGTTTGAACAGTGGTTATGTATTACAACATACAAGGGAAGGAGGGCTAGAGGGAAAGGGGTCATAAAATCAGCTATCAGGGTATATATGCATGTTTCAGGAAAGGGACAAAGACATCGCTGGCAAACTCTCTGGTGAGTAACGCAGCTTGTGAACATGCTGCATCAAATCTATTTTAAATTACACCTGAAAATCACCTGAACTATCTTTCGTATCATTTCTGATTTAATGTTGTTGCAGATATTAAAAATCTTAGTTTTTTTGTGCTTTTGTGTTTCCAGCGGCAAAGCATCCTTGACACCGTGTGTCATTTATTACCTGCTTCTGTGGCTCCAACACTCACCTCCGCAACAATGCAAGTGACTCTTCCTCTACTGGCTCTTTGCCTTCTCGGCACAGGTAAAAAAAAAACCAACAACACAACAAAACAAAAAACTATTTACTATGAAGATCTCATTAGTTTTGTAAATGGTAGTTAATATGTTCAGCAGATTACGGTCCGATTTGTTTTCAGAAGGTAAAATGTCAAACGATCCAGTAAATTAAATGGATTTTTTTGCAACCTGGCAACCCCCAAATTAGTTTATATCAATGCTTATACCTGATATATGAAGTATTAAAATATTTATTAACATAAATTCTTTACTTTTGTCTTATTAGAAAAGACAATAAGACAAATGTCTTCTTCCAGCCTTCAAATGGCGTGAAAGATGTTACAAGGTCCTAAAGATAAGATATGTAATAAACTGAGGAGGAAACGGAAAAATAAAATAGTGGTGGTATGACATTAAATTAAAATATACAAAGAGTAATACAAAGCCCTGTTGTACCATCTCATGTGATGGTATGATTATGTTTTCCATTTTATTTCAGGAGAGAAATCCACCTCATGGTTAATAATGTTTTATGAGCCTGTACTATTACAGCAAGTCATATCAAGCTTTTATTTTTTAGAGCTATCAGTTAAATTAGGTTTATTATATTTAAAATTGTTTAATAACATGACATAACAGCAAACATTTCCACAGGGTTAAGTTTAGAGGAAGTCGAGTAGCTAATACCTGAACTTGTGGAAACTCCATTGAAATATTTTAAAAGGGTTTATTTGAATTTTGAATGTGTTATTGGGAACATTTTTAATGATTCTTCTTAAACTGTTTTATATCTTTTTGCTTCTATTAACACAGTAGTTCAGTGTCAAGAGACCAGTACTGTCTCTCCCCCCAACCCCTCCTCCACCACCACCACCACGACTGTCCCTCCCACCACGACTGTCTCTCCCACCACGACCACGAGCACGACTGTCTCTCCCACCACGACTGTCTCTCCCACGACGACCACGAGCACGACTGTTTCTCCCACCACGACTGTCTCTCCCACCACGACTGTCTCTCCCACCACGACCAAAACTAGTTCATCCACCAGTGCCCCTGCTGGTACCACTGTGCCTGTGGATGGAAATGCAGGGCTTTCATCTGGGGCCATTGCTGGTATCACCATCGGCTCTATCGCTGGGGTGGCTGCACTAGGTGAGTACAGCACACATGCAGAACACCTCATTCCTGTTTCCTCAATAAAATATTATCTTGTTATCCATTAACAAAGACACACTGGAGATTTGATAGTGGAGAAAGCGGCATTCTTGGCCCCATTTATTGATCCCAAGGGCTCAATATGGACAAAATCTTGTTAATAAATAGGGATGACTATTGACTGATTATATGTATATGTTTGTTTCTATAATTTCTAACTATAAATACTTTTTTTTTTCTATTCTTGGTTTGGTTATAGGCTTCCATATAAATCATCTCTCTACCTGCAAACTGGCAGTAAAATAATAATAAATAAATAAATAAAAGACATATTCATAAATCACAGCTAATTCCCAATGAGACGTAGATTATCTATGTTTTATGAATGTAAAGTAATGCATAATTAAACCAGCATTGGGTTTAAATTGATGGTTTTTGGATGTAATATAAAATGATTTGTATAATAAATGCTCTGTATTTGGTAAATTAACAGTCCAATCTCTTGTTTAAGGTGATAAATGTTAAAATCTGTTTATTTTTTTTATTTTTATTTTTTTCAGGCGGTGGCATCTTTGGTTTGCTGAAGTACACTGGAAAGATCTGATAAAATAAAAACCAAAGGATCCTGAGGACAAACACAAAGAAGAAGACGACGAGACGAGCCGAGAGGAAGACATGAACATTGAATTGGACTATTTTGCTATTTAAATTGTGTGGTTACAAAAATAAGGAAATAATACTTTGTTGATTATTGTGAGCAGCATCTTGCTCATAATGTTAATGTTCAGTCTTTAGGATTTCAGAAAAGTGGTTTCTGTTAAACAATGAGATAGATTTTTGTAAGAAATATTTAATATAATAATATAAAATCTATGGAAGTTAACAGAAACACACAAAAAAAAAGATTTTAGTGTAACTTGAACTGTGGCTCATTTCTCCTTCTTGAACTCATAGATCTGGATTCACAGGAAGTAATTTTATTATTTGAATATTGGTTATGGTATTTTTTTATATGGACTTTTTGAACCAAAATTATGCATTTGCTATGGGAAAAAGCTTTTATATCACTGCATTTTATAAATGAATAAATATGAATTAAATATTACATAATACATTTTCTCACCTTTCTTTCGATTGACTTCTGTGACGTCACATTTATATCTTTAATTATTTTATTCTCTGGGCAAAGTCCAGGTGTTTATTCCAACTTCCTGTAAGAGTTTAACATTCATTATTTATGAGTGTGTATGAGGATGTAGTATAATATGTTTGCATACGTCACGATAAAGAAACAAGGTTTGTGTCTCAGACTAGTGGTTGTAGCACACAAGAACTTTATGTGTAATTGTAAACTGGTGTCCGGTCGGTGCTTCAGGTAATAATCATAAAGATTGAGCAATAAAGTTTCATCATTTCAGGGCCATGTCTCGGTTAAGGCTGTCTAACATAACGTTGCACTAAATGAATCTGGAGCAACCTGATTATTATTATTATTAGAAATCATCGTATCATCATCATATATATATATATAACATGCAATAACTCCAGGACTTTCACAATAATACAGTTTTTCTGTTGGATCTTAAATATATTTCAGAAGTCATACATATGTTCTTTAATTTTTTATTACAATTAAAATGATCATTTTTCCTGTGGTTCTGTGGTCTTCTGTGGTTATTTGTATTACATATTATCTACTAAAGACCTGATTTTGGTTTTGGAGGTGTTTGACTGTTGGGAGAAACTCCCTTCATGTTGCACTTTGAGGTAAAGTGGACTTTAGAACGGATGAGGCCTTCGGGGTTTTATGGCACCATTAGCTGTGGAAGTGTCAACATAGAGAGCGCTTGGTAACGCCACCAACAACAACAGCGCTTTCATGCAGGAAAATGACTGTTAATACTCTGAGCTCTGTGATCGGCCCATATGGTGCACATGGGAGCCAGGCAGGGTGTGTGTGTGTGTGTGTGTGTGTGTGTGTGTTGGGGGAGGGGAGTGTCCTTTCCATGTGCATTTGCAAAGATGAAAATAAAATGAAAATTCAATTGAAATACAGTAGATAGTTTTTCATATTATGTGTGTTTGACTAAACAGGAACTACCTTGAATAGTATTTATTACCTCATAAGAGTTTATGTTCATATATATTTGTGTCCACACACACACTAATGAATGAACGTCATCATATCTACATACATGTCCATAATTGTCCCTCTTTTAATGAGTTTAATGAGTTTAATGAGTTTACAACATTCAAAAATATCCACATAATCAATCCAAAGAGATGATGATATCACATGATAAACTAATTCTGGTTATTTTGGGAATTTAATATATTTACATTGATACACTTGAAACTCTTTAATTGTCAATTAAGTGTTGATGATGTTGTGTTGAGGAAGCAATCACAACTTTTTATAAAAATTTGTAAAAAGTTTTATTTTTTGCAAAAAAAAAAAGTTCAATTAAATCTTGCTAAAAATTCTTAAATTACATATTTTCCGTCTCCGTCTCTTTAAAAATCCAGAATATGCAAATATTTATATTAAACTGATAAATACACTCTCACCCCTGGTGGTCCACTGTCAGATCACACTTCCTGTGTGTTTCTATCAGTCAGCGTCACAGCTGCAGCAACACTCGGCTCTGCTCTGATAACTTTATCTTTCCTCCTCACAATCAGATCATCTGTCTGAGACCCAGAAACCGAAGACAAAGATGAGAAACATGGAGGAGGCGGTCCCTGGTGAGACGGGTGATGAAGGGAACCAGCACTTTATTAAATATCAGGTATTAGCCATTATGACTTCATCTTTCTGATAATTAATCTTTATGTTAAACATTATTAATAGTATTATTAGTTTTAGTGCATCGTGAGAGTCTTTAGGCCGTTTCAGAGGCTGACAAGGATAATATTTATCAATAAATAATGTGATTCTGGGGGAAAGGAAATGACTAAATGTCCGTCTGTTAAATTCAGAATATGAGTTTATGTCTATTTGTTACTCTCTCCCTCTCTCTCACTCAGCTCCCTCTGGTGTGTGCAGCAGGAAACGTCTTCGCTCTGGTTTTATCTGGGTCAAAGGTGTTTGTGACATAAATCCAACCTGACCACAATCTACTCATTTAGCTGAACAAACGCTGAACTCTGAACGTGTTTAACAAGACGAGCAACACATTTTTAATGTTTTAGTAGAATATGATTGAGGTTTTTTTGGTTTTTTACAGTATTACAATACTGTTAAACTCACAGAGAAATATCATCAACACCTCTATTGATCTATTTTAGCTCTTATAGGGATAAATAAAGTGATACTGTATTGAAAAAAAACTACATCCAACCTACATACTGTACACAGAACTGCTGAGTGCAATAGTGCAACATACTGTATGTGTATTAATGATTAATCTGCTGCTGAAAATAGTCCCCAAGAAAGAAACAGAGAAACGTATTCCTGTTTGTGAGCTGAGAAAACAACAACAGCTTGCAGTAATACTGCAGTATTACTGCAGTATTCTGTGGTTTGTACTGTATGTACATGAGCTGATCAGTAAACAATAGATACAACATATAATATTATAATATTATTAACCTGATGAAAGCAGCAACATTAATAAACACACGACGCAGTAAGTTAACATTGAATTTTATTCATTTATACGCGCTGAACGTATTCCTGGTAGAAGTCTTGTTGCATATCCTACACGGCTGCTTTGGTGTGTCAGTAGTTACATTCACTGTGCTGCCTTTAAATACTGTACAAAAATAAAGTGAGCTTCAACATAAAGCTTCATCTCTCTGATAGAGGATTTCTACAAGGCTTGAAATGACACACAGTACATGGATATTTAATAACTACCATCATATTAAACAGAATAAATTATAATAAATTATAACTTGCAGTCAGTGTTTGAGATATGTTTCAAGTAATGTTGTCACATAATAATGTCCTTAAGGTTAACAGTCTATGTTTAAAGTGCATAAAAAAAAATAAAAAAAATAGTGACGAGGAAGGTTATAACCTGTCCAGGAACAGCTGTGTAAAATGTCTTCAAAAAAACATTTTAGTTTTGGCGTGCAGCTGTGCCGGAGATCAATTTCTACACTTTTCTTCCCAGTTTCACCAGTTTGAGGTCCTGAAGCACCCTTTAACCTCAAAAAAACAAAAAAAACAACCTCACACACACCAAGTTGAAGGTCAGAGGCTGTTTTTCTCACATCTCTGAGCTCCATATTCACAGTTTGTAATAACTGACTCTCTCCACCAGGTGGAGCTCTCTTCCAGCAAACAGTTAGTCTCCACTGACTCCATTTTTAGGCCCAGCTCAGGACAGCTTCTCACTAGAGTCGACACGACTGATATTTGCTGTTGGGGGAGGCGGCCAGTTCGTAGAAGAGGACGTAGGCGTCGCTGCTGCGGACCTGGCTGGAGGACATCGGGCTCACCCTGCACACAATAAATGACAACACCTTTATAACACCTTTATCCAGCTAGTATGAGCTCACTTCAACCTGACAGCAGGTATATACAGCCTTCTAATCTGCCTCATCGATACTGACGTATGAGTAAGTGTGAGAGTGGATACCTGGAGTCGTTGTAGCTGTACCACTCTCCCAGCCCCGGGTTCCTGCAGTAGGCTGTGTAATGGCCTCCCAGAGCGTTCCCAGAGTGGTTGGATACTGCATACAGGTTGTACACGGCACGCTCTGCAGGGAGACAAAACGCTGTCAGGCCTTACTCATCAAAACCCAGCTGAGAGTCTGTCCTCGTCTCCTCCAGGTAAATACTCACCGCTGCTGTCGGAGGTGAACTCCCGCAGGTCCAGCTCCTTCAGAGGGAAGTTGACATAAGTGGTGAGTTTGCTGGCTCGGATGTTCGAGTCCGAGAAACGCTTCAGGTCTGAGAGGAGCGCCGAGTCAAGGAGTTACTGTTTATTTCAGATGGATTCATATTAAACACTGACAATAACTCAGGGGCATATTTTGACTTTTATTTTCATTTCACGATTAAATCGATAATGAAAATAATTGCTTTTTTGCACACGCAGCTTCTTCACTTATCCGGCTCACCATCTGAGTCGACCAAATGTTAGCGCGTTTGAATGCATGTGCATGCTGTAAACAATAAACAATAAAATGTGTATCTGACGTTGAAATAAAAGGATACGAAGCACAAGAATCTGTGGAAACTTCTGGATGCTGAATCTTTTGGTGCATTTCCTTCTGGTTTTACATCTGTTGCATGTCTGAGAAGGAAAGAGTCAAACAACAGACGAGCCAATGAGACGCTGCTGCTGTATAATAAATATAAACATATATCATCATCTTGTGGTGTTATGTGAGGCTTCTCACCGGTCTCTCTTCTCCATCCAACACGTCTTCCTTTGCAAAGAGTCTCAGACACTCTCTGAGAGTCACCTCGCCTGAACTCTTCTGCAGAGACACAGAAACGTGTTAGAAAAACAGCAAAATACACAAAGTCTTTCTGAAAATGTAAAAACAGGGAGGAACAGATGTGCACAGGTTTGACTCAAGTGCAAAATAATCATCTTCATGGATAATTTCCAACATGTGTGCGTGTGTGTGTGTGTGTGTGCTGACCTGTGGAATCGGTATCGATAGGTCCCAGAATGGATCGAACACGGTGGAGCGGAAGCCGCAGACGGTGCAGGTCAGAGAGCTTTTCAGCTGTCCGACGAACAGATCTGCAGCCAGAAATTACATTTAATACACATGTAACATCAAGGATGGATGCAGCTACACAGCAGCTCAAACATCACTTACCCACAACTTTGCTGTCCTCTCTTTCCAGATACATATGCCACATCCGTTTGCTTTTCTCCTCATCCCTGGGAAAAAAGTTAAAATGGATTTTTATTTTTATTTTTTTACCTCTAAATCTATACAGCAGAAATATTTAATAATGTTAAAACAGTGAGGTTATGGGGGGAACTGAAATATGTGTTTTTAATAATGAATCTGTGAAGAAACCAGATTTATTAAAAAATACACCCATCATAGTGTTACAGTGACATGACAGGTTATGAGTGACTTATTTGACACAGAGGTGGACGGTTGACTTACGAGAGGTGGTCAAAGTCCTCGACAGACACCTTAGGACGCGCCGTCACTCTGTTCACCTCATTATGGAGACCGTCCAATAAGAAGCGCAGAAACTCCTGGGCGTCTTGCTGACTGCAGAAGAAGCGCTTGTTAATTTCTGATTCAGTATTTCATTTTATTACCTGATATGTTTCTGAAAAAAAACGTACTTGCAGCCCACAAATTTGGGAGCATATCTCTGGATCTGACTCCTGAAATCAGAGGGACTGACGGCCTCGTGGTTCACAGAGGTCCACAGGCTCTGAGTCAGCTTAGCGAACTCTGAGAAAACAAAAGAGACAGAAAATAAGACGCTAAATAGAAGATGTTGAATGAAAATTAACAGAATTTAAGATATGCATGAGAACAAGTGGCCTGTATGTGGCGTGATATATATCATGTGTCTATCCTGCATCACCTGTGTCCTCTTTAAATCAGACAATAAAATCTAATCTAATCTTCTCTTATGTTACGTAACAATATAATCTCTCACCTCACTGGCTTTCCCCAGGCTCAACTGTCTTTATCAGTAAAGAAAATCATATAAAATAACTTAAAAACTAAACCGAAAAATTGAAAAAAAAAAATAAACTGGTGACTTTATTTGTTTTAATTATAGAAAAAATACAAAGTTCTGGTAAAAAATAAAATAAAACGTGCATTCGTTTATAACTGTTGAGGAAATGAGGAGGTTATTTTGAGGCTATTTACACTGTGAGAACATGCCGTGCAAACACACCTTTAAAAACCTTTAAATAGCCTGCAGGAGTGTGTAAAAGTGTGTAAAGTTGAGCTCCACAGAAACATATAGTTTCATTTATAGTTTACAATCTGTGCCTCAACACTGACAGAGCATCGAGCAGGTCTTCAGTGTTCCTCATTAACATGTCGTCTAACAGCTCAGCGGCTCGTCCTACCGTCCATCAGAGCAGCGCCGGTCCTGCAGTTGTTGTTCAGGTCTGCGTGGTGGACGTTCCTCAGGCAGTAGTCTCTCAGCTCTACAGTGTTACTCAGACATTGTAGGATGGAGTTCATGAAACACTGAAAACAAACCATGAGGATTAAATAAAGGAGGAGATGAAATGAGGAAATATTAGAGCAAAAAGTGAAGCAAACGTGCTCACCGTGTTACCCAGGTTCCTCAACCCCACCAAGCCTTGAGGACTCTTGTTCTGCTGTAAGAAGAAGAGAAGAAATTATAGTTCACTCGGATATTTGTTGTAATATTTAAATATTAAACAGCATAAGAGACAACCTGCAGAAACATTTGACTTATTACTCAACAACTATTCTGAAGGAAAGATGTAGAAAACATTGTCTGAGCACTTTATTGATTAAAGTTTGCTGATCTTGCATTTTATTTCCATTACTGACTTTCACTGGAAGACACATACGGGCCCAAATATGAAGTAAATATGAAAAAAAAAGTTTTCAGTTGAATATTTTAAGCTCATATAAATAAAGAAGCACAGAAACACTTCACACAGCATGAAAGCGACGCCGCTGCATTCCTCAAGTGTGACTAAAGCCTTGAAGGTCTGCGTGGTATTTATCTGATGATGGTCACATTGTTGGCAGCATAGCAGCACCGTGCTCTGGATATCACCACATGCCTGCTCGAAATGTCACAGCTGATGAGCCCACCGGCCACCGGTCACACCGCGGTGACGACACACGAGCCACGTGACGCCGAGCGAGGAGAAAGGCTCTACTGGGAAGCAGCGGGACAGGACGGGACGCGGTCGGTGAGTCGAGGAGCCACGTGTAGTGAAGTGTTAATCATCTGTAGGCTGATAAGACTTATTTCTAGATGGATGTATGACCATGAAATGCCAGATATTTTATAGACCAAACAACCAAAGGATGAATCGATGATGAAATTTAGTTGCATCTTTATCCATCATCGATCCTTCTGCTTGTGCAAAAATTAATATTCAGGTTTCTGGTGAAGAAAAAGGCCTCAAATGAGACCCGATGGGACCAGTTTACAGATAAAAACATTAATAAAATGTTTCTCGTCTGTCCCTGCTGTCGTCTTCACTGTAAAAACATCACGTCTCGTACATGTGAACATGTGACATACGGGCTCGTGACCGGTAGCTCTTCCTGAATGAGGGAACATAGTAACAGAGTAACATGATGACTCGGAGCCAGTCAGCACGGTTACGCATCGACGCCTCAGCTGTCGTCTGAGCGGCTCCGTGTGGAAATAACGGCGTGAAGCGTGAAGGAACAAACACAGATATGGACTCACTGTCACGTCAGCAGCCACCTGAACATCACACACTGCACATATTCTTCATAATAGAGTCTCTGTTCTTATTTATTCTACTACTTTTTACTTTCTTTGATGGATAAAATATGTTCCTGTTTTATTGTGCAGGTATGTTAGCTAATGCTTTATATTTGTGTGGTCAGACTTGGAGATATGAGGTGTGATTCAAAGTTAAAATATGTTTTGAAGTAACAGGTTTTAGTGTGGAGGCATTTATTCACATTTATCAACACTCGAAGAGGAGAGATGCAGCCTTTCAACCCTGAACACGGAGCTGCAGCGTTTGAAGGTGACCATATGGTTCGAGTCCCAGTCCCAGGCTCGGCACACTCAGCAGGGGACGTGTGATCCAAAATAAACGGGGGGAAGTGATGCGTTCAGGTAATCGCTGTGTTCTAAACATGAATGCTCTCAACTTGTTGGCTTCAGAGGGAGAGAGAGAGAGAAAGCGCCAAGAGAACATAATGTCCTAAAGCAGCTATGCAGGCCTGGTCAAGGCCATATAACATGACGAATGAAGCAACACTCCTGCACACACGGTGCCAGCTTCGCCACGCCCTAGAAACAGTCGAAATATAAATATGTGCTACATGACAGCAGGCCTGGAGACGGCCTAAAAGACAACGCTCAGGTAGAAATGTTGGTTCTTTCCTGAAACTGTTCCGAGTGGAGTAAAAAGTAAAACTGACTGAGTCAAAGTTGAAGTCTTATTTTCTGCTGTTGATCCTTATGGAAAGATGACGGATGTGTGTATGTATGTATGATGAATGCTAACACAATGACAAAACGCTGATTTACCACGTCTCAATTTAACATCTTATCATAATAACAGTTGCTTATAAACCATAAAAGTAAAGTTGAGGGCGACAAATGATGACGATAAATAAAAAAATCACTAATAATCATCCTCTGAGGATCATGAATATTATCACAAACGTTCACAGCAAACTATTCAACAGTTTGTTGAGATATTTCACTCCGAAAAACGATTATCTTCATATCTTCATTATTGATTTAACTGTTTTGTCTCTTTATGCTTTAAAATGACTCATGAATCAACAACTGAGTCGCTTGAAGAAGAAAAGCAGCTTTCCATGACACAACAGTCACTGATGACCAGAAATATCACAACAAGGACGAGAACTCACTGAACAGAAACACTCGAACGCAGCACACACACACAAACGTGTGCAGGCTGCGGGCGTCTGTGTGTGTGTTAACAAAATGTCCTGTGCAGATGATAAAGGCATCAACCTGGACACATTCCTTATCAGCAACAATCCTTCTGATTATGCAACTAACGTCACACACACACACACACACACACACACACACACACACACACACACACACACACACACACACACACACACACACAGACTCCAGCTTGATGCAGGCGTTCATCTCAACTCTCCTGCAGGTGTTGTGTGTGTGTGTGTGTGTGTGTGTGTGTGTGTGTGTGTTCTCCACGTCAGGGCTGATAAGAGCCCAGAGGTCAGATTCTCCACGAAGCTCTTGAATATGTTTTCAAAGTTGAAATGATTTAGTGATTCAACCAGTTCTTCTTTTAAAGAGAGATTTCTGTGCAAAACTCACCAATCTGCCTTTTTCACAGATTAAACGAGTTTTTATTCAATAATAAAGACTTGTGTGTTATATGGTGTCTATTTAGTCTCTTAAGGCATGATGTTTCTATGGAGTTTTTGCATATGATCATAACACTTGCATGAACATTGAAAACTTCTATCAGTTTCTTCCTTATTAAGGAATAAATATACACAGTTTTTGCCAAAGTTTGAGTGCACAGTTTAACATGGTTTTTTTTTTATGGTTTAAATTCTTCATATTAACAGACTTGATGATCCAGAAAAACTACATTTTATTTTAAGACTGTTACACTCACAAATAAACACATAAAAACTTTATAAACAGCCAGAAATAATAAAGTTAATATAAAATGTGAGTGTGTCAGCAGAGGAGGATGCTTTCAGGTGACACACACACACACACACACACAGGTGTGCACTAGTGGTGCATTTAAACTCACCTTGGCCTGGTTGATGATCAGACCCATGAATGTGGACACCAGCATGGACCGGGACAGCGACGGACTCTTGCGCCGCAGCTCGGGTTTGTCTACGGGGAAGGCGGCCGGTTCCTCCGGTACTGTCACCGTGTAGGAGTGTCGCAGAGACGGCATGGCAGCGCTGAATGTTGTCCGACACCAGGAAGCTACTGACGGGCTCCGTATCTGCTGCACCTGCACTGGAGAATAACTGAGAGCTGCTGTGTGTTGGAGTTTTTACTGCGTGCAGTGAACGTCTCCTCCCACCGAGAGAAGACTGATGCTGCCTTCAGGTGCTGTAGGAAACATCTAAACTCTTACAGAGCAGAGCGAGAAGAAGCTTGTTATGTAATCAGAAAGTTGGATGCATTTCATTACAAATGTTAGTATAAAGTTCAGGAGAGTTATTGACTTTTACCTGAGAGGTGTTTTAGAATATAAAATAAGTTGGTAAGTTTCTGCCATGAAATCTGTTACAGAGCAGAGCTGCAAAAGACATTTGATCTCTTCATGTGATAAGATGAGGTAGAGACTTCAGATTATTGATACGAGATATATAATAACAAATAAATAAGATATTAGGCAACTCAGCAGTACATAATGTGGTTAAACTTAACCCCGAGTTCACCAGCCGCAACATTAAAGTGATGCTTACACATGAATGCATCAATAATCATAATCCTGGTCTGAAATGAGCCATTCTGCATGATGTGTAATTTTTACTCTACATATATTTTGATGCATATATTTCATTGGTACAGATACTTCTGTACATTTGCCTGTTTGTATCCAGACATTAGACTGAGCCAGCAATGCAGACGCTTGCTTAATGTGCATTTTCTTGCAGCTGTTGTGTTTTAATACTCATCATATTTTTTTTTCTTTCTTGTAAGCAAAACTGTGTGACATTTGTTTTTATCTGAAATCTGGTAAATTGGAGGATTATCTGTCGATCTAGTGCAGCCGTTGAAATTATAGTTGTTTTTGTATTTATTATTATCATCCTTGTCCTTTTCAGTCTTACATACATTATGTACTGAATATTTGTACACGGTGCAACCTTTGCAGTTTGTGCAGTTTGTTATTTTGACTGTTCTGTATCTAATATTTCACGTGTTGGCAGAATATTAAAGCTTTCATCAGCTTTACTACTCGATCCAAAACTTCAGCCTCTGCTGGAGGAAATTTCTGACCTTGACTTTGATCTTTGACTGTATTTCTGACTTATTAACGTGACACAGAAAGAGCTCAGAGGCCGATAAGACGCTTGTAAACCTTCAACCTTGCACACTCGCCTTCATCTTTTTGCTATAAGAGAATCACTGAGCAAAGTCTTTCAGATTTACGCACCACAATCAGCCAACGAATCAGGTTTTATACTAATTATTTCATATGAAAACGGGTGAAAATGGGTTTTTAACACACACAATATGCAACAACATAAAGACCCGAGCAGCTTTCTAAACAAACTAATGTCCTCAAACTGTTTGTGGTGCAGCAGCGTGACTCATTCACATGTTTTAATAGTTTTTGGACAATCTAGCACAGATTAATATAATATATCAGGCTTTAGATAAACACACAGGATCAGGTCATTGTTGGTTTGACTCCAAATATGTAAAAAGAGCTGCAGCCAGAAAATATTGTTGTATTGGTGGGATATAACATGTGATCCTATTCATACCTGGATGCTACCATGGAAACTATTAATGTGGGAACACCTGAAACAACATGAGTAAGAACATGAATAGAAAGATGTGACCTGATCACATTCCTCTCATAGCTGATCCTCACTGCAGGACACCTTTTATGAGACGTTTTATTGTCATCTTATATAACCGAGTTAAGGAGATAAGGATCCGTTATGATCCATCCTGAGTGAACTGTCGAGAAAAAACTAAATAAAAATGACAAATTTAATAGTTGAAAAGACTCTTAAGTGCATCTTTTCCTCCTTTTTTCTTTAGCTGCTCATTAAAAAGCTTCATACAGGCCTCGTGGTGGTTCAGCAGACTCTATATATGTACCGCTATAATGTGCAATATGAAGGTCACATGACCAATCGGGGTACCTGAGCACGCAAAGGCCTTAACGGTCTCCATAACAACAGACTTTAATTCAATCACTGATATCAATAAAATTCGTCTATATTAAAGAATTTATTGACTTTACAGATTTGGAGATTCGTACAACAGACTTCATGATAAAAACTATTGTTAATAATCAGCTCTGTTATGCAACAAAGACAAAATGCAATAAAAGTGAATTATTACACAGGCTTGAGGTTGCTACTGTTTCAAACAGCTGGTCTGTTTCTGTTAAAGCGTTCTCCTCTTTAATTACAATAATTACAACTTCAAACACACCGTCTGCTGCAACAAAGCCCATCCCTTCATTCAAACACATGCAAACCTGCACTTCCACTATAACTTGTACACAAACGTACGTCAATGATGACGAGTAGCTGCAGTTTGTTTAAGCAAACGGAGGGAATCCGTTTGTAGAAACCTCGTGGTTATCTTCGTTTACTCTGAGTCACTCATTCAGCTGCTTGAAAGAGTGAATCATCCACAATCGAACTGATGACAAAACACATTAATTACATCTTTAATTGTCATTAATAAAACCATAAAACACAAATACAAACTCCTACAGACTTATATAACCACAGGTTCAAAGGTCACCATGGAAACGAGGAAACAAGGACAACAGATCAGATAGAAATGAAACGATTTAAACTGTCAGACATGTCTCAGCATGTTCATTCATTCATTCATTCGTTCATTCATTCATTCATTCAGGTGCAACAGTTGTTTGGTTTTGTTGGTTTTCCTTTCTAATTCATAGTCATTAATTCAACTGATATTTCATTTATATTTTGCATCGTTTTTGTTTGTTTCTAATAATTAAAGTTGTGTTATTAATCATCAATATTTTAAACACCTTCTTTGCTTTTGTTTGTATTCAGTTTGTCTCGGAGTGAAAGGTGTGTCCAGGTGCAACGAGTTGAGCTATTTTAAGACACTATGCAAAGTTTATTAAAAATATGAACAATCAATAAGATATAACATCGATTCTAGTTTGTAGAAAGTAAAAATACACACATGTTTCACATATTGGGGTTTAGATGTATTCGATATATTAGAAGTATATGTCCAACCTACTTTATTTAACCTATTCAGTCAAATGTCACTGATACCTGATGAATGAAGGTGCGGCGCTCGCAGCGTGTTTCAGCGTGAAAAGAAATTACTTGAATTGATTTTCAACTTTCAAATATAATTGAAGGTGTGGCGACTGCATCGCTCGGAGACGGCGACTAAAACACGGCAACGAACATGGCAACGGGACATAAAGCATGACATGAAGCATCAAATAAACGTGACTCACACTGACTTTGAGAACTTCTTCATTTATTAAAGGTCGCGTAGTGCTGCTCTCAAAGAATAAAACATCTTTTGGACACGTTTAAAACATCAAAAAAAAAAAGATACTGATTATTTCAAACAAAAAGTCATCACATAAACCACCAAACTGACAAGGACTGTACATCTGTACATAGAAGGCAGTGAAACAGGCTGAATGACTGATGCAACACGTTGTCGTGGTGACATATTGACACATATATGATGTCAAATAGAAAACATTAACCAGGAACCACCGACTCATCGTTATCATGTCCTCATATTTCCTTCCTAAACTGGTGTTCAATCAGTATTCATGGCAGGCGTGTTAATAATAAATGAACATTATAACTGCTTTACATGATGGGGTGAAATATTTTTAATGGCACAACTGATTTTATAATAATACATCTATGACACCAAAAATATAGTTTAAAATAAAAGAGTATTTATTTCACAAGCGTCTTGTCTTCATTCTATATACGATCAATACTCGGGTAGGATGTAGGACACCTCCTGTTTGCATGATGATTAATAATCCTGTCATATATAATCCACAACAAGCTGATGGAGATTTTGTTGGTTTTATACTTTAATTTCAGACACTACTCGCATTGTGATCGGATCTCAACCAGGTTTACAGTATGAATGTGAATCAAATCTGCTAAAAGTACAATTCTGGCCAAATTAAATAGTTGAAAAGACTCATCTGCATCTTTTCCTCCTTTTTTCTTCAGCTGCTCATTAAAAAGCTTCATACAGGCCTCGTGGTGGTTCAGGAGACTCTATATATGTGCCGCTATAATGTGCAATATGACGGTCACATGACCAATGGGGGTTACCTGAGCTAGCACTAGCATTAGCATGGTTCACTTCTTATAGTATACATGACGTTAGCCTAGTTAGCAACGTAGCCTACAGAAAAGAAGCAGCTGTCTTTAGCTACCATGTGACCTTTGACCTCAACCACCGACTACATGTAATTTGCATATTAAGATCCAACCACAATGTTGGCAGGACTTATTAAACTTATTAAAACCCGGTTTCTTATCAATTTTGTTCATTATTTCATGTTTTAAATCCAGAATTTATAGAAAAGTCAAGCTGCATTCATGCTCCTCCGGAGATATACGGAGATATACCGTCCACATCCACAACATGTCAGATTATAAAACTATAAACCGTGCAAACGTCTCCAACAGTGACCCCACGCAGACGCACCATCCCAGTTTTCACATCTCGTATTTTTCCTTTAAATGCTTTGTTATTCAACCATATTCTACTTTTACTTGACCACATGTTTTATGAAGGGATCAGAACCTGTTTCAATGTAAAATTTGTGAAATGATCCTTTACTAAAGCTGCAACCTAATTTATACAGATTAGAAAACGTCTTGTTTTTGGCTCCATCCAGTGGTGATATATCAAAAAAAACAAAAACAAAACCAAAAAAAAACCCAAGATGTCATAGTTACATGAAGGAAAAAGGACCGAGCATCATTTCACGACAATTATTCACCAGTTTGGATAAAAATTGTGAATCAGAGGAGATTTTAAACCGTATCTCAGTTCAGTTGTATCAGTAATAAATGGACTCAAAGATTTGTGAATGTACATGTGTATATTCTGTCTAGACTCTCTGACTGGAACACAGCTGATCTAATCGCTAATCAATGCTGATACTTTGTGCATCTTCAAGTCTTTTCTGTGTTTGACGTTTGCTCACTGGGTGTTATGAGAGGAGCGGAGCATGAACACGAGCCAGGAACACACAGATCACAGCGCCGACGCTCAGCAGAGGAACCGCCGGTGTGAGGCCGCAGCTCGAGCTCACAGCTGGCAAAAGAAGAAGAAATAATTACTGAGGATGCTCCAATTAATCTGCTCATTATTAATTATTTGCTCTAAAAACTATTAGGCTGGTTATAATTCATCAGAGTCAAAGTCTTTAAATGTCTTGTTTTATCTGACCAACCATCTAAAATACATAAGATATTCAGTTTACTACCATGAATTCAACTTGTTGTTGCAGTTCTAGTTGTCTTTAGGTCCTTCAACCCTTCCAGAAATGATCTATTAGCTTTATTCAAAGCTCGTATCTTTACTGGAGACTTTGGACAGTTGATTGTAACACTAGTTAAACCTGATAATCTACATGTAGAAGCTCTTGTGTGCTCTGTGCTTGCGTGTGCTCACCCCGGCAGCTTTTCCCGTCTCGTTGCAGCATCCCGGTCACGCAGCTGCAGACCGGACCGGCGCCTTTACTGGTGCAGATCTGCTCACAGCCTCCATTCTCGTCCTGACACCAGTCGGCTTCTGAGGACACACAAAAATCATTAAAATCCTGACATACAATACAAACAAACACACTTCTCTATCTAGTGCAGACGCCTCTTTGAAGCAGGACGTACCTCTCTTTCTGATTGGTCCCACGCTCAGTATGTGCTCTTTATGGTCACTGTCCTCAGAGTACATCCTTCGCTTGTGTGGACAGTTCTGGATGTACGACACACATGAATTATAACACGCGACATGTTTCATCGTCGCCACGTTTTATTCACGATGCAGGTTTTGTTTGTTTGTTTGTTTGTTTGTTTGTTTGTTTGTTTGTTTGTTTGTTTGTTTGTTTTTAACTCTCACCACTTTGCAGGCGTTTGTTTCTGAGTCACACAGGGTGACGTCACAGTGGAGGTGGACCTCATCGTAATCCCCGATGAATTTGAAGACGGTGACATGGAAGCGGCAGGTGAGTGATACGCCGTTCTCCGCCATGCCGATGGTGTTGTCCTTAATGTTTGGACACCTGGTGAGAGCCAGATAATTAATAAAATAATGTTTTTTTTACCTTCTATCAAGTTTTTATTAAAAAAGACGATTAATTGATTATCAAAACAGCTGCAACTACTCGATTAATTGACTCTAAAGTCAAATATTCTTGGACTCTAGACCCTGGAATAATGTGCATATGTGTGTGTGTGTGTGTGTGTGTGTGTGTGTTGAACCTCCAGCCCACCCTCTCTCTATGATGATGTAGCGGAGTCGGTCACTGCTGTAGCGGGACGGTGTGGCCCAGCACATGTTTACTATGAGGATGAGCTGGTTTTCATCTGCTCCTTCCACAAAGACGCCCACAAAGAGGACGTCCCGCGTGCTGAGCACCACCTCGCCCTCCCTGTACGGATGGCGGTACGAGGAGTTCTTATATAGAGCCATCTTGGTGATGAAGTTTCCTTCCTGGGTCGGTAGCGTGAGGTTAATCACACTGGAGGATGGTGGAAAAAGAATATATTGATTTGTTTAAAGGCAACATACTGCATCTAATCGTATAATAAATCAGTAATAAGACAGAGGTGGATGTCTGACCTGAGCATGGGTTTGAGGACGGTCTCCAGCGAGATCTTCAGGTCCAGTTCGTAGGCGCAGGAAAACTCCACGTTGATGGTTTTGTCTCTGGTGATGACGTTCCCGGTGTTGTTCACGCTCTCTATCCACACCGTGTTTTTGTACATAATGTGCGTCCCGTTTGACTGTCAGAGACATAAAGAGACACAAAGTGGTAATCAGTGCCTCTATGCTAAGCTACGCTAATCATACCCCAGCACAGACAGGAGGCTCAAACTGATCTTATAATCTCAAGAAAAGAAAAAAAAGCATATTTCACATAATGTTGAATGTTTCCTTTAACCAGCAGAGTTATCAGATATTTAACCTACAAGAAGCAGACGGAAACATCGAGTGTGGAAGCCGAGAGATCTGACTGACCTGTACGATGGAGCCACAGTGTCCTTTCGTGTTGTTTATATGGAAGGAGATGAAATCCTCCCCCTCGATGCCGTTGCAGTGCTCGTCGTTGATCCTGACGTCTTCCCGTTCGAAGCCCAGCTGGAAGAGTTTACACTTGGAGATAGAAACCTCCATCTGAGCGTGCTTACAGGTCACCTCCGCCTGGATGATGTCATCATCACCTGCCAGAAACAGACGGACATCATCACCTGAATACATGTATTTGTATATTTCTATCAAAATGGTAAACCCAAATCAGGTGAAGCTGGAGGTGGAGGATTCACCTTGTGGAAACTTTGCTCACCTCCTGTGCTGGTGGGTAACTCCGGACATCCACACAGGTCGCCTCCATTCTCCAGCTCACAGGTGAAGTTTGTGCAGATCTCTCCTGCACAGGGGTCGTAGATCCATTCTGCTAAAGACAGGTCCACACACAATGTTAGCTGTCACACACAAGGGTTCATTACACATACGAGGTTAACGTTTGAAATGATGCTTTTTATTGATTATTATTAGATTTGTTGTTAAAAGTGTTTGGAGGCTTTTGATGAGAAAGTAGCAACAGTAGAGGTCAACACGGTGCCCTTAAAAACTTTATTAATTAACTTCTAGTTGAATTCATAATAAAAAAACACATAACATAATACACATTAGTAGAGGGAAGTATTCCTGGTTGACTTAAGCTACAGAGTTTGAAGATAAGACAGTTAACTGAGTCACAGTTTTCATAAATTTGCACACGCGTCTGGTTAGACTTATAGCACAGGAATGAATGAATGAATGAATGAATGGCTGAGAGAGCCTGGTGCCTCGCGGTGCCCTTACAGCAGTTCTCCTGGGTGATCCACTTGGTGGTGAGGGTGCCCATAGAGCGGCAGGCCTCGGCGTAGGCTGCCAGCGATCCACAGACCTGAGCCTTACGGTGGTTATAGCAGCCGTCCAGGTAGCAGGACTGGTAGAAGGGCCGGGGATCCAGCAGGCCGTGGCACGGCTGGAAGAAGCCCTTCAGCTGAGTTAACTTCTGGCAGGCGTCCTCACCCTGCAGCGCCTGCACCGCCGTGTTGTCACAGGACTGGGCCAGAGCCACATACTGGGTCTCATCACAACTAGAGGGGAACGTTTATAAAAAGATCAAACAATATACTTTATGAGATGAATATTTGGATATTAGTTGGTTTTACAGGATTAGTTGAGTAAATGGTGCACTGTGCAGGTATGTGCCACGCCTCACCCACCTGTTCTGCATACCGTTGGTCTTCCAGCTCTGGGCCAGCTCGAGGGCGCTGACAGCCGGTTTGCCCCTGGAGGTTATGTAGTCATCACTGGGGTCTCCGTTGAAATTTCCACAGAGGCCACACACCTTGTTCTGAAGCCGCTGACCCATTGTGATGCTGAGCGTGTTGAAACTGTTATATCGAACCTGGATGTCCTGGGGCGTGTCGATGACGATGAAACCCTCGGACGTGGACAGACGTGTCATCAGCCCCGTTAGAAACGGTACTGATACCGGTGTACCATTGACCTGTGAGCACAGAGGAAACGCAGTACTATTACTTCATGCATGTTGGTAAATATCATAACGTTCATTTCTCTTCTTTCACCTAAAGTTTGTCCGGTGACTTCTGTCTTGACTGCAGGTGATAATTAACTTAAATCTGCGCCTATTTTTGAGTCATATTGTCTGATTCCAGTTTCTCAAATGTGAATATTTTCTGATTTATCAAGTCTGTGATAATGAACTAAATCTCTTTGGGTTTTGGACAAGAAAAGACATTTAAAGACTTTGAGAAACAGAGATCAACATGTTTCACAGAGCAAACAACTAATCTATTAATGAAGTTGCAGTAAAGTACAGCTGAATATAGTATAAAAACTCTGCATGGGATGTTTATTAAGTAACCTGCAGTGTTGTGTATGTCTAAATAAGGCTGATTTTATATTCTCACATATATCGCTGAGTGGTAGCATATAACAGAAAACAAAGGAAGTAGCCCGAAGCAAAGATTGTGACAATCTGAGATGCTGCTATAATTACTCCAGCTCAATGCATCAAGCCAACATAATTTCTTCTTCTTCAGGCAATTCAGGAAACTTGTGATTAATGGTTCACTGAGACGGAGCAGGATTAAGAGTCACTGGGAGCCACAGTTAGAGGCAATCAGCAGGTCATTAACTACTGTGAGGGCAGTTTCAGTGGGATGATGGGACCTAAAGCCAGGACACAGAGTGACTATAAGTGCCAGGGTAATTGGTAAATTAGACTGCAGGAACTCGTAAAGTAATTTGGGAAGAATTTTTAAAGAAAAGAGAGATTTGAAATGGATCTGTCTTGTTTGTCTTTGACAGCAGACGGCACACAGCCAGAAAAACCAAAAAAAAAACCTCCTAATAGAGATAATAGTTCAATTAAAGTGAGACTAAAAGAAAGAAGATATAAAACATACCTGTACAAATAAAACACCAAGTTTGACATGTAAATGGTCGATCACTTATTTCCAATATTTGGCTGATATACAGACAAACTGCCAGAGGTTCTTCTCTCACCTTGACCGTGCTGCCAGAGATGAGGATATTCTCCTCATTGATGTAGAGGTAGACATGAGAGATGGTGGTGAGGTTGGGTGTGCTCCATTTATCAAAG
Organism: Pampus argenteus; assembly: GCA_036937835.1. Lineage (NCBI taxonomy): Eukaryota > Metazoa > Chordata > Actinopteri > Scombriformes > Stromateidae > Pampus > Pampus argenteus. The sequence continues at coordinate 1,929,848 of CM072874.1, read as the reverse complement.
TTAGCGATGAGCTGGAAGGAGAGGTCAGGCAGCTTGTGACAGTTTGTGGACAGGACGAAGGAGCAGGAGGCCGGGAGCCGCAGTGATGCCCCATCGAAGGTCCTGAAGACCCCACCGCCGGACGCCACACAGTGCTGGGAGCGCCGCGCAAAGCAACCCCGCACTCCGTACCGCAGGGTGCACTCTTCTTCTGCCTTACAGCGCCTTGGGTCGCACTGGATCAGGTTTCGTCCGATGCACTGGCAGCGTTTGGTACAGTCACTGTTCCAAAACAGCTGTTTGGGCTAAAATAAAGAGAGATTTCTTCTGTTGAAATCTAAATATCTAATCCAGTCATGACATGTTCATGCAAAATGAAACTTTTCAGTTCAAAGTGTTTTTGCAGATTTGTAATACTAGTCTGGCTGAAGACCTTTGGCTGCATATATTTAATTAAATACAGTTTATTCCATGTAATGCTGGATGTGAGACTGACCTCATAGTACTTGCCATCAGTGTAGCAGCCACAGTTTTGAGGCAGGATGCAGCTCTTGCCGTTGAGCACGTAGCCCTGGTCACACTGGCAGCCCTCCACACAGTCCTGGCTGCAGTCCCTCTGGCCGCGGGCTGGGGCGCACTGGGGCGGGCAAACCGACATGCAACTGGAGTAATGGCTGTTAGGTGGACAGCTCTGGACTGGGAGCAGGCAGGTTGGCAAAGGAATTAGCTAAGGATTGTGCTGATTACACTGTACACACAGCAAATAGGGTGTTGATTTTTCAGGGGTAATTTTTGTGGTCGATTTTGTCCACTTTTAGAGTTTATTATTATGGATTATATATGATTGATATGAATGTGTGTTGGTTTGGGGTTCTGCACATGAGATTTGTTGACAGTAAGAAAAATTTGGAAAATCACCAACCAGATCCTGGATGTAGTGTTTGTAGTGTTCAAAGTCATAGGCACTATTTCTTTGATAGAAAGTAGTTCCAGTGCGGTCTGTGGATTATTAACAGTAACAGCAACATTGCTTCTCAAAAGTGGGTTTTAATGTAATTGAGCAGCACAAATGAGATTCCATTCACCTCCATTTTATCTTAAAACCTGCACAAATAAAGGATTATCTGCATAGGTAGATATCATTGGAGTTGAGGGAGAAAAGGAGACCACCAAAATTCAACACAGACTTGTACTCACCACACGGTGTATCACTCCTCCAACCAGTAACCGGTACTCCTTGGGTCTGACAGGTGCTGGCATAGATCTGCAGCCAGTTACAGATTGTATCCTGAGCTCCTTGGTCCAAACAGGTGTCCTGCAGGCAGCTTTGATAAAAGAACGCCGGCGCCACCTTGCTGTGACAGCGTGCAAACACACCTCCTCGATCCACAATCAGCCCACACAGCCTCACAGCCTCAGGATCCACAAACACATACAGCCCATCTCCAATGTGGAAACGGATGCCTGTGTTGACCTCATTCGCCCCACCGTCGGGGGGATTGGCATCAGCGACCATGAGAGGGGCATCGCTTAGCACGCTTTTCTCTCCCAGGCCACAGCGCGGGCAGGAGTCTCCGCAGCCCACCTGGCAGAAGATGTCCCTCTCTGCCCAGGCCATGCCCCAGTCAGTGGTGGTGAGGATGGGTGGGTTTAAGGGCATGCCCTGGCAGAGGCCACAGGAGGTGTTGTAGAGGTCACGGGGTAAAGTCAACGCGAGGAGAGTGTTCCAGTCAAACGCCACCTTCAGGCCAAAGTCAGTCTCCAGGATGAGCTGCATGCCTAAAGTGAAGATGTTCACCTTTCCTGGTCCCAGCTTCAGAGGAAGGTACAAACGCTCCTTATTCACCTGCATGAAGAGAGATTCAATAAAAACTGTTTATAACTTGAAGAGGTTTAATTAATTCTAACAGCTGATACGCTCATATTTTTTACAGATGTATTTTAACACCAATTAATAGTTTCCAATCCAGCTCAAGTATGTGGGGAAACCCAGGTGACCACTGGATAACATTAAGGCTCAGTGAAAGAGCTTCTATGTGTTTCTCATATAATCTAATTGTATAAGAGAGAAAGAGACAGTGTGTGTGTGTGTGTGTTTGGTTATGTGTGTAAGTGTGGCTCATTTCTGTTTTTCCTCAGATCTTTGAGTCGGTTTGTGAACCCAGTCCAAATGTCGCTCAGGGTCGGGGTTTTGTCTGAGCCAAATCCAGCCGATAAAAGATGCCCATTGAAATTGGATCCACTTTAAGCCAATCAAAGAGGAATTCACTCTCTGCCTGGTTATTCTATCGGCTTGATTAGAAATAACATTTCCTCACAAATACAACAACTACGACCTTCACAGGTCAGGCAAAAAACGCGTCTTAAAATATAAATATCCATAGTATGAACCAGGCCAAACTTATAGCAGGTGAACAATATACTGTTCTTGAGTAATTTACTGTTGTCTCTGTTCATGCACTCACCGTGACAGTGTTTTTGTAGCTTCGAGACACTTCAATCTCGTACTCATAGACCTCTAGTACAAAGCCCCTCACCCAAATTGCCTGGCCTGTGTCTCTTTCCTCATTACGAGCTGCCAATTTAAATTGAGGAAAGCTTCCACTGATGGTTGCAGGGTCCCTGCTGTCTCTTCCACAGTTGGTGGTGGCCATCCTAAGAGTACAAGAGCTCTGCAGCTCAAATGGGACACCACCAAATGGCAGAAAATGTCCATAACCAGCGACCACACACAGGGCCTCAGTGCGCGGCTGGCAGAAATATAGGCCATCATTCTCCTGGCAGTACTCCTCAGGGTGGCAGGGTGCGAGCTGACAGTATACGCTGTTGTCAGAGCCATTGCAGTAGCAGCGTTCCTGGCACTCCCAGTCGGTCCAGAAAGTCTGATTCGTGGCCAGCTGGCGCCCGTGGCTCATGCAGCCACAGTCGCTGCGAGCCACACACAGGCCGTCCCGCAGCGCAAAGCCATCCTCACATTGACACCCTTCCTGGCACGGCAGAGGGCACGGCTCTACCGGTTCATACAAGTTGGTGCAGGTCAAAGGGCAGGCGCTGGTGCACTCATCAAAATGACTGTTCTCTGGACAGGGAAGAGCTGAGACAGAGAAAGCAATGGAGAGATAAGAGTGATCAATATTAAAGGAACAGTCCACCAAAAAGCTTTGTTTCCAGTATCAAACTCACAAATCTCCCATGTAGGATCGGTGGCTTTGAAAAGATTTTTTTTTAATTTTTTTTTATCTCCAGTCAGCTTCGACTATAATGGACTCCCATATTCTGATTATGGCACAAAAAGGGTAAAAACATCCATCTTGTGTCTTAATCAACTACTCATCACTACTACATCATCACATGAAACAAAATGATTGCTAAAGACAAACATGACCTAATTAAACTAGTTAAACTAAACTAGGTTGCCGTAGTCGAGTAGAAATTATTTAGCACACTTCAAATTCAAAATCATCTTTCTTTATGTGTCATAGCAACAAACTGAGTTTTGTTGAATAAATATGCTACTGCCAACTTTAAGCAGTCTTGGTTCATGTTGTAAGTTGTGTATTTAAAATATTTAAATAGAAATACATTATTTTTGATGTGTTGACAACATGAAACAACATGTGAGTAAAACAGATTTGGATATAATGAAGGCATATCTTTTTATTTATTTATTTATTTTTATCTTTTATCTCACATGCCAAATAAAGTAAAGCTATATCTACTCACGGCAGTTGGTGGCGCTCCTCCAGGAAGCGAGGCCTACTTGGGCATCCTGACAGGCGGTGGCATAAGCGTGCAGGGAAGAACACAAGGCTGAACGGTTTCCTTCCTTTACACACATATTATACAAACAGTTCCTGAAGAATGGAGACGGGTTGACCACCGCATGACATGCTAGAAAGGAACTATTCCCCGGGTCATTGATGTTGCCACACATCCACGGACTCTGGTAGAGACGCAAGTCTGTGCACATTCGATACAGGTCATCACAGTCACCATTACAAGTGAGGTCATCAGCAATGGACCGCCAGCCGTCTGTGAACTGTTCAGTAGACTCCGCCAGGCGTCCATTAGGGAGGCGAAGGTCATCAGTGGCATTACTGTTGAAGACGCCACATAGACCACAAGTGACGTTGTAGAAGAGGGTGGAGAGAGAGATGTTGATGAATCCCTGGTGTGTGTAGTGGACACGAAGCAGACCGCGGGACTCCACCACTGTCGCATTGCCTGGCGCTCTGTAGATCATCATTGTCTCCATTGGATGTACATATGGGATTGTCACTGGCTCACCATTCACCTGCATCACAAGAGGATGTCATAGCCAAATATTCAACAGCACCACAAAGTTTTTAGTTGTAGAGAATGTACATACCTTTACTGTTTCAAAATCTGCCCCTCCCATCTGAGCCTCCATGTTAGCCACTGTAACTACCACGGGTCTTTTCCAAGTAGGGCCTTTGTTCACCAGCCGTCTGCCTATTTTCACTTCCACCAATGAGCCGTTTGCTGGCACAGGACCACACAGCTTCAGCAGATAGTAGGAGCTGTCATCCGGGAACGACAGTACGGTGCCATCAAAGGAGGATGTCACAGAGTTCTGGGTGATTGAACACACTCCCTCCCTCCGAGGGTAGCAGCCCAGCAAGCCCACCTCTGCCACACACACCTCACCCTCTTTACAAGACGCATTGAAGCAGGAGACTTCCCCTGCAGCCCCGCAGTTGCAGCGCAGGGTACATTCACCTTCTTCGCCACTGGGGCTGGCCCAGAAAGTTTCATTAAGGTGGTAATAGAGGCCGTTATGCTCACAGCCACAGTCTTCACGTTGTACGCAGCGGCTCCCGCTGAGAACGTAGCCTATGTCACACTGGCAACCCTCAGTGCAAGGGTGAGCACAATACAGCGGAGCGGTGAGGTCCGAGCAGGAGGCTGGGCAGGCGCTTGTGCACACTTGGTAATGGCTGAACTCTGGACATGATAAAGCTGAGAGCCAGTAAGAGAGAAGAAATTAAGTCAGATGACACATGAAAACTAAGTAAATTAATGTAAGTTGAAGGATCTGTGTAAACTGAATCTCACCGCAGAAAGTGCGAGATCTCCAGGGACGTATCGTGACACCCAGAGCCTGACAGGCCAGAGCGTAGGCCTGGATGGCCTGGCAGAGTGTGGTGATGTTGTCCCTGTTGCTGCACATGTCATATACACAGCTGTACACAAAGGCTGTAGGGTCCACTACAGCTCTGCAGTCCCTAAAAGGTCCATCAGTTTTGTTGATGAGCCCACAGTAGTCTGAGCGAAAGTAAAAGGCTTCTGTTAGCGGGTCGCACACACTACAGTTCTGGGCACAGCCATCCGTACACCTCCAGTCTGTGTCCTCCGCTCGCCAGCTGCCCCCTAACTCCACCACGCTTTCTGCCAGAGAGCCATCAGGAAGCACAGGGTCATCAGCGGGGTCATCGTTATAGTTACCACAAAGGCCACAGGTGTTGTTGAAGTAGGAGCTGGGTAAGGAAATGGATGCATAGTGTTGGCCGTCGTAAGTTACCAAGAGTCCAAAGTCGGTTTCTAAAGCAACGGCAACCCCAGACTGGTACACCTTGACAGCACCGAGCTGGAGTTGGACAGGTAAAGTCTTCATCAAGCCATCCACCTAGAGAGAGGAACAATTATGTTATTTATCAAGATTAAATTGTCAAAATATATATCCTAGATATTTGGTACATGTAACCAAGAGGTAAATAATGATCTGTTTACTGCCCAAACTTCTCTTCCAAGAAGCACAAACAAGGTACATTTTCTGGTGACTTCTGGTACAAAGGGCTCAACAGATTCTCACCTGGACTGTTCCCAAACTGCCTTTAGGTAACATGACTCTGTGATTATACACCTCCACTGTGACATCTCTAAGCCAGGAAACTGAGGCGACCCCACGGTTCTCATTTTTGGCCTCCACGCTGAAGAAGGGAAGCCCCGCCACCTCCCAGCAGGGCCGAGCCAGCAGGTAGGAGCAGGTTCCCTGGAAGTGGTAGAGGAAGCCGTCGAAGGTGTGGTAATGAGGGTCACCAAATACCACACAAGTGCTGGTGCGAGTCGGCTGGCAGTAAAAGGCCCCTTCCTGCTGCTCGCAGGTCTCCAACTGCCCACATGGAGCCTCTTGGCAGTGCACCTCATTGTCAATGTCAAGGCAGCGGCATCTCTGTGAACACTGGTCAGACAGCCAGAAGATTTCCCCTCGTCTGTAATATCGTCCTAGAGGGGATAGAAGGAAAGATTTCTCTAAGCATTTACTGAAATTAAAACAAAAATCTGTGTGGACATTACACAGTTGTTTGAACTTGCCATTGTAGCTGCAGCCATTGGCAGGATCTATGAGTTCAGTGTCTACGCGGAAGAACCAGCGCCCGGGTATATTTACATTGGTTGTCTGTTCAATGTTCACCACATCGTTTGACCGTGATCCTGGCAAGTTGAAGAAGTGACCTATGTCTCCACCATTAAAACCTGACTGAAAAGGGCAAAGGTGTGAGGGATGGGAGGTAAAAAATTTTTCTCATACATTTTTTTATATAACAGAAATGGATTATCATTTGTTTGACGTTGTCTGGTAGCCATTGTCAGAATACCTGAGCTGTTGTCCCACCCAGTCCTGTTAAAGGATCTCCACCACTGGCTGTGCCTGTACTCCATGTGATTTCTCCATAGTTGAACATACTGAAGAACGCCACGCCATCTGAGATTAGTACAGTTTGGAATGTGTTCACCTTTTAATCAAACAAGAGGAATAAAACAGATTTACAAAGAGAAAAACAGACACACTGTAAAACAAAACAGACAAAACATTTCACTGGATTAAACTCTTTAGAAATTGAATTTGACCATTATTTGCTTATGTCATAGGATTTTAAACAAATTATACTCTGTAAATCTTGACACTAATGGGAAATTGAAAAACATTTTGGGAATTATGGTTGTTTTCTATCAAACCCTGATTCATGTGGTGTCCCCACTAAGCATGGATTTGGTGATTTGGAGTTTAGATGCTAACTAGGCGAGAAGAGAGTTGATGAGGCAAGGGAAAACTGCAAGCATTTTGTTCATGTAACTCAACCATGAAGTAGCGAAGATTCATCCACCCACATCCATCAGACAGTGATGCACATCCATAACTGTCTGCAAACGTAAGTCATACCTAAAGAAAACCTTTTTTATGTATCCATTCCTCTCCATATACTATAACTATGTGGAAATGTGTGTCAAAGCAGGGTTTGGACTTTTACCGGGGTTGTCTGGCTTCCTCCGTAGAAGGTGACTTGGTGCCATGTCGCAATAAACGTCCAGGTGGCCGTGAAGGTGGGCATGTTTTTGAAGTACTTCCGGACATCTTCTGTTGCCCTCTCCAGTATTTCTGGTTCGATGGACTCTCTGTAGTAAACATCCCCACGAATGCCGTTGTGCACATCTGCCCAAAGTGGGGCAATGAATGATCTGCTGTCACTCAGGGGAAAAGCCTCTGGTGTGAACTGGCTGACCTGCACGTTGAAGGAGATCACACCATTGTTGTTGACCTGTAAGCAGAAAGGACAGGGTTGTCTTTTAGCATCATAAACTTTCTGTTCAATAATAATTGATTGTATTGTATTGTATTGTAATTGATGGTATAATGAGAGTTTTGTTGGAGGCTTACATAGATGGAACGGTAGGGGATATTGAAGAAAACGAAAGGGGCAAGCACAACAACTTCCGGAGAACTCCCATCATCCATTTTGGGTGTCTCTAAATCCCTATGACCCAGCCCATATGGATACAGGATGTCCTGAGCACTAGCTAAAAGGATAATAATGCATAAAAGCTTGTTAACAACCCTTAAAGAAGAAGGACATGTTGTAAAAGTTGGCCATCAACATTTGGGAATATCAGTATTTATGTCTCGTACCACCTGTGTGTGCAAAGATGCTGAAGACGTGGAGCAGAATGACTGGACAGCTTGGCCTGACCATTCTGGAAAAGGAAGACAATGAGAAGAGAGATCACACTGAACTATCTTTACTTTACCTGTCTTTTATGTCCCTGAGTCATAGGGCATTTTCATGAGTCATAGGGCAACTTCTCATAAACAAGGCTGTTGAACAAAAGTAAAGAGGAGGGAGAACCATCAAATCAATGTCACATTACTTCTTTAAGATCAGGCTCCCAGGTCTCCCCTGAGGAGCCCTGAAAAGGCTCTATTATACATGCCAGAACAATGTGTCAGGATCACATTTGCCTTCCAGTCCCATGTGAGCAGGCTACGGGCCTCTGTGTGCCTCAGTTCCCTGCAGCTGACCAAACTGGCCCGCTCTGCTCCAGCGTCTCTGTGTCTGAAGCCGCAAGGCTGCTTAGGACCTCATTACCACTTCTGTTTGGGAGCCATCCATGCCTTGTTGGCTAAAGGGAGAGGAGTGTAAACACTGGGGCACTAATGGCTTTAAGTGAGTAGGTTTGAATTGCCAAGGTCATTGCAGTGGCCCATTGGGGCTGTTCAGTGCCTGGATTGGCAAGCTTCCCGTTGGCAAAGTAGAGCGTGTAGCCAAGATTTTACAGTCACCATATAGCGTTGAACATTAAAGCTTCAAAAGCTATTGAGTGAATTCACACATAAATCAACAACACTACCAACTTTCTCAACACAGTCATTGGATTTAACTGGTCAATTCTGGATACTACAGACCTTGGTCAGACTTAGACTTTGTGTAGATACTTGCATCAGTCAGCAGTGATGTTGGAGGACAGAGAGTTAAATCTACTGACCTGTTATCAGCTTCATAAAACAACTGGTGTATGTTTTTGTGAGAAATTAACTATTAAATTGGAAATATGTGTTCAGTTCATCAAACCTACTTATTTGTAGACGTGACATCAGTCATCTTGGTAGCAGGTGAGCTCAGTACTTATAGTCATCCTGGTAAGAACACACCTATCTGTACTTACTGTACAGGTAGAACTGATGTATATAATTCCTTTTGGAAAATAAACTAAATCTAAGATTTGTTTCAGTCAAGTTGGTTTGGCTAAAGGTAACATTAAGGTTCATGTGTTTTATTGGTCAGTTAATGTATAATTGCGTTGCTTCTGAGTAGCTTTGGGTCTTTATATGTACAAATGATGCTACACATGAGTAAAACTGTGTACAACATTACACACAGACGTAAACAGAAGCAGTGTGGTGCATGATGTTAGATTTCTTTTATCATACATAGACATTAAAGTCAGGGTCAGAGGTGTAACTGTTGGCTTCATTTTAGAAAAAGCTTGTAATAAACGAGTTCAAATTATTTAGTCAGATCTTTTCATTATTTACCGCAAAATTAATTAATATTCTTTACTTAATTAATGTATTGCCTATGTCCCTTCTGGGCCTCTGTAATGTTGAAGTGAGATCAGCAATCATCAGTTTGGACTTGAAAAATTAACTTGCCAAGTTCAAACTTTGCTTACTCTGCATTGAAGGCCCGTTGGAGTTCATTTTATCCCTACAGCGATCGTTTGATTTAACAATTTACCAAAGAAATTCAGAAATTGAAAGGTAGGACAAGACAATACTGTTAACGTGTGACTGTTGATAATAATAATAATAATAATAAGAGTTATATAAGGTGTCTGTCATCTCTCTAATGTGTGAAAACTATTCAGCTCGATGCTAAATTATGTTCAGGTGTGCCAAGGTTAGTGGACGCTGCTGAGCGAGGTCTGCTGTTATGTCATCAGCCTCTCATCATACATTGTCAACAAAAAGATTACCACAATTGCTCTTTTGACTCCTGTTGCTCACCGTCTTATCTGACTGGCACCGACTTCACGTCTTTTATCAGGGCAATTAAGATAAAGACGCTGAGACTTAAAAGACGGACAAGATGAGATCATGTTTTCACGCGCTTCCTCACAAAGTTCATTCAAAGTTTTATTTATTTATTATATTTGAGACTTAAAAATGAGTCATTGAATTCAATGTGTGTGCTGTGGTTTAGAAATGACATATTAAATTTGTTTTTATAGTATTCATACTAACACAAGTGAAAATGTTACTGTTGGCAAGAGTAGACCAATGGTTCCAAATCTGGGGTTTGGGACCCCACAAGTGGTCCCAAGATCAATCTAAGGGGTCCCAAGATGAGAAACACTGATTTTTCTATTTATGTGTATGATTTATTTATTTTTTTGTGTGCAAAATACTGGATACTTTACCTCTTTAGGTTCCCACCAGAAACTAAAATGAGTAACGTGAGAAGAACAATCACAAGTAGAGCAACCATGCAGATAAAACGTGATGTGAGAAAAGTTCAGGTTCATTTTCCACACAGTCAGGTCACAATTAAGGAAACAATTGATGAAATGGAGTAGAGCAGGAAATTATGCACTCACCTGCCTTCAGAAGATGGACATCTAGCACCTCACTAGTCTAACCTGGCAACCTCCACACAGCAGAGACCCATCCAGCAGAGGACCATCCACAGAGTGGTGGTGGTGATGGAGGGAGTACAATGAGCCAGTGGATGAAGAGGGAGTCTAGATAAGATGGACGTCCAGATCGATAAGCACGTCTTGTCCAATTCCAACAAGCAGAAGCAACAATAGTCCAAAAAGTGTAAAAATTGGTGATGTCTCACGAGGAGATTGAAAAAAACTCCTCTGTGAAAGCTGTGGAGGGAGCTTTGCCTAAAGAAGCAGGTGCAAACTTTACCAGGGATAGTGTTCAACTTAATCTGAGATCAGTGTTTGGGGAAGGGGTGGGGTGTGGAGGAGAGGGAAGTTGAGGGGAGGGACAGCATAGGAATCTGGGGAAGAGAGGGAGTGGAAAGAGGGAGGTCAGAGATCTGCACATGATGGAGATAAGTGGAGAAAGCAAACAGAATCACAGCTTCCAGACATGTTTTAAATGTGAGAGGAAAGGAATGTTTGGTACAAAGAGAGGCTCAGATACAGGAAGCCGGATCTGTCATTCACACCTGCAAAGGGCCAAACGATGATAAAATATGTCTTTGGTGGAAACACTGCAGCTTTTATCTTTTGGGGGCAATGACAGTTGAATACCAAAGGTCTTATTGAATGACATATGAGTGATGATTTCCATGGAAATATACATATATCTTTCTCCCAAATTGAGTTATTGATCCTTAATAATTGTCCTCAAGTCTTTGGCAGGTTGACTTTGGACACTTTTGATTAGGCCTCAGTTGCGGTATAGACGTTGCCAGAGTTCACTCAGTACAGTTAAAGCTCAGAGCACACCAGAGCACACAAACTCACCAAAGTAGTACAGTCTCACACTGGGGCATTTATGGACAAAAAACAGAAACGCACACAGTCTGAAACCTTGCTTTTCATACTCTGTGGCAGGTAGAGTTACAGAATTAACATGAGTCACTTTGGATACTCTGTGTACTCCCTTTTTTAATTAGGAACAGCCTCATTTACAAGCTATACAAGACACTTCATTTCCATAGATGTTGGAGAGATAGGGAGGGAAAATCTCAGGTGGATCCACTCTGATAGGGTCTGGGAAGGAGAGGGCAGTCAGTTGAGTCTTTGTTGCAGGAGGACAGTGGAAGTAATTGGAGAGGTAGGGAGCAAGATGTGTGAAAGACTCCAGGACTGAGGGCAGGCCCCGGGCTCCCATTAAGCCGCACCGAGACTCTCTGTGGAGGCGTATTTTATACCTCCCAAGTCTTGTTGTGTGAATGGAAACATACTCTTAACCAACCTGTGAAAGAGAGCGTCACACAAAGAGGGACAAAAAAATCAACAGTTACAGATGACCCACTGGGTCGGGGGGAAGGGGGGGGGGGCTTCATGATATACGGTTTGTGTTTAAGGAAAAGGTGAGGATGATGAAGAGGGAAAGATCAAGATGCACTGATAAACCTGATATCTCACACCTGCGCTCTTGCTTTCCCTTTCACTGGAGAGAGATCAGGGAGGCAGTCATTTTCTGTCTTTTGTTTGGTACAGGACAGGTTATTGGATGGGATGATGGACACTAAAAGCTCTTAACAACATGAATTAATGTCATATTTGATGCTGAAAGATTATCCAAAGCAGAGATAGGTACATTAGCTCATTTAAGTAATACAGTGAGTGGGAAGAACCTCGAACCGTGCACTCATGTTTATATAAATGCCACGTCTGAGCACAGAAATCAACATCAAGAAGCGCCACTGAACAGAGACGCAGAAGACTGTCAGTGATGCTGCAGTAAAAAAAACAGCTCCAAACAGAGTTAGCTTTGACCCCTGGAGAAGAGGAAACAGCAGGAGCAGTCGTAGCCAAACACAAGAAACGCATCGATGTACAAAAGAAAGATGGTGCAGCTCTGGTTTTAATGGGACTGTCCTCCTTCATTAGAACAGATAGGGTCTGAGAGTATCAATGATTGATGCGTTTTTAAACTCGAGCGTTTTCAAAACCAGAAATTGGGCCCATTAATAAGAAGAAAAGATTTCTAAGCAGCAGGAGGTTACTGTGTGGGAACAGGGTCAAAGTATCCAGCATCACAAGTTCTGGAGAATCTATCAAGCCTGACCTTCACAAAGAAGGTCCTGGACTGGATACCCGCTAAGCTCTGTTCGGCAGTCACCTAATCCGTGGAGTGGGCCACTCTAATTCAACCCCTATGCCCAGCGGTTGGCTCTGCCCTGCCCTCCTCTCCTTCCTTCCCATTCACAATGGTGAACCTCCTTCAGTAACCTAAACCTTCTTACCCCCTTCACCTCAGTACACAATAGTCCCTGTTCACCCCCTTGCCCTCAATCCCACTTCAAAATGCAATGGGGCAGATCAGGGGCAGATCAGAATACCAACTCCTGCTTATGCTGCGAGGTGCTAGGTGTGATCAATACAGTGCAACCACGTCTATCTTCCAACCACAGACTCATCTTGAACCGCACCAGATGGTTACAGCCATGTTCTTGGATTGATGCATCGTTTCTGAAACTACAGTAAGACTTCAGTCAGTAAGACTCAAGTAACCAACACGTTAAAACTAATGCAGGGTTGGAGTATGTTCAAATGTGATTCAACTGCAACATTATGATCATATTAAAAAACCTCCAACTTTACAACCGAACATAGCTTCTGTTTTTGATTAAAACAGTTTGAACTGTTGTCAATTTCCACTAGTTTTGAGTTTACAAGCCATGTGGTTGATCGTATAATTTATTATTTTAAGATGCAAAAGACTTAAACTGAACTTGTCCACTAACTTGATTCAATCTGGGAATTTAAAAGCATTTTAATTTCATTTACCACCATTTACACTGCGTGGTGTAAAGTCTGATCAGGCAGGAACACTGCAAAGACGGCTTAAACTGTATTTATGAACTGAGTATCAACATCTGTGTTCAGGAGCTGCTCCTTCATACAAATGGCTGAATGGTTTAGTGGCTCCTGAGCTCCCAAACCCTGTCGGTGATAGTGTGTAGAGGTGGTGGGCAGTGGTGGGTGGCATCGATATCCTACACAGGATTAAAGCCACGCAGTTGGAAGAAGAGGAGGGGGAAAATAGCGGGAATGCCCCAGAAACACAACACGGCCTGACACGTATGGAATGGACTCTAAAACACGCCTGCCAGAAAGAGAGAAAATCTGCAGAATCCCATCTTCTCCACAGCCAAGCATTCAGCCCGTGAAAACAGAGCCGTGCACGCTGATCATGTGTACCTTCTGCTGGTAACATGAGTGATTCGTCATAGTTGGCCCCACTATGGACTTGGAAATGCAATACAGTAGTTAACTTGTAAGCAAGCCAAATTCATGTATACAATGAGTTTTATGCTTGTGTAAAGCTGCAGACATTTTTAAAATCACTGCAATAAAAATGGAATAATTATAATTTATTTCTTTAATACATGTGAAAGGCCCGTTACACAGTACAAGAGTGAGGAAATGGCATTATGATTTCAAGGAAGAAAACAAGAATTTACCATTAAAAATATCAAGATACATATAAGAAACTACAGAAAGCAAATGTGATATAAATTAAATACCATAATCTTAACAGCACAAGGCAAAGTGTATTAAAGATTAGCAGTTATTTTAGCAGTTAATCTCTGGAAGACAAGAGGTGACAGGAGCACAGGTGATATTTTAAAATGTCATAATTACAAATGCCCATAAATGATACGATTTCCCTGAAATGACACATCTTATACACACACTACTATTTTAAATCAAACATATCAAGATTCATCAGAACATGCAAACCAAAACCACTTTACGCTCATCCCATGTAAGCACTAAACCACGACAGTATACCGCAAGAAAGAAAAAAATAGAAATAACTCTGAGATCTCCAGTTATCTACTACACAAAGCAAGTCTGCGTCACGGTGAGGCTCCTACAGGACGACTGCAACACAAGGCTTAACTTCACTGGAAGGTTTCATTGGTACAGACGTATCGGAGAGCAGCTCTAATTATTGACTATATCATACATCTTTGACACAAGCACTTCACCTGGTGCATCTCCAAACATAAAACTCTCAATTGCATTTAAGGTCTCACAGCATTTGAACGTCTAAAAGACCTTCTTGATTTCTTGTTTCGGTTTCATGGTCAAATGCAGTTGACATGTGTCTGCATGTTTGAGCTATTAGGGAGGACGTATCCCAGCATTAACAGGCAGGAAAAGCTCTTTGGATCAAGGGAGGAAAGTAGAGTTTCCCTTTGCATGAAACGTCACCTTGCTAAAGTTGACGTTCTCTCAATACTGTATTTTTGGATTTAGAAAATGTCAACGTCAATATGAGCCAATGGAAAGTTTCACGACCCCCCTCCCCCTCCAATCCTGTGAAACAGCACACACCAAAAGTCTCAGGTTTGTGAGACGGATGTGAAGGAGAGATGGAGGTGAATAGGTGAGGGGCGAGAGCCTGTTGGGTGAACCCGCTCTAACCTAAACGCAGCGGAAGCGTCCATGACACAGCAGCTGGTGTGTGGTTACCACACAGACCATGAGAGCTGCTCCATTCATGGCCGGACAGCTAGAAAACCTGCGGTAACTCGAGCATCAACACTCCTTCTTTTCTCTGTCTCAGACCTGCGCTCACCCCGGACTTGTCTCGATTTTCTCTCAGGGCATCTAGTCTGAGCGACGGCCATGTGCTCCGTCTTATCCCTGTGATTTCAGCTCGAGGGTTATTTCACTGCTATCGAGGGTCACGTGAAAAGAGAGGACAGGAAGAAGACGTGATTCTACTCCTGTAAATCACTTAGGAAAATAGAGCTTCTTTGAACCTGTCATGATTATGTAAATGTAAAAAAAAGCTAATTATTCATTATTTTTTCCCACATAAAGAGCCATTTTTTTAATGCAATACAAACACCCATGAAATTTAACCCAAATTTCAAATGCATAAAACGTGGTTGGCTGAGAGTATGTAGGAGCTGCTGATGCTGCAGAAAAATCAGCAAAGTCATTACAAAAATGCAATTAACGTAAACACAGCTGCTCGTATATTTAAAATCCAATTCTCATCTGAAGGTGCGCATTATTTATTATCTTTCACCCAATTTCAACAATCTTCATTTCTGAATATAAACCTGAAACACGTCTGACGGTGCAGCAGCGGGTTGGGTGGGTGGGGTGGGGTGCCTTTAATCCTAACGTATCATATATTAATTATAAAGTGGTTTTAGTTTTAAAATCAATGTGCAATTTGTGCTTTCAACTGCTAACGATGGCAGCTGTGTTTTTTTTTCTTTCTTTCAGGGGGGGGGGGGACTATTCGCACCACGTTTTTTTCATAAATGAGACGTAAACGGCCGTCTTAGCTCAAGCAACTCAATCACAAAAATGTGCTTAAGACACAATCTTTGTGAACGTGGAACACCTTTGTGCAAATATACTGTATTGGATAAGTTTGTTCATTATGGTGGACAGCAGACACCTTTACATTCAAGGCTGTGAAATACCTTTTCTCTCAAAAACAAAACCCAAAAACGACTCAAGTCAAAGCTTATGATCCAGTATGTGTTCATTATCTGAAAGTCAACAAACCAGAGAGCCTCCTGACTCAAAAATCTGAGGAGCTGCAGCGGCTTTTAACTTTGGGCACCACCAGTATCTCATCTCCATCTCGGATGCTGTAGGAGTGAAGAGCCCGGCAGCCGAACTTCATCTCCTCTGGTCCCAACACTGAACACATCTCCCGGTTGATGTAGAAGAGCCTGATCCCGTTGGTGGGCAGCTGCAGCAGAGCTTTAAGGTGTTTCTTCAGGTCGCCCACCGTCTGCTCCAGGCGGAGGCTGACAGTCTCCACCCTCTCGCCACAGCGAACATCCACCAGGGTGGGGCGGGGGCTCAGGTCCACCTCTGCCAGCGGCGCCAGCTGACCGTACTTGGATACGAGGACGTGGTACCTGTGAGAAAGCAGCGCTCACATCAGACGAAGATCTCCTCGAAGATGTGAAACATGTCTGTTCATAGGGTAGATATGTAGTTATGTTTCCATAAAGAGACGAGACATTAATACTAAACGTTTTAAAATATACCAAACACGTCTAAAGCTGCTGTGAGTTGCCAGATTTCTCACCAGCTGTATCTGGCAACCACGCTGCATAGAAGATCAGCGTCGAGACATTTTTCCACTGTTAAAACTACTTGCAGAACCACAAACTGTCATTTTTACATACAGTGAATAACTATTCTGTTTTTAACGTGTGATTTTTTTTTTTTTACAGAGGAAGGTTAAATGCAAACCTGGACTCAGACCTGGGACGTTGAGGTTATGTACACTGCTACGTACTCTCCCATCATGCTTTACTTTAGCATCTTTATCTTTTGTCTACTGAGGAAGAAGCAGAAATCATGCGAAGATATCCACGAAAAATCAGTTTACCACAGTTTTTATTGCATCTTTTTTTTTTTTTTTGCAGTATTTCAGCTTTTTTCTTGAATCTCTTCCGTTTCCACTCAGTTTATTTTTAATGCGAGTTTAAAGTGAGCATTTAAACGTGTCTGGTGTGTGTGTTTAAGAGGCAGGGAAACACTGAGTCCTCTGCCTCCTGCTTGCCGTGAGAAAGCTCTCAGCCACCTCAGGGGAATGCGTGTTCAAGATAAGGACCCAGGAACGATTAAATAAAATCCAGGAGAAAAGGCCTGTGCTTTCAAAGCTACTGTAACAGCTGGGCCAATCAAAGCAATTTCCCTTCCCTCCCCAAAACTTCCCCACAAAGCCAATCCCCTGGCTTGGGGTTTTTGGCCAAAACTTGTGGTCCGCTCTGGGAATTCGCCTCTAAGGCCGCAGTGCACAAAGTGCCATTCTGAGGGAAGCCATTTAGCTAAAAGGCTTCATTTAAGGTGGTATAAGCATGGTATAATGGGACAAATAAAGCTGCAGGTGATAACAAGCCAGCATTTTAATTGTCTTTTCCGGCATTCTTCAATAATGGACAGTAAAGTAGCAACAGAAATAAAAGCTTTCGGAGCTAATACGAACACTATCTAGCCCAGATCTTATCCGCCTTCATCCCACCTCATTCTCTCATTTCTCCAGACCTCTTGTTGAAAGATGACCTGTCTCAAAAGTTAAAATGTTGATTTCCCGACTTCCCTCCCAGACTGACCCTCAATATCCACTGTTCCCGGCCCAGTCTCCTTTCAGTCTCCTTTCATTCCCTCTCTACTTATTCTACTGGATACTCTGACTCTCAGATTTCCCTCTTTACCTGCAACTAATCCTTCCTCTCCAGCCAACACATTTCTTTCTTACACGTTTGTTTCCTAATCAAAACACTTGGAACTCGTCCCACAGGAGTTTTAATACTGACGAACCTCTACTGTAGTTTCTTTTTATTGATTTTTCTAAGCATTTGTTATCATATATCAGTCTGATTTATCGTTACTCAGAGCTGGGCCGTGCCAGATCTGTTCACCTGAGAGGCTGTGACCCACCCTGCAGGCTCTGATCTCTGGGGTTAGCAAGGCCACAGCCCCATCCGAAAGGAAAGGGGATAGCGGTGCGTTCACTGTTTACTGAGCGTGTCCGACACCCCCATAACACCCTCACGCAGTCACCGTGATCCCCCGACATAAGCTGAGAACCTGGCTCCGAACCAAAACTATGAACACGCTGCTCAGGAGTGAAGTTTAGTAACATGTGTGATGGATGGTTGATGGACATGATGGCACCTGTAACACAACAGCATCGATGCATCTTGGATCTCAAAACAAATCAATCTGCCAACTTAAAGTGAGGTTGACAGAGTAGGTGTATAGTATACATTAAAAAAAAAAAAATCAACCTGCTACCTCGTGTATCAGTTTTCCAATCAGAGAATTTCCAGCACAAAGGACTCATTGAGCAGGCGGAGACTGGTGGCATTGTCTCTCAAAGGTTAGTTTCCCCCAGCCAGGGACTACAAATCCCTCCCAAACATTCTGCCGAGGTTAAGTGGACCGCAGTCGGCGAGGAGCGCGGAGGAGGGCTTTCCAAAAAATGATATCACATACTGTTAATGTGGCCTGTTGATTGTGGTGCAACTCTACAGGTGTTCAGGTAAGAATCCTCTAAATGGGAACGCGTGTCGACACTCGCTGCTTAATATTGCAGCTTTTCACTGATGTGGGTTATTAAAGACCTGAAAACTCCTCATCAAACCCTGATAGAAGAGATCATGATAGATCAACATGTCGTTCATGTTGAGGCGAAGACATTATCGTCTCATAGATACGGTGGATAATACTCGTTATCCCTCTTTAGATCTAATTCACTGTTTTTATTTTTTTATTTTATTTATCCAATTGGATGATTTGAGTTTCCATTGACGCCAGGAGGTCCTTTTGTTTCTTTTGTTTATTTTTGGACATTTATTCCTGCATCTATTTGCTTTAACAAAACAAAAAAATATGGAAATTCTCAATAAAAAGTTGTTAAAAAAAGAAAGGAAAAGTCTAAGGGTCAATTAATGCATAAAGTCTATTCTGTGTCTGCTGAAAATAGCAAAAATAACCAAATATACAGCAAACACTTCATTACCCTTTCAGTATATTTTACAGATGAACATTTAGGGCGTTGATGAGGTATCGTTTAATTTATAACAAGCTCAGTTTAACAGTTTAACTTCTGACTGATTGTTAGCTAAATTCTCGACTCTTGTGTGACAATAAAATGAAAATCTTTGGGTTTTGCACGTCGACAGATTATTAAATAATGAAAATAACTGGAACCGGTTTAATATTTATCCCAAAGTGATTGATATTACGTCAAAAAAGTCTAATCAGAGCATGATACTGTGTATTATTCTTCTACTTCTGGCAGGAATGAAGCATGATGCTGTCCCTTTGTCATCCAGGAGTGTAAAAGTCATAAAATAACATCCCATCCATCACTACGTATAATAAACGGTTATGTTTGAGTACCTCATAGGCAGCTCCTGTTCTGGGCAGTCCTGGTAGTACCTGATGAAGAACCTCTCAGCATCCTCTCTCTCTCCGTCAGACACCTCGCCCCCGTTCAACACCACGACAGACGGCAGCCTGCAGGCAGAGACAGCGCGGCAGAAACATCAATGCTGGAAGTATGAAGATCAATCAAAAGGTCAATAAAGATTTGACGTGTAAAAGTTCAGACTCACTGTGCTAAAAGGAGGCTGCGTCTCTCGTGGGTGGTGTAAGGCTGCAGTAAAGGGATTCCTTTTACTTTGACTTCCTGCAGCTTAGGGAAGAAATTCAGCCGTTCAACGTCGTCCCACTTACTGAGCCCTGGATAACACAACATCACAGAGTTTTAGGGCCTGTCGTCACCACACACTGACAGATGAAAACCAACATAGCCTTCGTTCTGTCTCTCAGACCTGAGTTGCTGAGGTTGATGCTGCGCAGGTTGGGGAAGAGGCGCTGTAGGGTTTCCTGAGTGTCACCCACACAGGCCACGCTGTTATTAGCCAGGACCAGCGTGCTCAGACTGGGGTACATCAGCCCAAACTTCCTCACGTCCGTCCATTCCTGCAGCTGGTTGTCTGCGATCTGCAGCAGACGTAGCGACGGGCAGGACGTCTGCGATTGAGACACGGCACTGTAGCCGTTCAGGGACAGGAAAAGCTCCTCCAGCCTGGACGAAGAGGTACGATAACATCGGTAAAGTTTGAGAAACACACAGCAGTAGCAGGACGGTGCATGTAGGTTTAAAATGCATGACAGCTACACATGTCAGGTTGTGTTGTGTACACTCAACTACATCACAACTACACACAGCGTTTACATGTTTCACCACTTACTCGGGCGTGTTTTGTGTGAGCGTGTGCACCGTGTCCCAGCTGACGTGTGTGTTAATGAGGACAAGTCGTCGGACTCGGGAGAAAACCTCGGCCATGCTGGGCTCCAGCTCCACGCCGCTCAGAGGGTTCATGCTCAGGTTCAGGAAGTCCAGGTGGGGGACGTTGGAGACGATGGTGCAAATCTGTTGACCCACAAGTCTTCATTCATTTCTGTGTCTGGAGTAGTTCAATCTGATTTCTAAGGAAAACGTCTGTGTGGGACACCCACCTCTCCCCAGTCGTTGAGCTGGTTGAAGGACAGGTCCAGCTCCACCACGTGGGCACAGAAAGTTGCGATGTCCGATCTGTCACCGGCTTTATTGATCCCACAGTCATTCAGTACCAGTATGCTGGGCAAGAACAAGCGATCTGCAAACAGGAGAACCGACGTCGTTAACCGAGCTTTTACAACACGTGGGAGGCGTCATGAAAATGTGATGAGGCAGCCTCGCTGACCATAACCAATTTATTGATTTACACCTTTAGATCTGAACAGTCTTTTCTACGTTCTCTATTAACTACTGTAGCTTCAAACTAGTCATTTATTTAATCAGGTTTTACCATTAAAACTTATTGTAGCTAGTAAACACTTAAAGGAACAGTTCAGATTTTTTTTAAAGTGAGATTGTATGAGGTACTTGTATGCATAGGCAGTGTATTATTAACTTCCACGATCTACTGCAGGTAATACACTGACTACGGATAAGCACCTCATACAACCAATCGGTTGCTAGGAAACATCTGTAGCACTGTCCAATTAGAAGCAACAGGAACTAAACAGGAAGTTAAAAAAAAAAAAAAAAAAAAGTTTTAGGGGCAAAATTTTTTTTTAATAAATTTAACTACCAGGTGAAAATATTTAGTAACAATGAATTTCAACAAGTTTAATTTGGTGATGTGTGAATCTCTGCTTAGTAAACGGCTGCGTTATAATTAGAGTTTGAACCTGTGAACAGCTGATGCTGCCGGCTCCTGGCGTCTCCTGGCGTCTCACCTTTGACCGGCGATCCCGGAGGACTGGGCAGGACCACCACGCCCACGCCTTGGCCGTAGGGGAAATTCTCTGGGTTGTACTTCTCACTGATGACTTGGACGAAGGTGTGCACCTCCTCTTCATCAGAGGACGACTCCATTGTTCCTGTCCTGCCAATATTGGCAATAATCAAATTATTTACTTATAACAAATATACCAAACTCTATAATTATATTATACTTTACTATTTTCAGCCACGGGTTCAAGGACTGACTTAACTCTGCACTAAATGTTTCAATAATCACAAACCACGAAATGTGACGTTAACAGTAAATTTACTGTAAATTTACTGTAAATGTCTTTATTTATTTGAGGATTTAATGATCTTTTTTATGAAGGTTGTGCAGGTGAAAAACATAAAAGCACCAGAAATGTTTATTTGAAACAGACGTGTAAACAGTGTTTAGCAGCAGGGTCTTTGACAGCTGAACTAATGAACGGATTTAAACCTGATTCAAACAAGATAAGAAGAGTCTGTGTGTGTTTTTATTCTCTACACGTCTTGACTCGCTCGGTCTCGTTTCTCAACATTTTTTTTCTGACGTGTTTTGAGTTTTATGTGCTGGATTAAAAAAAAGAAAAAAAAAAGTCTAAAAATAATCCATCGACATCGTAGAATAAGTGACGAGACGGAGAAGCCGAAACGTGAGAGGAGCAGCAGCTGCAGAGCTGACGTAGTGAAGCGGGGACACCTGTTGTGTTCTGAAATAAACAACCGATCAGCTGAAGCAATCAATAATTATTAATCATCGGTTGATCTGCAGATTTGAAGATGTTGGAACACATATTTGCTTTAAAAAAAACACAATTATTTAATAATGTAAATCAATTAATATTCTGTCGGTCAACTAATCCAATCAACACAAAATTGATCATAAACAGTTTTGATAAGTGATTGATAAGCTTAACTTTTTCAATGTGTGGATTTATTTTTTATGGAAGTGAAATGCAAAATATTTTTTGAGATCTTTGTAAACTTGTGATGAGTATTTTTCATCATTTTTATTTTTTTTTATTTTTTGTGGTTTTATAGACTAAATAATCCCACAATTATTGATCAACTAACTAATATCACATAAACAGCACAAACTAACAACGTATGACGAATAATAAAAACAACTATCAGCTGATGGTTTGTTGTCATCCTGGAAGTCTAAAACATAGAAATGCCTGCAGTAGAAAAAACTACAGACTACAGATCTACTAATTAGTCCTTCGTTTATTCGTGTTGCATTAATCAACTGATGAACAGATCAGACCTCTCAGTTTCAGGTCTGATCGGTCTGATCATCTTAAACCTGACGTGGTGTTTCTGCCAAATGTCCGAGCGTTGTCTGATGTTTCTGTCAGAGATAGTTTCTCATTTCATTAAATCCTTTGATTCTTACCTCTGATGTAGCAGAGACCAAAGGAAAGTCTGTTGTTTTCAGCAGATCACATGCTTTTCTTCCCCCTGATGGAGAAAATGTGGATGAAACAAGAAGATGAGACTCATTTATATATAAAATATCCAACAGATTTATGAATGGAAAACTTTACATTGTAAAGTTGACAAAATAAAAGGTGGAGTAAAAAGGTGCTTTTCAGGACAGGTGAACAAATCAAACTAACACGTGAAGACACATTTAAAAAGCTGCTCGCTACCGCCCCCCCGCGGTGCAGCTAATCAATGCAACTGATCAGATAGAAATATCCAGTTTTACAGAAAATAACAATTAGTATCGATCAGTATATTAGAGCCGAATTAAATATCGATTGACATTGATTGATAAAACATTAAAAGTCTCACTCTACCTGTTATTTACACGTGTTAAAAACGCGTGAACACATTTAACTGGTTCATTTTTCAACCAGGTTCAGTTTTAACATGTTTTTCAGAGGCCTGTTTGCGTCATTACGGTCGTGCAAAACCTAAAAAAATACTACATAAAAAACTGAGAGTGGATATTTTGACAGTAGCAGCGAGTATTTTGAATCATTTGAGCCTAAAAACAGAGCTGTGAACCGGGACACAAAGTGTGTGCAACATGTCCGGAGCAGCCGGAGCTAACGTTAGCTAACATTAGCTAACAGATTAAATTAATATATTAATAAATACATTTATTCATCATGTCTTTGGTAAAGTTTGTGTTTGTTGAACTCACCGTCACCGGAACCCTCTCGGTGTTATGTTTGTTTTTGTTGTTATTCGGTTAGTTGACAGTTGAAGACACGCCCACTTCACCGGAAGTGACGTAGTTTAAACGTCTCCTCCATGTTTGTTTTTATTTTTGTCTTCTTGCTGTGAAATCATGAAGTCAGAGATGAATAGTTATTTGTTGATTTAAATAATGAAATTAAAAAAATAAAATAAAATAAAATAAAATAAAGAGTCTAAATATGATTTCTGATAAAGTAGTAAATATTTGATCCCCTCTATTAAACTATAATGGTTCTCAAAATAGGGTCCAGGGACCCACAGGGGGTCCTTGAGACGTTTCCAGGGGTCACCAGCAAAAAGAGGAATGATTTATTTTCACCATAATACATCCATAAATAACACAATGACAGAATATATGCAACAGAAATATTTTAATGCAGTAGAATAAACCTACAACATGCTGCCACCAGATGGCAGTCATGTACACATGATGGTTTATATCAACTCTGTGTTGACCTCAGACTAAGAAAAAAGGCACCAGTGTGTGCAGCAAGTTCAACCACACTGCAAACAATGAAATAGACCAGAATCATTTACTTAAATAAAAATACCAATACAGGATCACATGATCAATCTGATTACTGGGTTAAAACTTTATATATACTGAACATGATTGTATCTATTGATCGGTTGGGTCTAGGTATCAAACTTCAAGACCTTAAAGCTGACTTTAAATGCTTACTTACATATATATATCATCCTGATTTAAAGCAGACTTTTGATGCACCTCAGAGGCCGATCAAACAAGTTTGACCTCTATGACCCTGCAGATAATGACCATAAATGTCACAAAACTCTGGTTCCAATTAAGAAATTCAATCCATAATCAGATAAATCAGCTGACACAGACAAGAGCAGCAGAGATTATGTCACCGGCCTGCAGACAACCTGAAAAGACTCTCATAACTGACTGTAACAAATGAGGCTAATCCTCATGAAGTTATTTCAGTGCTTGGATTAAGACGTAAACACGTTACATATGCAGCATAAATAAGTGGTAAGGTGCTCAGAAGAGTTATGAGCAGGTATTATGAGCAGGTAACAATATAAAGATGTGGTGGCACATGATATAGGAGTCAGAAAGGGAAATCAGTCCAGAAAGAACGAGATGAGACGCGTCGTGGCCAAACGCTGCTAATCCTGAATGATCCTGTGAGTCAGCCTCAGACCTGGCCAGAGCCAGATTAATGTCCCACTGCCTGTCGGACAGAAAGGACATAAACACAAGCTGAGGAGTCCAAAAACAAGCTGCTGGATACGTTCGTCTCTTGATAACAACAAAACTTTTCTTTTTGCTTCTACTGGATCATCGACATGGCGCTCTTAAAGTCAGGCTGGCTGTGGAGACAAAGTGAGTTTTTACAGGCTCAGACTCAGATTCTGCTTAAACAACAACCAACAGAAATGTTTATGATTTATTATGATTTATTATTCATACGACCAAAAACCTTTTTCATTTTATAAACCAAAACTCCAAATAACAATAGATTAATTGATAATTGATAGATAGATAATTATTAGTTGCAGCTTCAATCTGAACTGTTATCCTACATCTTCGTATAACACAAACAAACAAATAATATTTTCTTTTAATTCTCTTATCATGTTACTTATTAGCAAATGATTTAAACCGTATGGATCAAATGACTTATTATTACACATATTTAGCCAACTTCTTGTTTTAAAATCATAACAGCTGAAATATTAACCAGCTGATTTAAATGTGCTACTGTGTTGTTTTAGGACTTTTTCTACACATAACATCTTCTTCAGTTCATCATTAATATACATCATATATGCTACTACTTCTACAGCGTCCATCCTAAAACGCTGGAAGTTAAACTGGTGTGACCTTTGGATAGACGGGAGTCTTTGCTTCTACACGTCTGACAACAGGCGAGAGTTGGAGCAACGCGTCAGCCTCAAGATGATGTGTGTCGACGTGCGGTCTGGCCTCGAATGTGGAGGTACGATATCGATATTATCAATAGCAAAAACAGAGGTGACGTAGCATGATGCTCCTAACATCCACATGTTTAACTCTGCAGGCGTGACTCCACCCGAGAGTAACCCCAGGGAGAATCTCATTGTGGTTCAGCTCAAAGACGGATCAACAGCCAACCTTTGTGCCAACAGTGAGGATGAATCTATGTAGGTATTGTCCCTTCATGCGTGTCTGCTCAGCCTCCCTACTGTCCATCAACTCTTCTTTCCTTTTTCATTTTTTATTTTCAGAGCGTGGAAACTGACTCTGCTGGAGACCAGGAGAAACCCGGTGAGTGATCCATGACACCAGTTCATTCTCAGTCATTTCCTCTCCGGGGGCTCAAGGCTGTGTTTTCTTCTTCTTCTACTGTAGGTGTTCACGTATGACCCATATGATGACTCCTACCAGGCCATCCCTATTAACAGATATCATACTGTCTACATCACACCTGGAGCAGGACCAGGTATGTATAGTGACGTTGGAGCCTGAAGCTGAACTGATATTGCTTCTCCACACACGTTTCTAGCATTATTATCATTATTAGATTATATTATTTTATAGACTGATTCCAGCATCTTTACACTCAATATATAAAGGATTCAGTATTTTTCCTCACCAGCATGTAGATGCTTAAATTGGGAAAAAAAATCCAAATATTTAAATAATTTTACACTTGTCTTTTCACTGTTTCAAGGTGCAACGATAATAGTGACCTTTATTATTATAGTTTAATTTCTTTGTATTGAGTCACATGTTGCAGGAAACAGGTTGATACACCTGCTGTAAAATAAGCCCTTACAGCAGCAGGTGATTTGTACATATGAGTCCTTTGATGAACAGATGATGTGTGTGATTTCAGCCTGTTTTGTGTGAAACAAAGATAAGCAACATCTGGAGGATTTTTAGCTTCCTGGTGGCCTGATGATAATGTTCACTGCAGGCTTACGAGTCCAGCTGGGGACCTTTGTTGCTTGTCATCCTTCTTCTTTTTCTCTCTTCTTGTTTTCAAGACTCAATTGTAATGTGCAAAATGTCCAGAAAATACTGAGCTTTTAAAATATTTCAAGGCATTTTTGTGCAAATTAAACCTTATTGCTTATTACTTACTGCCAGAGTAAGTTAAATAAGTATTACGTGTGTATTTGCTGCTCTCTGGTCAAACACGCATCAGCCAACAAGTTGACCGTGAACATTAAATGTGTTTCACCTCTTCTCTAAGGCACCCACCAGGTGGTTGTTCAGAGGGACCCGTTTGATGCAGTGGCAGATCATCTAGCACTGGGAGTACTGACAGGCATAGCAGCAGGGGTAGCCATGCGATCCTACCTCTGGATGCCCTTCTTTTTCTGCTGAGATGATCATAACTGACATGACAACACTCCTCACAGGCAGGCTTTCTCTGGGCCGACCTCTCAAAGACCATCATCTTTTCTATCATCTCTTTTCATATCTGTTGTTGTTTTTTATTATCTGTACATATAAAATGTGTGCATATACAAAGCTGCTATGTTATTCCAGTTTACAGCACACTCAGTCTACTCATAAGCATTTGCAAAATTTGATCGATTTGGTATCTGAATGTTCTTATATCTGAGTTTTACACTTTACAAAGCTTACGAAAACATATATGTAGTCAGTAGTAAAAAATAAATAGTATTAAAATATAGATACGGATTATGTGAAGTCATTGTTTGGTTGTATACAAAAAAACAAACCACAAAAAAAAAATCAATTTTGTAACTGTATTGTTCCAGTTTGAACACTCAAGGTCCACTAAGTACATTGTTCTGGAGCTTTCAACCATATCACAGAGACTTCATTCTTGGTTGTCATGGAGATGGATCTGTTGGTGCGCATCCTCAGTTTCATCCATCCATAGAGCTTTAAAGGACCTCTCGTCCTTTAAAGCTCGTAAAAAAAGAAAAACAGAGTAAGTGTACCTTGAGATGGAACTGCCGTTTCAAATTATTATTTCTATGACCAAAAATAAATGTAAAGCTCAGTTTCAATGGGCCCATCTCCATGGTAACTAAGCAAGCTCCATCTACTGAAGAAGACCATGAGATGGGATCAAGAGATCCAGAAAGAGATAGTAAATTTCCAAGGTCAAGAACCAAACCACAGAGACATTTGAAAGTGAAAACAGTGATGTTTGTATTTATTTTCATAGTTTATATCCAAAAAGTACGTCAACTCTTGTTTGTACCAAAGCGTTAAAATTAACAGTTAAAGTGTTTTCTTATCGTACATTATTTGCATTCATATTCATCCAGTATATAATTTTGTGTATAACTGCAACAACAAGGAAATAAAAAACTTTACTCTTTTAACTGAAAAACAATCGATTTGAAGCTTCGTCATCGTGCTGAATTAGTGCCATCAGGGGATCATCGGTCAGTCTAAGGTTGCTTTAAACGAGTCTAATGTGAGTTAAAGTAAATTAGATTTAAGATGAACACGTGGCATCAATGTTTATCCCATAAACTTACATTTCTTTACATGACCCAAACAGAGGAGTCAAGTATGTGGACATAAACTCTGAATATCTCTGAAACAGCATTTAAACTCTTGACTTTGATCGCTGCTTTTCTGGTAATAAAGTGCTTTTTGCTACAGTGAATTGTCTTGGCGTTACTAAAATGAGATCCGGTTTGTCTGAATTCATGTGAATGCAGCATGTGAGTGTTTCTCTGATAGTGCAGCAGCTCAACTGTCTCCAGCCTTTTACTGCTCCTCAAGTCTCTTGGCTCTGTCGTTTATTGATTTGCAAAAAGCCTTTTCCCTCTAAAATCTTCTGTGGCATACACAACAACAATCATTTTATCACGCCCTGTTAAGAACCCAGCTCCAGATATTATTGCTCTTTGCTCATTAGCATGATTAGTATGTCAGATGATGTAGTGATCCCAAGCTTGCCTACAGTGATCTCAATCCATGCACCTATTCTGCTAGAATCTAAAATTTCAGCTTATTTGGCAAGTACAGGAACTCAAATTATTCTCCAAAAAGTCTTCCAGTTAAACATGTGTATCCCCTACAGTTACTCCTCCTTACATGCGACTCCTCTCTGAGCATGTCCGTTCACTTTCCCTTTAGCATTCACTCTGTCATCTCCTAGCTTTCCCTCTGCTTGAAGTTTCCGGATCTGATCGTGGGGACCCTTCCCCATCAGAGCTGACGGGTGCCTGTAGGAGCCTCCCAGGCGGTCCCACAGAGTGAAGTATTGGCCGTAATTGTAGTCGAAGAAGAGGTGGTGGTCAGTATGGTGAGCTGAGCCGTTGATGACACTCGTCAGACCACCGGGGACACGGTAGTCGCCGTCGTGGATAGAAATAGTCCAAATGTTGACGAAAATGTAGAGGGCCAAGTAGAGCACCTTGTGGAGGGGGAAGAAGAAGGGGTAGATGTGGTACGGGAGACCCTGCATGAAGCCGTCTACGGGATGAAAGGCGTGGCTGGCGAAGGGTGTGGGGATCTTCCATAAGTGGTGAGGTTTGTGAAACAGCTGTTGGAGACAAGCGAGTAGAAAAAAGAAAACGGAAAATGACGCATGTCTTTTGTAAGCACTATATATATCTGTGATTTGTATTGGCACTACTTTTACACCTGCATTAACCCAAACAGGTCTGTTTCGGTTACTGTTGGGTTGAGTATTGGGATTAGAGTTTATGTAGACCACGCCGGTTTGTGGTAAAGGAAAGAGTTAATAAAAATAAAAAGCACAGTTGTACTCACCTTATAAATAAGCTTATGATGTAGGAAGCGATGAATCCAGTAGATACACATGTCAGTGAAAAACAGGAAGGAGATCATACTCAGGAAGAGCCCCGGCCAACCTGCAAGCACATATACGACATCACCACCAAGAACCAGCGGGTTCAGGGCTCAGCCTGATGACAAATGACACGATTAACGGTGAGGACATCCTTCAGCTCACCCAGCGGAGATTCATCCACCCTGTCGTACAGTCTGCTGTAACCCCGAACTTCAGCGAAGAACAAGGCCACGGTGGGGATGCTGATCCACGGCAGCGAGGTCATCGCATATTTGATCTCCCTCCGAACCTGATTCTAAATATGAAATACACACATTTAAAATAAATAGATATGAAATACATGTTTTCATAAGATATAGATATAGGACTTATATACCTCTAAGAAGTGTGGGTGTTTCTTTAGATTGTGGTCGAAGATGAAGAAGTAGCTGATGGCTCCCAGGCCCAGGTACAGGACTGCAGCCCCGAGGTTCGTCAGCACCAGCAGGCTCATGATCTGCCGCAGGGCTCCGTCCTCAGGCCACGAGGCGGGGTACACGTACGGCGTGAGGACGTAATAGTCAGCAACGTTCAGCACAAGATCCATGGTTGAACCTGTAGAGCGTGAGGCGAATCTGACATGTGATAAAAGGATACACTACGTTTCCCAGAAGCACCTTTGCTTCCTGGTATAAGACGTGTTAGTAAAAAGAGCTGTTTCTGGTTTGAAGACAACATTTAGTCCTTCAAATATAAATAAAAATCTAAGTTAATATCTTGTTTTTTAATTTTTTTTAGTCAAGGCTGGTAGGATGAGATTGAGATGAGATGAGATTCAACTTTATTGTCATTGTGCAGAGTACGAGTACAGAGACAACGAAATGCAGTTAGCATCCATCCAGAAGTGCAAAAACAGCAGAAAGTGCAGAGTATGTGCAAATGAACAATATAAATATAAATAGTGGTATGAAGAGCAGGTATGGGAAGTACACTAGATGAGTGAGTGCAATGTGTCAGTGAAACAAAAAAGAAAAATACACTATAGCGATAAGTACACTAGATGAGTATGATTACACTATTTACAAATGAATATACTATGTCAGTATTTTACACTATATTTACATTGGGTAAGTTAAAGCAGAATGAATACACTAATAAATAGAAAACACTTTAAGAGTGGAGAGACGTTACTGGACCTTTGACCCCTGGACCTTTGACCCCTAAAATCCGGCTTCATATCAGCTTCAAGAGGCCTCAAATCACAAAACTCTTGCATTGTTTCTGTTGTTTGTACATACATGACAGTAGTTGTTATGTATAGAAACACACACACACACATTTAAACATTCATGTGCACAGTTTTGACCCAAACTATGAGTAGTGACCCTCCTCCAACATTATACTTTGTGTTTTTGTTTAAGTCAATGACCAGATGGACCCAAACATAACAGGAGACAGGTACTATATGCACGTATAGATGTAACCTATAGGAACATGAGGTGTACATTATATATAGATGCCGTCACACGTATCATGTAAAAGTCAATATTTAGTTGAATAAACAGACACAATAAAGCTGCATTACTTCTATTATCCAATAAAGTCATATTATAAAGTCATATCTGTCATTTTAACAGCACTGTACCTCGGTAGGTTGCTCGTATTCCGGAACAACAGTGAAGAGATGTGAACTAAACTAAAGGCGAGCAAGTAGCCAATCACTACTCACTTACCTGTTATGTCATCCGCAGCGCATCCAATCAGCGCGTCGCTTCTCATCACGGTAGGTTTGTTATGATTTCCGATTGGCCAATTGGAGGATCTGCTCATGGTGCAAGAGAAACAGCTGGAGCAGAGGCTGCAACGCCCCCAAATGTTCCTACACATTAATGTTTACACGCCCTGTGACACCATGCACCTCCAACCCGGCATCAGGCTCACCTGTACGGACACCAACGACACCAAAGTCCCGGATTTAAAATAATCTGCTTCATAACTTCATGTACAATAATTTATATTGTAGTAAGTTCTGTGAGTTAGCAAATTAGCAGGGTAAATATATATTATTTGTATTATTATATTATTATTATTTGCTATATTTTTAAATTAAAGTGACTTTGATGCACAAATGTATTACTGGAAAGGTTTTGGTGTTATTCTATCTATGACAGAGATGCTTTATATTCTCCAGCCACAAGGTGTCGCCAGAGCTCCAAGGTGTGAGAAAGAGCAGCCTCAGCATTGGGTACAGATGACTAGGCATTGTTTGAATATATGTAGGAATATTACAGTGATAGTCCTGGAAGTGAATCAAAAAATGAGTTTAATAAAAACAATTGGCTCATTTCCATAATAAGGTGGTGCATAGATTTTATATCTTTGATTTGACTCCGGTGCAGGAACATTTTTCATCTCTATGTCAATAAATAGAAGCTTTTAAATAATTTGGTCTTTCTGTGTGATGTGATTTAATTATCGCTGTTAAATAGAGCTCTAGTCTTTCTGTCCTTTATCCAGTCGTTTCAGTTTTATTCTTTACTCTTAAATAGAAGTCACTGCCAATTTATTTCTACTGATCGATTCTCGTTCTCATATTTATTTTACCACCAGATTACGAATGAATCTTCTTCTCCACTCACAGCCTTTAAATTGTCACAAGGCGCCCTCGATCAACTTTAAGCCTTGTAAATAAAAAGGTTTTGATCTTCTCTTCTCTTTCAGAAGTTGTGTCCTCGTTAAGAGAATGTCAGGAGCCAGCTGGCATTATAATTTATTCACATTTTTCAAGAGGCACCTTTAGACACTTTTATGTTCATTTTTATTGGATTGAGAGGTCATTGTGATGTAAACAAAACTGTTGCAAAGCTGCCTGTAGTTCTGATGCATGTTTGATATTTCATACAATACCTCACTTTATTATTTTTTATCCTAACTGCTGCTGATCTATTGATCTATTGTCAATGTTCTGACTCATTTCAATGATTCCTACTTTCATTGTGTTGTGTTTTTAAGATTTAAAGGGACAGTTCACTCTCATTTATTGGTGCTTTTGGTATCAAGGTAGCAGGTAGCTAACTGTATAATCATTTGCTGTGAACGATCATTCCTTAATGTGTGTTTCTGCACCAAGCATCGCATTGGCATCATCTAGTCACATGGTCCCTGCCAGCCTAAAAATGTGTCTATGGTAGCTGTTATTTTAGTTTGCAATAATGTGTATTAACATCCAGTGTGTTGATTTAAATCTCATTAACATCATAGAAATGCATCAATAAGACTTTGTTTTTCTGATGATTTAGATTTTTTTTTTTCTAAGATGGCCAGGGTTGCTTTGGTTTGAGTGACGTTAGCTTTCCACCAACAGTGAATCCTTCAATTAGCATGACATGCTGCATGCCCGCTGCCCTTTTAGCATCACGCTCCTCTTGGCTGCTCTGGTTTTGGTGCTGGAAGGACAGCAGATGGCCACACTTTGTGTTTATCGATACAAAGCTGTAGGCTGTTTTATGTCATGAATATGACTCCCTCTGTTCATACAATATGTCTGACATTTGGTGTCCTTATGTGTGGCGTCATAAGTGATTT
Organism: Pampus argenteus; assembly: GCA_036937835.1. Taxonomy (NCBI): domain Eukaryota; kingdom Metazoa; phylum Chordata; class Actinopteri; order Scombriformes; family Stromateidae; genus Pampus; species Pampus argenteus. Next base: position 1,897,025 of record CM072874.1, on the reverse strand, counting down.
AATGACCATAAATGTTAAAATTACTCGACTAGGAAATTTTCTCTGTGCAAATAAAATGACCTTTATGCTTTGAAGAATGAATGGAAAAACCAATCCAACTGAGTAAATAGTAAAACAGATGAAGTATGTTGAAACCACACATAATCTATAAGAGCTATTTGTTTTACAGTTGGCTATGATTATTCACATACTGAACGCAATTAAATATTTTATCTGTACGGGGACAGAAACCCTTTTCTTCTGAGATCTGTTTGACTGAAAGTGCCTCTACTTTAGAAGAAAGTTGATGTTTTGAATAGAGCTGGAGCTGCCTGACAGTCTGTGAAGGCATCTCCCTCTGTGTGCAGACACACATCAACCAATCAGGGTATCTACAGAGAGGAAACCCTCACGCTGAGCCCCAGATAACCTGCTGCTCATCATCTCCTCGGTAGGCAACAACAGTGGATGTGTCGCTTTGGGAAATGTAATCAAAAACTAGAGAAACTTCACACAGTCGCTGTTCAACTTTTTAACCCGTCATATATTTGATTATCTTGTCACTGGGTTGATTTGATATGATCCTAAATCTGATTCACACATCTCCAGTTACAGCATACATGTGTGGGTAGTTATTTATTGTGTCATGCACATACAAGTGTCCCGCATGGATTTATAAAATAGAATAAAAGGACTTTATATTGCAAACAAATATCGTTTTCTCCTGTACAATCCTCCTGAAACGCAGCTCAAGTTTCATTGCACGGTGCAGGACACAGATGCTGCTGTTTTGTCAGTTTGGAGCCGAGGCTCATCTGCTCATAAATAACTCATAAAATTTCATGAAATGAGAATTAAGCCTGAAAATGCAGATTATGTTGTGTAAATGCTGCAAATATATTTTCCATGACCATGAATGGATTTATGTGATAAAAAGCACTAATTGGTTGGTGATTTTCTGTCGTCATGTCGACATGAAAGGTTCAGATAGCAGTTCATCATAGTCAGCTGTTTTACTCGCTGTGGCCTAAGAATTATGGGAAATGATGTTCATCAAAGGCGGTTAAAAACAGAAATATAAACTTTATCTAAACACAGTGAGGAAAGAAATATCCACTGAATGTCTTCTTCAGGGCTTTAAAACAACCGATCACATTCTTTGGACGGATCTGACAAATGAAAAATAAAATTTTCTGACGTTTTTTATTACATTTTCCAAATAGTATCGATTTCTGTTATTGAGGAATCATAAAGTTTATATGGCTGTTTCTGTTCCGCTTTCCTGATTCTTATTTCAGACATTTGTTTTCATCGAGGACCATGTGTAAATCCATTCTTTCTCTTTCTGATGACAACATTAAATGTTACAGTAAAATGTTTGACATTCAGCTGGTTTAAGTTGTGAGATCACTGTTGCTAGGTGACCGGCGAATAGTTTGAGGTCTTCTGCATTTCAATGTCATTATTGGAAATAAGAAAAGGTTTAGTGACCAAAAAAAGGAGATATTAAGAAAATGTTCAGAGACATATTAAACATATTAACGTGTCACATCAAACAGACTAAACTCAATCTACGATGCGTTCGGTGTTTCTGGATATTCTGATTATGAGTTGGTGAACTCGTCTCAGAGCCAGCGTTTGCTGTGATGAGATTTGGCTCCTTAAAATACCCACACGCTGAATCAAACAACTAACACATTAAATGCAAATTGCCTTCTGGACACAACACGCTCCACCTATTCCACTTTGATGATTAAAGTTCACTCATCACACAGGTGGCACCTCCAGCTCTTTGAAGCCGTCTATTTGTAGATCCAGCACATCCTGAGAGATACAGCCTGATGCAATTCTTTCTCTCTCCATAAAGGGGAAAATGCTTTTTTGTAGGGTTCTCTTGAGCTTTTAAGCTCCTCTGTTTACTTTGCTTTGTATTTCCCCCACTGTTGAAGGCCAGTCTGTGGCCAAAATATATTTTTTTGGCTTTTATTTCCACTCTAATTTGAACTTCTGAGGTAATAAAAAGCTTTTCATTTTCTTTTTGTCAGGAAAGATGCCTCACATTTCATTATTTTTATTGCCAGCAAAATATTGGTTTAAATTATAATAAAAGTGAAGCAGCACGTTGGCATCCAGTCAAAATGACAACTTTTACTTACTGTGGTCTCATTGATGTAGTATGAAAGATCAAATCTGTTCATTATGTGCATTTAATTAAAAAACTTTTAAAAGATTTATTTTTAATAAATCAAACTCATTTTTATTCACACTATTAGTGCGGCAAAAAAACAAAACAAAAAAACATTAGTATTTTGCTTAAAGCAAACTACCACAAAACCATTAGTGTGGTTGTGTATTCATAAATGCACACTAAGTCTAAGCAGGTTTTGAATATGTGGTGTGAATAATGAAGAACATCAGTATGCATAATAAACCCTGATTCAACAGTGCAATGCACAAAGGTAATTCAAACTATATAAAACTGTTGAAAAGTGTGTTGATTTCATGTGTCCTAACTGCAAAAACCGTATACTTGTGCAGTTTTTTCACTAGTTTTGATATTTTATCAGTAATGGACATTTAATTTAATTACCACTTTATGGTCATTTTAATGTTTAATGGAGTCTGTCTGTACTGTGTATCCACACACACACAAAGTAAATAGTAAATGGACTGCATTGTACCATGGTGGTACCATTCACTGCCTTAACCATTGAGAAAAACTGCAGTTCTTTCTTACGGATACTTTAACCTGTGGACATGGAGGATTGAACCACCAGCCTTGTGATTAAAGGCCTCTTGATCCACAGTGAGGATGGAAAACCGTGACTGAGACGCGTTCACGCTACCTTTGATCGAACATGAGCTGCACACCTGGGCTAAACTTACCTACGTTAGCTAAATTGTGCAGATACCACAATTAACTTTAACATTAAACTTAAATATTGCGACGATAGCAATGCTGCTGCGGGGACAGCGGCAGGTGAGCTAACTGTCAATCACAGCTGTCAATCAACACCCTCACAGCAGACATCAAAGCTGCTATAAGCCTTCAAATCTTATTAGTGGAGCAATCATTTCCAAAAATGACCACCAGCACATCTATTAGAAAGCCCAAATTTAACAACTGAGACCATAATGACCTGCTGAAAAAAATTATTGACTTAATATTTCCAGAGAGAAGTGGAGGCTTTTTGAATAGGAATCAGGTGGAGCCGTTTAAGGTTGTAGCTTCAAGCTGTGTTTGTTTAAAAGGCACCTACCTTTACCACAGGTGACCACAGGTGTTGCCAAACCTACCGTGATTGAAGTTTTAAACAGAATAAAATAGATTATAATTATACTTCCCAGATGCATTTTCTGTTGATTCTGTGTTTTTAGGGAACCGTTTAACATTTAAATTTTCATTAAGAATCCATTAAACCCTAAAGCAACGTCTCATTTAGTTTTATTTAAGTAAATGTCACTTGTTTCCTTATGCATCACCTCCACTCTGACAACAACAGACGAGACAAACACAATCCTACGACGGAAAACAGCGACTCTCTCTGTGATGTGAAACACGGTCAGCTTACAATAAACGTCTTCAGATGAAAAACACTAATTTTGCTGCCGTTGTGGCCCCTTTCTCAGTTTTACAGAGTGAAAGTTGAAGCCTTCTTTTTGGTTAGATCTGTAATCACTATCCAATCTGCCCCTAGGAGAAAAAGAAATTTAATTTGACAAGGAGGTAATGAACCTGTGCAGCCATTATCTTAGATAACCCATTTGAGAGACTGGTTGAGCACTGATGAAAATTCTATTAAACATAGCTGGCTGATTTCTCTATTTTGTTCAGTGGCAGAAAAGTCTTTTTTACCCTTACCAATTTACTTTGAACTCTCAGAGTTGCCAAGGATCATTATATCAAGGAGCTTCAAACACTCACCCTTTACTTAATGATTCAAAGGCAACAACCCCAGACTCGGGCTAATAACCTCTGTGATGCATACACAAGACACCTCGACAAGTGCCAGAAATACTTGTACTTTTAGTTCCTATCCTGAGTTGGCAGGATTCTGATCTTACGTGAAACTTTTCTGGTGTCTCACAACTTTCTTGTTTTCAAATCTACTTCAGGTTCAGACTCGTCTCGGCCTCAATTAAAATCTGACTCTACTTTTCTTTACTTTCCAGTGAACTCAAAGGACTCATTTTCTCCCTGTGGTCTATATATTTTTTAGTCTTTTCTATACTGCAGGATATGGCCGGCTAGCTTCCATATTGTCTTATTGCAGAGCCAAACAATGAGCGGATCCTTCCTGCAGGTATCCGGTTACAGCAGGCGTTACGATGCTTTGCTAGAACGATTATTATGATATTTAAATTAAATACTAATCTTTGTGGCTCATTAACATGTTGCGTCTACGTCATTTGACACTCATAGCCCACCAAGGTGTGGAAACGTCTCTAAATCTCCAGTTAGAATAGACAGTAAAAATATCCCATTTGTGGTCTTGAATATTAATCTCCTGCTGCTTTATGCATCTTTATTTTTTGCCAACCATCCATCCTACCCACATCCTCATAATAAGCCAAAATCATGTTTTAAAATGACAGAAAGTCACATTATATTAACGTCTTGTCTGGGAAGGATTTACAGAATCACCTGCATGTAATATTAGACTCTGATGTATAAATGCAGATCAATGCAGCAATTTGAGATCTGCTCATCTTTATGCATTTATTCAATTATTTAAAATAATGTATACTTGATATGGTCGCATGCATACTTTGACAATGATTTGATATCAATGTAATGAATATGTGCCCTTGGTGAGACTCATTTTATAGAAATTTTGGGTAAACTTTTCTAACTATAACATATTGCTGGATCTCATTCGTCTTTCTCGTCTTCTTTCTTTCCTCTTACTTGTGTCTTAAATGAGACGATGCCAAAAACAGATGCAACAAAAGTAAAGAGTGTAGAGGGAGGATTTAATGCAACACGTATTTAGAGAATGAGACATCATTATCTGAATCAGCGACAGAGGCACAGCTGGATCATCTGCCGGCTCCGAGCTGCCGTAGCTTTTATTTGCGTAGAGTGTGTGTGTGTTTGCACAGATAACGTGACGTCCAAACAGCGAAATCACACAGTTACCACCGTTAGTTTTTAGTTACATCCTCCTACATGACAAAACACAATGTGAAACTTCAGCCAGCATGTTGTTCTTTATAATAAACTATTGCTCACATGTACAACAAACCTATATATAGACAGCAGCAAGTTTGGTCACTAGACTGTCTGCAATTACTTCTGTTTATGACCCAATACCTACAAAACTAAAGACATCAAACTCATCATTTAATGACTATTAACTCACAGTTATTTACATCAGCAGTACTGATAGTTAGATCCAACTATCTACATGTTGCTGCATGACACAACAAGGAAACAATAAAAAGGTAAGATGAGCTTTTTTCAATAAAAAAAAATCTGCATTAAAAGTGCATTAATGGTTGACAGAGGTTGACAGTGTCAAACATGCATCAGGATGATGGACTGAAACAGCGGCCGTGATGAAGAGAAGGAACACGCGTGTATTTTTAGTATCTCTGGTATCAGATAAGAATTATACCACAAAAAGACTTCCAGTATTCACGACACCTAACTGAAGCTTGATATGATGTTTGTGAAGGAGTTTCTGTCTTTTCACATGGCTGCTCAACCTGTTCAAATACAAGATTAGTTGTTCAAATTAAGATATGGTAAAATCTGAAGCCATGTGTGCTCCATTTAATATTTATCAGCTTCTGGATGCATGTCAGTATTTATTTGTTCCATGTTTCTTTGTATATTCATGACATAAATAATGCTGTGTATGTTAATCAGATGGCAGACCACGAGTCTCAAAGCATCCTTCTGGAAAACCAATCATCTGCACGGCCTCCTCACCATCAACCAGACAACATCACAGTTGAGGAGTGTACCGTCTCCATTTTACATATTGCTGGACTAACCACAGGCACTGATTAGCAGCATCCATCCCCCTTGATAGATGCGTTGTGCCTGATTTTAATGAACTGCTTTGCATTAGTGAGCCCCTCTCTCCTCCCTGTACACTTGCTCTCTCGCAGTCAGGCAAACCAGGGCAAGGCTCCTGTGGAGGAGAAAAAAAACCCCCAAACAAATTCAGTCAACACATCTATCAGTAAGCAGCCGGCCAGGCGCACTCTGAGCCAAGAAAGAAATATTGACAAAATGTCTGCTAGCCATCTTATTATCTTGCCCAGGGTTGCAGTTGGCAAAATAGCACATGCTGGAGGCAGCAGCGGCGGTGGTGGAGGGTGTGTGTGTGTGTGTGTGTGTTTCCGTGTGTAGAAAGAAGCCAATGTTTGTAAAGCTTGCAACCCTGACACCCTGTTGTTGTACTGCTGAGTTGTGAGTGCTGCGCCATCATCTGTGGTATTAGTGTTTCTGGCTGTGATAGTAAGCTTGAAGCAGATACCGAATGAGATCACATCTGATAATGAGTGATTCACTCCCTACATTTCTGTTCTTGGTATGAATTGATGGTGTACTGCTGTGGCAACGTGAGCCAGACACCAGTTGCTCAGCAGACGACGGGTCCAAAAAATGTAATGAAATGAGCACAATATCATCATTAAAGGACGGAGTTGCAGGAGGCAGGAGCAGAAGCAGGAATTAGACTGACAGTGAGGATAACGCTGTGCAGGAAGGAAACGCCGTTTCAGCTGAACTTAAAGGACACTGTGAAGAAGGGTAAACATAAATAAATGGAACTATTCCTTTAAGTGCGAGTGTTTTGTCATCATCTGTTCAGGATTGACAGAAGTAACATCAGCTAATATAAAGCCCGGCTAGTGTTTTCCTTTAATATTAGTGAGTCATTGACAAATAACTTTACCGGAAAAAATATGCATAGTACAAACACACTCAAAGGTTTATGTTTGTACAAATACAACAAGTTTTATGATTTCTGACTGACTCAGAGATGGAGCAAACTGTTGATCACATGCAGGGAGAGTGTGTGACACCTGGTCAAACCTGGTATGATTTACATTAGGAACATGAAAAAATACATATAAATACACACAAATATATACATTTTACTGCTCAGTAAGTTAAAGAATCTGTTAAAGAATCTGTAGTAACTTTGACTTTGGATGATTTACACACAATTTGTTATTCTCAAGATAATTAAAAGGCCACTGCAAGGTGTAGAAATAATGGAAAACACTGGATAAAACTATTTATTTTAAAAGTTGTCTTGGTGCGCTGTTCTTTTGGGAACTCTTAAGACCGAACTGGCATTTTGTGAAAATGTGAGGAGGACTTTGAGTTTGTGTTGCCTTCTCACTGTGACCCTGGATGAGCATCAGGTGCAGCAGAGATGCTGAAAAGAAATTCCCCGAGCCACAACTGAGAGGGCAGCCTTCGTATTCAAAGCTGTTAAAATAAAATGTTTGGTTCTTCTTCCTTGACATTTTGCCCACCAAAGCAAAAAAAAAAAAAAAAGCAAAAAAAAGCAGGACAAGTTTGAATCAACATCCAAACAAAGAAAGTATGAAGTGTACAAGTGTCCAAAAGTAGCAGTAAGAGAATAAAAGTAAAAGTGGTTCTCCTCTTCTGCGATGTGTGTGTTAACGTTTTCATAATCCCCAACCTCAGAGCTGGAAACCTTCACGCTGAAAATGGAAAGTTTTGATGAAGATGAGGAAAGCTGCTTGTTTCTTTCAGCTCCTGACAAGCCTGTGACTGTTTACACATTACTGGTCCTGGTGCCTGAAAGTCAAAGGTCAGGGTTTCAGTCTGCTACTACATTTACAGTGTTTGCAAAGTTACCTCAGCTTCCTCCTCGTGATGATGTCAGATTGTTTGCACATGCCCACAAGCGGCTGCTAAGATTGATCCACGGGTTGTTCACGTCGTCCGGGAGAATATTTCAGCTCAGCTTTGAGCTCGAACATGTACGTATGTATTTCAAGTAAAGAACAAGAAAGAGAAGTGACGTCTTACTACTACTGTTTGATTATGTAGCACCTGAAGCCGCCAGAAGTCTCAGATGCAACTTCCTGAAGCTGACCAATGAGAACAGAGCGGGCTCATCAGGAGGCGGGCCTTAAAACGGCCTGTTTCAGACAGAGGCTGAAATGAGGGGCTGCATAAAGGATGAGGATAAGATCAATAAGGAGACTTTTTAACTGTCATATATTCCTGTAGACTCACAGAGTATAAATATAGCTGAAACTGATCATTGTTGTGTTTCGCTAACACACCCAAGGTACACATGAATATTTTCTATGAGGCTCTTTGAGTGTGTTTGCTGCAGATTTAATATGTTTCACATGCCTGCCTTTCTTAATTACTGCGTAGTTCTGGCAGAGATCAATGATCAGTGAATGTCAGCGGGTTACTCACCTCACAGACCGTCATGGTTTCATTCCTGCTGCTTCCCCCGGCAGAGCTGCACGTTTTCAAACTGTCAACTCCTCCATGTAACTTCTCATCTTTTTATCTAACCTGAGGCCAGAGTGACTTTGAAGGCACCGGCAGATAAAACAGAGGATATAAATGAAAGTGTTACAGAGAAAAAAAAAAGATGGAAACTACAGTTGATTTTAAAAGAGCAGAGAGAAGCGGCGTTAATTAGTGAGATGTGACCTGAGTGCTTCTCAGTACTCCCCTCTATTTCCTCCGGACGACAGTCACTTGGGATGTCTCGTGCCCTTTGGGAAGCTGCCAAACGATGTGGCGGTAATTGAAAAATTTAGGGCCTGATTGAGTCCCCGACCAATGTACAAATACCTTGGACACTGTGCACTGTCCCGCTGAGAGTCAAGCAGTTGGTACATCTGACAAATGCAATAAGATGAAAAGCTTTTGATTCCTCATGTGGTTGTTACAGCTACAGTAATATGATACAGCAGGATATGGAAACATTAAAATAAATGTCATCAATGACCTTTCAGTACAATATAATCTACTAGTAAATACAGCATCATTAAACTTTGTGTGAAGTTGGTTTTCGGTTTAATCCAGAAGTCAAACATGAACCAGGTGCTTTTGTTGCTGAAGCCTGATCACATGCAGGACTCAGGATGCAAACCCTCCACAGCTCTGTGCTCTGTATGCTCAGCGAACTCCCCGACCTCCACCCGCTGGTTATGGTGCAATATATAAATGTGGCTTCATTCATTTAAAACTAATGCTGCCTGTGAACATGATTACGTTTTATTATATTTAGTATATAACAGCATAAATATGAAATCTTTTCTAGGAGACAGGGTGGTCTAAACATCAACATGTTAGCATGTTAGCATATGTGGCTGCAGATACATGTTATATATGAGGGTTCACATTCGTTCTCCATGTGTTGAAATATGCTGAAGCATTATGTTTTATAGCCGTTTGACAGTCTGGAGTCTGCAGTGACCTTTCATGTATTTCTTTGGACTGGGAGGACATAGACACATAGAGGCAGCAGGTCTAACCACTGAGCCACTGTGTCTGCAGTTGATGAACAATTAGCATCTGAAACAGACATGCTGCTTTCATAGCCGTTTAGCGACGGGTACGGTTGTGCCTTGAAGGCTGGAAAAATGAGCGCGCACCTGGAAGGTTGCCAGCTGAAATCCCCCCAGACTGCCAGAGACGGCCTGGGAGGAGAAAGTGAATGACGAGCTCTTTTTCTTTATGTTTGTATAGAAGACAATACAAATAAAGCTTAGGATGAATTGGACCGACTGTGAAATTTGATTGGGATGAATGGACCTTGATGTTCTTTCTTTCTGTCCCCAATCTCTTTTAATTTACTGGTGTTGTGGAGGATATGGTTCTCATCATTAATCAGCAAGACAAATGAATCCCCTGCTGCCTCAGTGTGAGAGAGTGCAAGGAAAAGAGAGAGAGATGGAGGAAGGAAGGAAGGGGCGGGGTATATAAATCAAGTCTGCTTTGATTAATTCACCTTGGTCTAGAGGACATAGCTAATAAGATCTATTAAGTTGATATTCTGGATTCTCATGTATTGTGCTAAATGTCAATAAAAAGAGGCCAGATCATTCAAAATGTCTAATTACACACACAGCTAATGAAAATCTTTACATTTAGTGACACCAATTAGTAATGTTCAACTCAAATTACAATCATTTGCAGAGCGGGCAATTATCTTATAGATTTTTTTTTTTTTTTTTGAGTGGCTCTCGTAAAAGCTATCAGTCGTGAATAAACTGCTAAACACAATACTTGATCACATAACGATCAATGCATTTCTCTTTGATTAGAGGTTTTAAAGGGTTAAAGTAACCATGCAACTTTAAAAAGAGAGACTGAGAACAAACTGTGGTGATAAAACTCCCTAAAATCAGTCACTCACACTATTGAGTTGAATAGTTTTGTCACAATGTCCCTTTAAATACAGTTTATTCTGTGCTGTCACTATTGCAGTCTCTCATGTGGCCACCAGAAGGCGCTCTAACGCCTTTTCAGAGCTCAAGAGGCACTTTGGGTGGAGGTGTAACAAGCAACATTTGCATTTCATAGATAAGACTGCAGAAAACAAAAAGTCAAACTGTGTACACAGATCCCGAAAATCTACAGCGAAGACAGAAAGAACAGAAACTTTCAATGTTTGGTTTGTGCAATTTTCTTGAGGTTGTTACTTGAATATGAGCTGGTCAATATGAGCTCATCGAGATGAATATAAACTGGTGTAGACTGATAGGAAGAGAACATTTCCTGATATTCATTTTAATAGACAAACATACAGACTGATCTGAATTTAACAGAGATGAAGATGCAGAAAACAAAACAAAGAAAAAGCCAAATCTAAAAGTTAAACGTTACAAATGGGAACCAGCATTAATCATGAAATGCATTACTTAAGATAAACAGCTCAACTTTTGGTTTTAATTAAAACAATAAACAATTATTTTTTCACAGCATACATTTTATTACTTGCATTTTTTTTAATGTTTTGATGGTAATTCTTGTAAAAAAAAGGTATAAAAAGAAAAAGAAACAATCCTCACATGAATAATTAGTTCATTAGTTATTTCATCAAAGGGAAGAAAACTACTGGAGTTTATGGTAAAGTGGCTGCAGAAATAAATATCGTGATGTTATTGTTGGTCAATATCATAACACAAAGGTCGGGATGGATGAGTCAGCAAAATGTTGGATTCAGGAGATTTAAATCGAGATTCAACTTTACTGTATTTGTTTGTTGTTTTCAGCACCTAAAGTCTCACTGTACACGATCTGCTCCAAACTGAACGGCAAACAAGACGAATATTGGACTAAGATTCGAGACAGAAACGACGCCGTATGAGTCTGGAAAACCTGAGCCAACAAGATATTTAGTAAAAAAAAAAAGTAGTCATGTAAGAAAATGAGCTTCACTCAGGAACAAAGAGATTAGGATGAATTAGAAAGAAAGAAGTGATCACAAAAAGGTCCCAACTAAAATAAATCTGGATTTGTGCATCAACACAAGTCATAAATCTTTAGTCGGCCTTATAGCTTATTTATATTTGCTCTTTTTAAAAGATCTTGTAGGTATAGTCATCATCATCATCTTCATCATCATCATCATCATCATCGTCTTCATCATCATCATCATCATCATCATCATCATCATCATCATCATCATCATCATCATCATGGCCTTCAACCCCATCATCAGAACCACATGTTGGTTTCAGATCAACATGAACGCGTACAGACTTTGATCTGCAGCTCAGAGTTCACCAAATACAGACAAACTTCCTGTGAAGAGAAACAGAAACGTTTCTGCCTCCAGCAGCGTTATAATTTACAGCCACGTCGACAGGCACATATACTGGAAATATTAAACACAGGCAACAGAGAGCCATAGATTAAACACGGCGAGGCCTTGGATGGCATGAGGGAAACTCAAAGATTGACTACAGCCTTATATCTCCCTCACTGACCAGAGACCGACACCCTTTAGCTTTTATTTAGATCTTCAGGGGACGTTTGCAGTCTAACACAGACTGTACCTGGATTCACTTGTAAGGTGTTCATGCATGTTGGCCCCGCCCTGCAATATAAACCAGTGCTTTGAATGAGATTAGAAAGATAATTATTTATTTTTTAACATTTTTGAAGAATCAACACATTATTCTGAGTAATGAAATAATTAATAAGGTCTAAATAAAAGTATCTAAATCTAGCAAAAAATAGGTAAAATGTTCAAAGGCAGATATTCACTTTAATTAGTTAAACCTTAGTAAAGATCAAAAGGAGACGCAGACGGGCCCGACTGACCGATCATTTGCAATGAGCTCCAGTCTTTAACCAATAAGAGGATCCAGCAGGAAACTACACAGTTTGAAATCTGTGACTTCATTTCTCTGGTTCAAGTTTCCTGCCACTTGAAACAGAAACACAAATAGTCGTACAGTAGAAATATGAACTAACTATAAAACTATATTATAGTGGAAACTGGGGTAATTAAAACAAGTCACAAGGCACCATGACAGGTGCTACTTTCCCACCGTTCACCTAGCCTCCTGAGCTAACCAATCAGAACAGAGCGAGCTCATCATGTGGGGGGCCTTAAAGACACAGGAGCTGAATAAGGAGTTTCCTGAACTGTAAGTCATGCAAAGATATTCAAATGGAGCCCTGAAATATAAATATAGATGTGGAAATGTGCATGATACGTTTTAAGATCAGGTACATATATATAGAATAATATAGATAATAGGACTACCTGCATGAGGTCAAGATAGCTAAAGCTTCCCTTCAGTCATAAAGAGAAATATTTCTACACATCATAAGAAAAGCAGCACAAACCTCTGAACCCCCGACTCAGCTTTTGATGCAAAGTATAACAATATAAAATAAACATAAACAAGTCAAGCACAAATTGCAGTTAGAAACAAAACAATCATAACAAACAAGGAGCAATTTTCTGTTCTGAGTCAAACAAACGTCTAGTTGCCGTTTTGACCGGTAAGTGGCTGAGGCTATGATTTCACAAATAACAACAACAACAACAACAACAACTCCAAGAGGACGGAGTCTGAATGGAAGTTATGATTTAACATGAATATCAGCAGAAAAAAAACAGTGTAAACTAAACTAAAAACCCCCAAAATACAAAAAGAGACTCAAGACACCAAAGTGCCAAAGGACAAATACAAACACAAAGAGTCCATGACCAAAACAACAAAACAACAACACACAAGTATGAAGTATGGTGGCAAAAGGGGAAAAATCTGCAGGCTAATTTAAAATAATACTAATAAAATAAAATAAACAAGAATCAGTGACATGATATAGGAAAGTAGTTTGGTTAGAGATTTGTTCAATAAACAAAACAAACCATGTCTGTCCATTAATTATGGAGATAAACCATGCTGTAAACCACCAGAGGCTGTAACCATGGTAACTGTACACATCAGTATATCTACATATGAACATTAAGAATGAACCATAAAAAATGTGAGATAAATATTTACAGTTGAAACTAAAAACTAAATCTAACAACAAATAATGACTAAAGCTCATATTAATTATCATTAAATGACACGAACCATCGTTGAGACGTTTAAAAATCAGCAGCTTCACCTTGAAATCTGAGCAGAGGATGGACTTCAACCTGCCAGCGTCAGTGATGTTGCACCGTCACCTCCTCCATCACCATCTGGTCCACTGCTGCAACCGTCAAGGACAACAGCAGACTGCAGCGAATCATCCGCTGAGCTGAAAAGGTGATCGGATGTAATCTGCCGTCCCTCCAGGACCCGCACGCCTCCAGGATGCTGAAGTGAGTTCCCACCCAGGACATAAATGTTTTAAAACGCTGAGGTCCAGTTTCTTCATCAACAAGGCCGGGGACCCCCAGACCACGCTACACACCACAACATGTATGTAATCTGATCACAATAAAGCTGATCCTGAACCTGAAAAAGTGAAAGTTATTACCAAGGTGGAGAAAAGTTCGTCCTTCATGATTAGAGCTCTGCTGATTAACTGAAGGCTTGTTATCACAAAGATAATGAATAAGTCATCGTTTAACAGTAAATAACACCATTTAATTAACACGGTGTAATGATCTGGAATACAAAGTGTCTGTTGCTGGTAACGCTGTCTTAACATTAACTCCTCCAAACTCCTCAAAGAGTCTAATCTGTGTTTGTGAGCAGGAAGATGCGATGGACAGAGAGAGAGAACGAGTGATGAGAATGAAGGTGAAGTGAGGATGAGGAGAAGACTGAGGAAGAGGCAACAAACATGAAGAAAATAACACACCAATTTAAACGACATATAAATGATTTTTAACAGTGAGAACTGAAGCTCAGACGATAACCTCCAATAAATCTGACTTTATAATTCAGCCTCACATCATTTAATGTGATTAAGCCCAAATTTAATGTATATACTATAATATTGTACTCGGTTAAGTAGCTCAGTTATCATACAACCTTCTTGATGACATGAACACTCCCGAGTCATTAACGCTGGAGACTTTCACATATCTGACATTCATCTCACTGAGTGAACCCACTATGGAGCTGATTAGGTGTGCAGGCAGGTGACTGCAGGAGCGGTGGGAAGGGCCTGCAGGCTATGAACGCGTTTACTGTCAGACGTTTTGACTTGTCAAAGCTAGAAAAGCACAATAATATTAATGTAATGCATCGTTAGTGTTATTATTTATACCTGTACCTGTGCTTTTTCTGATCTGAAAGGTCAAAATGTTCAGTGTGAAAAAGGAAACGTCGATTCGGTTATTTTTAATGTGCCAATCAACATATTAAGACGGGAAGTTTTGTGCATTTACATATAATTCCTGTGCGGGTAAATGTATTAATGATTGTATTAAAAATGGGGACCTGGTCTGATTGCAGCATCAAGGACAAGGAGCTTAATTGTGGCGAGCCCTTACAGGTGGCCTAATTTCCTGAGTGCCCTTAAGGGTCGCCATTATGACGAGAGTTTATGGGTCTGCTCTTTCCTGCACCTTACAATCTCCCAATCAATAAATCATCGGTAATCACAGCAGGTTCACCCGCTGGTATGAGGCTGTAAAGGTTTGCTTTGCGGAGCGTCTTCATGGCCTCCTAATCTTAACGGCCTCCGGGTCGCCGCTAAATAGCAACGAGGACACTTTTTTAGCAGAGTTCATTATATCAGGATCAAAATACTGACTGTCTTACACTGAGTCAAATAATAACACGGTCGCTGTGCACATGTGATGGTTAAATAATGTAGTATTCATCACAGCTTTAACCTTCTGAGCTTGCAAGGTTAACACTTACAGAAAAGACAGCGCCGCTTACCTTTTCATTACCGTAGACAAAACACCGTCACCAAGGACACGCGGAGCAGAATGATTATACTCAGCCTTCATTAATTGCAACCGTTTGCTGTTATCGTCAGTTAAAATGTATTGAATGGGATTTCTCTGTGTTTAAGGTGTTTGACTATAGCGAGTAACGAGTCTATAAGAGACACCGACTGGCGCGCACATTAAACATGAACTCAGAAGTACATTTTCCATGACTGATAGCTTGCCTCAGGTCTCACTTTCTAATCAATAGCTGCATCACCTTTACTTATTTAAGATGTTGGCTCATTATGTACAGCACTTGTGGTATAATGAGAGCCTGAGGTGAAAATGTAATTAAAAAGATAATATCTTCCTCTACTCAAGTCATTTACTGGATACTGGATATTATAGGTGTGTTAATGTCTGAAGTCAACGCTGACTCATGGACATTAAATATGGATGGAGAAATACATTTTTCTATGACAGATAGCTCACCGCACGTTGTAATCAATATCACTATCTCCATTTATTTAAGATGTTGGTTAAAAAGGTTCAGCGCACTCGTTCAGACGAGAAGCAGAGATTGATTTCCAGAGTATAAACCTTGTTGGATTTATTCAAGCTCTCGTGTTGCTCTTCAAGGTGTTACACTATATTTGTGTTAATTAGGAGCGTTTGTTTTATACCGCGGGTTCACCCTGGTTTATGCATGTGATAAAGATTTCATATTATATCTGCATCTGTCAAGGTTCATATCAGACTGAAGAGAAGAGCTTTTAACGTTGACAAAGAGGAAGTGGATGTAAATACTCATCTGCTGTTTCTCTGCTTACATTTATGATATCAGTGAAGTTAGCTGAACATGTGATCATATGTTTGTGAGGCATTTCAAAGTTGAATCTAGTCTTTATCTAAATCTATCTCTATTTTTTTAACTGTACTTTTATTCATGATTTTCATTATTTTGCATTGACTAACATAGATAGATAGATCGATTTGTCTTTATTGCTCGTTTTTATGTTGTTTGTCTAAAACTTTATGTGGAGGTAAATTAAGTAAAAACAAAATAAAAACCAAAGATTAGAGAGTGTAGGAGCTCTAGATGTTTCAGAAATAACACGAGTGAAAAGTAACGCCTACAGGAAATCAGTCACGTTGGCAGGATCGGCGTTCACTCTGCATGATGGGTTTTCTACAGGTTTGATATTATAAAGGCATAAATCATAAAACAGTACATATCCAGCACTGTGTTTAAGAAGGATCTTTACCTTCGATCACTGGTGTTAGCTGCAGAAATCACAGTGCAGAGGTGTAAGTTTACACCAATGTGCTCCAGGTAGGAAAGTCCTGGGAAATTAGAAAAACAAAAGAAGGAGCCAAACAAAGGCCGTTTCTGAAAATATGCTGATTTCTGATCAATTATTGGAGAAGAAGACATATAAGACTTCTACGGTAAAGAGGAGTCTGTTTGGGTGCAGGTACTGTTGTTTACTTATTAGTTATTGTTGTTTACTTTTGTCACATTTTATCAACTTCTCAAAAGTTAATTAAAACTTTATTGTTATTTCAGATGAATTTTATGTCATAATGTAAGTCTGGTCATTGTTAAATGATGGAAAAGCAGATGAGAAATGGAGTTATGAATGAATATGAATGAATGAATGAATATTATAAGTGAGAGTTACGATGAGAAAGATGACAGCAGTTCAACTTTAGTCACGAGTCCAACAAACTGTTGCAACAAAACAAAAATAAACAGCTGATCTAATAAATAATCAAAGAAGTTAGTTTAACTGATCATTGTGTTGCTGTAAATGTTGTAAAATAATGAGAATAATTAATGAAAAATATGATTATGTCTAATTAAAATTGCTTTGTTTTAACACAGTGTGAATTTTCAATTTATAATATGACAATATGACATTTCCATAAATGCTGAAATTATTCTGAATGAGATCGATATGAGGACTCAGACTTCATCATCTGAGCATGTGTCCTGTTTACCTGTAGTGCATCACCTTCATTTATTAACATTTGAAGTAAAAAAAAACCACTACCAACACTGATTATTTTGGACATTAATATCTTTTCTTTTTTTATTAAGACAAGAACTCTTCATTGTTTTTGTAAAAATGTCTATTTATGAACCAATACAAAATGTGTATGGGAATGTGGATCTCCTTTTCTCTATTAATACACATTAACATTTCCCAAGAACAGCAGAGAGACAAAAAGAATCAATCTAAAAACAATAACTGGGTGAAACAATCAAAACTTTTGTGGGAATCAACCGAGCTTCCAAAGGCGGCGGTGCGTTGAACGTGACAGAAGTACAGCCACAACACGTTTCTCATCCTGCGTCATTCCTATAAACAGTGTACGCTTTATGACCTATGTCAACACAAAGCAATACTTAATACATCTTTTACAGTGCACCAAATATTAAGAAAATACAGAAAACATGTACAACATATATGCAAAATATCTCACCAATTTTGCCTCTTGGGTCTAAAAACGATGTGTTGCACTCGATTGGATGAGGATGTACTTTCTCTTTTATGTCATTGATAGGTGGGGCCTAAACTTTGCATTCTACCTGAGATGCAGTCACATCGGTCAGCAACGCATGAACCTGAGACAGGACATTATCAAAATAATTTAATGTGAAAAAAAACAATTTGTTAAGACCAAAAGTCCCCTTTTTTTAAACTTTACTGGGCATTTAATAGAAAATAAAATACGTACAATAACCAAAATTTTAATCCTGCAATTTACTTCAAATTGTATCCTCACCGTTTTTATTTAAAACTACTTAAATGTTATTTTTATGTTGTTTTGTCCAATTTAATTTTTAATATTGGAACTCTTAATGTCAGTACAATTACATTACATTACACTCCTGCCGTTCCAACCCACAAAAGGTTTAATATTCACAAATAAAACAATAATTCATCAACCTTAAGGGAGAAGACAATATTCAGTTCTATTCCTTTATTGGCAAGTACATGTTCTGAAGTCTGATGTTAAATGGAAGCTGCCACGTCACTCAAGCGAAATAGTGCTCACTGTCAAATACAAATCACACAATCTCAGTCTTACAGATGAAGTGACATCTGCTCTGTGATTCATAAAGCAACGATAACAAGTCAGCTAATAATCTTTTATCAGACACCAGACTGTAAAACATCTAACCTAATCAGGACCCTGTCCCACCCCCACCCATCCACGTAACAAACACAGAACAGTGTCATCAGCATACAGTGTTAACGTAGTGGTAAATCCTTTGAGTACAGAACTTTTTTTAAATTAACTCAAGTTTTAACAGAAGATACAGTTGGACATATAGCATCATTGATCCCTCCTATAGCCTCCATCTACAACTACCACATCCAATGGAAAAGCTAAAACAAAAGCCACAGCTCCAACCCAGCCCCACCTGCTGTCTTCGAAAACTGCAGAAACAATATTTAATGCCTTTAAAAAAAATAATAAAAAATTAAAAGAAATGCACAAATGAAAGTGAAATTTGTTTAATGCATCTCACAATAACCTTTTTTAAACTGCCTTTGGACGACGCCGAACTCACCAAAATATAAGGACAGGATGCTCTCTTCATGCATTACTATGATATATTAAAGCTATCACATTGTTAATGTGTTGCGATCATTGATAAATCCCAATCAAATGCCTTAACATGTCAATAAAGTATTAAACTCGTGGATATGTGTCCACACAGCGAGCGACGTCTCAAAGAGTCCATGATCAGTGTTAAAGTGGAGTTTTATCATTAGATATGACTGACTGTGATATGTATCATATATTGATATTTCAGTTGTATCATTAAAACAATTAACTATAACGTAAAACAAAAATAACTAAGAAACATATTTACCAATTAGTCAACACGTGTAGCATAAAGAAGATATAGATATGATACATAAACGCTGCATGTCGTCCAGGTGGAAGCTTCTTTGGAAGACGATAAACGTGGGAGTAATTAGGAGGCTTTGGCTGGCAGGTGTATCGTCAATATCTCTGATAAGATCTGAATCATATATTTAGTTATTTAAAAACATTATTGACGAGTTGATCAGTTAAATTTCAGCTGTGTTGTGTATGACTTTAAGTGTTTCTGTCGCAGCGTTTTTTTCCTTTATGTTGCTTTCATGATGTCAAATTGGAGCATTTCTTCATCACTTTATGTTTTATATATTTGCTGTGTGCTTCTTATGTTGTAGTGTTACTGTATCAAAGTTATATTAATAAAACTCATTTTATGTTCAATCTCTGAAATAATAACTGATACATCAAAATTAATTTTACTAAAAATAAGCAAACATTAGAGGTTCTGATTTCTGCATAAAAACTGCATTTCGTCTGCATAAACTTATTCTAACCACAACCTCTTTTCATTTGTGGGTTTTGTTTGTCCAATTGTGCAACTTTAATGTAAAAACAACTAAAATATATTCCTCAATAAATAAAAGTTTTTGGAGTTGCAGCCGCTGTTGGGGTTGATGCTAAGCTCTCATTTTACTTTGTTTAACTTTGAGCAGCGATCATTAGCATTGATAAAAAGTTACAAACCGTGTGATATCCAGAGTAGGGACTCATTAAGCAGGCCGCTTGCTGTGTGAACACATAATACCGACAAACAATGCAATCAGCAGACCCTCGTCGCCATGTTAAGAAGCCAGGGCATTAATGCAAACCGTGGATTAACACCACGGAGCACAACATCAACTTCTGTTACAAACAATTAATTACATTTGGCATTCCTCAGTGCTCCCCAGCTGGCACAGCAAAACTGATCTTCATTTAGTTTTGGCAGGTGATACATAAAGCAAAGTAGAGAAGCAAAAATAATCTTAGCATGTACATACATGCAAAAATAAAAAATAAAAAATCAAATGTTGAAGCACTCAAGCTCAAATATGTCGAAGGTGTGATGGAGGTGAAAAGACTGGCCTGTCTCAGAGCGTTTCTTAGATTCAACACGTTTACTTTCTCAAACGTTTCCTCGTTTTACAGTTTGACAAAACTCACAATGAGGGTGACAACAATAAAATCCACAAAGGTACTCCATGGCAAGTCTAATAAGTTGTAAAAAATATTTCTTAGTAAGGATTAGTGTATAATACAGCTGCGTTTCAGTTGGCTTGATTTACATTGACTTGTGTGAGGAGAGGATAACATGAACCTACTGATGGGAGGACCAGGGGTCTCATTTATAACTCATATCATATCTATAAAAACTAACTCGATTCTGGAGACAGATTGATATTAATTTCACTTAATATCAAACGTTTATTTCACGTCATCATAGACATTCAAACCAGCAGCAACCAGCTAATCCATAATTCCAATTTAAAACGATATAATCCAACTCAATATACAACCGAGCGTGTAATAATATCGCCTGTACATATATCACCAAGTACGGTTGAAGTTTTCATGTAGTTTTGAGTGATCAGGCGTGTAGAGAGACGGATGAAAGGAACACATGTATATCAATATTCATGATTGATTTTGCATTGACCATTTATGGTTGAATGTGTGCAGACTTCCAGGTTGACTGTGATTTTTTGTCTGTTTTATAAATGAGACCCCAGAACAGCCGTGATCGTTTCATGTTCTGTGCAGCTTCAGCACATTTTAATGTGTGTTTTAAGTAATGATTTATACGGCAGCAACGTTGCAGTCCGAGTGATGTTAGAGCGGCTTTAGCTTCTGTACTGAGACGTATTTCAGGTGAAACTGAATATTGGAGCAGGTACAAGAGGCATTTGATTGGACCGTTAAACAATGGGCGGGGCTTACACTACTGAATCTGAGCTCCGTGCTGCGATAGGTTGATTAGTTGATAAGTGGATGTTGTGATAATATTGGTTTAAGATTCATAAACACTTTGTTTTATAGGAAGAAAACATGATTGAAATTTGATTTGTTTTGGCATATACAGGTTGACAATACGACCAAACGGGCTCAAAAGGCATTTTTCATTTCATCTGGACTTTAATACCAAATATATATATATTTTTTTTTTCAACAGCCTTTTTATCACTGAGGCATCTTGACTGAGAGTCTGCCTAAAAAAAAACAGCTTTAAAACAATTTACATTTTCTTACTCTCCCGTTGGTAAGAAAAACTATTCTCGAGTGAGAGCAGATGAAAATCAATTGAATCTCATCATTCAGCTCAATAAAAGCCTGTGGGAAAACAGGCGCCTATTCAGCCAAACAGAAGAAAAATAACACCGAACAGGGGAAGAAATCAAAATAATGGAAAAAATAAAAAATAATGTAGTAGGTAATTGTTTAAGAGGCAGCAGTATAAGAACAAACCGAGGTTGCAAAGCATGAATGTAAAACATAAAGTGGTCCAATAAAATCATATTATTTTTTCGCTGCCATCTTTTTGATTAAATATTGAATGTGGTTGTTTTCAGGAGGGGGGGGGCAGGAAGGTCATATACAGTACATCAAACCTGTTTCTCATTTATGTCCTTTGTACAACGATATGTAAAGCGTTCCATGCATTTTTGGAGCTGTCAAAACTGAGGGAAGTAATGGCTTGAGACAAATCACAGTATACTGGAAAGAGTTTTTTTAGTTATGCAGGAAAAGGATGCGCGCGTGTGCAGACACATTGAGGGGAATGAATAAAGTGGCTGTGTAATTTTACCCTCATACAAAAAGCCAACACGCACATCGATAATTTACGAGTGGGGGGAGATGAAAACTGGGGGGGAAAAGGGGGGAACAACAAGTTTTATGCAAACGAGGATCAACACAAATCCAACTTATGGATACGACAAAAAAAAAACTAAAAATTCAGAACAAGGCACAGAATTTTCTGCAAATGGTTGAACTAAATAAAATTCGTACCAGCAGTTAGGGAGGTGTTGAATGGTGAAGCTCTCTACAGTGATTTCTGGCAACATCTGGCGCACCCTCCCACCCCCGACCCATCCCCTTCTCAGTTTACCGAAAAACCTCCCATTTTTTGTCCTTTTTTGTTTTTTTTTGTGTTTTTTTTGTTTTTTGGTCTTTTTTTTACACACAAAACATTCCATCTACATCTGCAGACTAGACTAAACAACGGCTTAAAACCAGGCCTTTCTTTAAACCCCAACTCGACCCTCTACTCTCACTAAACGTGATCCTGAACCACCAACTTAAATCTCTCCGTCAACCCCAACTTCCCCCCCGCGGCCCCCAAAAACAGCCTGGTGTCCCAAAGAGGACACGAGAGTGAGGGGCCCGGCTTTGATTAGATGTAGTACTCTTTCTTTTCGTCCGAGTTGGTGTGGCCACCCTCTGCGTTGATGATGGCTGTATCTGCGTCCGCTGCATCGTCTGCTCCTTTGGCTTCGTGTGTGAAGTAGGTACCTGAGGAGGAGGAGGAGGAGGAGGAGGAGGAGGAGGAGGAGGAGGAGGAGATGAAGGACAGTGTCACGGACTGGATAATAACCTGCTGCTTAGATAGTACAAAAGATTAAAATGTGCCCCGACATCCTGCAGTACCTAATTATGCAAATCCTCCACTATGTGCTCATTTATGAAAACCCAACACCAGCAACCTATAATATTCAGATTATACATCATTTCCCCACTTTTTCATTCATGAGTGGCACATGAAAATCAGGGTTTTGAAATGATCTCAAGCATGGGGAAGAGTATGGCTCACATCTTCAAATTAACCTTGTCAAGTTCAGCAAAAAAAAAAAAAAAAAAAGGAAGTAGCAGCAAACCTCTTCAAATCTAATTTACAAGATTTATTCACATCCTAACACGGTAGACGTTGATTATGAAGGAAATATTCCAGATCGAATGAGGAAGAAAATACATAAAAGCACAAATGCTGCTTGAAACGATGGAAACAAGAGCGCTGCGTTAACAGGAACTGAAGGTAAAATCTTTACTGGTCTTCATAATGTTTGTTCTCATCCTCATTGTTTTTATTGTTTTTATGAGTGTGCATTTTATCACTCCTGATTTGTGAGCAGACGTCACACCAAACCTGATCTGACTGTTGGAAACGCATCAAATAGCTCTGATCCGCCTCCACTGCTGGTTAATACAACTCTACTCCTACACTCGTTCTCAGGTGCCTTCAGGTAAGTGTTTTGTTGAATTATTATTATGAATCTGACACAGAAAGTTAAAAGTCATCTATTAAAAATCATCTGTATGCAACAAAAGCCAACAACTAAAAAAAACAAAAATCTTTCATGAATATTCATATTTCATCCACAGCACATTAACATACTTACACAATGCCATCAGTTAAAGTGGACATTTATTTGTTTACTTGCATCTTACTGTTATATTAGATAAAACAACATGAACATTATCATCTGATACTCTGATAGGTCAACGTTGAACCAGGACGTTATGAGACCAGTCCCGTTGCCTCCTCGGCCCGTTTTTACTGATGTTCCCAGATTTCAGTGCTGACATTAATACTGGTGCTCATAAAGTAGGCGGCCAAACCTACAAAAACAACATCCAAGTTGTAATAAAGCAGAATGATCCTTTAAAATCTGCCTAGTGAAGCTGCTGGAGGCAGCAGATGGCAGCCTGCTAGGCTTCAGGATGATAAATAAAACATGTACGAGTCGATTAACTGGATGCTTTTCTTTACTAACACACACAAAAGGCGAATAGTTTGTCTGCAGTGGAGCTAAAGTAAAAAATAAAAACCTTTAAATCTCCTCATTTACAGCACTTCCTCTCTAAAGTGGTTAATTCATCCAATTCCATTTCCTTCCTGCATAAGAAATATGAAAGTGTGAAATCTGTTATGGATTATAATTATTTCTGTGTTATGAGGGCAGCATATGAGATCCGTTTAGCGGTTCTGCGTTAGGATGTAATTTTACTCACCATCAGTAACCCGAAGATTTAATAACTGACTTTGATTATTTGGGTAGAAACAGAAACAAAGCGGCTCCGTGTGATTAACTGCTGCTTTAGTTTGTGTTTTAGATGCAAACAGTGAAAAATCATATTAAAGGAACTGCATTACATATACAAATAATTAAAAATTACTTCATGTTTAATGTAAATATATGATACATATATATATCCTGTAATATTATTAGAATTATGCAATTATTTGCTGGTGTTTGGTGTACATGTGGGTCTCTATAACAAGTTTTGCAGCAATTTTTTTTATTTTTTTTTATTTTTTTTATTTTTTTATTGAAAACAAACAAAGAAACTCCAAACAGATTATGAATAAATGTCAAGTTATGATGTTTGTTAATGTTCCTGAGGATGCACTTCACTCTAATATCTTATTGGTGATTATAAATCTGTATTTTCTGGTACGCTACCTTTGTGTCTTGCGAAGTAGCGTCCCAGAACGATGAGTAGACAGAGCATGGCGAAGACGACCACGGCGACCACGCCTCCAATCACTGCATGGTCCACGGTCCTGGGCGCTCCTTCTCCAGCTCGAGAATCTAAAAGCAAAATGAAAGACAAACTCGCTGTTATATTCTGAGAATATCAATAGAAGTAGTGTGATACATATGCAGATTATAGTAAAACAGACATCGTTTGTAGGCTTATTGTTGTTATTGTTGTTATTGTTGGGTAGCTAGTTTCTGTTTATAGTGTCAGTCAGAGTTTCATTAGGTCAGTTAAACTTTAACGTTCTCGTGTAATGTGTTTTGTTTTTTTTGACTAAAAAAAACGTCTGGTTTGATGAACTTGATGTGCATTGTTTGCCTCCCTTGTTTCAGATTTTAATGTATTTTACTTTGTAATATTCGTATTTTCACTCTATAAGTTATAGATTGCAACCTTTCCTGAAGGGTACGATGCTTTAATAATATATCAATACCGTCTTAACAGAGATCTGTAGAAGCAACATCACAGGTGTAGTTTTAAATCCTGCTCAGGAAGTTAAAACCATGATTAACTATTCCCCTCCATGAATAATCAGTTAATGTTTGGTTGTGTAAAACTATACCTGTGATTGGACAATAAGCCCTCGAAGCTCTTGGCTTTAATGTGGAAGCTATTGATCAGGTGTGAGGATCCATTTGAGGATGTGATTGGTTCCTTCACAGCACAAAGGAGGAGCAAATTCATTCATCAATGACGCAGACAACTCCTATAGACACGGCTAAATGTTGCATTGAAGCACTTCTAGCTAATATAATAACGTTACAGGTGTGTTTTTGTGCTTTCAGCGTATTAGGATATGTTACACTACACACTTGACCTTTATTTCCTGGCTAATGTGTTTTTTTAAAGACGTATTTTGCAGTGAATGCCAGAAAAAGGTGCAGTCAGGATACTGGACAACAGCCAGTTCTTAGCAATCTGTTCACGTGGAGTAGACCATCAGCCTCCGCCATCCATTAGCTGTAATAACTAACTAAAACCCCTCCACACTGCAGCCTACTTCTACACTCAAGGGATTTGCTGAGTGAGCTCCAGGAAACAGCAAGAGCGGACCACAATTTATTAACAAATAACAGAAACAGAGAGAGAAACATCATTGATAGCATCAGCCGACGCCCACCCCTGCAGGAACGAAGGAGGCGCCGCAGCGCTGCCTGTCAAACGCAACAAAACATTACCTGATAGATCTAATAGGTTATTTTGACTTCAGATTTTCTTTTTTAGTGCTGGGCAGATTCAATTAAACTGAGCAGGAATCCTTCTGACATCCAATTCCTTCTTGTCAGGCTGCTAAAGCTGTTCTTTAACAAACTTTCCTATTACGATGTTAATGTGGACTCTGGCTCTGGGGGGAGAGGAGAGCGTGTGTGTGTGTGTGTGTGTGTGTGTGTGTGTGTGGTGTGGTCAGGGTGATGGGGGTGACCTGGGCGGATATAGAGAGTGATTCTCAGTCACCTATAACAATCTTTCCTGGCTTTAATTTATTTCCTATAGAGAGGGAGTGATATGGATGAACATGTCATATAGTATGTTGCTTCATATCACTATAAACAAACGTAAACAAGTCGACTCTTCAGAGCCTGAAGTTGTTTTTTAAGGATGTAAATAAAATACTTCACTTTGAATAATAATGTGTGTCTGGCTTTTACACACAAAAACGTTCAATTATCTCATTAAAAACCTTAAAAATCCATCTGTTCCCTTATTGAATAAGTCAGAATCTATATATATATGTGTAAATATTGTCTAACTGCTGGATATAAGACGTTCTCAGAGTCAACTGGAGGCTTCAGGTTTCCACATCACACTTGTGCACGTTGAATATCGACAACGTTGTCACATATTCGTGTTTCTTAATGCTGCAGCTTAAAATCGTACTTTTAAATGAGCGCAGAGAAACGATGAATGTAGAAACACACACACACATCATGAAAGAATAAAACTTTAAGGTTTGGTCTGACAGCTTGTTCCAGCTGTTTCATGTTTACATCGAGTGAAATATTCGAACCCACGACCCACCGTGTGTTTTATATGTCGGCTCTCTTCCATCTGAATCAATTATGACGCCACCTGTGCACCATTTTACACCCATTTACCCAAATTTCAGGTACTTTTGTAAACTTTGTGATCTCTACTTGAATTTAATGAAGTTCTGAGTGTTTGATGAACTTCCTCCTTAAAACACACAAGAATCACATGTTCACCTTCAATTTCATCATAACTATAACTGATAGAAATGAGGGCTAGACGTATGAAATGAATTAATGCGAATAAATCTGAGTTATTCTCTTTCATCCGTTTGCCTTGTTAATTCGCTGGTTGAGATTTCTGTAACATGAACCGGGTGGGTGTTAATAAATCTGTCATATAGACCTGACAGTTTATTAATATGGATGTTTTTGTCGTTTTCATTTTGCAGGGCTTTGTAACCCAACTACAGAATAATGTATTAATAATGTCAAGAAGCTGACAGAAAATAAAAGAAAACAAACGGCATGTGAAATCCTAACAGCACCTAATGTGCTCTAATATATAAACAAAACAACAAAACGAAAGACTTCATACGACTTTGTTGTCACGGGAGGATTTTGTGATTTTTTTTAAAGTTACTGCTGTTGGTGGTGTTTTCATTTCTGATTGTGCTCGACAGCTCTGCTTCCCCTTAAACTTTCAACTGAGGATGACAATTTAAATGCAAAAAATAAATAAATAAATAAATAAATCTTCTTAAAGGTGGATTATTAACACGTTAACAGCTGTTATTCACTCTTCTGTTTGCTGAAGCTTAAACTTTCCAGGACACTTTTTTCTTCTTCTTCGTTCTTGGTAGAATGATGAAACCAATTTTTGTCTTAATCACACCAAAAAAAAATAAAATAAAATAAAATGGTTGTCTGGGTTTCATATTTAAAGAGCCCTGTTTATGAGCCCAAATAACTGCCTGGATGGCAGCTGGAAAGCCTCCGCTGTCACTTCCTGGAGGCACTCAGTCCCAATGAATCCATATAAAGCAATTTGCATGTCATATCAGTGAGTATCACTTAATAGCAATTACTGTCAGCATGTGAAATACAGTGCATTTCTGTTATCTCACATTTGGAGTCAAACCCTCAAAATTGCCCGGATCATTGTTTTTATCAATCAAAGTGCACATTCAAAGAAATTTCAGTTATTGCTTTTCCATAAATGTCACTTCAGATGTCAGAGATGAAAAGGACGTATCATCCGCATCAAACTGGAGAGTGTGACCACAGTTCTCGGTATTAATTACAAGAGGTGCATATCCATGTATGTGTGGACGCTACGTTTTATAATTAATATCCCAGAATGGTTGGTTCCATTTATACAATATGTGAAAGAGCCAGGTGGTCATTCATTTAGTGACTGTTCATCCTCCTTTTTTAAGCATATTTTATCTCATTGTTTTGCTCATATAACACATTAAATGTTTGGTTCAGTCTTTCCTGTTTACAGCAAAAGGCAGATTTAGCAAAAAGTTGGTAAGAAAAAAAAAGCATTTAGCAGCTAATGTATCTCAGGAATCAGTGGAGACCAACATAAAGCTGCAAGGAGAGTAAATATGACCAGGTGAGCAGAAACATGTAACCAACAGGATGATAATATATCAGAGCCCCTAGTGGCCGAAACACATAATGCTGCTTTGAAGCATAAACATCTAGTTATGTGTGAGTTGGGATTTCATGATACAGATAATAAACCAGCTGACTGGACATACAGATGCAGTATTAGCTGCTTTTAACATTATAGTTTATTTACAGGAAATGTCAGGGAGTGAAAACTTTTGGGCATCATTAACTTTACTGCAGTTTTCTTGGAAATCTGGACTTGCGTTATGGATCAGTGCAAGTGTACAGTGAATGCCACGATGTGATGAAATGACTATTGCATACCCAGCTATACACATCCTAGAGCAGCACCTCTCATGTAATGCAATACACATGCAGTCTTTGCTAAGGCACCATGAAGAACTGTGAGGACGTCATGAGAGAGAAGCTGATAGATGCTCATTATTATAGCACAAGCAACAGGACTACTTTATGTTCACTAATTACAATCCTTTTTTTTTCCATCTATTTTTTGCTGCTTACGCTCATTGGGGAACATACTTGACCTCAGGCCTCAGACTGGATTTCTCTGCTAATTTCATTATAATTATTCTTTCTGATAACCTCCAATGTTAGTTTGAGCCATTCTTTTGTTGTTTTTTTTTATTTTAAACCCAAAAGCAGCAACAAATAGAGCTTTATGTCTCATATTCATGCAGTCTGGATTCATCTCAACACTGACACACAGCTCAGACTCGCTTTGAAATGTGCCTGAAACATAAATGATTAATCACAAATGGGCTTCAAACAAGGTGTCCACAGGGCTAAACAAAGCACGCAGCAGTCAATCAACACCGGTCATTTTGGCGGGGGGGGAAGACGCCCACCTTAAGTGGGAGCGTGGAGTATCTCATTTTCATAGGACATGTTGACAGAGACTTGATTCGAGACAGAGGAGATCTCCTAATTGGATCTCCTAATCTGCTAATTAAGCATTAGTGATTTCACTGGTGTGCCCATGCTGCCTGCAGATAGAGGGGCAATCAGGAACACAGCAGCGCTATGTGTGTGGGGTGTCATAAGAGCACATCGGCTTGTCAAGATCCACTTCCGTTGCCCGCAACACTCTCGGTTAAAGAGTGAATATAATTAAAGTCCCAATGAACCTATTCATTGAACCTATTTAAAAATGTCAGTTAAATCTTTTGCCTCTCGGGTGGCGCGCTACGCCGCTTACATACAGAGCGACTCGGCCTCTTTTTCCGCCTTTTTCAAATAGTAAAAAAAAAATGTTTGAATTTGAAAAGACAGCGGCGCCATTAAAAAACATTGGGAGCAAAAGGAAAGTAGCTGAGAGGTCAAATAAAGTGAAAAAAATAAAACGTGTCAGAATATTTTAAGAGATGTTTGAGGTTCATTTTAAAATGTGTTGTCTCTAATTTAAAAAGACTTGAAAGGTGAGATGTCCGAATACACCAATGATGATGGATTTAAGGATGATATATGATAATGGAGCATTTGATGCAGACAACATAGAGTTTTGTGGTACTTCCTTTTCAAACTATATATAAACTATATTTTCTACACCCACACATGTTCTGCAGGTTTTCCCAGAGTAAAAGACAAATACACAGACGCACTCCTACTCCTGCTCACACGGATCTGCAGTCACCTCCAGTTCACCTGACACGCGTGTATTTGGACTGTAGGAGAACATGTAAGAGACCGACCACCGAGAACAACCGAGACTCGAAATACCAACCAAACCTTCTTAAAAAAAAACATCAAATGAATCAGGGAAAAAACATCCGTCTGTCCATATGATGTTTGTTGACCTTATGTCTCTCATATTGAGTTGATGTTACATGTTTTATACTGGAGCTGTGGGTCAATCAGTTTTTAATTGGTCAGATAATGTAATAGCTGTAACTGAAGGGGACGTGACAGCAAACAGCTACGAACGGTTGGTGAAAGTGTACAAGCTGGCCAGAGATACGAGACATACGAGACATACGAGACATACGAGAGATACGTCTAATTTATATGTTCTTATAAGTGCTCGCTGTGGTGCCGTGTAACCACACAACACAATTTAGAGTCAAGCTCTTGACTTCATTTTGCTATAATTGAATTAGATGAAGCAAAGACGACAGTGAAACTCAATTTCATCATACATTCATATCTCTCTTTTTTTTCCATTTTTCAATTTCTTTTGCTGCAGAAAGCCGGTTGTAATTAGTCATTATACTGAAGCATTGTCTACTGAAGAGAACACATATCCATTGTTCAATATGAAGTCACGTTCTGGCACAAACTTCTGGCGCTGCTTTAAAAATAGAAAGAGTCGAAACACAATGTTGAAAAACGAGAATAGATATAGTCTAATTTACACCTGGTCGACAGGTGTGTAGGAGAATGAAGGCTTTGTATGAAATCATCTTTTCCAGGTTTATATTTCTATTCTGGGGCTTTACTGGGACACCTCTGCATGATTTAAAGATAACTGTTGAAATAATCCTCATACTTTATATCTTAAAGAAAGAAACTGATCTACAGATTTCCATATTTCAAGCATCTGCTGATGAAGACGAAAGGAATCACTTGTTATTGAGAACATATCAATTACGCAGCCAATAAATGAACATGTGATATCTCACCAGCTTCTTTTAAAAAACCAGAAAATGTGATTAAAACCGACTGACGGGTCTTATGAGAGGAAACAGAGGAAACAGGGAAAATAAACCAGACGTTTATGGTATATATATATATATATATATATATATATATATATATATATATATATATATATATATATATATATATATATATTTTTTTTTTTAGGGGGTTTTCCTCTGATCATATCATCATTTTTGGGGCCAAACAATAAAGTCATGAGACAGAAAGCAACAGCGTATTATCTCCAAAGGAACCTTGCACCTTTTCTTTTTTTTTTTTTCTGATGGAGCTATTCATCATTTATCTAATCACAGCCAGTCTTCATCCAAAATGTAATATAATTATGGGCTATAACTGTTCTCAGGATATTAAGCTGTATCTAGGCCAGGGCTAGCTCCATAAACACCTTCTAATAATGGCTTTTAGTGGTCTCTGGAGTGACTTATCCTAACACAATGAGGACTCTCTATGGCTCCCAAGGCTAAATGAGTTTGTGGCTTGTTGCAGAGATGCACATCAGTCGTGTTAATGGGGACACTGGTTGGAAAAAAAAGAAGCCCAATGGAGCTTCTCTATCACCAGACTGGCCTTTCTTCTCTCACGCGTGATTATCAACTCCCGCCCCGCATACGTCGACCAAAACTCTGCTTCCACCCGGCTGTCGACGAGCTGCTTCCTGAAAAACTCCCCAGGATTTATGCTCCTGGTTGTCAAAGGTGGCAGGAAGCCTGGTTTGTGTATGTGTGTGTGTGTGATTTTTTTGCCTGACACCAGATATCCAGAGTAGTAGAAGAAGACTTTAACAAGAGATAAGCAAAAAAAAAAAAGCAAAGGTCAAAACAAGTGACTGACAATTAGTAAAATGTTCATTGTAATGTTTTACTCATCATCAAAAAGCAGACAGTAAATCAGGTGAGTAAGTGACCCAAAGAGAAACATCTCGTCAAGGTCAAAGTCACACAAATGTAAGGCGGTGAAAATTGCCTCTCTAAGTCAAGTCTGTTGTCTGCCCTGCTCTTGGCACATTGATAATAAGAACAGAAGAGACACTGTGTACCCTGGTGTTAGGAGACACAATAGTATCAGTGAAATGACATCGGGGGCTTTGTGTAGATCTGTGTACACAGCAGACGCAGCCCTGGATGAAGGAACTGTGCCAAGGAAATAAAGGGCTAATCCTGGAAAAAGAAGCCGGAGACAATGACTGCATTTACATACATTCAGTAAACAGACTGTACAGTCGCTGGTCAAGGTCACACTCAGAGATGAGCTGTTTACATGAACGCTCACTCGTTCGATCTATTTCCATAAACTAGCAAATTAAAGGATAGTTGCGATTAATTTAACCTTTTTTTTCTTTTTGCTGGCCTGAAAACTCAGAAACTCTGAATCTGCGAGCTCGTGTTTTATTCTTATTGGTTCTCATCCCGTTCAGACAGTTAATCACAGCTGTTTATCTGATACAGGGCGGATTGTGCACCGTTGAGGCATTTTCAAACACCTGCACTTAAACCTTTCGTTGATAAGAAAGATGCATTTGCTGTACAGGATTAACACGTTTCATTGCTCTGATTGGTTACAGACTTTTCTGCACCTTTTTTTGTGTAACTAGCAATAACCAACAGTTGATTGAGGACATGCAGAGTAATCTTGTCTGTACTGTACATAAAGACTTCCTGTAAACAAAGGAGTATAAAAATGTCAGCGAGTCTCCAGAGGATGGACGTAAGTGAAATATTATGTGATACAGCTTCTTAAATAAAGAGTGTGTGATAAAAGACCGCATGTGTCCAAATGAGTGTGGACATGGTCTTCATTTCTACTCAAGGGATCATTTGACCTTTGTTGTGACCTGTGGCTGCTCGTCAATAAATACGACAGTCAAGGGAAAACAAAGAAGACGGAGGCCTGGAGCATCGTCCCCGTATGCCTGCTTTGTCATGCTAGTTTGGCCGTCTTTGAGGAGCAGTGTTGTGGCACAATCTCTGTCAGGTTTAGAAACGCTCACAAAAACCTTTCCGTGATAATAAAATCCTTTAGCAGAGGCTGAGTGCATGGTGTCGGTCTTTAATCCAAACCTCACCTCAAAGGAAATTCAGACCAGCTTACATGCATGGATGGTGTCAAGAAAAAGAAAGAAAGAAAATCTGCTGTGTTTCACATATAGTTCACATCATAGCCAGAAGTCGTATTAGTGCTGCTAAAAGCTAGTGAAGCCAGTGATAATCTCCAGGACTGGCTTTGTCACATTTACACATAAAAAGGTATTGTATATTGATAGATTTTTAAAAGACGAATATCCTCGCATTGACAAATCCCTCGTTGTAGCTTCATGGAATCAAATCAAAACATTTACTCCAGCTTTGTCTGCCAACACCCGCGCCGAGTGCCACACAAAGGAAAGTAAGTAAATAAAAGGGTACAAGTGAATGACCAAAGCCTTGGAAGGCGATATTTGCTGAGGGACCTTGGGGCGAGAGCTGCAAGTTCAAATTAGAGAGAATAAAGGGAAAGAAGGAGCTTCATTTACACCAGCTATTAATAATCAATTTTAATTTCCTCTTAGATCAGTATTTTTTTCAGATCTATTCTAGGAAGCTACCCATCTCCTCTACCACTGGATAAAGGTGTTTCCCTCCTGCACTGTTGTCATCCATGCCAGCACTGACAAGATGCTAAGCTAACATAGCAACAACATAGCTGTCATAGCAACACTGAGCCTAAATGTAAATTATAATGGAGCAGGCAGGTCACATGCTTTGGGATCCTATTTAATGTGGTCCAAACTAAAGCGAGCTTCAAACTCTCCGTCTGTTTTGTTTACCTGCTAGAAGGTATCAACAAAAAGTATCAAAAAACAAACATAAATTAATATCACATCAGTATGAAGGAGTAATATAAGTTAAGTAATATACGTAGTATAAGTTAAGACACATTGATATATGATTTTACTGTTCTGGATCTGGATGTTGACATATCATCACTGGCCTTTGATGTCTAGTGTTACAGGAAATAACCGACCGTTACGACGTGCAACAGGCCAATATGTTTTATTAACACAACCTTGTAAAAATACAGCTGTGTTGTAGAATTACCATCACATAAAGACCTGCCACTTTTGTCATTATTATTAATTTCCAATGCATTTCCTGCTAACACAATCCTATTAAAAACACATTTTATAGAATCACCATCATTTTGTGGGATTAAAGGATTTACTCGTAATATTCAATTATTCAAGTATTTTTTTACTAACGCAACCATGTGAAATTGCATTCATGTTGTATGATCACTGACATTGGCTCTATTTGTAATAGCCAGCATGAATTTTGATTGGTGTAAAATCGAGTCACGCTGTAGATCGACGAGTGTTGACCTTATTTTTTTTTTTTTAAATAAATATTGTGGAACAGCCTTTAACTGTACATGTATAGACAAACATCATGTGTTTTAGCGCTAATGCTAGCTTGGCTATCATATAGGTCCTGAAGGGCTGCTGCTGTTTGGGCTCTGCTTATTTTTTTATTGTTCACAAAATGAGGTCACACTGTCCAGTTATCATTTACACCTGGATATAATCCAACCGCTACCGGTCACCTCCAGATGTCTGATATCATTCTGATCGCAGGGCATTTTCTCCTTATCTGTATCAGATATACAGATGCAGATCTTATGATAATAAGAGATATAAGCATAAATGAGATCTTACATCCACACATGGGCACCTCCTACTCCACATTATTAATATTAAAGCCTCCAAAAAGAGCAACTGTGTCTTGATTTTTGTAAATACATTTATCAGAACTTATGTGGGGCAGATTACTAAAAACATCAATATAACATTTGTCAGCGTTATTGTCATTTTACATCAACTCACTGGAGATAATATGCTAAATCTGTCTGGCAAGAGGTTTAAAGAGGCTTGTGAGTGATAATGTGACTGTGAGGTTGTTCTGATGGTGCAGGTGTTGTCATTTCTGCAGGTAGCAGGTAGCGACAGATGGGGATGATTGACAGTGTAGATTAATGTGAAACTGTCTCACAGGTTTGTGTCCATCTGGTGGTCTAATGCAAACAGTTTTGATAAAAGCAAGGACACTGTGCACAGAGATATTAATGATATTTCCAAATCACTTTCTGCAAAGAAGTCGTTGTTGTTTCATGTTT
Organism: Pampus argenteus; assembly: GCA_036937835.1. Lineage (NCBI taxonomy): Eukaryota > Metazoa > Chordata > Actinopteri > Scombriformes > Stromateidae > Pampus > Pampus argenteus. Next base: position 1,861,912 of record CM072874.1, on the reverse strand, counting down.
ATTTAAACTAAAAGCAGCTATTAGCTGATCATCAGCTGCTAAAGGTGAAGAACTGGATGGACAACATAACCCACAATGTCTGTATTCTCAAGATACTTCATTTTCTCTTTCTGGTATCAGACGTCAGAGATAGTGTGACGTTTGATTATAGTTCATAATAAATAATATAAATACTACCCAGCAGTCATTAACATGATGCTGTGCTGCAGATAGCAAAGGGCAGTCATATTCAAGTATAGCCACAAGCATCTAATTGAGTTGTAAAACGTGTATTAAACATGATTATATACAAGACAAATGTTGGCAAAGCAACTGTGAACTATAATTATAAATGTGGTTGATGAAGAACAAAGAGACTCGAACGTTTCCAAAGGACATTGAAAGAACCAGAACGCGACCCGGTGGACATAAACCAGGGTTACTAAAAACCAGAGACGTGGAGAAAGTAGGTTCACTAATATATGACATTAAGCATTTTAATAAAGGTTCGTTTTGATGGTATAAACTGGCTACAATATAGGATAGAACTGAGTATTTATAGCATATAGTTTAGAGAATATTATAGATAGATCCAAGATGAAACTGAGAGAAAAAGGTCAGCACCACGGACAGCGCCATGGATTCATCAATACTCAGCACAGTCAGGCTGCTGATATTTCACAGCTATGGTTCGGTCATAGTTTCTAACTTGCTTGGATCAATGAGTCAGGCAGACTAGACTAACATATTCAACAACCCTTTGCCCCTGAACTCACTCTGCTACTAGTGGATGGAGAGGGGGGGTGGAGGTGGGGGGGCAGGTTAATAAGAGGGATGCATTTTGGTCATTTTGCTAACAAGGGGAATAACACCCTCCCTCGTTCCCCCTCTTATCACCTACTGATTAAAAATACCATATTTATGTCACAGATGAGGAGAAAAAAAAATCACTACTGATTACACTAACCTGTCTATTTCATTACTTCCACCTCTATTTCATCATGTGAGAGCCAGATGGAGCTTTAGAGGTTCACTTAACTTTCCGCAGGAGGTGAGTTATGAGAAAAGAAAGAGGTTTTGGAAGGGGGACCCCTGTTTGTCACCTGTCGTGCTCAGTTGTGAGTCTGAAACTAATTAATGCAGCATATGTGCCTCATTTGAAAAGAGCCCCAAAGGCAAGATCAAGCCAGTTTCACATACAAACACATCCTTCTGTGTGTGCATGCATGAAATACACACGTCTTAAATGAAGGATCCCACTGTGGCATTGCTGCAAAACAAAAAAAACAAAAAACCTCATACTAAAAATACACTTCTGTGTAAATGATGCCCAGTGCGTTTCGCTTAACCCTTTCAATCCTGTCTTAGTCGTGACTCTACCATTCTTGTATTTTTGTACCTAAACCTAATCATAAAAAAACATTATTTTTTAGACACTGTAATGGTTTTTTAGAGCAGAGACGAATATGTTGTCCTGATGATTACTGCCAACAGGGGCGGCAGATTAAACAACGCTATGCAAGGTCAAACTACCTATTTGGTTGTTTAATATGGAGGAATTTTGCTTTTTTACGTGATTTCTAAGCAAATTTATGGATGCGTATCAATTAAGAGTCGATTACGCTATCACTGGAAGAAGTAGTTTGTTTTCTATGTTTTTAGATTTGACGGAGAAGGAAGGAAGGCTGCTTTTTGTCACCATCTCATCATCATGCTGATGCTTTTGCGTGCAACATGTTGAGTAAACTTTTAAATGTATTTAAATAGTCTAGAGCTGCTCTATATGAAAAGTGTCATGAGCGCTAAGTAAATAAACTTCATGGTTCATGACTTTTTTTAAATGTACCAATAAGTGCACACTATCACCAAACCAGAGCTGTGGCTGCCAAGAACATGTTGTGTCCTCTTAACCTACCAATATGTCATGTGGTCATGTGAAGTAGGAAGTGCCATCTGTGCCTTTGATAGTCAGTCAACCCATGATCACTGCACTACTGTTTACAAAGACTCACTACCAAAATCAAAAGGATGCCATGTGGAATTTGGCTAAATTTTCCAACACATGCCTTTCCATCCCTTCTAAATATGGATGTCCATACTCAGCATGGGTATCACATATGAATGTATCCACACAACAGACAATCCTCTCAAGGTTCCCCAGTAGCCTACTGGTTGAAACGTCTGCTGTCCTCTCTTTAACAACACTGAAGTCTCTCTCTGCATTATCAAATAAAAGCAGAAGTGTCCTCCACCCAAATCACTCAAATATCTTTAAAAAAAGACAAACTTTGCCTTTAAACAAAAATACTTTCCAAGGTTTTCAAAGGCTGACCATTCAGCAGTCATCGAAGTCTGAAGAAACAATCACTACATTTGTTGCATGTCAATACCGGATGGTAATTTGGTACATTGTGTCCTTGTCATTTAATGAATGCCTTGTCTCTTTAATGACATCCAAATGTGACAGCTTAGTCCTTGGATTAAAAAGAAAAGTCCTGTCCTTCACCTGCCACAATCCCGCTGTGAGCAAAGTGGCCATTATACTGCTGTATTCCTCTCCGCTATTAGATCTCAGAGCGCGGCTCAATTATCCCACTACTTTCACACGCTTGCTGACAGCCGTGTTGGCAGGTGTGTCCTTTCCAGACGCGCTCACCTCTCCGGATGGGAAATTAGTCAGTGCAGCTAGCCATCAGCTACAGCAACTGACACCTTCCACCAGCATGCCCTTTCATTAAGAGTGAGAAGATGGAAGTGAGATGAGAAGAGCAAACACTGCTTGGACATCCAACATCAAAATGCTGGCTCTCAATTGTGGACCACTTTTGTGCATTTTTAGAGACGAGTTACTGGCAGGAAGTTGATTTACCTCATGCAGGTTACATGACTACAAAAGAAAAATGTCCACAAAGCAAAGCCCTGGTTACTGAGTGCCATGTTGATGGGTGCTATTGTCCCATAATGGGATGCACAACTGAAATAATGGCGCGATGGTGCAACGGCTCCAGCTCAGAAACACAACAGAAGTAATAAATCCTCCTGGCTCTTTGGGAGAGGTTATGAGTCCAAAATCAACCAATATTCCCTAAAAAATTTCTGTCAACAGATTAATTTTTTATATTTTAATGATATTTTCTGTGCATTTTTTATTTATTTCCATATATAATGGTTTAAATGTGGTTTTATTTCTAGTGGAGTGAAATGACTGTGTGTTCCCTTCATCTCTGCAGAGCTGTGCAGCGTTGTGATGATCCCTGATGGGTCATCAATGGCCGCTGTGTGAGTCACCTGTCTGTCTGCTCCCCTTGCAGGTGCTCGTTAGCTTAACCTGGAGCACCTGAGGGCCTGAGGCTGCAGCATTGCTGTGCTCGCTCGCTCTCTCTCTCTCTAAGTTCATGCTTAAGTTGCTCTTTGACTGTTGGATGTGTAAACAAGCCAACGTTTACAAGCATATTAGCCATATAAACTTCACAAAGCCACACTAAATGTGTGTGATTTTAGCTTGTTGTGGTGTTGTGCCCCCTGGTGGTCAAAATATACAGCTTTAATAATACTGACTGACATGTAAACAATTTGAATCAACCTTAAAAAAACCTAAATAACCCAGAACAAAACAGACGACGTGAGCTATATTTACACTATTAAATCATAAGTGGATATAGTTTAATCTTTAACTCTTTTCTATAGGTTTCCTTTAGATTTGGCACCTTTAACCTTGATAATCACTTTGCATCAAACAAACTTTAAAGTGCCAGAAGTGCAGCGGTGTTTATCCACACGCATAATAAAATCAGTCATTATGTCTCATTTTCAGCACCAGAGCTAAAGCTTAATTTATAAGAACAAAATGTTTCAACACCCACTTCTCGAGTCCACTGGCGGCTCATCTCAGAGCTTCGTCTTTTCCTCTCGGCTGCGTGTTTAATTTGTTCCCTTCTGCCCTCCTCTGCCCCTGTACCTGGCCTATTTTAGAAGGAAACGGACAATCTCAGGAGGAGCCTTCCAGCTCTATAGTGTCACAGCTTTTTTTTTTTTAAAGTCACGACAAGCGGGGCGTTACCATGGCAACAACATCTGAGAGGATACGGGGAGCCAGGCGGTCCGTGGTGCTGCTTTTCTAACAGTCTCTGACTTGGTGTCACACTGGGCAAGACAAATGGTAATATGAATATGAATCAGCATTTTATCCAAATCATTAATTATTAAGAAAGTCATTAATTAATTAATAGATTAACTACAATAATCCAGGGCTCTGAATTGATTTGAGCTCATATTAATATTTATAAATATATATAAAGACATAAGATTCCTTATTATATCAACAACATGTCGTGAATTTGGCCTCCTTCCATTTTCGCTCTAATCAAAGTCTGACTTTTAAAACTTATTGTTGTTATGTTGTAGACAATAAAAGCATTTCGGTTAAAGATCTTTGTTTCGGTCCTTTTTTACGTCACTATTAATATTTTATTCATACTTTCATTATCAACATTTACTCATTATCAGAATTACAATGTTCACCTTCCAACATCATCTACTAGGATTGTGTACTTATTGTGTATTCGTACATATCTGAACGGTTGCCAGATAACACTAAGATGGAAACATGTAACCTACGTCTGACTCCAAAATACACTGGACATATCGAACCTACAGAACCCATCTCTCGTTCTGTAGTCAGCTTCGTGTGCTGAGTGCATTTTATCTGACACACGAGGGAAAAGTGAAGATAAAGTAGACCTCCCGTCGCTCACAAGGCAGGCGCTTAATAGCCACGTTCATGATAATGAAGGAACATGTCACTCAGTGCGACTGTGATGTTTTTAATAGGTTTTAGACAACAAACGAGGTCTGTGACACACAGAATAGCCAGTTTAGTTTTTGAATACGTGTTCAGGATCGATTATTTGTTGGTTTCGGTCATTTAATGGCGACTTTAATATCAGTAAACTCTGAACGCATCAGTATTTGTTAAAAAAAATGTTCAGTTGAATCTCTGCTTCATATCTTTCTTCTCGACCTCGGGGTATAGATATGATGTTGATGTGAGATTATTGTTGTTGTACTGCCACTCGCTGACTCATCACTGTCAATATTTGCTGAATCAGTGCTTGAAATCTGAGTCACACAGTGACATGTCTATAGGCTAATGCTGTATTTAGTATTCATTTAGATATCCACACAGGTCCTCAGGAGAGTGGCACCTTAAACCTTAAATACATATTATTAGTACGTGTGGTTCATCAGTAAATTCAACCGCTTTAACTTGAGACGAGGATGATTTCAGCGTTTCATCACTTTCACCTTGTTTGTGTCGTACTGTAGTTTCTGTTTCCATATCTGCATGCAGAGGTCTGTAGTTATAGGTCTCATTCACATCTCTCATGTTCACTCTTAATTAATGTGAACAGTTATCAGCTGTTTACATCTATCCAATAATACAGAAACACACCTCCATTACCAGCCTATCATCGTTTTAAACATGTTTGCCTCTCTCTCTCTCTCTCTCTGCCTTCAGCACTTTCACGCCACCTTCATAGATTCATAAGTTCATCACTTCATCAATCTCATCAACCTTATCAGTCTCAGCAGAAGTCAGTGTCTGGACTCCATGGGGGGATTTATCTTTCTGCTGCTCAGGGCCGATGTGCCTCGATTACAAAATCCCGCCGTAGTCGCCAAAGACTTGTGACAAGACCTCATTATCAAGATCATATGTATAATAAATAACGATCATTTGTCTCTCCTGATTCATTTGGGTTGTGAGTGATGAGAGAAATCCTTTTTAACATAAAAACATAACATAACAACAGCATAAAAGAAAAGTTAATAAGTAATCATGAACCTATAACAGAAAAAAAAATTGTAAACCCAATTTTTTAATTACTTTAAGGACTATAAAGTCATATTAACTACAATTAAGAAAGTTGTCTTAAAAGGCTTTTGAATGAAAATAGTAATAAAGTAAAGTAAGTTTAGGTCATAATGAATTTCAACATAATCTGCACTGATTGATTAAGTCTCTTTCTGTGCTGTGATTGGTTGAAAAACAGGTTTGGAGTTGATGCGTCTCCTAAAACTAAACCTGCATTTACACACAACGTCTATTTTTATACGTTGACCTTGAATACTCTTCCAATAAATGGGATCTTGCCATAATAACACTCTCAATCTTACAGTAAGATCATGTGACCTAACCTCTGTGAAGCAGCTGGATTTATGGTTTTATTTATTTTTTTACCTAAATCTAAAAAGTTTTTATTTGTTTAATTTGGACTAAATAAATAAAATCATAAGATGTTTGATGCAGATTGTCACTGGCCTTGTTTTATCTCTCATCACTGTTCATTACATTTAGTCCGAAGCATCCAGTTACAGTTGCAGCATATATAAATATTCATGATGCATCATTGCAGTTAATTACCAACATTTAAAGAACAATTATGAGCTAAGATTCAACATCTGGAGCAACCATTCATAAACTCATGAATGTGTAAAACATTACTGTGGCCTGGCCAACATAAACCGCTTCACTACTGCGACAGGTGTGTCTGTCTGACTGAGGAAGTCGATACGACGACACTTCAGCTGCTTCACATCCCACCAGCTCACTGTGATGTAAACACGTCAACTTATGTTGATGACGTCAATAACTAGATTCATTCATGCAGAAATTTGAAAATAGGTCAAAACCTTGTGTTATGAACTCACTATATACGTGTTTTAGATGCGGTTTTCCTCCCTATTAGGAAAGCATTTGTAACAAGGTGCTTCAAACCAATCAATGATAATAAACATTTTAGAATTTAATATATTTAAAACATGTTAAAATTAAGTAATAGTATTTAAAGTTTAATGCAGAATTATTCATTATTAATATGGTTGAAAAGACATTTTCCACAGTAGTTTATGTCACAATATATTTTTATCATTTTTAGGTTTGTTTTTACTGAAAAACATATTGTAACTGTGTTTTGCAAAGTGCTATATAAATATATTATAAATGTAGTTATCTATGTATTATTCTCACAGCAGCCACCACTCAGACTCAATAAAAACTAACCACCAATCAGCTAATCTTTACAATTAAACCGGATGTATCTGTGGAACATTTGGAAATACATTTATTATGCATAACCTTTATAAAAAAGTTTATATAAAAACATCTAAATAATATAACACTTTTAATACAGTAATATATATATATATATATATGGAGGTGTACAGATGGTTATTTTTGATTAAATACTCATTAAAATGAGTTTCTAGGTAGATAATGATAAAAACATTGCCAATTCCTGGATTCTGTTTGGATTTTTAATTGGATTTCAAACCGATAGATTCAAGCTTAAAGTTGGTAAATGATCAGAAAACTTTCCCTCCTTGAAGGTCTTTACAACTTTTACAATTAAACTGATCCCGATGGAAAAGTGTGAATGATAAAACATCAATTTGCTTCTTCTACTGCGTTTTTTTTTTTTTTAGACAGTTGAGTTACTTCACATCCCTCAGAAAACCCAGAGCCCATCTGAGTCCCTGAGCAGCGAAAACAAACAACAACAACAAAACAATGAACTCATGTAAATATAACCATTTCTAGCAGCTGCTGGTTTAACAACCAGGCAACAAGGTGAAGTGCGTTTACCCCGAAGTGCCGGAGCCTCAGGGGTCCTGAAGGCGCTAAACTCACGGTGCGCCGTTTGTTTCGAGGTCATTTGATTTGTTTGTTTACATGTTTACATGAAGCATATTCCTACACAGCTTCGTGTTTAATTCAATCAGCAGAAACAGGGACTTGATAGAAGCTCCTAACTCGTTTTTGCCCTGAAGCCTCCTAATTTGGTCATCATGGAGAGTGAATGAAGTCAGTTTGAATTTTACTGATGGAGCAACACTGAGCACCTGCTTAATAGAGGACTTGTGACCACACGCTCATGAATTTGTTCACACAAATTATGAAACTGCAGCCACAAAATAATGATGTCTATCATCTTCATTCACATTAATGAAAATGAGTAAATGAGGTCTACTTTTGCCTCCATAAAACATCATCTCCTGCTGGCGATATAATCAGTCTCGGCCTCAGAGCGCGTTTTATTCCTCTGTGGTACCTTCAGGGAAACACTATAATTGGTTAGTTGGTGCAACTATTTCACAAATGCAGTTCCAGTGGAGATAATGACAAAAACACAAGTATATCATGGTCTTTATGTCATGTCTGGCTTATGCAAAGACAATAAGTGAAATAATTAATGTTGTAACAAAAGTAAAATGTGGTCTTTCTTTTAATTGGTGGCCTCAAAAGATAGTGACTAAATGAGTGACTGTAACCAGGCAGAGCTGACATCTCCAGGATGGGCAGCTTGGCACAATAATGGCTACTGTGCAACGATTAAAACAGGCATGCTGCAGATGCAGGACACAAGTAAAAAAAAAAAAGACATAAAGAGGAAAGTAGAGATACCAACCATGAGCTGCAGGTTCAGTGCTGGGCGCAGTGTCTGAGCACACAAGGAGAGCACATGGCAGTTGTGGAGGGAGGTGTGGAACAGGAGGAACAGCATGCAAATAAAGGAGAAGTGGGGGGAGGAGGCAGGGAAGGAGGGAGCGGGGCAGGGTAGGGCAGGGGGAGAAAACAAATGACACCCATAAGCAAGCATTCAGAAGACTAGAACATGACAAAAGACATAAGGCTTAAGGGAAATCAAAGGGAACCAAAGGCAGTGCAGAGATAAACATAAGCTCACACACACTCACACACACACACACACACACACGCAATCCACCGCACACACCGGACGTTGCACTCACAGGGGAGCGTGGCTACTGCTTGAGGAGATATGGAAAAGACTATTATCATGAGCTGTGGAGAAAACACTAAAAGACTAAAAACAGGAAACAATAGTGCAGCGGTCCTGATGTAACAGTTCCTGGTTTTATATGGCAGTGAGTCAGTGTTACGATGACTTGGTATGGATGAGAGAGTCAAACATTGATGGTTTGATGACCGAGAAAGCATCAAAAAAACTGTTTTAAGCACTGGGATTCATTTAAAGTGATAAACACAACTACACTGTAAGAAAGAGGCTGCAGGCTGTCAAGTCGCACACAGAGAGAAAGAACAGATCCAGAGTTTAATGTGTAATTGTTCGGGGAGCAAAGCCACGCCTCAGCTCGGGCGCCAGAGGCTCAGGATACGGAGAGCAAGGTGAGACTAGATCGACTTCATCTTCGAATTACTGAGGAGACATTTATCCACAAGGTGTTTCAGCAGTTGAGACATGTCAGAGGTAAATAATGCCACAGGCCAGTCATTAGAGCCGCAATGTTTTAGCACATTTGGTTGAAGTGAAAGCAGTTAGGAAACCTACTCTACAGTCCCGTCATCGTGGATCGTTTTTAATTGTTGCTAAACAAGTGTTTCTCATTTGAAGAACGATTTAGCTGATTTTGGGCTCAACCCTCTTTAATATATATCACACGGCTGGCTCAGTTTTAACGTTTAACACACGGATAATCTGCTGTGGAGTAGAAACAGCCTTCTACAAAACCAATCAGTGGGTCTGAAATAGACTGTATCAAAGCTACAAGTAATAAAGATCATTGAGCAGCTTGTTTACACACCAGTAGACGTATTCTGCTATACGTTAATTAAGAGATACACACAATGTTCGTATCACACCATGTACCCACTCTGGCTTTAATATAAATTACAGGAAGCGAGCTGCCCAGGTATCAATAATGTGTGATATTAACAGTTGAGAGAAACAGAGAAAATTATTTATTTATCAAGAGAAAAAATGGGAGAAATAACTAGCTGGAGGGGTTTTATTTTCAATCAAACAGTCCAACAATCATATGTGTAAAAATGTTTTTGAAATCTGGCTCGCTGTGAAGCGAAACAGGGCCTGATGATGGGCTCTTTTTACATCTCTGCCACCACGTGAAGACAGAAATACACGAGTGGTTCACTGACATCAAAATGTAAAATGAAGCATCTGTCTCTGCAAGCCTCAACAAAAAAGCAGCATGGCCTGCTAACCCTCATTACACTGTGGGTGGCAGCCATGTGGGACTATTCAATATGTTTGCAGCCGAGTGATTGCCTGTCCGTTTTTGAACATCCTTCTCCTCATCAACCATCTCTAGCTTCACAGCTGACATTCACAGACATGATGTGGACGCATCAGCTCCATGACTAGTTGCTACACTTCCCATGAGCCCTTTGGTCGCTCACTGTGACATGACATCCAGCTCAACATGCAGAGATAACTGCATGCCAATCATAATTATATTGGCAGAAATGCATTAGGTGGATCCCTGTGGTACTGAAAATGCCAACAGGCTGCTGGGTGCCCCCGCTGGCTGCTAGATTACTTTTTTGTTGGATCCACTTTCTCTGACCTGCCTTCCCTTCTTTGGCTTTAGTTTGTGATTTCCTACATTTCCCCAGAATTTCGCCGCCCCCCACAGAGCTCTGTAGACACAGAAACTGGTATCTATTTCTCTTCAACAGCAGTTTTTTTTCTTGTAATAACTGCTGAATATTGGTGGAAAACAGTAAATCTGGGAAGAAACTTTATTAGCTGAGTGAAGAGAAACCATCAGCATGACCTCATGTTTCTCATATGTTTTAAGTTGTTGATGAAGGTACAAACTTTTCTTTTAATGCCAACATAAGGATGATATTTTTGTTTTTTATTGATATGGATTGTTATGCATGAATTGAATTGTAATAACTTTGGTGATCCCCTGATCTGCCATCATTAGGTCAAAGCAAACTTTGTCCCATTCTTTAGTTTATGACCAAATACCTGCAGTAGTAACGAGATTAGAAAATGTTAGCAGCTAACATGCTAAAACGTCGTAACTACTATGGCTGTAGACTTTCAGTATCGTCTTTTTCTTTAATGCTGTGCACCAATGACTCCAAAGTATTATTATTACAATAATAGAAAAGTCCGGATTCATATGTATTTTAACACTTTTACACATTTTAACAACCTCAGTGTAGCCCAGGAGCTGTAATGTAATGTAAAATATGTGTAAACACTGACTTGAATGAGTCCAAATCAATCTTTGCTGTTGCTATTTTTCAGATATTGTGCGGCCAGCTGATTTCTTCTTCACTCTGCTTTATGAGTTTCATCTTCTTTTGGTCATTTTGGTGCAGTAATACCTCTGGAAGACAATATATGTCCACATTAAGATATATGTTGGACCCCAGACAAGTGTTTTCCATAATGCTGTGCGCTATAATATCAATATTACTCTCTTAGGCTATATGCTACATGATGGCAGTTATTGTGTTGTGATTGACCTTAATCACATTAGTTATATTGCTGGCTGGCTCCAATTTCTAAATGGACAAGGAATCAAAATGAGCAAAGTGGGAACAATACTACACATGATCTGCAGCTGTGTGTGTGTGTGTGTGTGTGTGAGGTGGAGGAAAACGTAAAGTCACACCACCAGATGGTGTTTATGTAATTTAAGACCCAGACATTTGCAACGGAGACGTGTTTCTGTTTTGTTGTCCTGTCTATAGCGTGGGTTAAATGAATTGGTTGTCAGCACCGTTTATGGTCTTTTGTCAATTAAAAACAATGCCAGCCAGCCGTCTGATTGTTTTATCTGCACCAGGTACACATTTATTATCTATTTTCTTCATTCAGGGATTAAGTGGCATTGTTCACTTGGCTGTGTGTTAAATTATAGGATGATAGGTCATATTGTGTTGATGGGGGGAGAGAAAGATACGTGATAGAGACATGGAATATGTGGGAGGATGAATACTGAATCCTACAAAGACAGCAGTCCGTTTGTACCTGTTGGGTTGCCTTGTGTTTTGCAGAAGACCTCGTATTGACCCTGACTATCACTACAAAGATGACAGACTGCTGCCCCAGAGGAGAGTGTGCAGCGCAAAACGTTACTTCTAAAAGAAATAAAAAATATATATACACGGATAGTCAAGCACATGGAAAAGGAAACAGGATTTTAAAGAAGAATAAACAGAAAATTCTGAGAGACACAAAAAATGACAGGTGAGTGTAAATGGGAATTCATAACTAATAATAATAATAATAACTTCTAATTACAGAACGACAGATATCTGAAAATGGCAGTTTAGTCATTTCCCCATGTCACTTTCTAAACCCTGCCGAGCACTTTAGAGCCACGTGTTAGGGCTCTAATAGATTTTTAGAGTGCTCTAGTCTGTCCCTTTAATGGGAAATTGATAAAAAATAAATAAATAAATAGAAAATAAAAACCTCAATACCACTCTGATAGATTCATTTGGCAGTGGGTCTGTGATCTGTGCAGCACACTGTGGGTAAATGAACACAACTGGCAGAGCGTATTATGGCCATAGGAGTCTGCTGCCTTTAATCTACAGTATATACACAGTAATAATAGAATACCCCTCACAGCTGAGAGCAAAGAAAGGACATCTGGAAGAAACTGTAAGTGGGTAGTTTCAAGACGACAATATTGGCACTGCAGACGTGAGGTTTGTGTTATCAGGTGGAGCCAACACATCTCAACATAAGTCCTGTTCACAGGGGACTGATGCTGCACAGTGATTGGTAGAACCTGCAGAGATTATCAATCATTTTAATTCTTCTTTATTTTAGTGAAACTTTTGGGTTTTTCCCAGTATTTCACTTCTGTTGAATCATTAAAATGAGCCACAGCTAGCATTATATATGACCAAACTTTCACACATACAGTAGGTCATGTGATCAGGATGTTTGGGACACCTGAGCCAGGTGTTGTTGTATTACATGTAATTACATAGTTTGGGCCATCATTTCTATTGATTATTGTAATTACTGATATCTGGGAACACTGAGAATCTGCCACAACAACAAATAATTAATGGCACAAACAAAACAAGCAGTCAGACGACCATATAGCATGTAAACAAGATAATATCTTATATATCTAATACACATAATAATATCTTGATATCTAAGCCACTTTATTTGGAGGTCACATGTTTATTTCCTCCTTTGGATGATTTACTGATATTGTTATGTTTACAATGTAAAATGTTATTGTTACTGATGGGAATTATGGCCACAACTACGAAAATATTCTCCAAATATCATGAAATCAGAAATTTAAATAAAGCCTGTTGTGTTTGTCTTGTGTCTCAGTATTTTACTTTCTTTGTTATGAAATATGGAGGCATTATTAAATATTAAACAAAGTCTAAACACTTGGGATTTGAATGCATTTAGCACAAACATGACAAATGCTTAAAAAACAACAACATTATTATACAAACCAAGAAGCCGTCGCCGTGCTGCCATACTGCCCCTGCTGCTCATGTTCTTATTGCACCATAACTAATCAGGACTTTAAAAAGTGTGTTTTTAGTATGGCTATTTACCTATAAAGTATCTCTATTAATCTTAGCAGGCACATTAGAAATAATATGTGATAATTTTGCAAATCTGCAGAGATCTGTGAATCAGTCAGAACATAATCAGAACAGGCTTTTGCAGACTCCAGGCTCCTTGATCTGAGTCAAAGGAGCCATCAATCAGCCTGCATAGATAGGTATTCTCTTTAATCCAATCAGATGGCATAATCAAGCACAATGCCTGTGATTTCTGCCAGCCTTGTGAGATTTGTTCCAATTGAGCGGTCTGTCAGAGAGGCTTTGATTGCATTTGGAGCTCAGGCTGATTTCTGAGTTGAGGCATAAAGTGATGTTTTCTATCTGCACCCTTTGGAGATTTATACTCACAATAGCCTCGAGTTCTGTTTCTGAAAGAGCCAGATATAATTTTGCTTATTTCAAAAGGGCCTAATTTTCAAGTGCTCATGTTCAGTTATTGTTCACCCCCACCACCACCACCGTCTTCCCACAACCCACCTGGAGTATGATCTATAATTGACTTTATGAATGAGAGATGAGTTTCATATAAAAGGAAATTCTTGTGTCTGCAGTGAATAAATGTTATATAACAATTATCAAACTCATACAATCATCAAAGTAAATCCATTATTCATGTTTCATCATTTCTAGCCTTCTTAGACATTTGTTTGCATTTGCTTTTTTCCATCATGCCGGTTCACACACACACACACACACACACACACACACACACGCTCCTACAATAGGAATGAATGTATTTCTTGTGTGATGGAGAAACCAAATCTTTTTCACAGCATGTTTTTGTGCACCTGGTCCGTCAGTAGTAGACTAAAAAAAAACAACAACCCTGTTTTGAAATGATTTTTGGAACAAAGCAGAGAATGAACAGTATTGACGGCCACCAGGTTGCTATGAGAGGTTTCACTAACAACCAAGAGCGACGCCTTGGCCTATTATTTCTCCCACAATCACACATTTGAAAGTAGAAAAAAAAACTTTTTGTGGACATATCATTATGTTCTATGGAGCTACGTAATCACTCATAAATCATGACTATGATAGATGAAGTTGTATGAATGTCTTTTTATATGTAAGGCTTCCATGTTAACCAATATTTTATAGACCTGTGTGTATGCAGATCATAATATGTACTGTCAATATCACAGTTTGCAGCCTTACAACAGCCGTGTCTTGTATTTTAAGGACACTTACGTATTTGTTTTCTTCCTAAATAGATTAATATCACGCTTATTTTTTGCTCATGTCTGAGTTGTAGTCAGTTAGCCAAATGTAGCTTAGCATAAAGACTGGAAGCAGGGGGAAACTGCTAGCCTTGTTTAGTTCAAAAATGACCCACAAACATGAAATTATATTGATCCCCTCATCTTATTCTTATTAAAAAAAAAAAGAAAGCAAAAATGTTTTCTAAAATCTTGTATAATTGAAATGAACATGAGCATATAAATTCATGTTTGACAAACTCATCTCAGCAAAACAGAAACAAAACATGAGGTGAAATGTGAGCTTTTATTTCTGGATCTGTGGTATGTGGATCCTGGTGGTGTCGTCAGGTATTAATTCGTACCTGATAAATGATTGAAAATGTTTGAAATTACCTGTGAAAGTTTTTTAAAATTTGGTAAATGATGACAGAAACTGAAGGAACATGCATATGAAAAAAATGATCGCCACCGTGGCATGAAGATGGAGATATATGGAGTGATTCAAAGCAGCGCTGGGTATACGGGAGCAGACACACACACACACACACACACACACACACACAATTACTATTAGCGTGAGGGTGATACTGTACCTTGATTGGCTTCAGGGTAGGATATGGTGGTGGTGGTGGTGGTAGTGGTGGTGGTGGTGGTGGCTGTGGTGGGTATAGGGGTAGTGGTGGGAGCATCTGGATGAGAAGACAAACACATGACAAACACAAGGGGGAAAAACAAATGAGTATAAAAGCCATGAAGATAAAGATACGTCAGTGTGAAGCGACAGTATCACTGTGTGAGATATGACCAACAGCTTATTGTGTAACACTGTGTGTGTGTGTGAGAGTTAAAGGTCTACAACAGACCTTTTGATAAATTAGCTGAACGGCAGTGCATTAAATACTGTGCATACACCAGTGACACTACTGCACATCATATCGTCTCTCACACTAACTGAGCTCATCAAAGATCTTGTTTCTTCTCTTGTATGTCTGCACACAGGCTTACACACCATGACATGAAATACTGACAACGTTAGCGAGCTCATGTTGTTAGAAGTGATTAAATGTCTAATGAGTAACACGTGCTAGTGTTGTATTTACGCTGTCATTGTTATGCAGTGAGCCATCTTGACAAACAAACGTGTTTGTGCATATTTAATATCGCCAAGGAGAAGAGTACAAAGTTGGTGAGGATAGTGGCAAAAAAAATAAAAAATAAAATAATGCAAAATTTGATGTATTAACTGAAACACAATAAATGGCAATGCACAAAAAAACAGGAGGGAAAAACAGTATCCACGTACATAATGAAAAATGAATAATATATGAACATCAGCATGCAGGGTTGTGAGGACAGGCTTTGACTAGAGAGCATTTTTCCTCCCACAGCTTTCCTTTTTACTTCATTAGCCGGGTTAGACTCCCCACCCTGACAATGACCAAGGGGGGATATCAAAAGTGACATTTTACTTGTTGAAGTGGCGGGGCTGTGCTGATATGAAGCCTATGGCATTGCTGCTCGGCTGCAGACCTCCCATGCTACTCTGATTGCCTTGAAATGGACTGAAAAACCTGTTATTAAAAGGTGCTGGAAAATAAGTAATTTGTGGCTATTGATAAGGATGTAACGAAGGTCTAAACTTTAATGAAATATGGTGTTATAAGAAGGTGAGGAATGAAAAACTCCTTTTTTTTTATCTTATACTGTCTCTTTAAGCAGCCCCTCAGTTCAGCCTGTCTGAAACAGGCTGTTTTAGCTCCTGGCTACGTCGTGAACTAACAATAACGGGAGGATATTTTTGTTCTTTGTTGGAAACGGAAACTTCTCTCACTCATCAGTAAATATTCCTGGATTTTGACTTGCAGGGAGCATTTTACATACATTACAGTACGTTCAGGTTTTGGAACTGTGACCATGTTTAATGTAGACATCCTATATCATAACAGTATGAACATAACGTCAATAAAAGCATGACATATCATCTTTTAAACTAAAAATAAAAAGACTGCATCAGAGCTATGGTACTGTGGCTCTGCCATTGAATAATATTAGCTTGGCTTTGTGTTAGGTGCATCACGTGGATGTCACTGTGTGTTCTTCGATGGGAGGGCTCTGCCAAAATGACTAATAACTAATTTCACAGAGATGCAATATTTTATCAGCGGGACCAAACCATCGTGGACAGGAATAAACTCTCTCCCACAGAGCTTCACTGTTGTCCAAATACTATGAATTAAGCAACACTGTTGTACTGGCTGACATGTTCCTTCCACATACAGCGTCCTTCTTGCCATAAATTCTCAATAGCATATTAAATCTGAAAATAGTCTAAACCAATACACCTGTTATGTTTGTTAGAAGCTACAGTGACCAGCAGCTACGCTTTAAATGGAGTCCCAATAGAGACGAACTGTAGATGACACAAAGAAAAGGCCATAATGGATCAGGAGTGAATGACGACATTGAACTGTCGTCATTGACCGTCATGAATCACATTTATTGTCACAGTATTACTGAATGTACACTAGTAATTCTTAATCATTCAAGGGTATTTTGACAGTGAAAATAGTGCAAATTGAAAATGCTTACATCCCAAAGTTATTTAAAAGATGTTAAAAGTTATCCTGCTGTTTGTACCGTCTTCCCTGAGGGTACAGAGGTTGTTTATCATATAAACCTTAGCCTTCCCTGAGGGCAGCAGTAGTGACGGCACAAATGTGTTCACAGTTGTTACTTTAGACAATCATCTATTTTATGCAATTGAAAAAATAAATGAATCAGGTAATTCAAATACAAGGCAGAGGGGACTGTGTAGCCCCTGAACTCTGCCTGAAGCAAAATGCAAATTAAAGCCTTTAGGTGATCTGGATCAGTATTCAGACTTTGCTGATGTAAGGTATGCTTCAATATATCAACACTTCTGTTGTTTTAGAGACAACTTTGACGATACAAAAGGCTGTACAAACCAATTAGCAGAGAAATGATCCATTGGGAAGTCGGCTGGCAGACGAAGCTTGGGCTGATGAGTTTCACACATGCTTGAGAGCCAACACACTCCAGCTCAGGGGTGGTGCTGTCTAATTGGTTTTATCCTATCATGAACTGTGAGGGTCCTGCAGATGTTTGGGATCATTGGTGTCAACAACTCATAATACATTTAGCATTAATATATATATATAAAATCTGACGGGACTGAATAAATGTACACTATATTCCCATGTTTTGTGGTTAGCTGCTGCAGTGTATCAAAGAACACTGGAGCTCATTGACTTTCAAATGTGACAGGCAGAATGTGTTTTTCCTCCCGCTGAGTCACTGGGCCTTGTTTACTGATGAGGCTTATGAATCAGTGTTTCTGGTCTGAACGAACAGAGCAGGTCTGCAGGAAGCTCCGAGGCACACAGCCTCACAGAAATCATTCGAGCTAAAGCCGGTGAGCCAAATAACTTCACGTGAGCTCCAGCGGTAGTAGTCAAACCAAACAATATGGAAACATGCTTCACAAAACTAGCTCCAGCTCCAACAACTTTATTTTAAGATGCACCACCAGGATTCATTTACTCATTTACATCTTATCCTATTTATTTTATCTGAGCTCCTTCCATAGCTCTTTGCGATGGATGCTAGTAAACTCTGCTTCATTCTCCAGCATCCATAGCCTTCATTTAGTACCTCTTAACTCTGGATGAGTAAGCTATATTTTTTCATAGGTTTTTCTATGCCCTCTTCAGACTGTGTCCTTGGTGCCCATCTAATCTAAACCAGTGGAGCCCTGACACTCTGCTGTGATTAGGGGCTTTACATATGAACTTGACATTGACTCAAAGTGACATTTGTGGATGCCAATATTGTGGAAAGAGCATAAAATATGACTCTATTTCGTGTCTTTGAACTCTTGCTTTTGATTTTACCTTTCTAGACAGAGGTTATGAAATACCTAAAGCAGGAATAAAAACAACATAACAAGAACAAAAGAACTCATCCTCAAATTATGATAGATAGAGACTTTTGATCTTTTGGGTTTTTAGATTTATTATTTTGATGTCAGGCCCTTAAGTACATCTTTTCATGCCATATGAGGCCAGACTGAAGCCCAGCATCCTCCTAATACAAATAGTATTTTCCATGACACGGTATCGTCTCAACTCCACTTGTGGACAGTATCTGGTTACTACTTTTTTGTGTTACCTCCATCGAGTTTACAAAAAAGCTGAGCTGATACAAAAAGGTGAGACAGTCATCTCTCATAATTTCTCTCTACTGTGACTCCCTCTCCTCGCTCAACCCCCCACCATGCTGTGCCTCCTCTTACTTGCTCACTGGTACTCTTTCAAAAAAATGACACACACCATTCACACATGACGAAACAACAACACAGTTTCGTCGTGTTGTTCGTGTTGAATTTACGGCATCAATGGCCGAATGTGATTAATAAATGAAAAGGAGAAATGCAGAGGAGGAAAATGAAAGAAACTGAACGTCAGTCTTTATAGTAAATCATTTGTTGAGTGTTTAATGGCTATTTATTTGTGCTTTTCATAACTGCTGTAAAACAACCAAAAAATAATGTCGTACCACCCACACTCTGTCTCTTGCTCATGCTCTCAGCTCTGTATCTGTCCTTCTTTTTCTCTCATCGTTTTATATTATAAGTTGAGAACAAAGTCTTTGGAGTAGGTGACCTGTCAGATAATGAACTGAAGATTTTCGACATTCAACTATTGGAGTAATGTATCATGTATGAAGGAGTTTTTAAATTTATAGAAATGGACCAAAATGACCCCCATACACAGCACAGGAATCTCTAAAAAAAAAAAATCTGGTAAATAATAAATAATCCAAGTCCCGCCATATGAACAGCGAGACAGGCTTCAAAACATCACCTTCTAAATCTGTTTTGGAAATGAAACATTACTTTTCCTCCACATCCCATTTTAAACCAGCAATTTAATTTCCACTCAAGTGCAATTTCTGCAAACTAAGAGCGCTTGCAGCCTGAATAGCATATTTCAGGACACTTTACACCTCTGGAATACATGTAGAATGTCACTTAAAGAGCTAAATGTGACTTGTGGAAAAACTTGCATGCGCTTTAATGGAGAAGAAGTGTAAAGTAAGTTGGGAGACGACAGAGACCAATGGGGTCACTAAACATGCTGCTAGTGTGCAACAAAAGCCAGTGCTGGTGAAGGAGCAGGGAGGCAGAGAACTGAGTTATTGGGTAAGCGGCCGCCTGTAAACAACTTGAAACCCCTCGGTGCCGGGTCTCTCTCGGCTGCGAGAGGAAAACCCTGATGGTTGTTTTCTTACTCTGCGAAGTAAGAGCAGGCAGTGTGAGTTAGAGCAATACAGACTGCATTCTTTTTGCTGTTAACATTGTTAGTGTCAGCCGGTCTCACAGTGCTCTCCATCACTTAGGGTCACAATAGTCTGGAATCAGATGTATTAGAGGAGATGCTGGCCGTGGCATTTGTTCTGGCTGTCAAGCAGGGGTGGATTGTCACGGGTGGAGGCCCCATGCAGACTTTATCATTAAGTTACACCGCTCTAATGTACAGTTTGGGATCTTGTGTTGATATTGTGGCTGGTTTCTAGCTTTTAATCAAAGAAATACATCTTTCCATAAAGCTTTGGGACACTGTGGTGCAACAAATCTGAAACATGGTTTGTCAAACTGTTGAAAAGACACAAAAAAAATGACTCGGAGTTGCAGCTCCTCGCTAACTGATTGCATTTGACCTAGATGTATCTTTCTGAAATAGCCTGGAGGCACGGCAGCTAACTTTTTAGGTCTAAAATTAGCTCATCTTTATTTTTTTTGTAAAACTGTTTAATTAACTTCAGACTATAAGAGGAAAAACTAAAAGCTGTCTAACTAATCTGACCGCAGTAATATATTGTTGTAACCTAAACGTGATGCTTTATTTCCAGTGTCGGGCAGTAACGTGTTACAGTACTTCTGGCTATGCTGAAGCTAGCTGTAGGGTAGTCTGTTAATCCATATTATCATTAATTAATTACAATGTAACTTGCTCAACACTTTATTTCACTAGTACACATGTTATAGGAGTGTTTGTCTACATACGTGTGCTCCTCACTGCTTCGGTTTATGCTTGGTGGAGAGAGGGAGTGTGTGTGTGTGTGTGTGTGTGTGTGTGTGTGTGTGGTAGAGGGGGAGTGTGGAAACATAATGTGAAAATCAGCTTCTGACAGCTCCGCCACAACATCCTGTCTTCCCATTAGCAAGGCGAAGGTTCGGCATGATTTGCTGTTGAATTACAGTAGACATTAGTGGTGTGGGGGCCACGGACACATCAAAGTCATCAAAAGACTGGCTCTAAAAGGATGCAGTCCTCTGTGTTTTCACTGGCATGGGTTTTTCTTTTTTTTTTTTGATGCAAGGCTTTTAGTTGCCCACGTGTTGCATTATCGTGTTTATCTTTGTGTTTCTCTTACGGTGGGGGGATATGTGGGCGGATGAGAGGGGCCGACTTGAAGCCTTCACCATGGGGTTTTGTTGTTTAGGTCCAGGAGAGAAAAGTACAAAAAATCATGCTAACAAATCATGTAAAGTTGCTCCTTTGTGGATCGCACCGCCTTGATCATACAGTCAAATCTTTGCTCTGATTGATGGTTTTTATGTGAGGTCAAAAACTGCACATTATGTTATCGACAATCAACAGATTATTATTTATTATCTTGCACTTGTTCAACTGCAAGAAGATCCTCCAGAGAAATAAATAAAAATGCATTTAAAAAAAATATTTATATTGAATTTCTTTCTTCTATATACTATATAATATATTACACTGGAATGTATATGAATTGATAAAATAAAATATTGCCTGATTCACAGCGTTCCTGGTTTAATATATTATATAATGTCCTGTTGCTATGTTGCATAAGAGAAAGGATGTGAGTTTTACGGCTGGAGGGTTAAGACGCATGAACAGTTCTGATTATTATCTCAACTCTGAACCCAAATCCAGATTAAACTAAACGTCAGCATTGAAAGACATCTTCAATCCAACGATCTACTTTCTTTCTACTGATTTATGAAAGTGAAGCATTTACAGACAGAGAGAGACCTACACTGCACTGTTAATATAGACTAACAGCTGTAATATCGCAGGTGGCAGCAATCTGTGTCCTGATCTTTGTTTTATTGCACTCATCGTTAGCACAGAAACTCTCTCTGCTGTAAATAACCTCCGTTCAGTTTGTGTCCGTCAAGCATTGAGCTTTCCTTTTTTTGCCCTCTACATTAAATAGAAGCCTTTTCACTCCACTAATTCCCTCTGACAATAGCAGCCAAATAATTTCTCTGTGGGCTCAGGGTCTACCGAAAGTGATAGTGAAGTCATTTTGGCCGGTGGAAAATGAGCACATTAGAGTGTAATGCTCTGCTCGGGGAGAAAATGTTATTGGTATCAACAGTGTGTTGATACCAAAAGCGTGTTGCGATAATGTTTATGAGGCTGAAAGAATTACATAGAGAAGGAGAGGAGGATATTAGATCAACAGTAAGCCAAAGATATAAAGAAATCTGGCAGAGGTAGGTAGGCAGATTAAAAGATCGCTGCAGGTTTGTGGGGAGGTCGGCCCCCATTGGTCAACACAACATAAACACCAAAACCATCTATTGATCACCAGCTGTGCTGCTCCACAAAAAAAAATGTACACCACCGTATAATAAAACTATTATGTGGCCTATATGAAAAATAAAACTACATGACTCAATGGAGCTGATGTAGTCAGCCATAAATACTGTAAACATTTGCTGCAGTTATTTGCTCCCATAACAAACAAACTTCCCAAAAGTCTCAAAAAATCTAGCAAAACCTCTAAAGGAAGCAAGATTTTAGGTTAGGCTCAGTGGCGTAGCATCGAGACAGAGGTTTTACTAATGCTAAGATCATAAGTCTGTTATATTTTCTGATTATTTACATAGTTTTTTTTATCTTAAGGTCCTTTTACATGGTGCCATGTTGAGCTGTTTGAAAGTTGACAATCCTGAGATTAGCGGAAATGTAGAATTTCAGTTAAAGATCATTAAACAACCAAACGACACGGAGAGAAAGAAAGAAACGGCCTCTGTGTTTGGTTTGGTAGCTGCAGCTGAGTTAAATAAAAATAAAAAAATCCCAAGGGGCTGCTTTGGTGTTGGTGTGCGGCTAGAGGCACTGGTGAAAAGATGAAATATGATTCAGTTTAAGTAACACTATTGATGAGATTGAACACTTATTACACAGAACACATGCATGATTACACCTGTGGAAATGAATCACAGAGGCACGTGTTTTATCCAATGATCATGAGGTCAACAGTTGAATTATGACAAACATGAGGCAGGTTCAGCTTTTTTTGTCCATTATTCGAGTGTAGGACATGTTTTTTGGTGATAGCCACACCCTCAGCACGGTTCATTAAGAGTATAGTACAACTTTATTAAAAACCAGTCTGCATATCCTGGATTATGCTAATGGACTAAATGTTTAGTATGCTACAGGTGCTAGCAATGAGCACCACTGCTCATATAAATATATCAGTCTACATATACATCCTGAAGCAGTATTAGACCGTCTTACCATAAACATAGAGGATGTAATCGTCATAAGACTCGCCCACCGAGTTGGACGCCACGCAGCGGTAGGTCCCGTTGTAGGACTTGTTTAGGTTTTCGATGTAAAGATCACCGCCGGTGATGACGGCGTGGGATGGCACATCGTCGTCAACCTTCACCCAGTTCACCCGCTGTGGCCTGAAATGAGAACAAGAGAGCACCGGTGAGACACCAGGAATAAGAAAAGCACACTGGAGCACTATATATTATTTAATACTCTGAACAAACAGTGGCCTCTAAGGACTGCAATGTTCATCACATCCCAACGAACAAAACTGCTCGACAGAATCAACAGTAAAAAGCTTTCTTCCTCTGGGGAGCATCGATGTACTTAACATGTCTCACAATATCTTGTGTGCAAATAAATTGAATTAAACTTTGTACAAAAATGGAGAGAAAACATCTGGGAATCATGAAAGTGTTTTATATATGTATTATTTTAACAAGTGCAACAAGAGCTTGGCAAGAGAGGGAAAGTCAAAAGGTCACCAAAAACTTTACATTCATCGTGGATTCAACCTCAACATCTACAGCAAATCTCACGGAGAACTCGTCGAACCTTTTTGAGAAACCTTGTCACGGAGCAAAGTGTTGACTTCAGAGTGGTATAATTTCAGATTATTATGCAATTCAGTTTGCAGAGGTTTACGTCTTCCTCGCAGTACGGTTTCCATCAGAATCAACATTATTATTAACTCTGGATGCATCTCGTTGGTAATGCAGGGACAGAGAAGAAATGCTCACACACACACACACACACACACACACACAGCAGTATTTTCAACTATCAATTTGTGTTTCTGTGTTTAAATCTTGTTTTTCAGAGTCCACCTGGTTTGTTAGTCCTCTGCGCTGCCTACGTTGAGCCACGGTTGTGACAGTAATATCCGTTCACAGGACCGTGTTTTCTTCTTTATATCGGTTTGAGTTTCTCATTTTTAAAGACTAAAATCAAGAGGTCGTCTTTCCACCGTTGGAATATTTTCTCTACATATACTTAAAATTATATCTAAAAGACACTGTAATACCACACAACTGTTTTTTAATAGGTTGTGTGAGTAAGTGAGCATTAGATCTGCCATCAGTGTATGAATGTGTGTGTGTGTGTGTGTGTGTGTGTGTGAATGTGGCATATAGTGTGAAGCACTTTGAGTGGTTTAAAGACAAGAAATGTACAATGTAAAATCAATGACTGCAGCGGCTTTGTCTTCAGATTGTGGGCTTTCCACACTTGTGTTGCTTTGTAAGTAGGTGCTCACCGAGCATCTGTCTTTGTTCTCTTTCTTTCTTTCTTTTTTTGTTTTTTTTAACCATGACTGAGGTCTATGTTGGTGACAGATTCCATTTTTATGACAATGAGCTCAGAGCACATAGAGCCACCGAGGGTGAAGAGAAAAGAAAAAGACAAAACACCTCGATTTCGCCATCGCAACTTCAAATGGCCACTGCCAGCTACTGTTATTTCCCCTGAGCGTGTACTGATGGTCTCTCTTGTTGCATTTTGTTGTGGTGTTTTAACTTGTTTCCCTCCATTTGAAAACATTTGGTGTGGAGGGAGCAAGCAATTGCGAGACGGAGGTGGGGGAGCGGGGGTGAGGCGAAAAAATCCAGAAAAAGAAAATATGAAATAGCAGTTGGGAAGCTCAATAGCAAAAACAAACAACCAAACCACAAGTGCATTTAATAGAGAAAGAGAGAAAGCCGTGTCTATTACAAGCTCTCTCAAGATGAAATGTAAATAATAGATATATAAACATGTACCTGAGATGGAGAGAGACATCTGACCTAGAAAAAACATGTTTCTATAGGGGCATGGGATGTTGTGAGAGGGGAAAAGTGAATCCAGAGAGGAGACGAGGGAGGTAAGGTGGGACTGCAAGGAGAGAAGAAGGGCAGGTGTCTAGAATACAGATGGCTGCCTGCAGCCGGGCCCCTGTGCTATCTGCTGGTAATGACTGCACAACCCTCAGCAGCTCTAATGAAAATGACTTCCAATTCCCGGCTCACTGTATTGATTGTGTTTTCATCTTTATAAAATGAATACGGGTAGTGATCTTGTCTCGCTGCCATGTATGAACACTCCCAGGGGTTGATGGGAGAGTCTGACGTACTCAGTGTTCGGCTCCGTTTGTGTGTGTTTACATGTTCTTATATCTTCGTTTAGGTTTTGTGTTAACTTTAAAGTCCTCCTGACGTCTTCTTGTTTCTTCAGTTGGATGTTTGAGCTTCACGATGCCGACTGGTGTATGTATAGCAGAGAAGTCAATGAAGGGGAAACTCTCTCACCTTAAATCTACCTTTAAGGCATCTACCTACGGGGGTGATTTGTGACATTACAACATGTTAGGAGCCCATCATGATCCAGAAACCTGCAGAACCCACCTCATATCTACCAATTAAACTTTTAAAATGAAAATATTTGCATATTTATAGATTCAGAAATGTTTACATGAGGGTGGAGGAGAAGATGTCATTTCAAGGATTTTAACTTGTTAATGTTATTCTGTGGAAAATCCATATTAAACACAACTTATTATTCCAAGCAGGGTAGTTTTACATGTGTTAAAACATGCCTGGAGGGGATCTTCAAGGCTGAGTCCTGCATGGGTCATTACCTGTACCCTCCCAGCACTTTCAAAGTTCACCATTCAAATTGACATGTTAGTGTAACCATATTGTGATCATATGGAAGAGATGCTCATATACGGCTGTGTGTGCAAATGCTCGGCTACAAGCACTGTGCCAGAATAATAAGTTGACATGTCTGCAGATAGAGTAAGTTTATTCTACGTTTCAATACGTTGAATATAAACATTTCTACAGTACTTATCACAGGGAACATGACGTGGTTCAGATTACATCTATATGAGCAGCAGAGACGAGACCACCTCGAAAAGGTCTTTCAAACAAGACATCAGCACATTTTACACCCAAAACCACGATCCTTTTTAACCCTGACCAGAACTTAATGTCACAACATGAAACATAATTATTCAACTGCTAACGGACATTTTGATGTGGCATTAAATGACACGTGAAAAAAGAAAACGTAGATATTAATGTACAATGCCAAGGTTTTATTCTGGAGGTTGACTGTGCCACAACTGCAGCTCAATTCAGCTTCTCTTCTGTCTGAAATATGGCGAGTACACAGGTTTCATTCATAATTAGCAGAGTTGTTTATGTCTGTTAGTAACTGTGCTTTCTTACACTAGTCTAGAATGACAGACTAAGCTAACTGTGATGGGGACAAACCAAAGCTGTGCAGGTTTGAAGAGTTTCTGTGGACATTGTGAAACCTACTTTTGGTGAAACTGCATGACTTGTCATTAAAATCCACCGCAACTATCATGAATCCACGTCTCCGTTCTATAAACATCTCTGAGTTACGGCATCTTATTAGCCAACAGATGATTATTTGCTGCTGAAAACATGGGTTTTTAAAGGACCGGGCCTTTTTCTTTAAGGTTGTCATTTGAATTTACTAGTAAATGAAAAGACGCATTGCGATTCAACAGCCGGAGGTTAGCCATTTCTGATCTAATATTCATAACTCCAGCTTCAACTAATGATTATTTTGTTCTGTTCAAATTTGAACTGCCTTGTCAACAAACTAATGGGATTGATACCAACGGCACCGACTGTATTGATGTTTGGATAGTTTGTCATTTCTCCTGCCTGAAGCTCTCAGTCTTTTACTCACACCCGAGTGCCCTAATGGCCTTATTTGCACTCCATTATGTCTCATATGACAAATACCTGTCATCTAAACAAACCGACAACTTGATTAACAGATTGTATATGTTGAATGATCACCTAATGAGCGACAAACAAGAGTGTTCTACTTTATTTAAAGGTCTGACGAGCACTAATAAAAGCCACAGTAAGTTTGTTTTTCGACATGGTGGCAAACTGCTCTTTGTGTTCGGCTCTGTGTGCCACAATCAATCTTCAGTCACAAAACTGACTTTACCTGAGAGTCCATCAACACGCTCTCTCATTTTTCACTACAAAAGCAACCTGAATATTCAAACCTCAAAATATATCACAGAGTAGTTGATGTGGTTCATAATTTGAAATGTGCTCTTTGAAGGTCCTGAAAAACAAGAGTAGCCATTCGGTCTCAGATGTTTCTGTCCCATTAAGACCGGCTCAGTCACAGTTTGTAGTTGTATCAAGAGAACCAGCTCATCCCAAAACTCCTAATTGGAAAAAGATCTCTGCTCCCTTTGAGGAGATTGGATCTGGAGCCGATCGAGTTCATCTCATAACTGTCAACTTCACGCAGCAGCTTTGGCTTCGTCATCCACAGAACGGTGACGTTTCAAATTCCAGCTTTGACCCAAACTCTTGCCCATCACATCTTAACCACAAACTCAACTCCAGTTTTTCATTTGCTGATGCTGAGCACACTAGTGATAACTCCATAACTCCATAACTCTTATGTCTGGGCAGACTGTATATAAAGATGGATCACTGGAGCCGGTTTGAAGCCCAGAGTTGCAGTTTATGGTCTACATCATTACATCATTCTGTTGTAAAGCAGGACTTCAGAAATATTAGTGCCTCAAACCAAAGTGAACACTAGCTGCTAACACAGAGCGGTGCTGCTTTAGCTAAATTGTGCTACCAGGGCAGATATTATAATCAACAGTAACATTAAACTTACTGACATGTTGTGACAGTAGTCTGACTCACCGTAACATCGCTGGACTGTTTTTGATTGTTAGAGCCTTTTGATTCATTTGAAGTTTAAAAGAGTAAGAACTGCAAATCTACTGCGAAGGTGCAGAGGCACCATATCTGTAAGGTGTTGGTTGCATTAAGCGTCGCATTATGACCAATAAAATGGGGGTCAAATCTATTGTATGTATACATTTCATGATCATATAAGTTCTATGTGTACCGGTCCATATGGATTTATTATCCTGCAGGTGGTAAAAAGGTTTTTATGTGTGAATGTTTCTTGTTTTAATGTAACTCAACACTGCAGCTGCAAAAACTTTATTGTTCATCTTTTCTCAACTGCAACGGGAAAACAGTAAAGGACATACAGTATGTCTCACTCTAAGGAATGCAGACAAGATACGTGGATGGATACATAAATGTGCATGTATAAGCAGGTAGGCTTACTTTTTCTGCCTAAGGCACATTTTAATTGGTTAAAATGTGTAGGAGTGTGTGTGTGTGTGTGTGTGTGTGCGTGTGTGTGTGTGTGTGTCGTACTGGGGTTTGCCTTTGGCGTAACACGTCAGTTCCAGGTTCTCTCCTTCCCTGGTCAGACCCTGAGGAAACTCTACCACGATCTTTACCTCCGGTTTGTCTGAAAGGATGAGAGAGACAGAGAGAGAAATAAATCCTGGGACAACATAACAGACGAGGCATTATCCATCTCTGCTCTACATTTACATTCTGCACCCTTGTTCTTTCTGATGGATTCCTACTTTCGGTAATGCTGTTGGTAGCATACATAAACATGAAGGCAGACATATCTTCCCACAAATTCTGCCCATATGCAAAGAACTCTGCATCATGATTTATGGTAGTTTCAGTGGCAACATTTGAAATGATGAAACTTTCCTCAGAGGTGCTGCAGAGACAAGTAAAGATGTAGAAGTTGAGCTTGTACCATCAGGTCACCAGCTGACGGTGTAATGATCATGCATCTCTGTTAAAGGGCTATTCACTTTATGTTTTAATGAGTTAGTCAATGAAATAAGGTGAAGCAAGTAACTTTTGGAAACACAATAAAAAGTGACATGTATGAGTGATAAAACCCACCCTTGATCCATCAGTGCATAACTATTTTAATCCATGCAGGTTTATATATAGTTTCAAAATAACAATAAATGCAGCCACAAGATCAACATCCACCGTGTCCCCGTGTGAGAGGAGAATAGTTCAACGAAACTAAATGAAACTTAAAACACAGATTTATCTTAGTCTGGGTGGATACAACTCGGCATTAAATGATGAAATCCAAAAGTCAAAGAGCACATATATGATTTAAAGTGTTTTTGCTCTAGATTTCCCTACAACTATTGGCTTAAACTCAGCCTGCTCCCTCATTGCATCAAATCATTTTTCAGCAGTGTTGGCTCTACCTTGGGCATAGCGTTGATGGAATTTTAAATCATGCTAACCAAAACACAAGCTGAAGCTTTGGGGGATGATGGATGTGGTGCAGCCCTGAGTACTGTCTGTCCAAAGAGGTTACATGATAGAGTTGCTACACAAAGCAGAAGATGCTGCTGAAGAGCCGAGGCAGCTGAAAATGTAAGAAAGTTATTCTGACAAATCAGCGGGGTGCTTTGATGGTAGCTGCTGTGATATTCTTTGTAACTATGTAGTTTCTATTCTTCCCATTGCATTTACTGTTGCTGGTGTTATCAAAGCCATTTTCAGCTCGTTGTGTAAGAAACTATCTTTTATTCTGGACAAACATCTAATGTTTTATTCAGTCTTGGATTGAATACAGGCTCGCCATGTGCTGAAAGTTAAACTAAAACAGAACAAATGCAACAAAAGTCATGTTCAACTGGCACATATAAGATGATCAAAGGGAACTTTTCATCCATCTTCAACCAATTTTAGCAAATGTGATGAATATCCTTCATCTACTGTTAGTATTTAAAAGGAAATTCATGCATTTTAAGATCTGTCTCTCCAACAATCAGATGTGTGTCACTAGTGATTGACTATAGGGATCTAAAATAATCAACCCGAAGAACCCCGTTGAGTTTTATCAAAGTGATTTGTAGTTTAGTACATTAGATGGTGTAAACAAATATGATGTAAATTAATCCTGTTTTCTTCACAGTTTTCTAAAGTGGCCTAAATGCACAACTTCGATCAGCCAGTAGACAGATTGATCAGGCTCAAGTTATGATTTCAAAGGGGGCAAAGTTCCACACTGCTGTCTGACCTTCTCGGCAACAAACAACACACGTCTGGCCATCCATCTGTCTACATCACGCCCTGTCAGCGGCCGGCTCTCAGTCTTGGTGATGGACAGCAGACGGGCCAAAAGCCAAGTCTTCTGCTCAGTGGGCATGCATGGGTTTAGACAGTTACCCTGTGGTTTTGTTCCCACTCCAGGCACTACATCCGACATCCTGCAACTTTTTCTCCGCCAACAACGTCATCTGACCTTGTTGCCTCGGAGCCATAAACATAAAGGACGCCAGGCATCTGTAGGTTGTTTTGATAGCCTCAAGTAGTTACAGCGGAGCTTTCTTGTCTCTGCTTGACGGGAAAAAACACACACAGCACTGCCAGATCTGGATCCTGGCACTTCAGTGCAAATGAAATAGTGTCTCCAGTATGCAAGAGGGCCGTTATCATTATGCTAACTGAATCATTTGCTTTATTGTGTGCTTCACCTCATAAGCACTCAAGACAGCACTATCTGTCTCTCCACAGCCAGCTGACCTTAAGGGAGAAACAACCAGGCAACGGGGCAAAACAGCTTGCTTTGCTTATACACACAAACATTACAGGCTTATTTAATTACGCTGTCCCCCCTGACAATGGTTGCAATTTCTTACTACACAATGCATCTATTCCACTTACAAATTAGCCACACAGTGAGTGATTGAAATGTAAATCCTCTTGTCTATCTCAGTAATCAGTGAACGTGTATGTCACTGTGTGGTAACAGAAAAGTAGGCTTTCTTTTATAAAGATATGCATGAGGAAAAAACACATGTAAGTACCGCAGTTGGTACTAATAAGTCCCAAAAGACAAACAGATACGACTGTACTTCCAGTAGTACTGCTTCACTTTTCTAAATGACACATTTTTATTTTCCGGATATGCTGGTTAGAGTGATGGAGCATTAATGACATATTACTGTTTGTTCCAATAACAGTAATGTGATTTTCTCTCCCGTATTTCTTTTGTTTCACGAGCTGTATCAAAAATGTACTGAAACCGTGACACCAAACGTGAGGCAGGCACTGAACCGTTAGTACACTTCCAATTAATTCACCCCAATTAATCACTGTAGTTTTTAGTCAGTGCACATAGAGAGGAACACAACTAACTAAATTACATTCTCGTTTTCCAGGAAACATCCAAATAAATTATTAGAAGCCGTCAAAGTGTTCATTTTGAAATCATCATATTTCACATTTCTATATATGTTCCACATATAAACAGTCATATCCTTAAGTCAACATGCTCCAAATGTAATATTAAACTGTACAGCAGAGAGATCACAGGCACTGACCCTGCCTGTTTGTTGCTCATTGCAGTATTCACAGAGCATGACAGCAGCAACCTCTGCATGAAGCAGTGTGAGACGCTGAGCTGGGCGGTCCATGTGAGCTCCCTGTTATCAGAGGCCAGCAAAATGCCATGCTGCCTCTGTAGATGAGCTGATTTCCTTTTCTTGCTCTACCAAGGAAAGGTCAGATAGCTACAGAGAAGTTTATTCTTATTTTTAGAGAATGCTAGGACATGCCAGAGGCTAAAGACATAAGGTTAGAGTTGCATTAAGTCCATAAAAAATGCATCCAATGTATTTATCATTTTGCATCAACTACATGGTTGAGGTTTATTTCTTTAGTGGTCTCCAGTGTTAATGTAAAGCCTGTGATCTTTACTCGTTTAACCTGCCTACACGCCTAATAAATGCTTTCTGTTGCAAACAGAGTTGAGCTATTTTCTTTTTTTTAACATTGTCACACATGGACTGGTATTTATTAAACAATATCATAAGTGTGCACAAACATTAGGAGAAACATTAAAAATAAGGTGTGACAATAAATCTAATATATAGTATATGTATTTAATTCTTCACTACTGTATGATTTTTGTCATTCTACTATATCTACAGTATAATATTGCAAAAGGCACATTTATTAGCACTATAACTTTTGTGTTTTTATGCGTTCACTTTAATCATTTTATTAACTCGCTAATATTAACTCAACATTTCATTTCTCTGTTTATTATTTTCATTCAGTTCGTTACTCTATAAAAAAAACCTGTTTTTTGATTGAAGTGCTTTAAACTAAATTATTACAGACTATATTAGTGTATTTCTTTTCATTTTACATTCGATTGTCGATGATGGCTCACAGGTGTAATGCATTAAAGAAAGGTACGTATCATATATGGTTAATTAAGGGAGTAGAAAGTCTGTCATGAGCAACATACAACATTTAATTAGTTAAAGGAAGTTGTGCTCTTCATATATTATCAGGTAACTGTGTCTCTACTTCTATACTTTAAACTTTTATACTCGGCAGGTGTTTTGTGACCCCAAATGACAGTCTGAGACAATATTGTGACCATTGATGACAGTGAGACACAATTTTATAACTGGGGGACATTTATTAAGATTTCTTCATTGTCATTTCTCAGCCCGTCCAAGGAAGCAGTTGTCAGGGGCGCTGAAAGTATTACTCAACATAGATGTCACATTGATGGTGGGAGGAAACCAGAAACCCATGCAAACACCTGGAGAACATGCAAACTCCACACAGAAAGCACCTGAGACGGTCGAACCCGACAACAGTGAGACAACAGTGCTAACCACTGAACCGCCGTGCCGCCATGATTTATGTCATCTAATTAGTGGAGATGGAACAGGCTACAGCAGTCCAATTCTCCTTTTTCTACTCATTATAACCTGTGCATGATGATTTCCCTTCAATGCCACTGCCATACATGTCATACACCAACATTTTAGTTAGGAAAAAAATTGTAAATTTATGCCATTTAATTAGTGGGGATGGAACACTCTTCTCTATTGCACTTCAGTTTTCTGAGTTAAGCTGATGAGACATTACAAAAAAGAAAAAGAAAAAAAATCTTGCATAGTGCAGCTTAAATATCCTGATTTCTAATTTATTGCTGAGCAGAAGTACTTACACTGCACCTCCAGGTATTTCTGTGCTTGGAAGTCCTTGACTGCAGGGTGGTCGACGATGCAAACCACAGGTACGCCGTCATCCTCCTTATTAACAGTGAACGTGAGTCGGCTGGTTACTGTGTACATCTTGTCGTAGGACAGCTCAACTTTGGGTTTTCCTGTGGAAACATTGAATGAGTCATATACAGTAGCAACAACAAACTTAAACTGTTCATGCACTCGTAGCATTTTGTTAGTAAGGGAAAGATTATGGTCTCAGTTAAATACAGAAGCAGTCTGCAGTGACTTGAACGCACCATGACTTGTTCCATGATGTGTTTACTGTCAACGTGTACACTGCTGCTGCAGGGATGACAGATTTTTAAAACCCAGAGGTTAGCATTGCCCTGATGCTAACCTTTTTACTCCCTCAACAAAAAGTTTTTATTTGATTTTTGAAGGGTAAATGCAATCACACCACAGTCACATGACTTCAACATCAACCCCCCACAACAATTCGAAAAACCTACAAATGGAAAATATTATAACTTGATAAATCTACAAGTTTGGGTTCAAATAGAAACACAACTGGAGGCTGTAAAGGCAGACTAGTGAGTAGATGAGTTTCCATTTTATTTCTGTGATGTTTAATGTACTCGACAACCCAGTCGGCCTTTTGTAAGACATGTAAAAGCTTCAGAACTCATGATGGGGTATTTACTGACGAAATCATTCAAGCTTGTGTTAACCAGAGACCTTATTTCAGGCATCTAACTCTTTAAAAAAAAACAACAATTGAGTAATTCCTGCATCCTCTATCAAGATTTAACTGAAACCACAATGTTTCCCTAACCTTCAATAAAGTACTTTTGTTGCTGGTTTATTGTTCCCTGCTTCGCTCTCTTCTTTCTACCCTGACTACCTTCTTACAGCTTTGGTGAAGTAGACATTGTTATGGCCTGTTATGATGAACAAGGAACATTTAATAATCTCAGTTTATAATTTCCACACATTTAACTACAATCACAAACTTTGTTGAGCAGTGACCAAAAGAATGAGATGTCTTCTTATCAAGGTTGAACTCTGAACTCATCAAATCCAATCACTGCTGGGGATAGAGAGCGATCCTCCAGGAGGAGGTAGAGCGATCCTCCAGGAGGAGGTAGAGCGATCCTCCAGGAGGAGGTAGAGCGATCCTCCAGGAGGAGGTAGAGCGATCCTCCAGGAGGAGGTAGAGCGATCATCCAGGAGGAGGTAGAGCGTTCATCCAGGAGGAGGTAGAGCGATCATCCAGGAGGAGGTAGAGTCTTGGGAGAAAGATATCTTCTCTTCCAAAACGTGGATATGTTTTGCTTCACTTACTAGGCCTACTTGTGGTTTGAAAGCTGAAAAAACTATCCATAGCCACCTTGTGGACAGATCAGTCATGTATCACCAGGCAGACGCGTAAAGACAGACAACCTTTCTCTTTGGACTATGGGAGGAAATCAAAGCTTATCGCTGCGCTCACATGCAGTTCCCGAGTTATATCTAAAGAGTCAAGAGGTGAAAAGTTGTCTCTTGATTTAAACTAAATAGAACCATGCTCGTTGTCTTAATAATCTAAAGGTCTCCTCATAGTTTGCTGACTGCTTGGCTTCCTACTTTAGGGCTCCATTGATTTTCCCACACTAAAATCATATAATGAAAGCTGAGCTCCAGAGGTTTAGGCTGGCTTTGCAAAGAAAAATATTAATAAACTCTACAAGCATTTATTCATAAATGCTTTGGAAAATATCATCAAAACTTAATATTTTGGACTTTTTCTTTTAATGTATCCTTGATTCCTCTCGGAGCACTTTGTAAACTTGTTTTGTTGAGAGTCAGTCTACTAACTTGAAAAATAACAAAGCTGAAATGTTTGGGCTCAAGGCTGCCATGTTGAGATGTGGCGTAAAGGAACATGATTTCTTCAATAGGCTGTATTCTGATTGGCTGGGGGTGAAGGTTAGGGCCACACATCCAGCCAATCGGAGCTTGTAAGTAAAGTTTTTTTGGACAGCTATTGTCTGGCTGCAAATGCAATGTCTTTCTTCCGTTGACCTTACAAAATAAGTAGAGTGGAAGTGACACGGTTGTCCTTGAGAAGTCAGAGAAGGTGAATTGGCTAAAAAATTGTCTCCTGTCAGGGGCGACCGTGTGACTGTGAATCATTCATTAGGCTTTGTGAAGCTAGATTTATTGTGTGGCCATCTTTTGTGCAGCACTGCCAGATCAAAGTAATCCTCCTCTGATTAGTGGCAGCTCTGTAATATCACACAGACAATATGTTCTCAAATGCAATGAAGAGGATACCTTATCACACTCATACAAAGAGGGATGGATGCAGACGGTGCTGCAAGGCAGAGTCGCTAAGTGAGATTGATTATTTTTATTTCTTTGTCCTACTTCCTAACTGTTACACATGTGTGTTTGTGTCCCATTAATAAAACAAATAACAGAAGAAAACAGATGAACCAAAGGAAGATGCTGCAACATTACAAAAATATGTCTTAATATGAATAGTTGCATCCATCAGCTCATATTTCAGATTTAAAATATGTACTGACATACATTTTACCCACTACCCTACTGCAGCTCAGCCTCTGTGGCGATAACGCCACCGTGGTGACAGCTGTCTTTTTAGATGCTGGGAAAGCAAATCTGTGTGATGTGCATGGTGTAAAGGAACAGGTTGTCATGAATAAATACCACGAGAGGCTTCAGATGCATGCAAGCACCTGAGACAGGAACCTGAAGCAGTCTGCTCAAAATCTAAATGTCTTTTGAGATGCATGAAACAGTTGTGAGGACTTTATTCAAGCCCTGGTTTTCCGGATCTCTTTCTTTACGCCTTCAGAATGAAAAAAGTACTCTTAAAGTACAGTAGCAGGCTTGCCGAGGCTTCTTAGCAACCATGCATGTAATAAATCCTACTGCTCGGTTCTATCGTGAAACTGGAAACAGAAAAGGAAACTACGTTTTGTACATTTGGCTTGCAACCCTTCACATAAGCACAGATCAGCCACTAACTCACCACACAGTTAGTGTTACGTAGAGACCAAACAAATATCCCTGCTGTAACTGGTAATCATTTCTAGAAGGAGGAAGAAGAGAAAGAAATGGCTTCATACGATGGACATCTGGCAGTGCTGCATCTAGTATTAATAAAAGGACAATGTGTCGATGCACATTAACCAGTACCCTGCTAGCCAGTCCAGAAGATGCTCGAGCTAGTCACAACAGCTCCAATCTAACTGGCTTGCTACATGTCAGTTATTAACACTAGGTCGCTAGCCAATTAGATAACACGGTTTATTTAAGTGTCACATTTGTGCTATCGAGTGGCGTCTCATTATCATCATGTGCAGACCGCGGCTCTTCTGTGAAGTAGTTTGTTCTTCGGCAGAGCAGGGTTATATAAAGGTGGATCCATGCTTCCTCTGTCTTGGACTCTCCGTTCCCTCAAAGGCCAGAACTGACAAGACTATTTGCTATTGTTGATGGCACAAATGTTCGTGTCAAAGTTCCTTTAAGTTGAATTCGACAGGAAAGATTTGAACAGATTTACGTTGCACCGGCTGAGCATGACAAGTCCATTCAAAGGCTACAGTGCTGCTCTGTCGGAGGCTTCACCGTGCCTGGTCCCATTAGAGAGCTATTTTTATTCACCAATACAGACTTTACCAAAAAGAAAAAAAACTGATTAGATTAGTACACTTAATACACTGCTTACCAGTCATATTTTGACCCGAGGCTGAATTTGAAGTGGCACTAATAGAGCTGAATGACAATGAAAACCTCGATCCTAGATCCTAACATACCGTCTCTACATTTCACTTATTCATATAGAACGGGAGCAGTGTCTACTTAAGTAAAATATACAGTACGTAGCTCTGTTACCTTACAAAAAATAGTCCTTTGTCCATTTGGAGAGCCGTTCTGCTGGGGTAGGGCAGGATAATTGAAATCACCCTGTGGTTGTCTTATAAGACTTAAGGCTAATGGCTGTTCTGGTCCCTGTCAGTCAATGAAGTGCAAGAAAGCAATGACCTGCACTGTTAGATCATGCTGTGCTTCGACTCCCTTTATTCACGGCTTTCACTGCAGTGTAAGCTAAAGAGCCCGAGATATCAGTGTTAATAAATCTCTAAACAAGCAGGATAAAGGGAAAAGGAAAGAGAAGGAGATAAGTGAGATAATGTGTCTGTGCATTTTAGGAGAGATGGTTGGATTTACATTGGCAAGCATGACAATGGCAACCTTTAAATGATATTTAAGAGAGCCTGATTATCCCTTAAGGTAATTAAGTTAAATTCTGGGGACGGTTAATTAGAAATAAGTCTGCCAGGCAAAGAGTTACAGCCAAAGGCAATATAAATAATTCTACCCTGGTGTCAGGACTCGAGCACCCTCAGCCTTTCTTTCTCTTCCCATCTTTCATTTTCCTGCACTCTTTTGTCTTTCACATTTTCAGCTTCAGCAGAGCAAAACCAGGTTTAATTTTCTTAACATTGCTGCAGAGTCAGACAGTTTCCTAAAGAGCTAACAATACAACGGTTGCTAACTAGCTTAACATTGTCAACAAATGCCCACAAGAACTAACAGTAACATAGAGAATATTCACTTCCTGTTTCTGCAGTCGAACAGAGACATTAAGTTCAGTCAGTGACATCATTATCAGTCCTTACAGCCCAAGCATTGCCAATACCAGCCTGTGTAAACTGATCAGCAGAAACACAGCAAGACGATTTGACTGAAAGTCAACAGTCAGTTGTTTGTGATATTAACAGCTTGCTGTAAGCCAATCCTTGACCTTGGCACATCGCAACATTCTCAGTTTCGAGCTGACCGTTAAGGGTTTAATGTGCTGCAGTGTAGAGGTGAAGCTGCTCGGGGTCTTCGACACAGCTTCTGATTAGGACCTTTGTTTCAAAGTCTTTACAAAGCTCGCTGTCTGGGCTCTGAGGTGGAGCTGCCTGGCAGGAGGCCTGTCCACCCCTGAGCTCTGCTCGTACTTCTAAAGCTCTGCTACCTTTGATGAAAGCATGAAAGTTGTCATGGCGCCAACAGGCTTTGGCCACCAGTGCATATCCACATTGCTTTAATGGAAACTATTTTCGATGTTGAGGCGCAGCCCCGTTTAAAAAGCAACAGCATTGATGCGAACATTAAAGACAGAGAGCCAGTAAAAGCACCGTCACTGGCCCAAAAAATGGTTCATTTATATACATGACATGGAGGATTTAAATGATGCATATGTGCACACCTGAGACTCAACAGGAAAACGTACGCAAACATTCAAGTAATGAAATAAGGGACATTTGCCTCCGAATTATTTTTATTCCTTATTGACAGCAAGTTAAAATTAAATGATCGTCCCGTAGTAGTCGTTATTGTAACCAATAGCCGATAAGCGATTGAAACAAAGACAGAACTTTAACTCAGATGTTCTGCTCTACACAGGTGCCTTATTGTGTTAAGAGAGAAAGGATTTTCTCTGTGGGTGTGGAGTAGACCTACCTGGGAGCTCCTTATCTCCCTTCATCCATCTGATGGTGGCGGCAGGCTTACTGCTCATAGCAGTGCAGGTCATCTCCGTTTCATTCCCCTCGTTCAGGATCTCATCCCGGGCCTCGATGATGGGGTTACCGGGAGGAACTATGACAGAATACACAAACACGACTCTGTAAACACCAGGAGACTACAGCACTGAACTAAACTCCCTCAATACTACATCACTTACTACACTCTGACAAATGAAAGAAGAAACACACAATAAATACATAAAATACACACCGTAAAACTCACATTACAGTTTGTATTACAGCAACATATTTATAACGCTGAGTGAGTTTCAAACCATGTTGCTTATCATGTGAACGCTGTCTTCCACTGTCTAAAGGCTGATGAATCTCTTTACCTGCCTGCTATCAATATAACACAGAGTGTTGTTTGTGTGCGTTTTGTTGTAGTACTTAGCACAGTGATGTCAGCGTAGGCTTCCTGCGGGGGGTCCGTGTACAGCTGGCAAACATATCGACCCTCGTCTGACAGTGAGACATTAGACAGCGACACCCGCAGCTCGTTGTCTGAGAAGTTCACCAGCTGAAAGCGAGCATCTTTGAGTGCTGAAAGAGAGAAAACACAAAGCATATTTATACATACTGTGAAAGTGGCGGATCTTAATCCTACCTATAGATCTCTGATTTGACCTATTGGAAAAGCTGACCAATGAGATGAGCACTTGTAAAACTGTCTCACTGGGACTTGCCCCGCTGGACTTATTTGTAGACATGTTGCCTTTCATGATCTCAACAATTACTATAGTGAGAAAATAAAATCCAAGTTGCATTGAGCTGTATGTTTCCTTTAAGGTTTAATCAATAATGCAAAGGAAAGACAACTTCGGCTGCAATTAACTACTGATTTCATTATTGATTTATCTGCAAATCATTTTCTTGTTTAATCATTTGGTCTATTAAATTTGTTGTTTTCGTCCAACCAACAGTCCAAACCTGAAATATTCTTTATATTCACCCAGAGTAGAGCCATTCATTATACTGCAAATAAATAATAAATTCATTTTATTATTCTTATATAATACCAATAATAAGGCTTTATCATTGTCTTCTGTGTGTTTTTTTAATTTCTTTGAGTTGTTATTATATGGTTCAAGAGCCATTTAGTATCCCTGGTTTCTCCAAAACAAAGAAATAACACATTTCTATAAGTTTTATGTACAAATATACCATAAGTCATGTTTGCTTCAAGTGAAACACAACTTCAAGTATGCTTCAAAGAGCGAGAGGGAAAAAAAATGCAACTCAATCTAATTAGTTAATCAATCACAGCAACAGTATGCAGCAACAGAAAACAAAGGAGAGACAATGAAAGCACACTTTAACAACCTCCTTCTGTGCTGCAGAAATACTGCACATGCTAACCACATGGCTTGTATTAACAGAGGATCGGCTGTCCTTTAGTTATCCTACAGAAGAACTGAGCATCCATAAATCCTGTCTCTTCCTCATCTGTAGCCACTTTCATCTCGCCGATCCTTGTTTGCCCACCAACCTTACCGCACTTTATCAGCTGTCATGTAGAATGACAACATGTGGTCAAGATGAAAGCCTACCTGTCTCCATCCCTCTTCAATGTGCTGATAAATTCTGCTCTGATTGACAGCAACTTCAGGCTCTTTGCACTATGCACTCTCTTAGTATACACATGTGTACTCATCCTCTGGCTCTGCTTTTTTGTCAAAGCTTAAAGCATTAAACACAAGAGACTTCTTGACACCGAACACCTCAAAACTGATATAAATAGATAGTAAAACCACTGGGCTACGTTATGATTTCACAGATGATGAACCAGAGGAAGATGATGCAGCAGAACAGTCATACAGTATCTGCTTCTAATGTCAAGAGACAGACATGGAGGGAGTGATTGAGGAAAAAAGAAGAGAGGAAAACTTGCCAGTGAGAAGCAAGAATACTAATCACCACAATTGATTTTGTGCATCATTAAACAAGAACATCAGAAGCAATTTAAGTGATACCATGCTGGGTGGTGATGAGCCCTTTCGACATTAAGGAAAGAGATGCGAGGGGGGAAAAAAAATCTGCATCCAAAAATTCAATCTCAACATACATGTACTATATGCTCTGTTATGGCCGAGCTCTGTATATGAAATAATGTGCTCAACACTCAAAACAAACACCTCTGGAACAAATGTCTGAAAATGCAGCAGGCATGAGGTTTTTTTTTTCATGCAAATGTTAATTTCTTCCCAATAAAAGATCCTCACATTCACCAAAACCCCTAAACGGTTGGTTTCCATTAGCGCAGCTATTAGTTTCTTTTGTTTAAGCACAACGAAGCCTTTATTGTGGCACATGAATAATATGCCCCTAATTAGTGTGGCTCATTCAAAAGACTTGTTAGCCCTCATTAAAATTAGAGGTCAGCCTCTAATCCTTATAATTTAATTAAATCAAATGTTCCCAGATTCAAACATACCAATGCCACATTATAAACATGCACTACAGAAAGCGTCCGATGGTTTGAGGGCAGTGGCAGCAGGTTGCACACCGGATAACGCTATAATCTAATATAGACATTATAGTGGGAACAACAAAGGAGAAACAGCCTCTGTTTCAGTGTAGATCTTCACAGAGGATATAAGTCTGTGCTTTCGTGAAATGCATTCATATTGTCATTTGGGAATAATTTTGAATAAAGTTAAAATAATCGTATAATTGATTTTATAATTAAGTTAACGAAATATGTCTGGAAATATGTTTTATTGTAAGCTGGAGGTTGCAGTGAGGTAGATGTCATACAAGATGATGATGTCAGTTAAAAATGGACATTTTCATTTCTGAGCTGGAAAATAGATGTTATGTTTAGAGTAAATAGCAGGAGGCTAATATTGATCCTTACGGGACACCTTATTTTATTTAAATTGAAACCTTCTAAAACGTCTAACAGAAATTCAGTCATTGAACCAGATTTGTCAGAATCGAATACCAATAACAAACCATTACATCTCTCCTTCAGAGCATCCAGCTTGTTTCACTTTTTCAAATATTCCCAAAGTTGTTGGGTGAGTTTGAGGTCTGATGACTCCAAAAAGAAAGTTGTGCAACTTAACACAACTTAAAAAAAAAAAAAAATGAGACGGGATGAAACTGCAACAGAGGAAATGGTTTGGAAACTACGACTCTCCACGAAGGCTGCAGGTTGCTAACCCCTCTTTTGACTGCATGTTTACTGAGAGCTGAGCTTCTTTATTTGTTTGGATCTGTATCTCGGTTAAAAATGCTTTTCTGTCTCGAGGACAAACGCCTGATGACTTTAGGATCAGTCGGCATATACGTCACCTGCAACAATGCTCAGGTTCATAATTACTACAGCCACTAGATGGCGTCTGTCGTTCAAGCGTAACCACATGTCGATGTCAGACTGACATTAAGACTTGTTGTGTTGTTGTTGTTGTTGTTTTTTTGTTTTTGTTGACAGTGTTAATTCAGATATGATTTCTATTTAAAGCTTCAGTAGTTCTTGAGAAAATAGGAAATCATTTTAAACATACACAACTAATAAAAAATAATCTGCACCAAGAACTAATCACTTTGAATAAAGAAAATAAAAATATAACCTCCTTTACATAAGTCACACCTTGTACTGGGGGAACATCCATTATTTATTTGAATGAAATATGTCTGTATGTCAACAACTTGAGAAATCCTTACCAATCAAATATAATCCATTTCACAAAAAGCATTTCTCAAATATCTCATAATCCTCTTATGCATCACTTCTAAATATGGCATTGTGGTTTAAGCGTGAGCTGAATGGATAAATACTTTCTATTAGACATTTAAAAGAAACACTGGGACATTGTGTCTTAAAAAAAAGGTACAAGGACAGATGATGGAGAATCCGGTTCACTCAGCAGACAGAAATGATCTTTTATTGTTGCGTCATCGGCGGCTTTTCACACCTCTTTGTGTACTTTGGACAGGAAAGAGAGAGTGTGACCTTTAGCTTCATGCTCTTTTTGCCCCGTTCTTCTTCTCTTGTTCTATCATATCTGATAGCATGAGAAGGACATCACAGATGTCTGACAAAGGTAACTGATAGTCAAGTCATTGGATAAGAGAAGTCTGTCCAACCACTGAAAGGGTGTAAATTATCTGATGTGTCAGGTTTTTACAGCTGATGGTGATGAAGCACATTTAAACACTGATAAGATACAGTACGGTGGAGCCGTCTGAAGCTACAGCCAAGGGCACTTTGTGAGGAAGCTCATGTGAAAATCCAACTTTTCCCTCTCTGGGTATATTTTTTATTTGTCTTATTAAGGTTTCTGAGTGCAATGAACCAATTATACATATACATAGCGAGTCAATGGTCATGGTGATTACTGCTGGTTAACAGCATGCTCGCTTTAATGAATCCTACTGTGTGCATAATACTGTGAATGTGCACCAGTCTACTACAGAGACCTGGGAGAAGGACCAGCTGAGGAAAACACGTTCGCTGTGAGTGTAGGGGACCTGATTTATACGAACACAAGCCGTATACTGTAATGTGTCAGATACAATTTGATGTGACGTTTGACAAAGTTGGAAGTTTTATCTTTGTTGGAAAAGTTTCTCAGATGCTTCGGTCGATAGGTCAAATTACTTTAAGCAGTTTGTTGCTTTAAAATTCAAAACAGGTCATTACAGTTCAAATATTTATTGTTTCCTTATGTTCAAAGGAAGGTTTGAATTTCTAATAAAAGTGTTGGTTTCTTTTCTGAGCCAGAGGCCAAGAGAGACAACGTCCATGTAGTCACAAAAACAAAAACACCATGGCAACGCAGCTGATGCCCAGTTGATTGACAGCATTATATTAGCTTTGGCTAATGCATTATGTATGGATCACAGCAACCTATAACTCTTTCAATGTACACACTGCAACTACTTTATTGAGACAGACTTCAACAAACATAAAGCTATCCGTCTCGTATCAGACTGCATATAGATACTGCATATAGAAAGCACGCGTCTACCTGAGCAGGACGAAGCCTCTCAGTTTTATTTTTTATTTTTTACCCTCTCTTGATTCATTCTCCATAGTCTTTTATTTTTTTTCTAAAGATGACTCCCATCCACAGAGAGCAGCTCGTCTAAGTGGCTGCAATCAATTGTGATTAGTGGCTGCCGCTACTTTTTGAGAAGTGCACATCATCAAGTTTTATTATTGGAGTCAGAGTGGGTGAGATAGGGTGTGGCGGGGGTAATTACATTCTTACAACCAACCTCCTCCCCACTCCAGGCGACGCCCGTGTAGTCGACACCTAAATCCACAATGTGGGAGTGTTTTGGCAGTTAAGACTCAGAGCAGCTTATTTGTCTCTATGGAAACTCTGACTGGATTAATAAAAAAAACCCTTCTTCTCATGTTCCTCTCAGTATTATTATTATTATTATCACATTTTGCATTGCAATTTTCATCTCATGACATTATTAATCATATTGTTAATCCTTCAGTAATAAATTCTGTTTCAATAAAGAATATTTCTTTTTGTACAACTTTTTTATTTATTTAATAATTTCATAACGTTGATATTCTCTAATACTGTATG
The DNA here is from genome assembly GCA_036937835.1 of Pampus argenteus. Taxonomy (NCBI): domain Eukaryota; kingdom Metazoa; phylum Chordata; class Actinopteri; order Scombriformes; family Stromateidae; genus Pampus; species Pampus argenteus. The sequence goes on along the minus strand of CM072874.1, from coordinate 1,817,679 downwards.
TGTATAATAATAATAATTATAGAATAATATAATTTCCATTTGATAATTCCTATGCACATCCTATTTATTTATTTATTTATTTACTGTAACCATTGACAGTCCCCATGGTCCCTATTTAAAGTGATCTTTAAATCCAAACTATTGGACACAATAACTAAGGAATTGCCCTTTAAATATATAACTTTATCTTTAACAAATACTGTTTTCTTATTAAGCTACTAAGCTTTGTATTATACAAATTCTTGGTTGAGAATTTTGATTAAAAATAATCTAACCAGCATTATGTCGCTTCAATACATGTGATTTAGTCTGAAACACTCATGTAGAGCAAAACAGATTTTATATTTTACTACTTATACAAGCAGGAAACAGCTAGCTTCCCTTCCACATTAAAACCAATTCAACTATATTTACTATATATACTTTTCAACTTTGTGGTTTTGATTATTATTTTCAGCAGTGTATGCAATCACCCTTCCTCATACAGGATGTCATGTGTTATAAGACCAACTAGACTAAGAACAAATCATATCTCAGTATGAGGAGTCGTCAAGGTTTGCAGGTGGCCTCATAAAGGAGATTATTTACAGGCCCAAACGTAGTGGTGGATGTTCAGAAGCGTCAGGCCTCCTTCAGACTCGGAGAGCTGGAGAATTGATCTGCTAAAACGGGCAGGCTTGTTATTCCAGATGAATGCATTCAGATATTTTTTCTTCGAAGTTGGCAGGATCGAACTGGAGCAAAAAATGAGTGTGGATGTTGGACTTGCGTTTGTCAGACGGCCAGACAACTTCGCAGCACTGCCCACACTGTTCTCTGTCTGCTGGATGACTAGATAGGAAACCGCTTGGCAACATGTTAGCCGTAATAACAAGATAAGACGATCAAGCATCAGGGCTCTGTTGACTCTGTTTGAGTGGGTTCTGACCCCGAGTGGCATAAATCACTTCACCCCCAGCTGTAAATCCAATAAAACGCTTCTCAAATTTAAAGATTGATGCACAATAAGAAGTGCTGCTTGAAATACTGAAGCGAGAGTGACTTGAAAGACTTGTCTATCTCAGCCAGCCTGTTCCAGCTGGACGGCCTCCTGCTGTTTCTACTCGACATTATAATGCTGGAGCTCTTTCAAGTGTGAAAGATCCTGGTCACGAGCAAAAACAGATCGTTTTTGATTCAAAAAGAGCCAAAAGCTTCGGTATGAATGATGACATGATAGTAAGGCGATGTGTGGTATTTGTTTTATGTGGCTTTGGGTGTAGAACATAGCATCTTTGATCGTCAAGGATATAAAGGTACGACGCTGTTGTTTACTTTTTACAAATCAAGATAAACTTTCTCAAGATAATCTCGGATCACAGTAAACTGATTTACTCTTGTAATATCAGGTTATTAAAATAACAATCAGGTGAAACGATGCCTCCTTGCTCGGTCCAATCATAGCCTTCATGGGGGAATATTGTACTTTATTGTGTCCTCCAGGGTGCCTCATTAAGCCGTTTTCACATAAAGCCTTTTAGGCTGAACCTTGTTGACCTTCAGTGGACAGACCAGCCGCCGCTAAAGAAGCTGCAACTCCTCCCTTCCTCCTCACGAGAACAGCGGCGGCGCCTGAGCTCGAGGGCTCCTCTTACAGACCATTAGGTGTGTATGTGAAGGAGATACTTGTTTTGCTTTAGTAAGCAGAAGTGTGTGCCTGAGTTCTCATGTACATTAATGAAGGTTAAACAAAGCCATCAAGAAACCAGAAAAGATCTAAAATGTTTAATTGCATGTTGCAGCGTTTCACTAACTGAGGTATTAATAGATGCTTGTGTATCTATATTCATCAACTTTATCTATGCACAGTTTTGCACATATAAACTAAAGGTAAACTTTGTTATGCAAGCTGCTTACTGTATTAATAACTGGTGGAAATATATTGCTAATATAAATTTAACAGACATTGAATGAAGAATTGTGTCTTAAATTGAGTAACATGTATGTTTTATGTAACATGTTGCTCTGAAACAAACAGCAGTTCTTTTTAAAGACATCACCTCTGTGTATATCATCAGTACCGTACGATAATCTGTAATAAAGCATCGTGTTTGTCTTTGCATAGTGAGGTGAACGTAGTGAAGCAATGTTTTCACAAGGCTTTGCTGATTATTGAAGGCAGTGCAGGAGGATTACAAGACATTAAAACTGCATCAAACAACACTACAGCAAACTTTTCACTTTACTAGTCACACAGAGTAAAACTCATATTGGTCTGAGGAACACAAGACCACCAAATGAAAGAAGCTTCACATCCTGGATATAAGTCATATGGGCCTTATAGGAAATGTATGCTCCAATGTCCTACTGATGCATATTAGGAACTAAAAATATACCTTTCCTTATTCTCTATTTTGCACATTTTAATGGCGCTGCAACACTAAATAGCTGAAATAGTCAGTGCATTTAAAGTGGATAAATTTTAAGAGAACTGCTTTGGTTGGACATGAAGTGTAGCAGTGGGATGACTAATCAATGACCATGTCAGTTTACTCTTTTAAAATCACTCCTTCCTCTCTCTCTCTATCTCACACTCACAAACATAATCCACCACTGCAGATTTCAAACCAAGATAGCAGATGTGATATTTTAAAGGGGGCAATGTTGTTTTGAGGCAGCTCGGCGGAGGCCATGTCATAATGAAACAGTGCAGCTGCAGCGAAGTTGCCTGGGAGGGATCACAGGAGATCAAGGAGCTCCCTGTCAAAGAAGAACACCTCGCCCTTGACAGCCAGCTTGTGGGAGTCGGTTCACCGCCGCTCGGCACAACAGCAGATAAATACCAAGCTCAGTTTAGCATACGTATGAGGACTCTCTGTGCCCTTGTATAGCATGTAGGGGGTGTGTTTGTTAAGCCGTAAACATGACTAAAGAGAGGCTGGTAAGTGTGGAGGAGGGCCTGACACTCACCTTGCAGGGGGCCTTGGAGGCACTGGCAGCTTAGAAAATAAAAAACTCCAAGTCATGAGTGCATGTATAGTGTTGTTTTTTTTGGTTGTGCCTCAAGACTGTTAACTCAAGAAAGAGGTCAAAAACATATAGAAATGTTTCAAAAAGTGAGAGAGACGCCATAAGAGCAGCTAATTATACTGAACATGCAGCATAATGTTGAGCATCAGAAGGAGGTTTTATGGTATTAAATAACACTACGAGGCGGTCTGCAAATCAAACTTTCACCATTACTTTGACCTTACTGTCGTGCAGGGTGCTGCATATTAACATACTGGTCTTATATCTGATGAGGTCTGTGTTTTTACACACGGTGTCGTCACTGTTGTACTTCCTGTTTCAGGTACTGCACGGCTATTACCATGACAACAACACAACTGCTCCTCACAGTTGACTACTGAGGCACCAAGTTAGTTACAACGAGTTAAAAGTTATAACAGTTATTTCTAATCAAACTGTATCAATAAGATGACAAAGTAGAAACTACAAGTGATCATTTTAACCCGAACCACGATCTTTCTCTAACCTTAACCTGAACCTAACCAGACCTTAACCAGCGGCAACAAATAAGTAGATAAGACAGCAAACAGTCGCTAAAAATACGGCTAAACAGCTCATTTTACTGTCTTTTAAGTAGACAGACAGAAAGCACAGGACTAATATGTCACATATAAAATTGTCTTTGTTATTAGCAAAAAATAATTCTGTTAAAAATGTATTTGCTAATGTAATGTACTTGTATATGATAACTTAGGAACACTAAACAAACTACTGACAGCTAATTAAACTTATTAATAACTCAGTAAACATATGTTCACAACAGTGTATATAGTTACAGAGGTGTACAATATGTTCAATTCAACAGATGGGGGCTTAAAAAAAGGAATCAAAAATAATTAAAGGAACCACAAACTGGCAAGACAGAGTAGAGAACAGCATATGTCCAGCTGAACGCAGCTAATTAGTGCTGTGACACGATAATTGGTCGGGATAAGCATAAACACAACAGGTCATTAAATGTTTAGGGATACGAGCAGCTTTTTATTAAAGCCGACACATTGAAAGTGAAACATGTTTGCTCGATTGTATTAACCTCATTCTGTATTAATCCTGCAGCAGACATGTGGGTCAAACTTAATGCAGCAGTAATGTAAGAGAATATTAATTAAAGTTATACAGCTTGACTGCTGACTGTATTCACATACGTTTTATCATATTTATATTTAATTATCAAGCTTTTAATTTGACCAAAATGTAAAAAGTCAAATGTCCATCTAATTTAAAACTGCATGTAAAATGAACCGGCGAGACAGACATAATTACACTATATATATATATATATATATATATATAAATAAAACAATCCACTGAGCTGAAGATGTGTTGCTATTAAAGCTTCATCAAAACCTTCCTGTAATTATAACTTGGAAGCATTCACATATTATTCCAATATTTTAAAGTTAGCCGTGTAGTCCCACTGGGCTCGATACTTAAGCTTGAAGATCCCCTACAGACATGTTTTAAGACATATAAACATACTCTGAATAATAATTTGTGTCTCTCTCTCTCTCTCTCACACACACACACACGCACACAAGGTTGAGTTAATTATAAAATTAAATCCCCTTCTTTTCCTTCATGTAAAACCCCAGAATCTATGAATATGTAAGAATTGTTCAAAGGTTCAACTGCCGAATACAAGACGTCACCTACTTAACTGAAAAGTCTGTTCTTGGATGGATGTGAACAGGAGGCTTCACATCATACTGGACCGTGATTGGCTCCCAAACTAGTTGTGATGTCACAAATCATGCTCGCATCTACACGTCTTACACGAAAAGTTTTGTGGAGCAGAAAGAAACTTTCCTCCGTCAGCAGATGAATGTGAAAACATCCTTCTAGTATCAAAGTCTGCACAGTAAAGCTCAATCATATAACTGAAGTATATATTTTTATCATGTTGCATATTTTTAGCAAAGCAAACCCTGATTCTGCATCCACTGAACAAATATACCTCCTTCAAATTAAAAGTACTTTTTTAGAAACAAAGGCAATAGTCCCATCAGCTATAGGTTCATGTTGATCTGTCATTAATCGACTGCTATAGTGACAGCTTTGGATAGAAAATAAACGGTCGTGTGTTGGTTTCCTCCACTCTAACACATCAAATCAACCAGAAAAATGCACACACAAGTACACAAGAGCATACCTTAATGAAAAGTGACAGTTATGTAACTCATAGTGGGACTTACGCCTCATGTCTCTGAAGTATATCGTCTGTCTGTTGGGGTTAAGCAGCTGGATAACCGAGTCGTCATTGTTCTTCACCCGACAGCTGATGATGGCCATCTCGCCCTCCACCACCGACACGTTGTCCGTCACCAGGTTCTGACTCACCACTGGTCGAGACAAAGACGAGAACACAAAGATTATCATGGTGTGAATGCAAAAAGAGACAAAGGAAACCCAATGCAGCCTGTTTCTACAGCAGCAAAAGACAAGAAAATATATAATTAATGGAAACCAAGATGGAGCAGTGGCTACAGAAAGAACTAAATAATCAGTCATTTATATCTGACCACATAAAACAAGCAATATGTGAACAAATTTGGATGTTTGAGACCTCGATTGTGACCAAGGATATATTTATACATATATAGACATATAGAGAGCCTGTGGGCTGAGGACATTACTGCATTTCCTTGTTTCACAAACAATATCTTTGCCTGAAGAATGAAAAATGGATTATTTCTATGTCTCAGCTACTTTGACTTTAAAAAAAACAAAAAAAAACAGTAATAACATCTCAGATATTTTCCTCAGTGGGGCTTCGGTTTATTTTAAATGAACAAACCAGCAGCTTGCCGGTGGGGGCTACTAGTAAATGTTGTCCCAGGTGTATAGTGAGATGCTCCCAGACGAAACTCAAGGCTACGTGGTCAAAAACAGTCAAAAGTCAAACTGGTTGAGAAACATGTTACAGTCAAACCGACACGGACATCTGGGATTAGTGATGTCAACTAGCATGGAGCATGTCGTAGACGATGTCAAACTAGGCTAAAAAAACCCAGACACGCTCGTCTTTCCATTGTCCTAGACGTAGATTTAGATGTCCTTCACTATGCACTATCAGGATAATAAAAAGAAAATTACATCCTGGCTCCCCCCATATGTGAGACCAGGCAATTTCCAGCCTAATATTGTGTAATCTGAGACTGTCATTGTATACACAGTCCTGGCCTTTAATGCTCTCACTAGATGGAATAGCCACACGGTTTAATCTCTGCTGTCAAATGCTGATTAGTTTTAATGTGGAAAAAGATCACATTGCACCAACACCGCATCTGAGAAATACGACTGCTATTATGAACAGTTGGTTCAATATGAAGCTACAACTTACTAATGGGGTTGCAGGATCGTTGTATTTCTACTTAATTGTCCAGAGCTTCTTATAATGTACTGAAAATGTGTTGCACCATGTCACCACATTGAATTAAGAAGCAAGGCAGCATGCAGTAAATGAAGTCACTTCTCTAGAATAGACTAAAGCTTATGGAGAGAGTTTAGGTTTAAGTTTACAGTGGAAAGTCTGTCCGTTTTCTGCAGAGGTGAGAAGTGAAAAGAAAGCAAGACAATCCAGGAAACATCAACCGCTAATTTGCATTCCTCAGTTGTGAAGCGCCTCTAAATATCTTTTGCCATTTAGGAGAGAAAGAAGATGAGGTAGGAAGAGAGAAATTGCACCCTGTGATGCTGACAGATTAGGATAGACGTCTTAACAAACGAGATTCAAATCAGCATCCCTTGGTGGCCCAAACACAGCCCTAAATAAATGAGCCTCGCTGTCTTTAATATTTAAGACTGAAACTCATTTTGTGCAGAGGTGGGCGGTAGGGTGGGCATCTGGTTATGATAATACGCTAACGCACTACAAAATGCTGCTCAAGGCATCCGCTGAAGGTTACAAAGCAGCGGCGGGGTGCTGCAAGGTGGCTGCTGAGTTGGATCTTGAGCAAGTAGAGGTATTGGGAAGGACTTCAAATGACGGCCGCCGTGTCAGCTGCTTAATTGTTCCCGTTGAGCTAAATAAACAACTTTGACACGCTGGAAGATGGTGCAGGGAAGCAGGGGGGCTTTACACCAATTAATGGCCAACAACAACCATGTGCCACGGCCACCGCGGACACGGTCAGAGGTCCTGAAGAAACGGCCTCCGCAGCTCGGTGGGCAAAGACTGCTTAAAGCTGTAACAAGGTGGAGATGTGTCAGTGTGAAGAGCGAAAGCATGAAAAAATGTTACGAGAGTTTAAAAGCAGCATACATAATGTCAGAAACTCTTCTTGTGATGCCAGAAAACTCCTATAGTCCTATTTTTGTAAAATACAAGGTGAAGCAGTGCGATTATGTTTTTCGATGCTGATTGGCTGCGTTCACGACGTGCTTCTCCAGTAACTGTGAAGGCTTCATCGGTGCTTCAGACTTGAGGCTTTTTTGACAACAAAAAGTGTTGAAGCATCATTTTGAGGGGCAGAAGGACAAGAATAATAATACACTTCCTTTGAACAAAAGTCTCCCCTTGAAGCTTTTAGTGAGATACATTTAGCTACAGACAGTTTTGCACAGGGTTATGAGAAAAGTAGAAGATAAACTTTCATAACTGACGCAGACATTATGATAATGGCACATCAGATATGGTGGGAGTAATGTATAATTGCTAGTCTGAGGTGCACTTTCCTCCATTTCCTCCAAATGTTTAAATCTATCATTTTGCCATCACAAATCAGCTTCTGCTTTCACACACAAACACAAAGACGCTCTTACTGTCCATCCGTCCACTGAACAGATGAAGAATCTGGAGAGACTCTGAGCAGACAGTTCAGCTCAACCTCTCGACACACCCGGGATCCAACAAAGTGCACATCTTTTCAATCTCCCAGGTAATATGAGCTATACTGCATGGAAACTGGAAGAAGTAGAATAATCTGCATCTATCTGTCCCAGGAAACCGTGCATGGTCAGGAAAAGGAATAAATCACTGCTCTACTGGCCTGATAAGCTATAAGCAGTCACCACAGGAGATACTGGAAAATATTATTAGATTATAGGACAGCGTAATGACTGGAGAGTTATTGTTCACTGGGAGTGATAAAATACGAATATGATTTTCTATATATAAAAAGGTAGCAGCTTTTATTCTTTTCAGGACATGGAGTTCAGTACTTTATGTGGTACTTTAACAACATGAAAATCAATTCAGAGACTCGTTTTTTTTGTTTAAATTTGAGTTTTGAGTTCATCGTGCACATTTCCAGGTCCATGTTTTTTTTTTTTTTGTTTTTTTTTTATTCTGGGGCTCTGCTGGAAGATGTTTACATGATTTGTACTTCAACTTTTTAATTATTGTCATGACCGGCTTGACAATGCCACGACAAATAAAGAGAACAAACAAAATGAACTTACTTACTTACAAAAACATATGTTAAATATTAAAATAATGCCATGTGTTTTTACATATGTTCACCTCATGTTTTAGAAGATTTGGAAAAAAAACACTGACATCCTGATTTATACCAAAATCTGCCTAATTTAACAACATTTTATTTAGGCAACGTTACTATATGGCTGCTTGTGTTGGCTCTCAATAGGTTTGGAAAATATAGTTTTGTTATCTGAACCAAAACACATGTATTGCATCAGCAATAGTGTTAAAAAATAAAACCATGCTCAGTCTTTTTAAGTTAAGTTACAGTGATACTTGATGTGTAATTAAAGGTTTAAAGCATGCTGCAAAAATAGCAGCATCTTCCTATAAATGAAGCCGGCGAGGGAACACTGCTTTGCTAAAACTGTAGACCTTTAAAAGCTTTTCTTATTATGACAAATACAAATAGCTTTAAGGTTAAAACTGTCAAAACGTATCTTCCAAGTTTAACCAGTGTCATGTACCTCTGATATTTCCAACTTCTTCAATATTTGGCCCAAGGGGCTAGATTTCAGCTGTCGGCCATCCTTTAAAAAAAAGTCGGAAGAGCCAATCCTAGATTAAAGTTGTCAGACAATGACAACCCACACTGCACTGTTCAAAGCTCGCCAGAGGCCCAACTTCACTAAGACTGAATGAAAGGGAAAATGCCATGTTCCATTTGCTCAGGCTAACAGCTGTATGTTTCCATTGGATTCAATAAGAAACGTATGAATATTAAGTTAGGTCACACAGACGGCCACCGTGACTTTCATTAGGAGACAGAAGCCAAACTGCATCAGCACATTATCTTGACAAATACAAATATGATGCGTTCGCTGACTCACTAGATGAGATTTTGTTTGTAGATTTTGTTTTGTACATAACAAATCGCGTGTACACAGGATTGAAGGATAAAAAGGTTACTGGGAATATGAAATATTAAACTACACATCAGTCTGTCAGTGTATATTTTTCCTCATCCCAGCTCTGCCTTGTTGTAACACGTAGCTCTAGTATTGCATTTTTTATTAGTTCTACTGTTCGACATGCATTCATTCAACCCCTGTCTCAATCAGAAACATGATGCAACACAAAGTAATCCCATTTAGACCTGTACATTTCTGTAATTTATGTACTTAGCATTTGTGTGCTTTGCTGCTCTCTGTACTGCCTGTGATCAGCAGAGATATTAACTTCCCTTTGACATTTCAAGGAACGTGTGCATCAACAGCGTACAATCATTTCCTCCTTTTTTCTTGGTGTGGCTCCTGCTGATAACAAATCCTTGTGCACCAATGAAGCCGTGGATACCGTAACTTAACATGAATGTGTCGGCCCACCCTGCAGGAAATAGAAAAGCCTCCTATCCAAGACATGATTGGATCATTACATCAGCTGATCCATCATGGTTCAACCAGCCCTGATCAGGATCCAGTAATGAGTCATTTTTAAATACACTCATCATTATCATATTTATCCTGTTTAATATTTAAACCATACAGGGGTGTTATTGAGCCCCCTTTGCCCTGCTAATTCTGAGGGATGCTTCACATCTCAGGAATGATTCATGAAGATTTCTCAGTGCAACTCTGAGCAACAAACCACATTAGTTTCAGTATTATTAGTTTGACCAGGGGCTAAAAATGGCACAAGCAGGCATTAAGTAGGCTAATTCTTATTGGTGAGTCGATATGGATAGACACATGCATCATTATCGTCATGGGCTGGGCTGCTAATGGTGGAATGAATTCAATTTGGGCTCTGAATTAGCATCAGATATGTCAGCTTTAATTTACTGAGTAAGACGTGGGACTACAGCTGTGATCGAGATCTTCGGGGTCGGGTACTGTATGAATGCCGCTTATCTGTCAGATGAGTTGAGAGATTACAAAAGGCGAGGAAACCTATGACTTTACTATTTAAAATGTATTTAATGCATGCCTGTTGAGTTGCAGTTGAAGCCCGTCACCGTAACCGCACCATGTGAGAACAGAGCAGCCCTTCAACCGAGCTGCTGCTAGCTGTGTGAATGCTGTGTTAGCGCTGACGACTGACAGCTAGAGGCAACCAAGAAAAGGTCAAGATCCTTGTATGGCTGACCACTTCAAACAGAGGAATCCCTCTTGGAGGGATTTGAAGAAGGCAGTTCAGTTAATCTGTATGTAGGCTGTGACTGTTCAGCGAGAAGCTCAAAGAAAACAGAATTTATGGCAGATGATCCCATTGGTCAGTTTAGTGATAAGACTCACAATGATCCATGTTTCCTCAGTGTCTCATGTTAATACAGCAGCAATGTGGAATACTAGTAATGTATAAAGGAGAGCTAGCGGGTCGCAGACATTATGCACATCGAAATGACTGAGGAAGTATATTTGAATGAAACATGACAAATGGTTTAACTTAAATCTACTCTGAAATAAGAAAATCATGGACCTACATGCTTTACGTCAGGGTTAAATAAACAGGTCAGAAGTTTGTCAACTCATCCAAGTTTGAAATTAAATTAGCTTTTCTTTTCTCCTTTGAGAAATAATCATAGAAATGTATATTCTCCTTCCTTTGGTTTCATGATGGTCCGCTCTATTTTTTTTATATTATTAATAAATACGGTTCCATCATCTGCTCACACAACGAGAGTCCTTATTTCTATAGAGCAAATAAAATCTTAAATAAAGCGATAACGTGATGATTAACAGAGCAGACGATCACACTGAGCCTATTAGCTTTCCTGCTAACGCCTTCTTCTTATCCAACTTACAAACAATGAACATCTTGAACATCTCGTCCTGCACTTTAAGCTTGTTGAACAAACCACCAAAGAAAAGTTCACTGGTGCACCGTTAATGTCATTCAGCAGGTACGAGAGCCAATAAACACCATATAAAAATACCTGAAAAAGACACTTTGGACCTGTTCAGATGCTGGTTTGGTCATTTACCGACACGCTGTCTGCCTATGACCGAGTTTGTCTGCTTCGTCTTTGTTCTGTACGGTTTCCGCTCGCCCATATTGCTTCATTTCATCAATTACTGGCTGTGAGCACATCAAGCTAATACAATGCTGCCTCTTTAGCTCTTCCCACTAAACATTGTGCATCCTCTTGTAACACATGACGTGCAAGCATGCAGATGATTGGTGCAGTCAGGGAGAAATAGAAAAATAAAAGTTACACAACAAAATGGCCTCACAGCAGGACTCTAATTACTTTACAATGATTACGAGCCTTTCACTGCTGCCACAGCACCTTTTATGAAAAGTTATCAATAGTTGCAATCATGTTAATGATATTTTGGCAAATGATTCTGCAATGATTACAAGTGTTGCTTGAAATAGATCAACAGCAGGATATCTGTGATTTGGACAGACCTCAAAGGGCTTTTTATATTACAGCAGTTCTCTTAAAATAATATACTTTCCTGTGGCAATGAAACTTTACATTAACTTTTAAGATGAGTTGGAACATTATTATTACAAGAAGCTTGCATGTTGTATATGTTGATATAACAAGATGCAGGGTCCACATAAGAAATGCACACAGGATTGTCTCTTTTCCACGACGTTTTCAGTAACCTGCACCTTTAACAGATAAAAGCTGTTGATGATTTGTACATTTTGTTGAACTTGTGTTGTTCTCCTATTAATGCTTTTATGTGTTTATGAGCTCGACTGAGCAGTGAATGGTTTCATAGAGGCCTGGTGGGAGGCACATTACAATGCATCATATGATGACTGTTTAGCATTTTGTCATTAACTGAAAATAAACAGCTGCAGTTTTTCAAATTCATAATCCTGAGTGGAGTAAATTAATCCAACAACAACAGGGCCATTATAAAAGTGTTCCCATCGCCGTGGCTTTGAATGTGTGCAGGATTTGAGGGTTTGTTGGGGTGTTATAGCATTTTCTTTTCATATTACTTTGTCCAGTTAAACATAGTGAAGTTTGTGTGATTCAGGACTTTCTCAGTCATCAGTAATATACTTACAGTATCACACAATACCTCTCTGTAAATGTCGAGGTCTGCTTCTTCTGAGGGAATGCATTTATCTACTGTGCTCAATACAAGTATGAGTCAAATTTAATCAAATTGTATAAATGAGTCATGAGCATTTTTGTTACAATCAAATTAAACAAATTCAATTTTAACTTATTATCCAAAAAAGGAAAGTCCACAACTAAATCCTCTGAATCTGAGCCCATTGACGGCACGCTGGCTGTTTGTCCACCACAGAGATGTACCGACTTGAAGCTGAATACCTGATGAAGAGACTCCAGTCAGCAAGAACAATTTCTGGTACTATGAAATTACAGCTGATCAAGTGGATATCAGAGCCTTTCACTCAGAAAGCAGGATTAAAAGGCTGTTCTCACTTAAGGAATCACTCGACTTCGAGAGCATCAAAGATTACGCTGCGGTTGCATATTATAATAAGTGGTGGCCAGGACGTGTTGAAGAGACGTCGGCCAGAACAGAAGCGAGACTGAACTTTCTGCATGTACATGTTCCCACATTCAACCCTGATGCATCTTAACTTCATTACCACCACCTCAGCATTCAAACAGAAAATAAAGTACTTTTGTATTTAAATTGAAATAACATTTATCTTGGAGATTCATGATTTCCACCTATGTTGTTTTACTTTGAGCAAGCTATCCAGTGACCTGGGAGCCCATCAATAAAGTAATGCACAGTAATTTTACATGTGACTGAACATGCATTGATCAATAACTGCTGTTCGACAACGTTTGGAAGAAACTGATGCCACTTCAGATAAGTAATGACGTTTCAGTAGCGGCTCAAAAACGAAAAGGCCAAAACAAACTTTGGCTTTTGGAGGTTTTATCAGGTTCCCTACATGACCAACTCAACATGCCAAATTTCATCAATATCTATGACGATATTTTCCAAAAGTCTGATGATTTGACCTGGAATCACGCAAAAATATAACGTAAGCTGATGAACATGAAGGAAATAAAATCAGTATATTTCTATAATTAGAAACAGAAGAAGTTTTAAGTAGATAAAAGACCTTTTATTGGACGTATAAATATGATTTATTTATTATTTACAGTTATGAGCTCCTCTTTTCTCAGCAGTAAGCATGTGTAACTCTGACATGTAGGAACTGAGGCCTTCAGGGAGCAAAATAACAAATGACTTTTAGCCTGATTCCACCATAACTAATAATACATATGAATATCAACCACCAGAAGTCACGCTCCAAAACCCGCCAATGCTTGTTGCTGTAAAGTTGTAATCAAGATTCTTTTTCACTGCCAATATCCTCCGTTCCAGTCCGACATTATTCAACTATGTAATCCATAATAGACCAAAGCTACAGCTGCTGATAGCAGGATCCCCCTTTGAGATTCCTTCAAATGTACAATAATGCATCTGACTGAATTGCTAATAAATAGCCTCGCTGTAAAGAGAGATGGGTCACTGTTAAGGGAGTTATATATATAAAACTCTACCACAAATAATAAAGGATTTTATATCTCTTACATTTTCTGAGCACAAAATGAGAAATCAGGGGATGAAAAAAAAGTTATATTAACTCATGTTAACCTTCAGGTGGCGCTACCTCGAATGTTTGCACCTCTGGCCTTTGACCTCTCATAAACATGGATGCTGCGAGGTGTGATGTCGCCCATTGCTACTTTTAGCTAGATTTTTGCTAACAGGGCAGGTAGAATTTTTATATTTGGAGAATAGTCCGAGCAGCAGGTGAGTCAATCGATACCCACATGGCGGACATCAAAGTCTTAATAATGACTTATTAAAAGGCCTGTGGCTATAAATACAGTTAACATGGTTGCAAATGGTAATCATAGCATCTGCCATAACACTACATACTTCTCACAGCTATGTTCCTGTAACTGCCCACCACACAAACACTGTGAACCTCCCCCACTGTTGCTTGGTGGAACAGTGGATTTGTGACACATTATGTAAGAACAGGGTGTGAAGAGCTTTGTAGGGTGTAACATACTTGCAGTGAGCATGTAAGTGGCTTTTGTGTTACCACGGCTTCATCTCACTGCTGAGCTTAATGAGTGCAAAGCAAATACCAACAATACCAGTAAATAATAAATACATACACATATCAGTGGAGGATTGTGAAGCTTTAAATGTGCTGCTATTATACACACTAAATACAAGCTACGGTTGATACATATCTTCTATTATTTATCATTCTGTTGTATCATCTATGCTTTATGTTTGCATTGTGTGTTTTTTATGGCCACTTTTGCCAACCAGAATTTGCAGCTATTTAAAATGAGATACTGAAAAGTTATATAAAGATTTACTGCAGGCATTGATGCTTCGTAGAAATCATCTCATTAGATCAGAGAGGCTACAATGCCTGCAGTCAATATACAGTATGTACAGTTTAGGTCAGTGTTACTAGAATGTAAATGAGGGTCTTTGAGAAAATTAGACAGTTGTGGAGTAATTATTGATGAAACAGCTGTTACAAACCACATCTTTGAATGTTGTTAACATGCTAATAAATGGATATTATAAACTCCATATATTGACATATAAAGGATAAAAATGTGACATTTGTCTTGAGAGTGACGACCCTATCATTACAGCCCCACTGATAACGGCCTCATCGAGCCAGGCACTTACATAAACCAGGTGCATTACTTTACATACGCTTCTCTACAAATTAACATCTAATGAAAGCTTTCCTTTCCTCTCTACTTCACTTTCCTCCTGCCTTTCATACCCCTCTCTGCTCAGAGGAGACACGAGTCGATGTATTGTGCCAGATTCAAATAAAGAAATCGAGAAGTAAACAGTGGAGCGACGAGGGAGGCAGTCGGGGTAGGAGGGAGGGGAGGAGGGAGGGGAGGAGGGAGGGGAGGATGGACTGCGGCTGGCTGCTGGTTGGTGTCGCTAATGATGAGGAAAATGGAGGGTCATGTGGGAGTCATGGCTGGATGGAGAGAGAGAGGGAGTTGGTGTAGTATAAAGAGTCAAGATCACTTGAGTGGTGGGCGGATGCTTTGTGTGTGTGTGTGTGTGTGTGTGTGTGTGTGTGTATCATTCTGCTGTGTTTTCTATCTATGCACTCAAGTCGTATGCACTGACATGTGTTTATATTACATGGTGGTGGTACATGCCTTTAATTATGTGAGTCAAACCAGGTTGAGTGAGAATGTGTGTGTGTGTGTGTGTGTGTGTGTGTAGGCTTGGAGGGGGCGGCAGCCAAGTGATTAATGCGTCAGAGAGGCAGCTGTGGTCTGGGCTCACTCATTTGGAAATATCTTTTAGGGAAGAAAGACAGAGCGGGGAGGATGGTGAGAAGGGGGGAAGAGGAGGAGATGCTTCAACATCCTCCGCCAGATAAACAAAAGTGAGCCGCGAGCTTTTACTGGGGGAGGGGGTGTGGGGGGGGGGTGAGTCCTGCTACCATCCATCCCATCAACATTCATTAGTGTCTCCTTAAAACATGTGTTGAATACTTTGTGATCTCATGCCTAGGATAAAGGATAAAGTACGGCTTTAGTTTTGCAGCTCTGGCCATCATTTCCGTCACTTATAGAAACTCTTTAACTCACCAAAGTAATTAATGAGACCTGGGAAGACGGCAATATCACTTCAACAAAGTTAATGAATATAGTTTTTACTGGCAATGGTGATAACATATATTTATCTATGCAAGTGTTCATCATTTTCCTTAAGGCTGCATTGTTCATACTAATGAAGGAGACTATCTGCTCCAGAATTTAAATTACCTTCAGTTTTCCACACAACAGTTTGAGTGAATTTGTCATTTCTTCGGTCAAAGAGTGAATTTCACGAGGATAATTTAGTTAGTGTCAAAGTGTCAATTATATTTAATACTGCAGTGGACTAAAAATAATATATTCATCTCATTTATGGCGCCCCTAAAATCTGCATCTGGTCTTTTCTGGCAAAAATAGAAATCTGAAATGAGTCTAAACATTTGCCTCTATTGAAAACTGATATCATGAATGTGTGAAAAACCTTTGCTCATTGATGATACAATAGAGAAACCATGACAGTATTTAGAACCTGGAAACAAAAACCTTCAGTTCACCACTAAAATCTTCATGTCTGACTACGTGCCTTATCTGGTTTACTTCTCTGTGATAAAGCAGACTCGTCCCGATCTGCATCCGAGCTACAACAAATGGAACAAGTAATATGACGCTAAGTCTAAATCTGAACTGGAATAAACACATGTAAGCATCCAATATATTTTCACAGAAGCATGCGGGGTATTTACGTCTTGGATAACTGCATCTTTATTAGAGGATGTTCGAACTGTAGAGAAGTCACATCCTAAAATAAAAAAGGAGTGCAGGTGGAAAACAGCTTGTAGCCTGACTCAACCATTTTAAATGTGTAGCAAGTCATGTGGATATTATGTTGAGTCAGGCAGCTGACTGCAGAGACGGGATATCTCACCATCATCTCCTGACACACGCCGGGCGAAGCAGGTTTACCTGTCAGAGGCGGCGACGAGCGATGACAAAGGTGTGTTTCTAATAAAGAGCTCTGCCAAATAAACAGCTCCAACGAGTCTTATGAAGTAAAACAACTATCAGATCATAGCACAGTAAGTAAAAAAATAGAAAGTAAAGGGGATTGTGTGATTTTTCTTGTCCTTTCTTTTGAGTCGGTTGATTAAAATACAATAAAAATTCATCTTTTGATGGTATTTAGAAATTGGAAGCATATTTTTTACCTTTTTTTGCTGGTGTGGTCAACATAACATCCAGCAGAAAGCAGAAACACTGTGACGGCGTCATTTTGTCTCTATAGAAACAGCCAATTCTTCATATCTACACGTGTTGTTTGCTACACAGCATGTCAATAAGGCCTCTTCTGGCCTTTATGATGCCCTGTGACATACGTGAAGTTAATTCCAAGCTGATTGAGCTGCCTTCATGAAACGGCTCTTTCACTTGCTGTGCTTACCGTCGGTAAAGCCACGAGCACAAATTACTAACCTCTCTGTGCCCTGTAAACTGTAATTTCAATCATATTTTTTATAGCCTGCAATTTTCATCATCTTCTACATTTTATTATTTCTCTTCACTGCCCTCTTCTTCCTGTCATAATAAAAAAAAAACGAGGATTTAAATGACACAAAAGTTAGAAACTGACAAACTGTAAAATTCTCGACCACTTTTATCGGTCACATTGGAAATGTTTTATTTTATTTTGAAATTATTATTTATTTATCTATTTCACCTGAGATCAGATAAGATTCAAAATGCATGTAGTTATTGAATGAATGTTGAATGAAGCTATGAGTCAACAGCAGTCAACCCGAGCCAAAAAAAACCCCCAAAAACCTGTCGATTTAATGAACACGCTGCCTCCTCAGTTCAGTGTAGCTCTAAGCAACTCATGTATTGACAAAATTTAGATTGCAATGCTTTGGACTGGGGACTATTGACATTGCAATAGCAAAGACACATCCTGTGCTTGTGAAATGTTCTTGGTGCAGCTAAAGATGACCTTGCTGAATACATACTGTGAGGAAACGCTGATGGAGCTTCGGCAGCTTGGGAAATTGAACCTGTGTTATAAAAGAAATGCATAAAGGATAACAAGCAAACAGTGTGTGTGTGTGTGATTGATTTAGTCATTAATCTGAGCTCTGTGTGTGTGTGTGTGTGTGTACATGGCACGTGTGTTTGTGTGTGTTTAAAGAGCCCCTCTGTTCACACACGGATAACACTCGTCGTGTTTAACTGCTGCGTCCCTCAGCCCACCTCACGTCTCTTATTCTATTGATTGGCATACAGAACAAACACATGACTCACGCATGCAGGGGAAGAAACGTCTGTTCTATAGCGGCAGGTTGACTAAGAGAGCACTGTGACCTTTGACAAGCACAGATATTTACTCTGTTTGTTTGATTAATCAATTAATATTTTAACCGATAAATTAGAACATTGGTATAGTCTGCAGTGGCATCTTCCAGCTGTTTGTTTCTTCTGACAGCACTACAATATATTTGTCTCTTTCATACAGTAGATGGAGGTCTGCAGCTCATCACATGGATTCATGACTGGCTTCAGCTAAACATACAGACCTTGGAAATATTGCTTTTTAAATTTTGTTTATATATATATATATACATTATGGTTCTCCTTATTGCTTCTATTACTTTTTATTTCAGTTTGATTTTACAAATTAGTCAGAATCTAATGAAATCCAATTCATTTCTATTTATCTGAGACAAAAAGAAGCTCTTTAATTGCCTCATAATTAACTATAAGTGCATCATTTTGGTTAACGTCACTTCCTCTGTGACAGCTGTAATCATTGACACCTGCATGGCTGGAATAAAAGGGCATCAGTAATGAATCCAGCATTTAGAAAATGTCTAAAATATAGCTTTAATTTAATGTTTATTAAAAACCTTTTAAAGGTGATGCTGCCAATATTGAGACATGTTTTTTTTCTACCCCTCTGAAGTACTGAGCACTGAAATCATTGGCAAATGATCAAAAAGGCCAAAGATCTGGCAGTTTATACACTCGCTTGGCACAAACACTTTTACAACGTTGATCTAAGATGAACCTGAACACTGAAACAACGTTTATTAGAGAGTCCCAAGTTTGAGAAAAGATGATGAAACAATATCGCAGGAAATGCACCGTTTTTTTTACATTGGAGTGAGACAATATTTGTCATCATCTGTTGTTTGGCAGCGCGTGTTGATGTGTGTTTCGGTTGCTGCTTTGCTGGCAATCAGCTGTGGAGACCACCGCTGCTCGGTGGCAGTAGTACGGGTCTGTGACCGAGAACAGGCCTGTGAAGGACTGGGCTCCGTCCAATCAGCCCCAAGGGAGGATCTCTTGCTGCTCAGATTTAATTCATGTACATATAAATAACTGTCGCTGGCACTGCTAATTGGATTAAAAGGCTTCGTAGAGGAGAGGAGTCGAGGATGAAGGCAGCATGACTTCATAGAAGCCTGTTTATAATTATATATATATTTAAAATATAATTTTATTTTCATCATTCAACACTTTTACTGTAAATGTTTCTAAAGCAGAAAAAGCCTTTATTTGAAACAGGCTTGTATTTTATTCCTAATTTAATTTTAAGATTTTATATCCTGTTTTAGTACAAAGTCATCATATTTGTTCCATTTGTTTGTTTGCTGGTTATGGAAACTCATTCAAATACAACTTCCTCCTATATGTTGTTCAAATACAACATATTATATATATATATATATATATATTTTTTTTTTTTTCCCCATCGATGAATTGCTGGTCTATGTTCGCATGGTGCAACACATAAAGTGGTTTCGATGGGAAGAGAAGTTGAGAACAACATATGGAGGATGTGTTTTTATTGCTGGAGCTACCACTGGCCTCAAAAGAAAGAGAAAGATAAATTGAATTGGTTTACTCTCCTGGACAGCGTTTCAACAACATCTCTTAGAATTGGATGTCCAAATAGAATTGCTACCAGGGTTTTTCACAGCTTTTTGGCCCATTTTTGAGATTGCTAGAAGGACAGACCTCTGACACTGTGTCCAAACATACAGACGGTTGTCAAAAATGACTGTAATCAATCTCTTATTGATGACCTATTGTATCAAACACTCACATCTCGATTTGAAAGACAACATTAATGAACAATGTGAAATATTTAGTACTTTAAAAACATCAGTGAAAATCAATACCAAAGCAGTGAAAATACATAATACTTTAAACAAAAAAGCAGAGCAGCAAACGTTAAAGCACGTGAACCTCAGTTATTATTACTTATAAAAGGGTTTCATTCCAGGTTTTGTCATTTTATGAAAATACTGTTTTGTTTTGGAATAAAACTCTTCAGATCATTGACTTTTGTTTTAGCACTCCGGTTAACTGCAGAGTTCACCAAGATGCTACAGCTGGAGTTATTATGACAGTGGTAAAAATGAAGATGTATCAGTCAGCGGATGATGATATTTAGAAGAAATGGACTGTGGAGAATGCAAGAGTGAGGCAGAAAGACATCTAAATGTACCAGAGAAGAAGAGAAACTGAGATGGAGAAAGACTGCGGCTTGGTCACTGTGCAGGAAACATGTTGAAGAGAGACAGAAGCTGAAAAGCTGGAATATGGAGAGAGGAGAAGGAAAGGAGGCATGGGGAAGGCTTACCTGGGATCTGTGCAGCTCCTGTGTTGGAGGAGGACAGGCGGGAACGGGTAGAAAGGGGAGAAAACAGAAAGGGAGGTTAGCAATCAAAGCCCCATACACAGTTAACTGTCCCCTTAGCTAATGCAAAGAGGTGCAGAGGAGCTAAAGTACAGGAGAAGCCAGGTAAGAACGGATCTTCATGCTGCTCGTGGGTCAATCATTCAGACCAGCTGACTGGAGAAACAACTTAACATTAACATTAACAACAGCATTCATACAGACAAACAGCAAAACGTCTTTAACACAAAATAATGTGAACCGCACCTTTACCTTTCATTTATATTCTGGAAGAATAACCCCTCATATGACAACATTTTACCAAAAACATTTACACAGAGACACACACACAATAACAGTCATGATAATGCAAAGTTCACCTGTTCATACACATACCACATGTTCGTACATATGGTCCACATTAATCATAGTTTGCTTGCATAATTTGTATATAAATCAGTGAATGTATGTTTCATTTTGTTAAACGTATGAGATTTAATGTTAGGAAGGTCACCTCTGATTACAGGTGAAAGGTGAAGAGGACAAATCAGGAAACTTTTCTCTCTGTCCTTGTATTAGACAAACAAACACCAGCTTCCCTGTGTCATTTGCTTTTTGGGGTTTTTTTTTTACTTTTATACTTTTGTTTGTAAAGAAACAAAAACAACACTTGTTTCTGGAGGCAGATTATCTAAAAAATGAGAGTAAAACACACTTTTAAATAAATAAGTGAGATCAGGCTAAAATGGGCTATATTAGTCTCAACTGGGACATCTTTATAAAATCCAACGTTGCAGGAAAACAAGCGGCGTTGGCTTCAAGATACAGTCTGGCATCTTTATAAGCCCCCCCACCCCCTCCGTTGTTGAAGAACAGTTTTCAGCCAAGTAAGCATCAGGATTCCTGCTACGAGGCAGCTTTTGATTAGAAAACCTATTTCCTCTTAAACTTTTTGCCAAATTTCAATTATGGTGATATTCTAATTACCATTATCCAGAGCAAGGAAGAGAGGCAGAGACTGAGTGGAAGTGTGTAAGGGAGGGAGGGAGGAAATCAGAGGAAAATGCAGCGTGAAGATGAAATAAAGGAAAGAGCAGAATCTCGGCTCTTTTATATCCTGTTACACACCCTGTTCGTATAAATATATAGAACATGACTCCCTGAGGTTAAAGGCTTACATGGCTGCAGACGAACTATGTCGTACAACATGAAGTCGTTTCCATTGTTTTTTTGGGGTTTTCTTTGTTTAATGAGTCCAGATAACGGAGATAAACTGTCAGTTCCAACGAAGATCACACCTGTTTAACTCAAGTCAATCTCATCTGAAAGCGCTCACCTAAAGAGTAAACCGCTACATAAAACAGTCCCAACATAGCATCAGTTGTTTCCTGCTTATGCATTCAGCCGCAGCACAGAGGAAGCTGAGTAACAAAGTGCTTCAGAGCAGCACACAGTCAACCCAGACCACCCTCAGGTTCAGGTTCATGCAGTGTGATGGGGTGAAGGGGGGTTTGCTTTGGGGAGATTAAACAGCAACGGGTGAGAGATGGAGTAGCTCTCCCCATGTTAAGTAAATGGAGAGCGGGTGAAGAATAACTGCATAGCCGTTTCGCCCCTTAAGGACCTTGTGGGAGCTTTCACTCTCCCACCCCGACCCACAACCTCCAGAGGTGAGGTTAAATGACAAGGACTGTAGAGATGCATTAAACATGAGTCATTTGGACAGAGAGCTAGATGCTGGTCCACTCCAGAGATGATAGGGACATTAACCAGGGTTTCACCAGGGCCTGAGCTGCATTTAATGAACGCCTCCACTACCTCCCAATGTCTCCCTCTACATTTGACTCACCGCCAGGGAGCTAAGTAGTTCAATATAAACACAGCCACTGCTCTTTTCTGGCTCAAGTTGACTGATTTTACTGCTTACTCCTTCCATAGTCTGACAACTGGCAGCGGTCACGACCAGGGTGCAGAGTAAAGGTGATTATTAGAAACAGTCAGCAGTGATGACTCAAATAAAGATTAATACTACTATCACTCCCAACCTCTGTGATATGTGTGAATATTCACACCAAATTACATGAAGATCCAGACAATAGTTGTTTGGATGTATTGATTTGGACCAAAACCATTCATACCGTAATATAACATCTACAAATACAACATTAAGAGTTTAAAACAATTTTCCATTTTGGTCCCATCAACTAAAATGAGCATTTTTATATAAAAAAAAAACATATTTTCAGAAACTTCACACAGTAACAAGAAAACCAACAAGTCACACAGTTGTTATGAAAGTGGCCTAAAAAAACACACACACATAAGAGTCCTGCTTTCATCTGTATTCATCAGGTACGGGAGGCTGGGACACTCTGCTCTTCACCAGAAACACAATGACAACAATGGTTTCCTTCAACACGGCGTGACCGCACGTTTCCAAGAGCGTCATCTGCAAACGTAGCTCTTGGTTAATGGCCTGGAACACACATTCAATGTCTATCAAAGAGGGATGTTGCTGGAATGGATGCACATGCTGACAACGTCTCTCTCGGGTCGCTCCTCCATCACACAAACACTGTCTGCTTTACACTCCTACCACACACACACACACACACACGTAAGGCAGAGAAACCCTCCCTCCAGTCAGTTTAAGTATAGCAAGCAATAATGTGTTGATTAAATCTGTGATCAGCTGCCTAAGGGGCATGAAATTGGACATGATGAGTGTGGTGCATTAAAAACTAATTATCAATAGCACCAATCCTATTGTCTTTCTTTTATACCAGTCACAGCGGTAAATCAAGTGTGGAGAATGAAACACTATGTGCTCTATCACAATGAGCTCTGGGGTTACAGCCGTACCTGGATTCGAGCGGCTCCAAAAGCTTTTTGATAAAATATGAATTTATCATTTAGTGGCTGTAGCTTTTCTTTATTATACTGCAAACTCATGTAGCGCTGAGAAAATATGCTGCCAGCGAAGAATCAAACTGCTTTACCTGTAAGACTTCACAACTTTAACAGGTAGAGAACTTATTTGCGCCCACTTTAACAGTGTTTTTGAATAAATACTGACGAACTGATATTCGGCTTTTGTCTGGGTTATTTGACATTTTTATCAATTAGACTTTGCAAATATTATATATTTCCAATGATGTGACCAACAATGAGACCATCTTTTCAGGTATAGCCTCTTCTTAAGGATGCTTCCAAGATGGCACCCACCGTGGTTGCTAAGAGACTTGTGATAGTGAAGCCGCTACATTTCCTCACCAACAAAGGTGCTGTGAGACTGAATCTGCACTTGTCTCTTCTCACCAAAAGGATTTCTACTCAGTTATGCACTGAACTGTGAAGCAGCTGTCATTTGATGTAACCTGAGAGGTATAAACATAGCCTTTTTTTCCTTCCCTCCTGGTTTTTTTTTTTCTCTTCTTGGATGTTGCTAACCCATCCACTCTCCCTTTACCTCTGGCTGTCTCTGGGACCCACCGATTAGAGCGCTGGGTGCTGTCCTGCTGATAAGGCTGAGAGACCTGCTTCCCTCCCTCCCTTCACCACCAATAGTGGTGTCCTCAGGGTGCCGGCAAAAAAATAAAATAAATAAGGAGCCCAGAGTAATGTCCCCCAACACGCCCAGCCCACACCCACTCGCACCATTCACCAAATCATGGGTGGCGGATGAATACGCTGCCTTTGTGCATCTCATGACTTTGAACAGCCTGCATTTTCCACGGTGGATAAGACCAGCAGGATATATGAGAAAAAGCAATACAGTCCAGCTCATGACAGTGTAACATTAGACATTAAGAGTCCCATATTATGAGCAAAATTTTACATTCTGGAGTGTGTTTACAATACCATCTGCTAGATTATGTACGTACGTATGGTGCTCAACTGTGCATACGTTTCATTTCATAAGAGACCATATTGACTAAATTTCCATCCAGCTGCCATAAAAGGGAAATAACAGTGCAGGTTATTGACACAGAGAGTAATTTGATATAATTATAACACAGCTGAAAAACTTTGGTTCTTCCATTGTGCTCTCCAGCAATGTTAACCCTTGCTTTGCTTATAAGGATGGTTATATTATATATTTTTCGTATTGGCAACAAAGCGAGATTATCACACTGCTCTTGCTCTGCATCACAATTTATTGACTATACTATTGTACATACTATTGTACATACTATTGTACATACTATTGATCATCAATAATATGTGATGCAGTACAAGAGCAGTGTGCTGGATCTTCCTCTTTTGATACTGAAGTGATATTTTCCATCATTCCTCCGTCTGAGATAACTGGATGTGTGAATATCTGGCTTGAAAAAGCTTATTGTCAACCAACACATGGTTTCCATCGGACCTGGTGCTGAGTGACACAGACGGTGTACAGAAAGCAGAAAATATTCAAGAGGAACTAACACACTGTTGGTTTTAGTCTCTTCATGTAAGAAAAATACAGAACAGCAGAACACTTGAACACTAAAAAATACTAAATCTCTCTGCTCAAGTGAACATAAATCTGAAATATGTATTATATTATATATTTAGATGCATGAAAGTTGTTCTGTTGTGATTTACTGGATAGTACAGCTTTATATAAAAACATACAGATCAGTCCAGACATGAATACATGACAGTATCAGAGACACGTCACATATGGCTCTCGCTCCTCATGGTTTTATATTGGTTTGTGTAATATGTTGAGCTGTGTTTTGTGGGTTTTTTTTTTGCTTTGCTCCTTGACTGAATGAGATAGAAGGAGAATTAGAAAAGCTTTTGGCCGTGATCACACTTCTTTTCAATGTGACTTCTGTCGTCTGATCATGCCACGATCTCGCTCGCATTGGGATCCAATCAACCAGACCACACGCTGAGGTGATCTGGCTTGCACCGAGTTCGGATCTCAGTGAGGTGAGGACAGCATGAAAACACAATCAAACACACCCAAAGTAGTAAGAAAAAGTACAAATCTGCACTGCAAGATGTTTGCTACTTTTTCTGGTTGATCAAGGTATATTTGCTACATGTGATAAATCAGAAAATGGTACAACAGTAACAGTATTGACATTGAACGCCACATGATTCCCTCTTCTAATGAAACATGTTGAAAACAATCGTGAAGAAAATCTAATTCAAAACAAACTGAAGAACTTATTTTCCAGAGACTATTACTATGCCTGTCCACTCAGTGATGTATTGATAGCCAGAGGAAAACGTAATCCTTGAGGTGTTCTGAAGAAAAAGACTTGGCCTGCCTTATCTCTGGGGTCAGGAAGGTCCACAGCCATTAATTTTAAATGAGCAGAATGGATTTGTGGTAATGGAAACCCAATGGCTCCAGACAGCATTGGGACTTGGTGGTGTGAAGACACCAAACAGCAGTGTGATAACCTGACCACTCAACTGTACGAAGTGTAAGAAGTCAAGAAACTGATTTGGGTTTTCTGCAACCCCACACACTATAAAAAGCCTTAAGTGTGATGCATTAGAAATCTATCTGGAGGCATTCGAGTGGAACAGAGCTGAAGACATCAAGTAAACTCTCTCTTTTGGTCGAAACAGTATCCATCTAATTTAAGACTCTTTAGTTTTAGCTCATCATTCAACACAGAGTAACCTTGTAGGTAAAGAAGCACTGAGAAATATGGACTTAAGAACGTTAAAATGATGAATGTTCAGGATGTTCGTATGAAGAGCTCTCTGATATCTGTTGTTTGATATAAAAAAAAAAAAAGCCCATTTCTGCTGTTAAACTGCTCCCATGTATGTGTTTAGACAGGAAGTGACAAAGTAGCCCCAAACATAATATTGTCTTCACGCAACGGAAGAGTGTGAAGTTCATAAACGCTACTGTCAGTTTCTACTCTAAAAATGTTTTATTCACTATATTATCTTATAAGAGAATATAATGACTGTTTTACTTCACATGTAGGCCTAGCTCGTTCACACTCTGTGAAACTGTGAATGTGAACAAATCATTTAATTATTTTTTTGATTTTTAGCAAACGAGACGTAGCTTAATGAAGCATTTTTACAGCAAACTAAAACTTATATAGTCAAATCTTTTGACTATCTTTATCATTCTGTAATTTAAACGTTTTCAATGAAATCAGACTGAAACTATTACTATATGTCAACAGTAAACAACAACAACAGTATATGATATGATTGGCCAACACTGTATAACAATACTTCAACACTGAATGAGGTTTTAGAGCTATAATATTAGCCACCATTAGCAGATTAGACGTGTCACTTACAGTAGTTTAGTCTTTAGTCATTCATATCTGTTATATGCCAGTGGCGGCCGTATCAGCTCTCTTAATACATCTATGATATACTGTAACTTTCCAATTCAATTGTTTAAAATTGCTCCTACTGCTCCTAAAGACCAACTGCATAACGAGAGACGGCTGTCAATGTTGACACGGAGGAGGGGGACAAGTGTCCATTTTGCGTTGTTGTTATTCACATCACAGACTGGCCGAGATCTGCACTGATGCAGAAATTGCACATTGACCCTTTAAAGTCCTGTGGTAATAAGTGTATAATATATGTTTTTTGTAGGTTGGGAGGGTGGTAATGCAGGAGTTTTACAGATTAAAATGCCTTGCTTTGAGCTATGCAGCTCAGAGGCTATTACACACAGTGCTCATTCCCTCCCACCTTGCTTTTTACTTAATTGAATCAGCCAGTCCCCATATCAGATATTCCTTAACGGAATACTGAAACCTATCCACCCTTTTCCTAATACCATTAGGGGAAGCGGGAGAGCAAGATGGATGCTTTAATCCTGCTGGTTCAGAGCACACAAAAGGAGAGCGTTCCCTGCAGTCATACATTAGCCACAACATTCACTGCAGAGCCACAATATTCTTCTGTGCAGAAGACTTGCCCTGTCACTGCCTGACGGAAAGCTACAATAACAAGAGCCCATTTCCAGTAGACAACCCATAATGTAAATAACGGAAACACTAACTCATTGCGCTGCTCGTTATGGAGGGAAAGAAATAAATTGCTGCAACATGTTACGGTCTGCAGCATCGTATTTCCATGTTGTCTCCTACTGTATTTTATGAGTCCACATGGGTCCGGTACGTTTATGCCATCTGTTCATGAACCCTGCAGATATGACACAATGGCAATGCAGATGAATGGGTCGAGGCGAGCCTCCTGCTGCTGAGGTATTCTTATTTCTCTACCTATTTTCTGCTGTGTCAAACTGCAGCTAAGCTAAGGTGAGGTCCATTATTTCTGGCCAGCTCAGGCACCAACTAATCCTCTTATTTGGGAGGTCAGCGCCAATCATTATACAGAAGGGTGCCATTACAGTGTACACTCCAGCGAGCTGATTTTCCCCTTACATAAATATATGACTCAAGGGACTGCCCGCTCTAATTTATCTCTCCCTTTTTTTCCTCTCACTCTCAACTTTCTCCCTCTCTTATCTCCGACCTTCTCAAGCTCCTTTTTCGCTTTCTACCTTTTCATTTTTCACTCTCTCACACTTTCAGTTCACATCCCTCTTTTCCCACCCTCATTTTTTTTCAGGATGACCAGAGTGGCGTATAATTGAATCTGGAGAGAAAGCATGAGCAGGAACAATTAGCTCAGTCACTCAGAATGCGGATATAGCGGTACACTAGGATAAACAGAATAATAAAAAAAAGAAGGAAGGAAAGCAAAAAGATAAGCCTGAACTGTATGGGAACTGGAACAAAGGGGGGAAAACACAGCTTACAAAGTACACACAACTCTGTTCCCACCAATGCCTGACAAAGATGAAATACTCTCCCTTTTCATTGCATGCACTGTTCTTTCTGTCATAATGTCCTGCTTACCAGAAACAGCACTGATTATATGAAAGTCTCCACATTATTTGATCTAACGTATTTTTATTGGTACGCCATACTAATAGAGAAAAAGTAAATACGGACATTGCTGAGACTAGATTCAAAGTTAGAGAAGCAGCAAATCCATTATAATAATATCAAATATCTGCACCACCTTTCATAACAATCCATACAACGGTAATCAAACCATTTCACCTAAAATTAAAGATATCCTCATCGTAGCACATGAGACACGCCGATTCGTCCACTGCTGACTGACCATCCAACCGATGGACTGCCACCCCACTATGAGCATGGCTAAACAAGCGTCACAGTTGGCTCCACAGACAAGGGCAGTAACCATGTTTTGGTCTGGGGAATCCTCGTTAGACTGATCCATAAACAATAGTCAATTTATTTTTATTGGCTATATGGTTTAATAGCATTGTAAAATCCCTTAATGTCTGCATCTCTCAAGTCACCATCACAGATGGGACGCCAGCCTGGTGTGGGATGGCAGCATAATACCGACCCTTTTGTCCTGCTCAAGCTGTTACAGTAACTTCTGTTGAAGTTATGAATATGTGAAACGGGCAAAACAAAAAGAGACTTTTCATCCAGGGAAAGGAAAAGTGTGGTAAAGGCTTCTCCTCTGTCCAGAATAAGTAAATAAATAAATAAAACCTGCTCTGTATGGAGCTGACACAAGCAAAGGCGAACCATAAATACTTCATAAATACCAATTACCTCAAGAAGCAGGCACGAAGAAAAGAGCAGCTATTTCAGCCAATTATAGGTCTTCTCTCTCAAAGGGTGGAGAAAGACGACTTTTCCCTTTCAAGCTTCCCACTGAAAGGAGAAACCTCTGTCATGTTTCCCTCCACCTTCATGTCAGGGATGAAAGGCCCCAAATGTCCTTTGAGTGAAACCCCCAGAGGACTTAACATGCATCAATAACATTTCCATCATGAAGATGTTAGAGGGGGACTACACATAATCTTCTCGCAGACTTTGAGGCTCTGCTTGCTTCCTGTGACTTTTTATTTACCCCAATCTCAAAGGTGCTTCCTCGCCATGCCAGAGATGCAGATAGAGGGGAGAAGAACAAAAGACAACAGAGGGAGGGAAAGGCACAGTTAGACAGCACATTCTGGTGAATGTCGTCTGCTTAAAATAGGACAGCTGCCTCTTGAAGGAGCCATCATTCTTCATAGGGGTAACCTGTCTTCATTTCCACCCTCGGCAAAGCACACGGGGCTTAACATACTTACGTCTGAGGATTTGCTGCACTTGAAGATGGTAGCAATTCCCCAGACTGCAGGGGGAGGGAGCACTGTAAAGCCACCTGAAAAGATCCTGACTGCTGTACCAGGTTCAGCTGAGGCGATATTTTGACCTGCTCCAGCTTCAACAGTCTTCATTCATGATTGCAATGAATATGTTTATGTACAAGTGATGAAGCAAATCATACATTGCTGAAGTAAAGGGTATTTTTCAAGATGTTTTTAGTGTTTTTGTTGAGAGGTGCAAGAATTGCAAAGAGAGAACAGCGATAACCAAATCAAAATCAAATTAAATCAAATTTTATTTGTATAGCCCAAAATCACAAAATACATTTGTCTCAGAGGGCTTTACAATCTGTACAGGGAGTGACACCCTCTGTCCTTAGACCCTCAATTCGATTTCACCAAAAAAGTCCTCACAACCACACAGCTTACACCTCAGATACCTGGTTCACCAGGACGTCACCGGAAGAGCCATTTTAAATACTCGAAATTACAACTACTGTGGCGCTTTCACAGTAGAAAACAGTGATAATAGGGACTCAAATGGGACAAAACTAGCACACACATAAAAAAGCTTTGGGAAATATGGGCTGATTTTCTTTGGTCTGAATAAATTATGAAGCAATCTGAGCATATTTCTTCTCTACTGTATGAAATTTAATGTATTCAAATGAAAAGCAAAATGATTGTTGTTGCACTAATAGATACTACATACATGTAGACAACGAGCAGCTTTGTTCATACGGTGGTTGCTACACTGATCATGGACTGAACTACATATGAAAGCATATCATTAATTTCTAATGATACACCCCATGAAGGAAAGTGGAATATACACTGTCGATATAACACAGCCGTAAATCTCTTGGAAAAGTGGGTTTTAAAGGTAAATTTAATTTTTTTCTCATATATGTGATTTTGAGAATAATTCCATTTTAATTCTATTAGTGGGATAATAAATGTGTGGTGTTTGATGGCATATTTCTGTCTGTCCGACTGACGGGATGGGAGTCAGCTGCAGAGCTTCCTCGTTCCTCCTCAGCCAACCCAATCAGGATCTTCTGGGTGCAGTAACTATCAATATGGCAGCAAGGACATTCAAATCCAGCTTCAATAAATCTTTTTAGAGTCCTTTGAGTGAAGCCAATGTCACTGCATATAGTGGTCTAATAATCCTATGCAGCCCACCATTGATCTATAAATGAATCATCCAAACCTTGACCAAACTGTACCTGATACTTCATATGTTAAGAAGAGGGAGTTAGAGCTACTCCAAAATTGAATCTTTAATTGTCAGATTTTACTGTAAGTGTCCTCCCTCGTGTTCAAATTAAGCTTATGACATTCAGCTACAAAGAAGTGATTACAGAGAAAAGGTTAGCAGATATTGCATTGGCCCGGTCCCTTAAAAGGACTCAGTGAGTCATCTGCAGCTGAGCAACTAACACGACGATGCAGATGTAGAAGAAGAAGCTTTATTTGTGTGAGCTAATTAGGAGACACCTTCTACGGTGGCAGGAGCAAAGATGACGGGTGTGAATAAAGAATCTCTCACTTCTGGCGACTGTATAAATCAGCTGACCATCCACACAAACTGCACCTTTACTTCCCCAGTGGAAGTTAAAATATTCAACCCAGAAACTGGAGCACTAAGCTTTATAATTTAGGGATGGTGGTCACTATGATATCTTTTCCAACCTGACTTATCGAATGGCCTAAAAAAAGGACAGTTAAATAGTTGGGCCTTCAGAACCCAATGGCTCTTTGAAGAGGGATGAGGGATGAAGCTAATTAGCTCACTGGCATTTTGCCTTGTGGCACCTCCTGGCATTAAGTGCAAAAAGCATATAGCTTTGAACCATTACTTAAAAAAAACTCCAAACACTTTCCAGATCTACTTTCAGCTACACTTACTGTGCAGAACAGAACAGAAAGCAAAAGAAACTTCTGATATTTTATTCTGGCAACATGACTAACATCCTAACACTTTCCACACACTGGCAACCAAATGAGAATGAGGCCAGATAACAATGAGAATGTCACAGAAAATAATAACAAGACACGGTCTTAACCGACTCTTGAACACCATATTGCAAGGCAAATTACTGTTGAGATGACTGTGCTGCCAGATGAGGCTCTCGCACTGCAGTATCACAGAAAAAAAGCCAGCATATGTTCCACACTGAGGATAACTTAACTGGTAAAGACCTCTGGTAAGCGGATTGAGCGAATTCCCCAAGCATACAGCCTACTTCATACAATATGGTGCGGGTATGCTTGGACCGCAATGATGATCCAACATAGTCATGTGATGGTCTGTGATAAATTAGCTGGGGATCTATGGGGCAATAAGTTGCAGTAGATCAAGGGAGCTCACAGCGGGTATGGCTTGATAGGATATGCTTCAGCCTTCAACCATACTTCCCATGATGTTACAAAGATTTGTCTTGGGCTGTTAGGAATCACAATAATATTAAACGTCTAACTGCTTGGTCTCAACGTGGGTTATTAGGCAGGTTTTTTTTTTATTATTGTGTACAAAACACACTAAAAGAAATCAACTGTAACTTTTGTAGTTCAGCTCGGATAAGAGAAAAGATTAATTGTAAGTCTATCTCTGACTTCTCTGGTGTCCAGTGTGAGATCAATAGGCTTCAGCCTCGCAGCCTGTGTTCTCAATTGCATGATGTCTCTCCTCCTTCATCCTAGGCTGGAACATCCATGTCTTTATCTACTTTGGTAAATTACATTACTTCAGAGTGAATGTACTGCATTTGATTATATATGCTCCTCCTTGTCCAAGGTCTTACAGGCCATATTGGAGACTATCCTCCCAACAAAAACAACATGATGTAATGTCGCCCAGATGTCATCTAGTGGCTGTTGTAATCATCAGCATGTACAGTACCAGTCAAAAGTTTGGACACACCGTCCTCTTCACTTGAATGAGGAAGTGTGTCCAGACTTTTGACATGCCGACAATTGTCTTCAAATGGAGTCGGAGGGGTGGATGGAGGCATTAACCAAACAGTGGTTCTTTATCCTTTTCCAACCATGAGTGTCACAGTTTTTATTTCAACTCCGATCATCCCCTTACCATAACCCTGTGATGATTATTGTAGCTGTGACGACAAAGTTTGCGTAACTTTAACACCACGTGTTTCCATTTTAACCCAAACCATGATCTTTCTCTTAACTACAGCATTGGTCATTTAACTTAGACGACTTTCACATCTGAGATCTTTAATCTTTGCCATTTGAAACGTATTCTGTACTTGCTGCTGTTGGGAAAACCCACCAGGAAAATACCTGTTGCACCAGAGGTAAAAAAA
This sequence comes from Pampus argenteus, assembly GCA_036937835.1. Taxonomy (NCBI): domain Eukaryota; kingdom Metazoa; phylum Chordata; class Actinopteri; order Scombriformes; family Stromateidae; genus Pampus; species Pampus argenteus. The sequence goes on along the minus strand of CM072874.1, from coordinate 1,784,574 downwards.
TAAATAAAAATCACGCTTTAAATACTCAGTAGAAACAAATTAAGTTAAACACATATTCAAATCACAACCCCATGATTCATTTGGCGAATCATCAAATCACCAAGGTTGGAAAAAATACAAGCAAAACAAAATCCTTTAACAGTTGAGCCTTTATCACACCCTGTTTCTCACTTTCTTTTGTTATCCAAGATACAGATACAAACGTCACTGGTGTCAGCCCAAATAAACATTATATCTGGTGTTCACACTGGCATCCACTTTGTTGATTAGTCTCTTGTCTGAATAAAGGTAGTGCCAAAAGCTTTTATTGCATCTCTTTAATAGTTTCTCCCTATGATTTTTACATTATATTACATTACATCACATGATGGTATTTATTTGGTCTAAAGTAAGACTAGCAGCTCCTTACAAGTGTTATCCCATTAGCCATCAGCAGCAGTGGTTAGTTTAATGAGCGTATGAGCACTAAAGTAGGAAGGTGCATCACAGCCACCTGAGGATCAGGTTGAAGTTTAGTGTTTGATAAGGTAAATAAACTGTATGTTGGTCTACTGTAATTCTACATTAACAAAGTCTAATGGATTTTAACATGTTTCCATGTTCTTTTAAATGGGTTTAAATAAACGTTTGCTTATATCAGATTTAAAGAGGTTTTGGGTGAAGCTAGACTCCAGTCATGCTCGTCATCGTGCTTTGAGATCAATATGATCCTTTTTGAGTCGCCATTTTTAATCCTGCCTAAACATCTCTGATGGACTGCCAATATCAAGCCAATATGAAGCACTGAATAGGTTCAGAGGCTGTAGTCAACTGTCCATTTTTAATTTGCAATATTGAAATTAATCCCATCAAATACATTGCAGCCAACTTTCCATTGATACGGTTAACTGTTGACTCACTGGCTGAGTTTACCTGATGTTTTAGATAAAATTCTGCTAAATTGTTGACTGCTTAACTTGAAGTGTTTATGCTGGGTTATTAGTCAGTGGAGCTTTTTGAAAAGTCAATTAGAAATTGTAAAAAAAATATCTGTTCATGGCTCAGTTTATCTAGCCGGTTGTGCAGATCGCATAGACCAGTCACAGATGTCGACTATAGGCACTTAGTGTGGAGGAGTAGCCAGAATGAGCAATACTGGCTGTCACAGATGCTGCCAATGGAGGGTGTCCACACAGAGACTGTTGTACACCTGCCACTCTGGCATATTCTGCATCCTACTCTAATGCAATTTACCACTCAAACCCATTTCAGAGCCTGTCATACATTTTCCCAGTTGAGAGGCAGTTGCATCAAGAAAGCCTTAAACATGTCGCTAGATACTGTAAGCGATGTGAATGAGTGTGTGTTGCTGGGAGCAAGAAAAAAGAAAAAAAAATATAACCCCACAATATTTCGGGTGAATCTACTGAAAGAGGCCTTGGTTTCATTAGAGAACAGATTAGTGGAGAAAGTCAATATCCAACAGCTTTGGATTTAAAGCCCTACTTACAAACGCATTAAGATTCCAGGAAGTGATAAAACCGTATGATTCCTGTTTCTTTTGTTTAAAGGAGAAAAAAGAAGAGTTGACTACTGTAATTAGACGGGACCTCTGTGGGATTTCTAAGGCCACCACAATCAGCTCGCAGTTGATTTAAGTAAGGATGTTCATTTACTTTGTTGTACCAAGTGTCCTTATTAAGCATGTATTTGACTTGATAAAAATTACATACAAGACTGCCTTAGGCAATGCACACATTTAAAACAGATTATCAACAATAAAAAAGACAGTAATTCCTAAAGGTGTATTTTCATTGTGGTCCTCTGTGATAAGAGCTACAGGAGGGGAGGTGGGCGTTAAAGGAAGTGAGCCATTTAAAACACAGACTAATAATAGAAGACATTATACACCATACACTAACCATACTTTAAATAATCACAATAAAAAAAATCCATCAAAAGACAACCACTACCCATCGAATTCAAACAACTCAAAAAGATAAAGTTACATTTTTTTGTGTCTCACTCACTCGGCTAATGTGACCAACCAGGTATGCAGAGACGGGCCATTTATTACTGTAAAGGTCAGCCACTGCTGATTACACAATTACCCAGTTCAGAGTATCAGTTCAGACGATCAAAGTGTGATGAAAAACATGGTGTATGTGTGAGGGGGAGACTTGCAACAGTCATAACAAGATCATTTTGTGACATCGTTAATTCATTTGGTTCTGGTGCCTGAATTTACAGGTAAAATGTAAGAGCAGTCAACACTGGTTCATCACTTTACTTCATCTTACAGACCTTTTAAGGCTTCAGCATCATTAGCATTTAACAAAAAATAAATCACAAAAGGGATCTATTTGAAGGTCAGCAACTTTAAAGCAGATATAATCCTGATCATGTATCAAATGTCTGAGGTTCAAGATATCAACTTTAAAGATGATGTCAGTGTTGGTTTAAGACACACAAACCGAGGGCCAAACATGCCACACCCTGCTTAAGTTTTTTCTTCTGGAGATGGTTTTGTGTCTGTTTTTATCATCTGTGTGTGTGTGTGTGTGCAGTGTAGATATCATAGATATAATCTGTATTCTTTCGTACAGCAGATGGATGTGAATGCTTTCTCGTGGGATCGCTGCAGTCGCAAGTTAAGTCAAATAAGTCCAGTGAATCTTTCCCTGGAAATGTCCAGAGGCTTCATAGATTTCTCATCTGTCATACTTTAAATCACATGGTGCCAGTGAGGCAGATGAGTCAATAAGGTTGAGAAAGAAAAAACAAAAAAAAACAAAAACGATGGTCCATCAACATCAACCTCATCATTGACATAGCACACTCAAGAGAAAGTATGAATGCAAATTGACAGCGTGCTCCAGGCTGATGCAATTCCACTGGTCTCCAGTGGATTTCACGGCATCGGAAAATTGGATGTTTCTTTGTGTTCATATAAACGTAATGTATTTAGAGTCTATATGTACATGTGTCATGCGATCACATGTCAGCCAATATTAATTGTATACACTTCATTATGTGGTGTGAAAAGTATCATTCAGACGATCCTGAGGAGCAAAACACTGACATGTTTAGTAAGTTATCTGTGATTGATTAATTATATTACCATGCATGTCACACAGCAGCATTAAATCAGAGCCGCAAAGCCGGATAAAAACATCAAAGTCATTTCAGTGCACTGATATCGGAGGCACAAAATGCTTATTAAAGCCTTTTTTAATTCAGCATACTGAACCAGCCGACTGACTAACTACAGTGTTCAGATGCAGAGTGTGACTAATCCATATTAATCCGACATGACAGCGGGAAACTCTCCAAAATCAATATCTCTGATTGATTGCTGTCCAACCTGTAGTGCCAGAGCTCATACTTCCAGAAAATGACCACCAACAAATCCAAAATCATTTAGTCACATGTCACGATGGAGCTACTGCACGAATAATCCTGTTAGTCACTGTGAAAGTCGACTTTTCTTCTTCTTCTTCTTCTTCTTTTATACAATAAAAAAGCTATAATGATCAACCATTATGGTCTTTTTAGTGTAACTCCCCTGAATAATGTAGGCTGCTTTAACATCACAAAGCTGCTTTGAACCAAGACAACGTGAGCTTTAGCGGTTTGTGCTTGACAATCTTTCATTTTCTGACTCCCTGTAACTTAGCGAGCTGATCACATGATCAGCCTTCGTTGGTTTGAATCATCCACACACACGGACATACGTACGCACACACACACACATTCACACACTTCCTCTAATTCAGCTGCCATTTTAATGGCTTTATTTAGGGTCTTGTATTTCATGGCCTCCTTGGTGCGGTGATAAGAAGCTGGCGTTACAATTGTCATTTTACATTTTCACTCGCTATTTTTTATCTGCTTCGATGTCCTTGAGGCTTGAGGCTAAAATCGAGGGCTGCTCTGATACATTTGCTACATCCTGAGTTCAATTTGTTTGGCAGCTTTGGAAAATACACTGAGTTTGATGTGCAAACACATCGTAACAATCACTCCCATTCAACTGGCAAAGCATGAAATGACAGTCAAGGCCGTTGGGGGAGCCTTTTGTTTGTAGACACGACAAGTTTGAAAGCTTCGCCGCACACAAATAATGCCGGTTGAGATTTCAGCAAAGATGTGGAGACTCTCCATTCGTGTTGTAGATGCAGCTGAGAGTTGATCAGTTTCTTGTCATTTATTAAACTGAGTCTACTGAACACTTAAAGAACTAATGACACAGTCGGTATGTTGGTCTGCACATATATTATATCACACCTTCTGTTACTATAAATACCAGATCTCTGCGTTTGAATATTCAACATGGTGAACAAACACTTCATTGAAAGTGATAATTATTAAATTCTCAGTAGGGTTTGGAGTGCTTCTTGCTTCTTGTCTACACGTTTTCACCTACGTTTTTGAATCATTCATCTCATGTGTGTCTTGAACACATACGTTTCTATACTGACATATTTTGTACATTTCAATTCTAATTTTTTTTTTCGTCATTATAACTAAAGTGATTTTTGTGTTGAGCTACTCTGTGTAGAGGACTAAAGCAGCTGCTGCTAGTCTGCTGTGTAGACATTGTGTATGGAGTAGAAACTAATAGGCATTAGTGGGAAAACGAAAGCTGGCATCACAGTAATAATCAATTAGTTTTGAATAATTCCTTCTACATCACCACAGATGATCAGTAATACTGGAGAAACCTGACATTGATGGTAAACTAACAGTTAAGAAGAACCTTGGTGAACATTTACAACTACAGAGTTTGTGCTGATCTGGTGTCACATGATGGTTTTTAAACCAAACCAAGAATTAAAGTCTGTATGCATGTATGTTTGAAACCATTCTCTGGTTACAGTAAGCTCCTGTGTTATTCGACCTTTCTTACAAGGCCAAACGTCTAATGTTAATAGATTTCAACACTTTTCTTCTAAACCTGTCAACATTATCAGGAGATATTTGTACATGAGTTGAAGATAGGCCGTATGTTTGAATGGCCATCTGACTTATTGAGGAGGGCTATGAATAATGACAATATAATAACCACCTACCCTGAAGACATGTTCTTCAGCTCGTTCTCTCCATTATACTATTACCAGCTTCCTTCTCTCTCAGTCTGAGGGGGCTTATTTGTGAAAGTTGTGACATCCATTGCTCCTCCTTGGAGATCTACCTGCCAGCGAGTTCCCTTTGCCACATATGTCTCCAGGTGCAGTGCTGTCCTTGAAATGCAGTAACAACACCACATCTCAAAAGTCCAACATGTGCCAGCAGCAGAGGCAGTTAGACAGAAGAAGCGAGACATTATTTCCTGAAACCTGTAATCTAGTTCACCCACGATGGCCATGTCTGCGCTTGAGACGAGACACAAGGGAAATAACCTTTGTTTTAATGGCTGCAGAAAACTATGTCAAATGACCCATTTGACAATTGAGTAAAGTGGCTGGTGATGCGCCCAGACTTAAGTGACAGTTTTCAAAAATGAATAGATCTAATTATGAATTGAAAAATGTTGCCAAATATTGTAATCATAACCTGCAGCTGTGTTTTTCAACCGAAACTCATAAGAGCATGGCCCGAGATCATATCTGCAACGGAAATACAACAAAATACTGACTGAGACTGCAACTGGACCAAAACCTTTACAAATACTTTTGAAACCATAAATCTATTGTAAATCGCAATCTGAAATTTTGGGGCAACTGCTGAAACAGGCACACACCTCGGAGTTGCCTAGAAGTGCATTACACAGATTAGAAACCTTTCCAAATTAATTTTGTGAGTCATATAATGAGAAAGATTAATACACAAAAAATATCTATACATTCATAGTGAATAAGAGTAACATACATGCAAGCCAGGTGTGAAGCCCATCTTCTGGGAGCAGAACACATTCGTGGTTGGTTATATAATAGTGAACTGAAGCCACTAAGTGACTGGACTTGTGCAGACATAATGCACCTCAGCTACCTTGGAAGTTGAAAGATGAGCACATACTATGTAAGAGTGCAGCTTGATTAGACCAATTTCTGTGAAGTTGAATTAGTTGGTTGAATAAAAGGCACAAAGTGTTAACAATTAAGCTTTCTTTCTGTTTCTTAGGCCCAGGGTCCACCTTGAGTTCTCCACTCGCTCATCCAAGAAACAATTATTCTCTGCTACTCAGTCCAAGTGCAGCTCAAGTTTTCAATTTCTGCTACAAGATGCTCTCATATCCAGCTATGTGATGGAGGTGTAAGTGCTGCTTTGATATACATGTGCAGGGTCTTGATATAATACTTTGAATATGTATAATATTCAGTGTAATTCTACCACACTCAATGGCTCGACAATACATAGTACTTGTATTGTGTCCACCCACTGTATAAGTCTATAGAAGCCGTAATAAGAAGGATGTCTTTGTAAGGAATAAGCCTAAGTCTTATCAGCCTTAAAACGAAGTGAGGTGACACACAGATAAGGGCAGCCCACCCCGTCGGCTGTGATGCCTCAGATCTGACCTTTCGTCTAAATTAAACAATGATGGAGATACGGTGGCTCCAGGGTCTGTGTGAGCCTTTCTGGTGCCCGGAGCAGGACTCCGAATGCTCCTAACCCCTAAACTCCAACCCATAACCTGCTGTGTGCTAGCCCAAAAACTGTAAGAGAAACACGGTAGCACTGGAAAAAATAATTTGTTGTTGAATGTATTTAAATCACTAAACCTTATTTCTAAACCAGCTAGTCGCAGGCAACAATGTAAACTGAACGCCTTTGGTTGCCGACGACAAGAAAGAAAGAGAGAGAGAGAGAGAGAGAGAGAGAGAGAGGAAGATGAGAGTGAAGCCACCCCATGGCCAGAGTCAATACTGATCTTAGTAAACATAAATGGGATTGGATCAGTTACATCCACACGCACAGGTACTTCAAAAGAAGACTATTGATCAAATCCCACCAAAGGCAGAAATGGGGCATAAACAACAACAAAATTTCAGGGGGGACTTTCACATCCTGGAGGCTGCTGCAGAAAGAAGAAAAAAAAATCCCCGAAAACTAAGGGAGGCCTATGAATGCTCATGAAGTGAAAAAAACCCAAAACATTGTATATATGAGTTGCTGCAAAGCTAAGAGGTGAAATGGGCATCCATATGAAGGTCATGTTTCTATCATGGTCAAGGGCTGCCCTCTTCATAGTTCCTACCTCGTCTCATAAAAACTGACTGTATTTGCAATGTGACACACAGAAGTTGAAGGGAGGAGGTGGGAGTGTCGTATCCTGACAGTACAACTTGTGTTACCTTTGTGGTCCTCAATATCTCAAAGCCCAGTGTGTACAGGGCTGCAACCTGACGTCACCAAGACTAATTCTCTCTAGAGCCTCTTTCTCCCTTCAAAGGAGTCGAGTGCACCTTGTAGGAGGCAGCCAAGCAGCCCCTAAAACATGAGACTACTATAGTGTGATGAAATCCAAATGGTAAATTACACTGAATTTGAAACAAAGTTTAGATTTTATACTCACAGTGGTATTCAAAACCTGGCGGAGAAAGCTCTTAGCATGCAATCAAATGCAGAAACCCAGCATTGCTGTCTCACACAGGTCTGTCGTAGTGGGGTCTAATTAAAGCTACAACCCCTAAGGTATTCTTTCCTACTTCTGCTGTGGAGGACCGCTGAGGGGGAGCGAACCCTGCGACTGCAAAGACAAACAGACTTATTAAGCCAAACAGGCCTATGGTGCTGCTTGATAAATGACAAGAGGAACAGGGGAAAGAAGGGGGGGTTGATGGTGGAAAGTTCTCCACCAGGCAACCACTCTGGGTTTATAAAAACTGGCTTATTAATGTTCAGATGGCAAGGCCTGTATCTCCATTCAGATATGCTCCCTAATGGAGGAAGGAAAAAAGAGAAACGTTCGCTCTCAGGGCAACACTCTGGAGAGGAGGATTCGCTCTCTAAGCCTTGGCTGGCACCAAACCAATGCTGTAATTTGAGACTAAATAACAGAGAAAGATGTAGAAGACTGCACACAGAATGTGCTATTTATTCTGTTGCACTTTTCTTCAGTCTCTGCAAAATAAAACTATTCCTCAATGTGAAGAAATTGTCATGCTGCCAGACATTTGTCTGTTGACTAAAAATTCAGTGAGCATGAAGATTACTTCTCGCTCTGTTCCCTGTTAGCCTTAATACTTCCTCTACCGTGGCCCTGATTTAGCTGGTCGGACATGAACATTAGTCTTTCAAAGTTCAATCAGTCATTCCAACTGCTTCGTGGTGACAGGCCAAAGGGAACAACATGGCCACAAATCAAAGGTGAGCGGAGAGCCCCTCTTATATGAGCAGGCTGGGGAGATGTATTGCTGGAGGCTTTGAAATGCAAAGAAGGAGAAGGATGTGTTTACATGATGACATTGTGTTTATCCATCAAAAGCAGATTGTGAAGAGAGGCTGTGTCGTTGCACTATTTGGAGATGGCGGATGACTGAGCGCTTTGCAGAGTCTGGGTGGCACGCCAATCTAACAGCCAGGTCCCACTGGTGATGGAGGGCAACAATCGTATTTGGTGCCACGTCTTTCTCCAGCACTGTGTCTGTTTCCCCCGAATCCTCCGCACACAGAACTAAATTCAGAGGCAGGGCTTACTTTCTGCTTTCCGTGCTGATTCCACGCATGCCAGATAATCCCATCTTGCACTATTTTCACATGTTTTGACATAGAAGGAACACTGAAAACAGAAAATGCCAATGAGGTGTGAATGAATGAATGTGATTTTTTTCTATATATATATAAATCATCTATTTTCCGGGAGCAATTGGCCCCATTTTGTATCATTTCACCAAACTAATGACTTTTAAAAAATTCACCAAACAAGGGAAATCGGTGGAATTATCTCAGAGCCCACAAAGTCCCTAAAGATTATGTTTGTTTTTTGTGTGCATAAATGATACCATTTCTATCTTGTGCACATACATTATTATCTTGAGTGCACACAATATTGATCTTATGCAAACAGGATTATAATTTGTGTGCAAATTTTAAAATATAATAATTTTCAGGACTTTGTGGGGGTTTGTGAATGACAGTATCTCACCCCTTTGGAAACAGCTGGTTTTTAACACGGGGTTAGAGATGAGAGACTCCTTGTCGTCTCATTTCTAAAGCTGCCAAGTCTCCCCACATGACTGAAGATTATGAAAAGGCCGTTAAATATCAGAGGGTTTAGTCTCCAATAACAAACATCACCGTGCAGAAATTGATATCATACCAGGTGGAGAGAAATATTCAAATATGGGCTGTACGCTATAAAGCCAGACTTAAGGTGGCTCCTAGCTCATATTAGTCATGAGTCATGACATGTGCTGCCTAAATACTGAAGCACAGTTTAACAGATGAACAGGAACATAAAGAAACACCAATGAAACTCATGATGTCACAATACGCATAAGGAAAAACTCAAGACAGGTTTTCTACAACACTCTGGGGTTTGTCAACAAGCAAATGGGAAACATAAATCAGCTTCCTGGATGAAGCACGATTATGAATATGAAAACATACTAAAGAGAGAAAACAGACTACTCTGTCACTGCCTGTAGCACATGAGACATTCATCTGCTTAAACACGACGGAAGTAAAAAACGATGAGGATGAGGCGGCACGGCTTTAACCGACAACCTACGCTAAAAGAAAACTTCTAATAAAGACAAGGCTGCTCTGCAGAGATGACCTGATAGCTTATCAAGGTGGAAATTAGCATGTCAGAGAAAAGGCAGGATCAACAGATTGCACCCCGTAACACACTGGATTAAATAAATAAAAGAAGGTGGTGGTCTGCGTAGAGGTGCACACAGCAACAAAAGAAGAAGAAACTCTTTAGTTAATGTTCAGTGAGGAAAGTGTTTTCTTCTTCTTTTGATGCATCCGGGTTCAGAATCTGTCATTTTAGTATAGTGCAGTGATGAAGAAGGAATGAGGCCATGCAAAAAGCAAGATCAGCTTCAGGGAACTGTGTGTATTTCAGCCATGACAATACGCTTCGATATTAGAGGAATGCCCCTTTAAGTAACAGGCACAGCTTTTCTCAAAGGTATTCTCAGAATCAGAGACTAAACAAATGTAAGAACATTGAGGATTTATGCTCTAATTTGGTGTAAAGCAGTCACAGATGGTCCAGCCTGGAGTGAGAAACACACTTTCCTATGTGCAGTTTAGTAACATCACATTTTAAGATTTCTGAGAAGTCAAATCCTTTAATTTCGAACTGCCTCCGCCATCCTAAACCGCCGGAGGCAGCGGGAATTAACTCATCTTCCACTGGATGTTTTTTTTTTTTGTTGAAACATATCACGAGTTATATGATGATGATACGATGCCCACATTTGTCACATGATCAGTGGATCACCTCAAATATGGACATTAACATTACGTCTTTACAGATGACAGCAAAGATCCACTGTAAATGAATGTGACACATTAACACCGACCGTACACACACACACACACACACACACACACACACACACACACACACACACACACAACATGCTTTTACACAAAGATAACTTGCTAACGCGTGATGCCAAGCTTACATTAAAAGGAGTCTTCCTCTAGAGGCTTATGTGCAGCATGTAAATACATCAACATCCTTCCAGCTGCACTGTGAAGAAAAGTAGGCTAAATCCTCAGCCCTCGCTCTGACAGATTATTCTCCAGTATCCATATGTGAGTGTGAGCGGATAGTAGTGAGAGATGAGTGTTGCCATTCACAGTTTATCCTACATGTTCTACTGAGGTGAGTTAATTAACGGAGGCCGTGTCCATATTTAGAGATATTTATAACACTAGAGGAACATAACTACAGCTCAGTCCTTCTCTGGACTACAAACAAACGTCTCTAATAATTATTGGCATTTTATATTCTACATTTTTATTTTATGCTTTGAGACGGATGTGCACAAATAGCTTCAATACTTTGAATGAAATGACGTTGTTCTTTAGGGTTCAGGTTGCCATCTGTTTGGTGCTGATAGGCAGGGATGTTTACCTCCTATTTTGATGACAACTTGAAACCATCCCAACACTAATTACTTAAGTCAGTGTGTTTGAATGAAGGTATTTAATCAGCTCTACTAAGTGCTAATGGGCTTTGTTGGCTTTGGTCTGGTCCCATCTGACTGACACAATGGCTCGACTCTGTCAAAGATAAGATAAGATAAGATGTACCTTTATTGATCCTCTGTAGGGGAAATTCAATTTGACACAGCAGCACAAGGGAATGTAGTTTTTAAATCAAATACATTTCAATGAATACCTATATGTCAAAAAATAGAATAAGATAAAACAGATCTGTGTGTGTTATACTGTACGTATAGGCCCAACAAAGTGGCTCTAAACACTTACAGGTTTGTGTAAAGCAAAAAGACATATGACTGCTCATAAACATGCTTCGAACATGTGGGACAGACGAGAATCTCAATCATCCATCCTAATGCTCCACATCGAACACGGTGTAGGAGCAGATGGATGCTGAGATACAGGCTTGACCAGTTAACTCAGTCTACGGCAACAAGGACGTTTCTCCACCAAGCAACAGATGAGAGTAGACGATGTCACATGCTGTGCAGATTATTAAACTCTTTTTTTGGATAATGCAGTAAATGAATTGATAAAATCTGTAGTTGGTCCATATGTTTTCAAATAGGTGTCTTTGCTGTTTCCATATTTATATTCAGAAGTCAGTTTTCTTCAAGGTGAACTGAGTCACTGCTCAGAGTTTTAATTTTAATCATCCAAGTTGGCTTTTATTAAAAATTGCTAAGAATAATAAGATTTCATATTGGCCCAAATATAATTTAACGGACCGTGTTTTCATTTTATTATTTTCCATGGCAAGAAAATGTAGATATTTTTCATAATAGCACGTTGTCTTGAATTGGCTGGCTCTTAACTTATATAGAGCAGGAGTACAGTGTGCCTGCTGGAGTCAATCAGCTTCATTAGGTTCATGTTTAACATACAGAAAATGAGTGAAGATCTTCTCCTTGACTTCTTCCAGGGTGACTTCACTCGTTAGTATCCTGGCGATGATTTCACCATCTTTTCCTTTGTTTACTTTGTGTGCTTCAGTGTTTGTTTTCCTCTTAAATGCTTTCAACAGTGATGCTAAATGATGGACACAGCTGAAAATTTCACATCTTACATAATAATCGTGAGAAAAACGTGAACCCTGCGCACTTTGTCTGCTTCGAGCAGCTGATTGGAGCTGGTGGGGAGAGAATAGGATGTTTGTTTCTCCGTCTCTCTCCTCTGCTCTCTGTCTGTGGTCCACACACACACACACACACACACACACACAGCAGAGGCCACAGCTGACAGAATGAAACAGACATAAAAATAGACAAGTTTCTTTCTTTCTTTTGTGCGATAGTACTCAAACACATAAAACTATACTGATAAATGCAGTAGTAGCTTTGTAGCTCTTGAATATTGTTCAAGATTCACGCTAACGAGCGGTGAAGAGGCACACCTCGCACCTTTACTGCATCCTGACATCGTCATAATGCAGGAACACTCTTCACACATCGGTAGGCAGCGTGACCTCTCTGATACCTCGATGATGATCTGTGACTCTGCTGAATGTCACAGAAGTGGAACGCAGCACGCTCGTCTTTGATGTCCTGCACGCGTCGCTGTCAAGTTGACCATATAAGGTGTTTGTACCAAGAAAGATTTGAAGAGCACGCACACATGTTGTACGTCCACGGATGCACCAGGGTAGATAAACCTCTGCAGGTGAGATGACGTCACCTTTATGTCACGACCACTTATTAGTAGAATATGGGCAGCTGTTTATATGTTCAGTCCCTCTTTGAGTCCCATCCATTACCGGGATAATTACAGGACATGAACATTATTGTGATATTATTGTGACAGCTCCAAGGCACAACTTATAAAAGCTTTCATTGTGTTACCACAGTGCCCGAGGATGACGTGTTAATGAGTCTGTCCGTCCATACAGCATGTCTGTTTGCCAAATACCTCGGGCCAAACCAAGATAACCGACATCGTCTACGGAGAATCCTTCCAAAATGTGTTTATTTAGCAACATCATCAGGTAATCATCATAAAATATTCGGTCCAAGACGATGTATTATTGTTATAAGAAACTGATTATGGACGTTCATGGAGCCTCAAGCCAAAATATCACAAGTACATACAAGATACTGCTTCTCATTATCAAATGGGTAGATTGCAACAAATAATGATAGCAGGCAATATAGATACGATCCAATAAGCCCAATACAATAAACCAGAATGGCATCTGAAAGGAAACCACACCGCTGGGGACATGCTGAAGGAAAAGAGCTATGACGAATGTGGCATTTGTCAATCGTACACGCCTATGGCAAGCATGGCAGGTGGGTAATCAGCAGTCAGCATGACCTCATCACACCACAACACATCTGACCAATATCACACAGTGCAGGCCTGCCAGCACACACACACACACACACACACACACACGTTCCTGTCCCGCTCTCGTTATGAAGACCTTCCAATGACTGAATTCACCACCTGTCACCATAATGTCTTACGATCACTGGAGCCACGCAAAGACTCTTTCAATCCATAGATCACAATTTTACACAAACATACACAACGAAAAATACTAACACACATGAAGGTTATGTGCGGCTGTACCATCACAGCTGATTCCTTTATGTCCTGCAGTACTTGACAAAAACCAAGTTTCCTTGTCTTTGTGATGAAAGAAAAAGAAAGTAAAAGCTATTTCCTGAAGGACCTCCGTGGTTCATTGCGGTGAAGGATAATGAAAACGGGGGCTGGGTGTGTGTGTGGATGAATACTTGGCCCTGTTGGTAGCTGCTGTGAACAAGTGGGAGCAGTCCTGACATGATAATAACGCAGCATGACCAAGGGCTTTGGCTGGCCAATTCTAAATGCGGAACGGCACAAACTCTAACAATGGGATGCATAAAAGGAAGAGCATTTTCCATCTGATGATAGAAAGGCAGTGCAAAGGATATTGGTGATGTTGCACCGGGTGAGTATTGGGTCAACAGAGATCAGACCTACATACATTTATATTTTTACAATACGAGTATGTGTTTGTCTATTTGTTTTTTTTATAATATGGTCAATCGAAAGCATCATATTTTATTCAAAATATATGGGATTATGTTAGACTAAACTGTGCATTATATTTGCAGTGATACAGATTGGTACATTTTATTAACAGGTTTTTACTTTGCCACAAATATGTTAAAACAAAAGAAATGGACAGATAGATGAATTTGCAATTCATTAAAATATTTCATAATTAATTGAAAGAGTTTATTGGTGTGAGTGTGAGAGCCCAACAGCACGGATGAGTGAGGAGGAAAAATGGGGAATTTGCTCTTATCAAGCCAACTGCAGATACAATACTGCAGGATTTTATAGACAGCGAGACCCAAAAGGAGTGAGGCCAAATACCATTGATTTGTGAATAAAAGAGCAACTCATTTTGGCAACTGTAATAACTCAAGGTTCACTTCAGTAGCACAAATCAAAACTAATGTGCTTCTGCTGGAGATTTGGATTCAACTATAACTGATGATTTGCCAGCCAGGAAGTCGGCATGTTATCTTAAAAAATGCCCAAACGTTGTGTACAACAGGTGTAAGCACAGACATGTCAGGGCTATTTCTTAGAAACAGGTAAATACTTCGAACGGTGAAACCAGAAAATTATCTTTCGCTGGCACAGTCTTCGGATGTTGCGTGGAGAGGTCACCACTGTTTTCTCTGTAAGCTTCCAAAGATATGCAGGACAATGAATCGTAAGATGGCTCTAAGATACGAGATAACTCCCTCCCGCAGCACAAAGACAACAGATAGCATTGTTTTCCCCTCTTTGGTCATAATCCAGCAGTGTTGGCTAACTCTCATGAGATCCCCTTCATGCATTCTGGAAACACAGGCACACTGAAAAGGAGAGAAGTGCTAAGTTGCATATGCATAAAAATATGATGTATGATATGCATTATATATCTACTGTAATTGCAAGATACATATATCCAAGATAGATGATGACTGTCCCCAGAAATCAAGCCTGAGGAATGAACGTCTTGCTGCAGAGCCCACGCTACCTCATCAACACGGACCTCTTAATTTGAGTCAGTGGAACTATTTAACCACATATAATGGCTCACTTTTACTCCACCACAAAAGAGCCAAAAGAGTGTCACACTTCACAACTAAATATAAGAATTATATGAATAATTATATAATTGCAGTCATCCATGACAATAAAGATCCAGGATCCATTTTATCCAGATAAAATATTCTATTAGAAAAGAGAAGTCAGACTCTGTCTCCTCACTGGTCTCTTCTAATAAAAACACTCGTAGAACGTGTTGATGAAGCTGCATGACGCTGAATAAATCGAAGCGTTTCTGTTTAGTGTTTCCTGTAAATGCACTGAGAGACCGTAAACTGGCGTCTGTTTGGTCGACCGCCAGTCCCGCTTTAAAGGCGGAGCTGCGTTCGGACTGCAGACCGGGAGACTCGGGTAGCTGGTGTCCTTCAAATGATCACGTCTGGCGAACCCGATTCCTTTTTGTCATTTCACACTGCATTATGTAGCTACAGTAAAAACCAGATTAATTTATGGTTCTTTAGCTGCGGTTTTACAACTACGCCCTGCTGTACTAAAAAGGACTAATAATACATAAAACTATACGCTATGCTCTATACAGATATTAACACTGCATCAAAACGTCACCTTCTCATTGATTTCAATGAGGCCTCAATGTTGACGCAGAATAATCCAGGATAAAAAAAGTTGAACTTTTGCCACTAAATATATGTGCAAGGGCACAATCCTGCTAGATTACTTTATATTGTGGGTGGTACTTTGTATGTTTACGTCACTATAATGGAAACAGCAGATTAAAATGACTGTAACCACGGTGACCTTCTAAAGATCTCACTGCGCAGTGCTCTGGCATCTCACAAGTCTTCAAACTCAAGTAGCTATTACTAAAATTGGATTTCTTGGTTCATATTTCATCTTCTCAGCAGTACCTGAAGCAACACGCCCACATCAACTCACCCCCGAGCCACGCAGTCATTTTCACTAATACTCCATAATTTTGTAATTGTGACAAAATAGAGCCCCCACATCCCTGGCTGTTAATCTCAACCCAGATGGGGTTAGGGTTAAGATTGTGTTTTGTCGATTACATTTGTCAACGCAACATAAGTGGGAAAACAGTTTAGTGGTTTATTTTTATATGAATGTAATTTCTATGAGACATGGTTGCAAATCAGAGAATATAGGACGTACTGTATGAAAGGAAACCAACGTATGCACATGAAAGACATCTGTATGCGATACAGCACATCGTGACAGAAACAAAGGCTGTTTCAGCTCATTGGAAGTCTGAACTGGTTCAGATAAGATTATTAGAGGATTCACCTAAAGACACAAGATTAACGCTGAGAGCTCGCCGCCGATTTTTATGTACAGTAAGTGTTAAATATTGGTAAAAAATGGAATTTTAAGAAGGATAGGATCGGAAAAAATAAAAAATAAAAAAGAGAGGGTGACAAAAAGTGAAACTATTAAAAAAAACAGTGTTGTGATTGATCCAAATTCAGGATGGTTCTCAGAGTATTGATTTACCTGGAACTGCTGCGCTGCTTATCGCAGCCAACAAGCTTCTATTACATCCTGATCCACACATTTAATAGCAAATAATTGAACCATTTTCACAGTTTTGCTGAAATTCTGTGGATTCTGCTGCAAGGCCTTCATCACTTCCAAAAAAAAAAGTGTTTTCAGAAAATGACCCCAAAAGCAACACCATACCAAGGACCGTCTTTCATCTCCCATCTGTGAAAAGTAAATTTACTGTGCATCTACTACTCTCAGCCCTGGACTGGTGTATTATGAACAATGACCTAAGGTTAAAAAATATATACTATATATATATATACACTGAATAGCTGTAAAAAAATAGTTTGATATGATGAAAATCTTTTAATTTTAACTATAATACTTAATCTCAGTGGATAAAAAGAGGTCAGTCAGTGAGACCTCGTCTGTGGGACAGCTGTATTTCCTTTCACGATGGATGGTCCTGTCTTTTCATCAGCTAAAGGAAATAGAAAAGGAAGAACCGCAGCCCATTTACTCTGCATTTAGACAATATGACCAACTCTTATCATGGCGACCACTTAATCACATCCAAGTCAGTTCAATCAATTAGGAACCCTCAAAAAGTACATGTTCATTACACCTTAAGACAGCTCAAGTCATCACCTGCTAAGGTCAAGATGAAGCTAAAAATAAAGGTAAAGGTTAAGTGTCTGTGCAGGAAATGAATCACAGTAGGTGACGGGAGAAAGATGGACATCGCAGAGACACACACGGCTCCGTCCTGCCTCTCAGTTACAGGACATTATGGAGCGCTTTTATTTCACAGAAGTAGTGGAAACTGTACATTTGTGGATTAATTCATGCACGCCGTTATTTCAATATGGAGATTATTGCACAGAATGAGAGGTGAAGATGGCGATCTTGCTGATATAAACTACATGAGTGGGTGTTTTTCTGCCTTTTTTTTCTCTTGCTTCTCTCTTTACCTGAACTTCCAGACCTTTTGAGAGCCAGATCTCTCAGATATTATAAACTTACAGTACTCATATACAGCAGTACTCTTTCTATTTTACATTAAATGCATTACATGCTTGGCACCATTCAGACTGACATGAGAACGGCTTTCAAACGTTGCCCACATCTTTGCAGGCAGTTGTTCCACTATTCAACCAGCCTGTGAGTCTCAGAGTGCTTACTTAGCATTTGTGTCAGAGTAGCTTCAGTGATAAAGTGTTGGATGGCATTGATTTTGTGCCAGTGGTGGGTCTATTCTGGTATGTTTTAGTCTTCTTTCTTCTTTTTTAACCGCTACCCCTCCTGTTGTGGGTTTTTTCTTTCTTTCTGCTTTGGATAGCACAAAACAAAGATGTGCAGCATCTCAACATTCGTGTTGGGAGGTCATCCTGTCCAAGCCTCCGGGCTGTCTGTGGTTTCCAGAGCTCATAACTCATCACACAGTGGACTGTGGTCAATCCTGCACACTAAACAAACTCATTTGGTCTGTGTCGACCCAACAACACGAAGACCACCTGAACATGGGGGTCGTCAGTCTATACGTCTGTTAAATCAGTCGCCAACTATTGTTTAGAATCGATTAATCTATCCTCTATGATAATAAACCAACTATTTTTGTGGTTAATTGAAGCAACTAATCACTCGATGTCAACTCAGAATAGTGAGTTTAGTGTTAAGTCTCATTAAAGGTGATTATGATTATCTAGTCATTTGCATCTCTGATTTATCCATATGTTATATTTATATATACAGATGTTTTTAGTTTTAGGTCACACAGAACTTATTTGTAATTACATTTGAAAGAAACGTAGATGATAAATATCACAGGCATTATAAACAGTGAGGGGTATAGAGGACGGAGGAGTTCAGACTGGCTGATGACGGAGAGCAAATGGATATAAATGGACAAAGATGAAAGGAAAGGAGGAGGAGAGGGGGAGGACGGATGGATGGTTGAATGACTGAATGGATGGATGCATAGATGGGGGGTTGGGTGACTGGAGGGAGGTATGCTACATATTGGCATCGATCCACAGGAGGGCCCATCAAAGATAGAGTGACATTTATGGCGTCGCTGACTGCGCCGGCCTGCCCTCAGCAGCAGGCACAGAAAGCCGTGACATTGTCAGCTGTGCTGGGAAAACAGCCGCTGCTCATGACTGCTGCTGAGCCACAGACATTTTCTCTATAGATCCACAGGTCGAGGGTTGAGGGGTCTAGTTAGCTGCGGAGGGTTATGTGCTTGTTCTGTATTCAACATGGATTTGGAGCAAAATGAAACACAGCTGGAGTGAAACCTTTTCATTGCTCCCGAGAGAATTTGCCTCGCACATGTAATGAGCACAAAGTAAAAGAAACATACAGCATTGATAACAAGGTGTCTTCAAGTCGCATCGAGGTAAACCTTTTAATACATTTTTAATGGCACTTATGCTTACTTATGGGAATAAGAAACTGCCAAATGAAGCTAAGTGGATTTTTTAATCACGGAGATTACACCTTCATAGGCGTGCTCGCTTCATATTAATGCATATTTTCTGTGTTTTTAACTCAGTGGGGTTTGTTGGTTGCCATCGTTAGCCTCAACCAGTCTGGTTTTTTTTACAATCACCTTGTTGCTGTCAGACGTCTCTGAACCTGAACCGTTCTGCGCCACTTTGAGCCGTCATTTCAGTCCCGCAGCTACGTGCCCAACCTCCACCTCTTCACCTCACATGTTGATGCTGGTATTTATAAAACATGCTGTCAGAATGTGCACAGCTCATGCATACTTCAGACCAGCGTGCACACGTGTTTCTAAAGGGAGCTCAGTGTTTATGCATTACATTTTACTTATACTGTCGTTGCCAGTGAAACTGTGCTGGCCGGTTTATATGCTAAAGATCAGATCTGTTTTCATTCGTACTCATGAATATTGTGCAACCAATAAAATATGAAAGCTCCTCATTTTCTGTTCTGTTATTCTCATTGTATCCACATTGCATCCATTTATACTCTATATACAAACATATACACGTCTAGTATATTAAGTAAATTTAAAGACTTAAATGCTAACGAAAAAAAAAAAAACTGGCATAAACACGTGATTAGTAGCTGAATATCTCAGCTGAATAAGAAGAAAAACACATTACTGCAGGTGTCAGTGCACACAGACGGCAGGAACGTGATCCTGGAGGTGGTTTAACATCAACTCTTTACCTGCCAGAGTCACTGTTTCACAGATCTTTTACACCCCAAGAATATTCAGTTCTATAAACATGTAAATATGGAATATATTAAAAGAATGAGCAGAGCTTCTAGTTTCAGACACAAAGAACTTTTTACTTTCTATGTTCATTCATTCTTGTATTTCGAGGGTCCTTTTCTTCTTCAGATGAAATAAATGAATGGAGCATCACTCCCGATGACTCTCTGTCATGTGACCATATCCTCTCTCAGTAAAAGTACTGTTAACCTAGTTAGCAATGCTACCAAAAAGTAGCCAACAGATGCTCTCAGCATGACGACAACGTCGAGCGAACACAGAGTCAAAATCCAGGTGGAAAATAGAGATCTGTCCTGTAAAAAACTGCAAATATCTTCTGTGAAAACTGATGCAACTTTCTTATAAGTATTACTTATATATTGAATGCATCAATACATAAGGCTCTGATTTAGTAACAAGGCTTTATTCTTCATACTTCCAGGCTTACACACACATTCACATGCATTACCCACGACCTACTGTATGTGTGTTCCATCACTGGCAATCGTGAAATGATTGCAGGGAGAGAATAGCATCGCTGTTCAGCATCCCTAAACAGCCTTTGCTGTCAAGGGCATTTACACACGCAGAGGTGGACACACTGCACACACACACACACACGCACACACACACACACACACACACACGCACACACACACACACAAACACAAAACAACAAAAGAATTATACGTTCTCGCCAGTGTAGATCGAATAAGTTTAACATCTGCTATGAGAGATTTATTGCATTTGTTTTTGGCTGATTTGTGTTTGCTTGTTTCAATCACAAAGATTTAAAAATCTTACTAAACTCTAAAATAGGTGATTTCATCACAGGTGCAGCTTTCCTCAAAATGACCAACACGCCGACATTTCCTCCACAGTTTTCTCATTTCTCACAGATTATCAAAGAAAGGCTGAGCATCAATATTTAGTCTGATGCCACCGCTGCCTCCACAGCAGACTCCAAACAAACAATATTTGAGCATTATTGTCACTAAATATGTGATGGAGGGATCTAGTCTTAATCATAAACTATACTCTCCGACAGCTTCAACAGATTTTATCCAGAGGAAAGGAAATGATGAAGTGAAATGTCTTGCTTATCGTGCAGTAAGAGATGAAATGGAATATTTCAGTTTGCAGGCGTCTATGATCAGTCGATACAAAATATATTATGGAGCCTTTGTGACTGCAAACACACACTCGTCTTTATTTGTACCGTCTGAATTTCCAGGATCTTATAGTTATGTCTTTCTATCCACTTCAAAATCAAAGATTTTTGCAAACAAATGAAAACAAGACGGAGAGGAGGAACTCGTCTCCTCTGTAGTATCGCATCAATCAACTGGAACCAAAACTCAAATTAAGGGACGTTCACAAGAGTTTGGTTAGTAATCTTAAGGTTACGACGGCAATCAGAAGAAACTATAGTGAAATGATCCTTTAAGTCATATTCACACCAGACGACAACAACCCAGGGACACAATGTAATGCAACAACCTGTGCTCAGAGACCTGAAGATGCTTGAATTAAGCGTGCTGAAATAAACAAAGCGCTTGTTGTCTCGTGCTGCCATGTGTCGCTCTGGAGATGCTCGTCTTTATCTGAAAGGTTCTCCATGCTGAGCATCTACAGGAACCTCCTGAAGCACTCCTGAATGAGGCTACCAGCTGTAGACGTGCGCATGTTGCCATTTCTCCTGCAGAAACTGAGTTTTAGGCAGAATCCATATATTTACCTTTAACATTAACCATGCATAACTTATCATCTGCTTATATATGTCACCATGACGCCCGCCAAGAGAGTTGATCTGTTCTTAAACCTCACTGACTGAAGTCTTGATGTCTATCCCAAAACTATTTTTAGGAATTTTAATATTTAAAGAGAAAAGATAGTAAGTAAGATTTTACAGACATGACAATCAATCACTGTAATGTAGGTATGCAACCACCAACTGTAGTATTAACATGGTTAAAACACCTAATTTTGAGTTTTGTTATTTTACTTTTACATATTATATTCAGAACATTTATCTAAATTCATCCAACTGTTATCAATCCTTCCCTGTAGCCTTACAGTATCTGTGCACATGGCTCTCGATGGCCACTAACAGGTAAGTATCACAGGACATTAATGGTCAGTCAGGCTTGGCCCTGGAAAAGAAAACGCCGGCCAGATTGCAATCCCTCACCTTGATGCACAAATGGCCCTGCACACCAGGCCGGACCCTCCCATCCTCTGACCGCACGCTAGAAATGACTGATGAGTCTCCAGTTAAGATCTGCAGGAGGCCTGGGATTGAACAGAACTGCATTTTGTCACGCTAACACCGGAGGAGACATTTGAAACAGGATGACACCTCATGAATATCAAATGGCACCCTGCTTTTTAACGTGACACACTCCACACTTCCGGGAATTAATTATGGGAGGATAATGTGTCGGCGACGTGGTCGACCGCCGCTCCGAGTTTTCAAGGTGTTCTGAAAAACTTTTTGATGCTAGTGAAGTTTTTTTTGAATCCCAGAGTTAACAAGCACTTCAAATATATCCACAGCCCTGTGATCAAATGAGACCAAAATAGCAAATGTGTCATCACACGTACTAGAGCTGGACTTCATTAAAAAGCTGCTACTTCCTTAAAATGGTACATGTAGAGTTTTACATTTCATGGAGGGTTTTTTTTTTACTCTGTGTCCTTCAGTGCAGCTACAGTACAGTGAAACTTGCTCCGGCACAGAAATCAGTTGATTAACGTCCAACATATTGGCTGAAAAGCATCCCTGGACTCCATTTCTCAATTCTACTAGCCATGCCTGTGTATTAGTCAACTTCATTAATATAAAAGGCGCTAGAAGAGAGCAGGAGAGAGTTGTACCCTGGCCACTTCATCACAGCATGGAGAGGGGAAGAGGGAGAGGGACGGCTTGTGTGTGTGTGTGTGTGTGTGTGTGTGTGTGTGTGTCTATGTACATGTCCCAGCCTGCTTCAAAGGCAGCCTCTTGGACAAGATCAGTGCTGTGACCCTGTTCCAAGCCCATCAACAGGCTGTAGGCTGGCAGGTTTCTGGAGAGGAGACGAGCCTTTAATCTGGGACAGATGAGAGCGAGCGAGACAGTAAAAGACACAACACAGAAAAAATATAGAGATAGATACGAATCGCTATACGAATCGGCAGACATAAAGAAAGCCAGATATGCTTGTTAACACATATGCACCACACATCACATCATAAGATACCAGAAATCCTGCAGCTGCAGAGAGAACCGTTAAATATCTTCCTGTTTTCTGATCTGCTCCCGTTTCACTGAGCTGATGTCAACTTGAATACTCCCTCCATGCTCAGCCCCGCATGACTTAATAACTTATTTCAGTATTTCCAAAGTGTTAATTCCATAGTTGTCTGTGTGTGTGTGTGTGTGTGTGTGTGTGTGTGTGTGTGTGTGTGTGGAGGAGGGAAGGCGAGTCAATGCAAAAGGTTGTTTCATGTGTGTATGTATGTGTGACAGAACATAAATAGAGATAAATGGAGAAGCAACAAGGCCCCTCTGCCTCAGCAACCGTGACTCACAGGAGAGTCTGATCTGTGTGCGTGTGTGTGTGTGTGTGTGTGTGTACATATAATAAACAACTCTAACTCATACGCCATCTACTGTATATTAAGAAAAGGAAGTGAAAAGCAATCTTCAACATGTTTTCATACCTTAAAATATGTGAAAGTGTTTTATTAATCATACACACTATAAACACAAAAAAAAAAAGTAATTTAATATAAAGTGGAAACTCCTGCTCCTGACATATGTGCTTTGGTTATGTATATTTGCATTTAGGTATAGAGTATATATCACATTGACTGAATACATTGAGGGTAAATCAATACAAACCAGTATAGATTAATTGATCCGAGTATCTGTTTGACTTTCTGTTGGCCCAGAAATGAACGACTGAACATTGGCCAATCAGAGTTAAAGGAGTTCCTGCTGTTATTGAAATGTATAGATCTATTGTAAAATAACCCCTATAGCGGTTGTCTTTACAGCGTGTGACATGTTGACTGGGTTTCTTATACATGTACAGAATGTGCGGAACCTTTTGAATACTATAATTGGATGATGATAAATCAGCGCTTTGGATGCCGGCTTCTTCATAATAGAGTCATTTTTCAAAAGGATCATGAAACAAGGATATGTCTGTTTAGGAAGGACCTGAGGCATTTACTGTAAACAAACGTGATGGAGCACAGGCTGTTCGTACCCGGGCTCTTTATGTCCTGATGGATATCTCCAAAAAAAAAAATTTTTTCTTTAATAAATGAAAAGATGTTTATTTTTTTAAATATAATGATGGACATGTATTAAGGAAGGATGATTGCTTATCATTTCATTTGAAAGGTAATTTGTCGTGTCTGGGCTTAAGTTACTACAACAGCTATCACTTTAACTGCAGGAGATGAATCGCCTTGGTAACTGAGGTTCGACTTGTCGTGAAGATACTCTGAGTTTAGCTCGTCATCGCACAATCAGGTCATCAAGGATACAAATGGACAATGTCAATAACCAACAAATTAGAGAGTAGGGAAGAAGTTAAGCACATTATATTCTCAGTCCTGCAAAGCACTGTGTACATATATTAAATATAAATATGATGATCCACAAATGCAGCTTATGCCGTGTTTGTTTACGACTGAACAATGTCCTATTTAGCTCCTTTCCAGCCAGTAAAGTAAATCGCTCCCCTGCAACACAGCGTCTGCTCCTCAATTATACTTCAGTTGTCATTTTGCCAATTGCATAGTGGACTTCTGGAGAAGCTCATCATCTGCACTGAAATTACTGGAAAACTAATCAAGCACCACTTGTACAATCTGGAAAACCTGGACTGACTCACTAACATATTATATGCAGCTCTTGCCTTTGTCTCAAAGTAAAGGTAGTGAATTAGTATCGCCTCCAGTGAACTGGAATATAGCCACTGATTAGGTTAATGATTTAATGAACTTCGGGACATCAATGATTCAATAAGCCTTTTCACACAGCACTTAGCCCTGGGCTAAGATTCACATTATGCCCCAAAAATATGCCCAGTCGTTTAACACTTTCAACTCAGGGTGGAGGTTGGAGACCAAAGCCAGAGACCAGAACATATGAGGACATCAGATTTGCTTTTTACATTGTTGTCGTCGCTGAAAATGTTGCAGCTACAATCGTAAACACTTTGCTGCACCGCCGCCAACACCACGACCCAGAGGGGCTTTTTAACTCTTCCTTCTTCTCACCATCACGCCTGCCGTTTAGTGACACCACATTTACATAACTGTTAACGCAGAAAGAAGAACTCGTATCATATCTGTGCCAAAAATGTATTTATGCAGTCCTCCGATGCAAAACTTGCATCTGAATGAAAACCTAATAATGTCTCTTTCTATATGTATAATGTAGTCATTATTTTATGTGTATCAATAAACTGGAGGCTTATTGGCATAAATAAATAAATAAATAAATAAATAAATAAATAAACCATCATCCACATAGCAGTTAAATTTCTGTTGTGCATCTCTTGCAAAACAGAGGAGAGAAATAAATCAAACATGATTTAATTCAAGCCAGCTAGATTCCAGTAGCTCAAATGCAACCAGTGGAAATACTGGTTGCATTTGAAGAAGCAGCAGAACTAGTAGTAGTAGTAGTAGTAGTAGCAGTAGTAGTAGTAGTAGTAGTAGTAGCAGTAGTAGCAGTAGTAGTAGTAGTAGTAGTAGCAGTAGTAGTAGTAGTAGTAGCAGTAGTAGCAGTAGTAGTAGCAGTAGTAGTAGTAGTAGTAGTGAGTAGTAGTAAGATCCAGATCTACTTTTAGTTAGTTTTATCAGATGTTATCACTTGGCAACATAACTGAGTCAAACTGGGACAAGCCTCCATGAATAGTTCTGGGATGTGGCCCCCAAAAAACAACGTTTTGCATACACGATAATTACAAAAGTAAAAATGTTGTGTTGACTTTAATATGTGCAAGGAGCCAACAGGAAGTCAACAGGTTCAACTAAAGAATGATTTAATGCTCTGAGAAGATTATGTTATTAATTCTTTACAAGGTTACACCGTCAAGCTTTTAGTCTCGTTCTCCAGACATTAAAAAGTCCTCGTTACCTTCTGATGCCATTTCCTGTTATTTGTACTTATCCCCCCCCCACACACACATTTAGGATTCCTGCAGGTAGAAAACAGACAGTGAGACAGGAGCTGCCTGCCACTCATCATCCAAGGACCAACAAGCACAGTTGAAGTCTGCAAGGCTTAGGTCACCTGATCCATGTTCAATATATATGTGTGTGTGTGTGTGTGTGTGTGTGTGTGTGTGTCACTCCCACCATTGTGGCTCACCTCTGGGCATGACTACAGGGGGTGAGGATGTGTCACATCAACCACAGGCCAGTGAGCGAGGCTGGGGAATTGGGCTCTAACACTGGAGGCACGTGTGAATGTGTGGCGCACATATAGGTAGAGAGAGGCATGTGTTCATAAAGAGGAAGATGGCATTTGCACATAATCTATTTAGAATATGTGTGTGTGTGTGTGTGTGTGTGTGTGTGTGTGTGTGTGTGTGTGTGTATTCTGTGTGTTGGGGGGGATCATCTGTGACAGACAGCAGCTAATCGACTCCCCCGCAGTGAGCATCTCCACCTCAGTGTTGAAGCCAAAAGAAAATTATCATTTGTCTCTATTGTTTTTCTCTTTTATGTTCTGTCTTTCTTTAGGAGGTCTCATCATGCACATTTCCAGGTCCGTAGTTTTATTCTGGGACTCTACTGGAGTATCTTTGCATGACTTCTGATCTGATTCAGTATTTCCAAGTTGGATGACACTGTTTGCCGTCTTCTCAATTAACACAAGACACAACAACAAGAACTACTTTTGGTCGACTTGATGAAATTAATATTCCACGTATGTGACGACCATTTACTGTGTATTTTATTCATGTTCTGTCGTCACAGTTTATCCAATAAGGGGCGAAGCTGTAGCCTAATAACAGCTGAATAGAAAACCCTCCTGGGAGGAGGCAGATTAACTCAGTGACAGTGATGAGAACGTGTCTGAAAATAATGCACACCTTCCAACCAATCAAAACCGAGTATTCTCTAGGGCCATATTATACCTGTAACAACAGGTGCTGTTATCCATGGTTTAACAGGAGTGTAGCTGCGTCCTTTGATTGTCCTCAACAAAAAATCAATTTCTTATGATCACAAAGTATAATTTAATTAGCTATCTTGATCAGTTCCAATCAGTCAAATATCAGCTTTGGTTTTGAGGTTTTCTGTGATACGTACGAAGCTGCCGAGTCATGAAAAGTAAAAGAAAGGAAAACAAAAGAAAAACGCCCACATGGTGTTTTAGTGTTCAGGTATATTAAATCATGACTAAGCGGGCCTGAAACTCTCAGAATGTATTTTCAATTATTTATTCAGTTCTGCAGCAGATCCGATCTAATCCTGGCTAATCTTTCCTAAAGCCATGTTAGCAGCATGTCGAATGCGATGAGATGTGTGTGGCATGTGACTTCATCAGTGCTGCGTGTACAACTGTGTGTGTCTACGTGTCCATGCATGCTTGCACATGTATACAGGTACACGCTTTAGGACCGTAATCTGTGCCCACACAAACACACACACAATGACAGATGCATGTGTGTCTGCCTTGTACACGCCTCCAAAGCAGGCCTATAAATAATAAATGGCTGTCCATGCAGAGGTGACGTGGCAGCGTCAGATAGATAGAAAAATAGAGTGGCCTTGTTAATACACCTCCACCCGGCCTGCTCAGGGGACAGATAACGGCTGGCTGTGCCAACGGCTAACGCTGCTGCATTATGATGAAGCTCGGCACCACAATCACACAGTGAAGCACATCAAAGTGCAATAGCTTTATAAGTATCTGTTAGCTGTAGATAGCTTGAATAATAAAAAAAATAAAATAAAAAGTGGGCATGGAAGGTGTCATATCCAACCATGGCGGGCTTTTCATCCCTTCTTTTATTTCACAAGCGTGTGTGTGTGACAGATTGGGGACCCAAAGCCTTCTTATGTAATGAGGCCAATTTGTACTAAATGTTTATTGGATACGTAAATAGTTCCTCTACTAATTTCCCATTCAATAGTCTGAGTGAAAATCATACTGGCAGAGGACGAGGAATATAAATGAAGGGGGTCACGCAAACACAATTCAGTTTATTCATGCTGCTGAAATAATGCAGGACACGGATGCCCTATAATTAACACAACATCAAGCCCGTGTTCAACGTTCAGCACGCCAGCTAGCTAACCCCCTTCACGCAGGGAAATATAATGTACTTCTTGATGATTGTCAAAAAATTGATAATTGGTAAATGGCTGAGAAAGTCACAAGAGCAGGTAATTTCAGCTCTAGAGCCAGAAAAGCTGTACAGTAACGAGATACAGCAGCGTTGTTACAGCCCCAGATAAGAAACATATCTAACACCTAACTAGCTTCCCCTGTGAGTTATAGTTGATAAAAAATACAATTAAACACAACATGTATGCTTGCTTACTACTGCATTATAATGTAAAGTTTGCAGCTGCGAGGTCAGTACTGAGCTGTGTGTCCGGGACGTTTCTAACATGAAGCTACTTACTGGTCGACTGCAGGATGATATCTCCAGTCATCGCTCAGCGAGGACATTTCAGTGCGAACAAGTATTTTATACAAAGCTCTCTCATGACTGCCATGCGACACCAAAGCTGACTTGACACTGTATTTCACATGAATATCTCTTCTACACAAAATACTACATTCCCCCAAGTGTGGAGAAAGCTGTCAGAGTCATGTCTAACAGTGGGGGGAGAAGAAGAAAAAAAAAGTTCAAAGATTGTAATAAGAAGGCTTTCAAATGCAGAAACAACTCTGTAAAGAAGCGGCAGGGAAAAAAAGGAAGTGAAACCCAGTGACGCGCATCATTTGGCAAGATGACAGCTCCTTAGTGAAGGGAATTGGCATCACTATTTTAGCGGGTTCCCCACCAATGTTATTGCCTCTGCTTCATCTCAGTCGTTCTTGTTCTCAGTCACTTTGAGCCGAGTAATTGTCAAAAGCTGAGCACCTTTCAGCCCCTGCAGAGACGGTTGCACTGCCTCGTCAGTAAACAGCACTGTACTTTGAATATCTAATGTCCCTCCTCCGTATGAAAGAAATGCCGTGGGTGGCAGCAATAACTAAAACAAAGCAAAGTCCAAATGTAGAAGAGATTGCTCGTTTTAAAATCAACTGTGGAGAACAGAAACACTCCACATTTAACTCTCCTGATTTTGGTTTTTGAGACTCTAATTTAACAGGATCTGGGTGTTTGTGAACCCTGCTTGATCCAAGCAGCTCTCATACATACGGCGTGGCAAGCAAAAATAAAGAAAGATGTTGGGTTGCTAGCGTGTGGAAAAAGCCAACGGTGAGGTTACATTTTGGTGCTCGGCAGACCAAATGAGGTCTGTCTGTCTGTCACCGCGTGTGCATCAACGCTTCAGACTTCTACATTAAAGAAGAGCTTCAGTGGAGAAACTATGAAAGCAATTCATCTTCATAAAAGTAATTGATAGTGATGTATAGTGTTTATGGGAGAGAGGCCTGAAAGTGTTAGCCTGTTGAAAGGCTCTTCATATTTCATACTTTGTTGTTTGTTTACGGCTTCAAAGAGTTTCACAAACATTCAGAATCTATTAAATAAAGAATGAGGCTATTTCAGGTAAACAGGCCAGCGCAGATGATGCTTAATGCTGGACGATAATGTCAGAGTTATGTGACTGATCATACATGTGAGATTATGAATGAAACACATGTACAGCTGATGGTGGGCAGCAGATAATATTGGCCCAATACTCGTGTAGTCCTGCTCTCATTTTGTGGCTCATTTGCCGGCATATTGCAGCTCTGCAAAATCTAGATCACAGCGACTAATCCAGCCGGGGAAGCAGGACCACTGGTTGGTTCCCATTCACCGCAAGAGCAGCGATGCCTGCCGGCGGATAGATGCAGCTTTTGTCAACCTATAAATCAAGATGACAAATATAATATATACAGGCAAAAAAGACAATCTCACTTCCCCGCTGAAATATGAACACGGCTCTTAACATGGTGCACACACACACACACACACACACACAAGCACAAAACAGCTGACATGGACAGAAATGAGGGCTCATATTTTCTCGTGTACATTGAAAGCATTGTGACGAATGCTGGCAATTAATGGCTGGAGGCATTAAACATGACATGAGCTGGGAGGTGGGTCTGGCCAACCCCCAAAAAGAGGAATAGATGAAGTGCTTGACCTTAGGATGTCATTTTTAAAAGCTAAGCAGAATGAGCACAAGTCTGTAACGGTAGTGGGTGGGTGGGAGGGTGGGGTCACATTTAGTATCCATCAACGGATCAACAGGAAGACCCGTTAAAGGGACGTCTGCCGCGGGCGAGTCGCTGTTGTTTTGTGATTTAAATAGTTTCTTATTCCTGCGTATAAGCAGACGTATTCTGAAATCAATGATTCAAATCATTCATCTTTGATAGCCAAAAAAAAAAAAAAAAGAGGACCCCAGCCTCTTTTGATTTATCCTGGTATCAGAGCCCTGCATGGGTCATTTATCAGCTAAATGGCTTTTTGAATCCATACTCTAAAGTTCATTACAGCGATTAAAGATTTATTCAGTCATAGTTATAGATAATTCATCTGAGGTCTATTAAAATGCCTCTTTGTCGCTGCACCATGTGGAGGGGTTTTTTTAAAGGGAAAGGCAGACGCAACCCGAGTGTTAGATACGGCATGACTGGCCATTTTTCAGTCTCCTCTGATGGACGAAGGTTCAAAACCACAGCAGGAGCTCCCAATTTGACACACAGCTCTGAGTGAAGCCTCA
Source organism: Pampus argenteus (assembly GCA_036937835.1). Taxonomy (NCBI): domain Eukaryota; kingdom Metazoa; phylum Chordata; class Actinopteri; order Scombriformes; family Stromateidae; genus Pampus; species Pampus argenteus. The sequence goes on along the minus strand of CM072874.1, from coordinate 1,753,763 downwards.
GCATTTCAGCCCTGAACTTTCCTCAAGTGTCTCGAGTGTTTCAGCCCTTATGAAGAGAGGCTCTTAAGCTTTTATTGTTAGCAGAAAGCAAATGAAAGCACGTCTGCATCAGGTGACAAACTGACGCAAACATCCTGACTGACTGAGCAGTGACACTCTGCGTTTTTGCAGACATGTAAGGAACAGTTAATATGTTTTTTAAAGGGAGTTTGGCGTAATATTTTCCCCCAGAGATTACAGGGAACTTAGGTTTTTTAATGTCTTGTCACTGCTGCAGAAACACAAAGCAACTGCTTGTGTGATAGCTGGCTGTGGTTCGGTCAGGTTTCGGTTTGTTTACAGTCTAATAATGTGCGTTTGGTGGCTGATCAGGTTAATTATCGTATAACTAATGTGCTGAGCTTCTAACAGCAGTAACTGGTCGCCCTTTGTGTGCCTGCTTTTAAACTACTTTTCTAATTAAATATGATGTGCTTGATGGTTTTATTAACGACTGCTGATGAAACTTGAAAGCTCAGCATTCGTGTTGTTCTTTAACTTTTTATAAGGAACATTTATTCACCCAGAAAAAGATGATATTTCTCTGTGTAATACATTTTTTTACCATAATGGTATTTAATTTGGTAATTTATTTTAATAATTTATTCCATGTTGTCATTTTACATATAAACAGTAAATAAATATATAGTCAGTAAAGTTAACTATTGATTGATATTTATCCATTTGCCCATTTTTAATACTAAAAACTTCATCTGGTCTTTAAGTAAAAGCAGAACTATAACAATATTTTATTAGACTTCGCAACGTTTTCAATGTAAATAAAACTAAAAAATATTAATACACAAACTTTTGTTTGTGCTGAACATCCTCAGGTTTTTCTTCAAGGCAATTATGGCAGTAAAATCTGATATGTTACAGAAATTCTGTTTATTATTAAAGTGCAAATTTTGTTTTACTTCTTTACCTGGAGCTAAAATATAAAACATTACAATATAATGCATACATATTTCTGATGTATGTGGACCAGATCACTCACACACCATTCATTTACAGCTCCAGCTCCTCTCTCACCTCACCACAGCTCCAGTTTCACATACAGCTCGTCCTCTTGGGTCTAAACCACAACGTAAAAAGAGCTTTGCTGCACTGGTTTTGTTTTGACTCCATCTGTCCTTTTATACCAATAAAAACATGTGTTTCCTGTTGCTGAGCCAATTACATTCCCTTCTAATAAACTGTGCCACACTTTGCTTGGAGGAGGTCTGGCTTTCTCCGAGTATATATGTGGTTATTTGTTTCAAATGGCATTGCTGTCTCTGGCTCAAATGAAACAAATTAAAGGAATAAACCCTGCAGAGTTCAAATAACCCTCTCCAAACATGCCTCCTATGAAACCACCGTGAGACAAGCATTCGTCTTCTCCCACTCGGCTATCCAGAGGCCTCGAACATGGACACGGCTACCGATGCTTAGGCCACCGAGGATAATTAATATGCCTTCATTCGCCGTCCTCACAGGCTGCTGTGCTCGGTCTGCTGCAGAGGAAGGCCAGATTTCATGTTAGGAGAATAGAAAGGGTAAAGAGAAGGGCTGATGGTGGTGGAGTCAAAGAGAGGAGTAGTGAGGAAGAAGCATGTCTTCAAATTTAGTTTCTAATCTACTGACTCTGTGATGCTCCACGAACAAAAAACCAAACTCCACAGCGGCTCAGAGCGCCTCATATCCACACGACGACTGCGGCTTCCTCGTATGTCATGTGTGGAGTTTATCAGCTAAGAAAAAGTTATCTCTGATATCTGACCTTTGCTGATGGTAATGTCAGCTGGAACTGAGGTCTGAGGCGATATCTCCACTGAGCACGCTCCAAGAATGCAGGTTACTCCACTTCAGAGCATCCCACAGACCTTTACTAACCTTTAGTTTTTCACCGGGATGAGACAGATGTATGGTGTGGATAAAAGCAAACCTGTGTGTGTGTGTGTGTGTGTGTGTGTGTGAGTACTTTGGCTGGGTAGGAAAGGCAGTATTAAGAGATAAACAGGACATAAGTTATCAATCCAGTGTTTTCATGAAATTTCATTTGTCAGAAGCCAGTTTTTTTTTTAAATTAAAGATAAACTTTTCTGATTTCTTTTCTGATTTTGTTACAGAGCCGAGTAATGCTCGCAGATTTCAAAACATCAACCGCAAGCTAACATGAAATTTGGGGATATGAGGGTGCCTCTACTGCCCAGCAGCTCACCAACACGAGTCATCAGTTATCATCATTACGCCTCGAACGGACTTCAATCACTCTGTTGACACGGTAAAACTGCACCTTCCCATAAGCTCACACCTCCTCCCACACCTGACGTACAGGTGTACAAATGGAAGGTGTCACTGAGCCCTTGTACTTACCTCTAATATAACCGGACACCTTTGGTCACCCATCTGCATCCATTTTTCCTCTCATCCATGCCCTTATTTCTTTCATATCATTTTCCACGCTGCCTCCCATGCCTGCACCATACAGAGCGACAGAAAGCGCTGAACACTGCTAGTAATTAGTGGTCTTGATAATGGGGCAAGGCCAAGGAAAGGTTGCCAATAATCTGGCCTAATTGCTCAGATGTTTGCCAAAGCGTTCGTCTAGGACAAGGTGGCACATAATAGCTCTGGCAGGTGCTGCCAGGGATATGCCCCTGGTGCCGTGAGCTTTTAATGACCACTGGAGTGTGTGTATGCATGTGTTTATGTACATGTGCTGTATGTCAGTGTTGCTGAGATAAACACATTATACCAGGAGCTCCCTCGTAGCTGAATGGTTACTACACACACACACACACACACGAGTTTGATTCCAGCGAGGGACGTTGTTGCATGTCAAAAATGATGTGAAAAACAACAACATATAATCCCAATACATCATATTTCATTGTTTCAGAATCAATATTTGACATCTTTTTTTACAAATACTTCACATCCGCTGACAGCAAATGTTTGAGTGTTTTTGATTTGACTAAAAGTACGGTGGCCCTGAGAGTTCAACACACTGCAACTTATGAAAACACATGCAAATAGACAAAAAAAAGCAACAAATATTTTCATCAACACTCGAATGAAAATGCTCAGACACACACGGCACGGCACGGCACGGCACGCCACGCCACGCCACGGCACGCCACGCCACGCCACGCCACGCCACGCCACGCCACGACACGACACGCCACGCCACGCCACGACACGACACGTGTTTTCAGTGGAAAATGAGCTAAAATTGGTTTTAGTTTTTTGGTTTTCGGTTCATTTTAACATTGTGATTGTATGTACAGGCGTGTTCGTCACGTTTAAGTGTCCTCTGGAAACACTTCTGTTGTGTCATCTGTAATGTGTTTTGTTGACTGTATTTGCAAAGTGTTTTTTTCTAAATGCTTCACGTGTTGCTGAAATCAAATTGATGAAGATGTTTTTTATTTGTTTGTGTTTGCTCTACTCGCAGCTCCGAGAGGCTGTGATGCTCATTAAAACACACAATGTGAACGTGTTGAATATAACAAACTGATGACCAGTATGTGTTTGAAAATGTCACGGTGGAACCGAGAGAAGAAAACTTCAGCTAATACATATAATATATTTATATGTCTTATTTAAATGGCAGAAACATGTCAACTTCTGGTTGAATAATCACAATATTAAAATACTGTGCATTTAAAAATAAATAAATAAATAAACTATAAACAATGTGCTACAGTGTACTCAGTGTTTGTGCCTTCTTTGTTTACCTTGGATGTAAATAAAATCACTTGTGTAATTAAATAATTTAGTAATTTGTCACACTAAATCGTGTAACACCTCTGTCATTTTCCTCATTAATATCCTAATACATGTAACAAATTGATCCAAAATGTAATCAAACATCACAAAGAGGCCTGTAGTGTAAATACAGATCTTATATCTGTAGGTATTAGGTAGGTATTAAGACAAATATCAATATCTCTATCTCTTGATTATCATTTGATAAACGTCTTGACTGTGTAGAAACAGACTAAAACACCACAGCCAACTTCTACTCTTGTTATTTTGTACATCCTAGATTTCATAACTAGATTTCATTTATTAATAGTTGCAGCCCAGTATTGATAAAATGGACCGGAAATGACAATTTAAGCACAATACAAACGTTTAGTGCCAATACAGGAAGTAATGTGTTGCGATGTAGAAAGATATGCAGTTAATTTGTCAAAAATCAAATAGTTGCCAGGCACAGATATAACAGAAATAACACATTTCATTATGTATTCTGTAACTTGACTTATATTGTATTGAGTCTCGGCTCCTATTGGATCATAAAGCTGAATGTTTTTGCAACAGTATCACACTAATGTATTTTTTGGGGGGGTTTGGTCCTGGGTCCTACATGCAGGGTGACGCAGGCGGCATTCTGGGTTTTGTAATGTTGGTTCAACTTTAACACCCCGTAGATAAACACAGCAATGTCAAGTTGCTGATTCAGTCACTGTTTACTGATACAGTTTGAAGAAGGTCAGAGATTTTCTTCCAAGACACTCCGGAAAGCTGCATAAACCAACAAAATGATAAACACAGCGCGGCATCGGGAATGTTAATAATGCGAGGACTTGTTAAGCAACCGTCTATTTGCAGTCAGCAGTAATCAGTAATCAGTCGGTATTCTGCAGTAAACACTCGAGGCTGAAGAGAAAAGCAGCGAATAACAAGTTCTCAAATGAAGGTTTCCTAAATATGGTAGCCATCGAGTTCCCCTGTAGGCTAACAGAGTCAACAGAGATCAACGAACACCGTGAACGACTGACAAAGACCAAAGCTCTCAGTCATCGGTGTGACATTTACTTTTATCTCAATATGGCTCAAGCCAACAGCAACCAGAGCTGCTGAAGAGAGACCGCTGAGGTACTCCACTGCATGAAGCCCATCTCTCTGGGCACCCAGCCTTTTCTTTTTGATCAGAATCACAGTAAATCACAGTGAAAAGAGGCAATCTTTTCAAACCTGAAGGCAGAATCACAATGATGTGCAAGGAAAAGGCAACAAGAAGGACTCAGCGGGTGTTCACAGCTGACTGGATTAATCCACGTGTTTGACTGACACTCACCTAAAGGAGAAGGGAAAAAGAGAAGAGGGAGAGGAAATATTAAATAATGCACTAAAGCTGCAACACTGACAAGACAAGAATCACAAAGCAAAAATCACGGAAAGGTAATTACTGTGAATGTTTGAGAGGGTCGGTACAGAATAGCGGATCTGGTTCATGTGAGGGATGCGTTGAACAAACGGTACGTTCACACTGCTAACGAGCTAACGTGATGACAGGTAAAGGTGCAATTAAAGAGTCTGACTGTTAAAACAGATGAATTACCAGTTTTCAGAGTTAAAACTGGAAGTGAGGATACCTGTAATGTCAATTATTAGGTTGAGTTATTAAGTGGGTCTGAACACTGTGATGGATATCTACAGAACAACAGACAGTTTGTTTTCTCACAGAGAATTGAAACAAACTGTAATCTTTAACACGTTTGATCCTCATATATCTGCTCGAGGTCCAAATATCCCAGTTAGAAGGTCACAGTAGCAACAACTTTAGAAGAGACAGATGGTTTTGGAGATAATAGACATAATTAAAGAGGTTTAGACTCTCAAAACTCTTTTTTTGTTTTCTTCTTCTGCTGCTAATTAACTCTGGTTAATGTTTAGGTACTGCACTGGCATCTGTGTCTCTACTCTCTGCTGCAATATCCACAAAACTGCAACCCGATGTTGACAAAAACAACAGAAGACACGCCGTTTACTGTGATGGATTACCTATATCAAGCAGGTTGCGCATCCTGAAAGTAGATTTTTATATCCTAATGAAATGAGGTAGGACAAGCACATTCATCAATTTGAAATAAAAGATGCTCAAAACAAGCCGGCTTTAAGATGCTTCAAAAGCATCCAAACTTTTGGAGACATTTAGTCCAATGAGACTTTAGCTGAAGTTGGTGCGTATCGCTCAGCCTGCAACAACTTTTCACATTATGACTGAATGTTGAAGCTCAGACGAGGATGCAGGGAGAATAAAAAGGTGCCATTTGTCAAGATGCTTTTCACCTCATGGAAACGGCACTAAATAAAAACAGCCAGTGATGTCTGTGATATGAACCGAGCTACTTTTAAATGAGATTACTGGTCCAGCTGTCTGAGACGGAGCAGCTAAATCTAATTAACTCTGTCTTCATCATCATCAGGTGAGTTTACATCCGTTCCCAAGATACTAAAAGTGCAACATACAGACTGTTTGTTCACTTAGCCAGTTAACGTGAATGGGACTAGGCAACCTATTAGTGGTATGTGACTCATAACCATTAACAGGAATGAAAAGAGAGAAGGACACGAGAGGAGTGAAGGGGAACAAAACAGCAATCTTTCTATGTTGAGCAGAAGCATTAAGCAGACTGGTTCTCTCTGTGCTTTCACATTCGTCAATTTCCCGATATAATGTGTCACTGCGAGTTGCACGGAGCAAGTGATGGTGACTGGAAAAATACAAGAAAGCAAGAACAAAAGAGCTCAAAGACAAAGCCAAGCGGAGGAGGAATTTTGTAAAAATGTTTTCTGGTTGACTGGGTCACATGTCAACCTTTAAAAAAAGAAAAGAAAAAAGAAAAGTGTGAGAATCACATCCTATCAGTGCGACACTGCTGAAATAACAGCTTTGAAATTCATCGTAGGTGACAAGCAAACAAATGCTCAAGTGTGGTTACAGCCGGTGACAGGTGTGTGTCAAGCTCTTTATTTTCTCCTCTGACACGGTGCATTAATAGTCAACCTTGTGGTATATTAAGCTGCTTAAACACTTGATTCCATGTGACACTGCTCTATATCCATCGCAATTAAACACCGAATCTCAATAAACTTAATTTACCTACAACTGAGAGTCAAACAGCAGGAAAACGAGTGATACAAGGTAATACTGAAATAAAGCAAACACGGTGGGCGTTTTCAACCAAACTGAAGCAAAAAAATAAAAATAAATACCCGCAACAGTGCCGCAGCGGTGCTATCCGACCTGTTACTGCGCAGTTTAATATTTCCCAGCTGCCTTAATTGAATGTGAAGGCAGATCTCAGCAGCCTGACTGCCTCCATTCTTTGACAGCTCAAGGCTTTCTTGGAAACCTCTCGTGATTCATGTCCTTTGCCAGGCTGCTGAATTGCGGTTGCCACTTGCCAGGTTGCTGTTGTGTCTTTATTTTAAGGGGGGGTAAGGCAGAGGGGAGGGGGGGAGACAGAGAGAGCAAGAGAAAGCTGTATTTTGTGAGGCTTATGTGGCAGGATAAGGAACGGATGCAAAATCTGATGAACACCTTCCAGCTGACAACACACACGTGTCTGCATGCGCCGACTTCCTGAATTTGAGCTTTCATAGAAAAGAACAAGCCAAAAATAGGATTACTCCATGTCTTGGCAAGACTGGGAGCAAAGACTTTGCGGGGAAAAGAGTAGGAGGTTAAAAATACTGCTGCTGAATAGTTTTACTCAGTGCTGCATTTCTAGTGTTTACGCTTGTTTGTTAGAAAAGTGAAGTAAAATTCAAAAGATTCAGCAGGAAACACAAGTTTCAGTGATTCAGCGCCGAGTAATTATATACGTTTATAACCTTTTATATTGCAGTTAAACAGAAATATATTTTTCAAGGCGTGGCAATGATCCTAATTCAGTAGCTGCAAGGAAAATCCTAACTGCCTCGGGATCTTTATGCATGTGGTTGAACCTGAGAACGTGTCCATCAGTCATTTTCTGGTTTCTTTAGAAACTGAATAACTTTGGGTTGTGAACCGTTGGTTGGGACAAAACGGTGTTTTTAGGTTGAATCTTGAGCTTTGGGAACCAACAATTAACATTTTTCACCATTTTCTGAGAGTTTATTAAATCGAGAAAATGATCGTTAATGAAAATAATAATTAGCTGCAGCCGTATGCTGAGAGCTGAAACACAAGTCAACACAACAGGACCCCACTTAACACGATTACACTGAAATACTAGAAACAGTTCCTGCAAGCTCACGAGTCATCACTCCTGATACAACACATAAATCTTAGATTTTCATGTGCATTTCATTTTGTTTTCCCTCTTCTAAACACAAATAATTCAACACAATCCCGGGATGATTATGAAGCTCCAATCCTCTTCCCCCAACATGCCTCGATGCTGCAGCGAGTCATGAACTGGTGTCGCTGTCTTAGTGTCATACATGCACCGATTCAGGACCAACTCATACATTTCCTTTGCTGTCAGATAACAAAATCACAAAGGTAGCGCTATGATATATGAACTCATCACTGTTTAATACTGTGTGGTCCAATATCAAAGCTCAGGAATAAGCACGAGGCTTCACGAGGTCTTAAATAGAACATGTCATGTCCCCCCCTTTCCTTCTTTGCATGTTCACAGTTGTGTGTGCATACTAATGAAAATATTAATTAGCTGTCTTGAGATTAGACTTAAAATATGTATATGCGTGCCATGGGCTTAAGAAGGCAGCCTTAAATACATGTTGGCAGCATGCTTAGACTGCGTCTGTGATCCCTCACGACACTATGAGGATGAAAAGGTGTCAGTGTTTTATGCTACAACCTCAGTCAGGATTAAGATGTCCTCCTCCTGTTCTCGTCTGAGGTGAGTTTGTTGTTGACATAAACTAAACTTCAACACTTACTGTCTTAAATAAAAAAGTACCAATACAGCAATGTACAAATATTAAAACAAGTAAAAGTCCTGCATGAAAAGTGTTAAAATATTAGCAGAGTAGAAAGTACAATATGTCCCTCTGGTATATAGTGGAGTGGAAGTATACAGAGACATAAAAAGGAAACACTCAAGTAAAGTACCTCAAAATGATAATGAATGATAATATTAACCACTGTTAATAGCATCAGTTAAAATATTAGAATTATATTCCACAGGAGAAGACCTCAAATGATTTAAACCTACACTGTAAGCTGTGTACTTTTGTTATTGTACCCGCAGCTGTCAAATAATGCAGAACTGTGATGTAACACAAAGCTTTTTGGGTAGAAAGAACTGAAAAGGTCAATTGGAATTTAGAAAAGTGAAGTGACAGTGGAGCAAAGAGCGTTCTGAAGGCACACGTCTCACAATGTGACCCAGATTTCATCTCATTTCCTCACACTGTCACAGGTCTGTGGCTTTTTCAAATGACTGTGGAATTTAGTAGGACAGATAGTTGCTGTAATAAAATCTTCAAAGTTCGGTTCATCTTGTAATTCTGCTTTCTTCCTTAAACTTGAACAGGAAAGTCTCGCAGTCATTCTGCTCACTATTTACAGAGACATCGTAAAGAAAGCAAAGTGTTTGTGAGCTGTGTCTTTACATATCACTAAAGATGAAGTTAACCATGTTAAGCTCAGGTTATTTTTGCTGCTATTGATCAGCCAGTAACCAGAATCTGTCGATATTTGATATAAATATGAGATTGGAGAATTGAAATAACGCCGTTTCCTTTCATCTCTGTCTCAGTGATCTGTGAGGCTCGGCGCTGTCCATGGTGCTGAACTGAACCATTTGAATGGAAACTGTTGCTGCTACAACAACTCAGAAATCACATCGTGGTGTATCAGCCGTTACGGCTCAGAGACTATCAGCAATCATACGTTATCAGGGCATCCCTAATCCTGAATCATCTGCCTGTTTCATGACAATGACTGTTTTCACTTTGTCAATGAGGACAGCTGTATGTAGCTAATGTTTGCCAACAGTGCTGCTGTTCAATAAACACACACTGGGCCAACTTAATCTCCAACAGTTGAACCGAAAACCTGATTAAAAAGCTTCCTTTCAACAGAAACATCCACACTGTGATACAAACTGCATTCATCCAATTTCCTTCTTTTTGTTTTGTTGTTTTTTTGTTGTTGTTTTTTTCTCTGATATCTCCCACCTGGAGTCATGAATTGCTAATATGTTCACACAGACCAGTAAACATAACAGGAAATCCACCAATGTCAGCAGTCCAAGGTAATTAAAAATAATTAAACTGCCAGTCATTACAATGATACAATTAACTGTAGAAAAAGAAATGAGTATATGTTGTGAGTCTTCTGAGGTTGAGTTTTTATAAATTAAAACAAATCATTTTCAGCGTGGGAGTCTCAATGAGTTAAAGACATACAGAGTAAAACTGAAGCAACATAATTTTATTCTTGGAGTTCAGACGATATCAGCTGAACACAAAAGAAAACCAAAAAAAAAGAGTTTATGAGCAAAAGCAAAACTGTGAAAGCTTTTATGATGATGAACACAACAGTGGAAATTATCAAGTGACAAATGGACAAAAGCTGAAGATGCTGAAATGCTGAATCTCATACGTTAAGAGATTTGTAGTTTCAGAAGATCCTCTGACACATTTTCAATGATCCAGTGAAATACTTCATACAGTATTTGTGTGTTAGCATACAGACACGGCATTTAGGCTCATACAAACCCACTAGCATCCTATTTTTATTCATTTATTTATTTACTTTACTTTAATATGTGCTTCATGGAGCGATACATGTATGATATTCAACAATAAACATTTTCTAATAATCTCCCTGACCAGTTTTCACAATTAAACACAAACAAATACAATGTGCTTGTTTCTAGAGGAATAAACAGAGGGTTCACGGTACGAATGATGCACCTGTCGCTTTGACTTAAGCCTGAGAGTGTACGGATGGCGCCCTACTTCTCCTGCAGGTGATTGTGCACATACACACACAGTTAGACGCTTTCTACGTGAACAGTTGTTCCCTTCCTCCTGCCTCATGGGGTAGGTCTCCTTGGCTGACCTTACGCTGGACTGCCACAGCTAGTTTGCATCAGATACCTTATGGAGCAGACCGGTTTATGGCTCCATTAGAGCAAAGGTACAATGTGGAGGGAGGGAGGCACGTATGAAGATCATTAAGGGATGAAATATATATATGCTGCACAATAAAGACTCACCGCTCATTACATCAATATCAAAATATGATATTAAGGGTGTTCTATTAATAAGAGCATACATGTTATATTAGTGTGAATGATTTTCACCATCTCAGAGGAAAAGAGCAATACTATTTACACATGTTGAGATATGAGATATAGAGGGACAGTTGCTAGCTGCAGCTTGTTATCTGTGAACACTCTTTAGCTCATGTTATTATGTTATTATGGCTTATTTATCTACAATAATATTTGTGATTTAATCAATCACCTCCCTGAAATAATGGTAGGTAGATAATCATCTTCACATCAAGGTTGATCCAGAGATGTAGGACCTTCTGATAAGCATTGCATTGAAATGTAAATAAGGAAGTATGTTGTTCTAAGCTTGACTAAACAACCCCGTTTACTTCCTTATACTAACATGTGATGTGTATCTGGGTACCTTATCTATATGCATTTACCCATGGTAAGCATTCTCGTTATCTCAATTCTGAATTCTCACATCACATCCTATGCGAGTCTTATAATGTCGCTGCACACACACACACACACGCGCACACACACACACACACACACACACACACATAAACCACCACAATATCAAACTCGTATCCCATTTCTTGGAAGATATGGCTGTGTTTTGCAGACAGCGTCAGCCCCCCTGAGCCTCTGACCTGGTTGACAGCTTTTGTGTTCAGGATCAAGTATGAAGCTGACGAGTGTGTCTGCAGGGCTAACTATGATATAGCACTGTGCTGTCAAAGCTTATTGAAGACCAGATTTCTGCATGCTGGCCCGCAAGGGTAATTGGCTGTCGCCTAGTAGGTGTGCTGTTTAAATAAAATGGGCCTCATTTATCAAACACTTTTCTACCATATTTTAACACAGAGCAGTGTTAATACATATAACAAAGTCATTTACACTGCAAATTGATGAGTGCAGGCACATATTTAACATGGAACTGCCAAAATTACAATTTTATTAAGTGAAATGAGTCTAATTGAAGTCATATTTTCAATTCATGTGAGCATGTATGAAAATAATTCATTAATAAAATGTTAATTTCAATGCTTGAAAATGCATAATTATTGCCAAAATGAAAACAAAATGTTTCAAATTGGCAGACAATTCACAACCCATAAATTTTGCATTTGAATTTGAATCATGTCCCAATTTTAGCCTTTTATGTTTTTCATGATCGATTTCACAAAAGAGGCCTCGGAGAATCCTGCCTTTATGAACATTTTAATAATTTATATACTGTATTATTAACACATGAGATCGTGTTTATATATATACTAATGTTACAGGCTGATACTACATAATGTGAGGCTAAATGAAACAAGCTTAGCCAGTGTTTTCCATTCAAACCTCCTCTCCCTCCATTAAGTGCATTCTGGGAGAAAATACATCCATTCCGCCGTGTTTCACTTCACAGGCCCGTTTTCAATGCATGCCGAGCAGTATGTCTGAATGCCAACGGCCAGCGGGCTGACACCAGCTTTCCAGGCATCAGATGCCCAAGCTGGTGACCCGTCCCAGCTCGCAGGTCTTCCATCCAATCTACCTGTCACTTCTGCCAATGACAAGACACGCAGAAATGGATACGAAACGCCGCTGCATATTGACAGTGGCAGCTGCAATTCACAGGCAAGGAGAGGCTTATCTCCAGCAAGCAGCTTCCATTTCCTTTACGTGAGAGAAAGAGAGAGACAGCCCGAGACTGAGCTGGAGACAACGTGTCCGGACAGAAGTCTATATTCTGTTTTCACCTACACATCCTCAGCAAGAGTATGATATTTGGTGACTCTAAATGTCTCCTCTGGCAGGAAGGGACAAGAGCTGTCAAAGAAAATGACCAAAGTAGACAAGGATTGGATCAAACATTGATTTAGGAAGGTCTGCATGTGGACCTTTTACTCACCAATGTCACTGGAGTAAAAACCTGTGGATGCAGAAAGTGTAGAAAGAGTTTTACAGCTTACAACCACAGAAGCCTCAGACAAGCTATAAACAAGCCTCCAGTTTTAACACATTTCTCTAAACCAGTTATTTTAACAGCAGGTCCTCCAAATGAAATGGAAAAATACTTCCTCTGTAACATCCTTCCAAAACGACCCATATAAGTGTTTGATGGTCTGACAACACTATAGTTGAGGACTGGAAACGTTTAGGCACAAAAACAGCTCTGTTAGGTACACAGACGGATCTTAGTTCAGGAACTTTTGTCCTTACGGTTAAAATAACGGCTTCATTAAGGTAACGAGCGACTGTGGTCGTGTTAAAAGAAACCAACATCTAACTAAAATGGAACGAGCACTGCTCAGGACCCATTGAAGTGTAGTTTACATAAATGGAAACAGCAAAAATAAGACTTATGTTGTGAAAAAATGAAATAAAAAATCCTCTCTGAATCCCAATTTGGACGGGATTAAATTTCCAGGGAAATGTGGGTCATAGTTCCAGATGGAGGCTGTCCTCACCAAGAAAAACAACATATGCACTATGTCATTTGGCTGAATGCTTAAAACAACCTGTGTTGACATTTTTTCTAACTACAGACCTCTTGCAGTTATGCAAATAATGTCCTCTTTCGGTGCCATGGGTGGAATAATTGTAACGCAGCTACAAAACATGTTGGGGAGGAGATCAGATGGATGGGTGGAAATACAACAACAAAGTCACATTTGTTTCTCTTAATCCTTTATAACCTCTATTTATTTAATCAGGTAATTTCATTAGGATCAAAATCTCTTTTGAAATAGAAAACTGAATAAAATACTCAAAGTCTGCTGAAAATAAATAAATTGACTATTTTTGCAAGTTAGACCGTTGTAATAAATTCATCATCATGTTCGTGGTTTCAGGACACCTGGAGCCATATCTGGAAGGACCTCACAAATGATCCATTTTCATTTAGGTTTGTTGATTCTCCAGATGGCTTTGTTAAATCTAGTCTAGCAAATTCAGAAAAAATGGAAAATATCATCATGTTCTATCATCGGTTGTAGATTTCGATTACACTGTACAAACCCAAGTATAGTAATTGCTGAGATTAGTGTATGCTTAAGGCTAAAGGCAGAAAGGCCTCAATAATTCTTCTTCTAAAAATAGATCCAACAAGGAGAGAAACATTCAATCGGAGAGGTTGTAAACAAAGCCGATGCGTAGGAACATTCAAACAGACACTTGGTGGTTTTCTTTATAATCAGTGACATCATGGGTTCACTTTCCATTTCATCCCCAAAGACGGTGGTTTAGATAATAAACTGTTTTTTGTTACGTCGTAGCATTTCCAGATCTCATAAATTACCTTGCTGGGTATCACTGGGTTACCACTGCCAATGCAGCCAATTGCTGGCTGAAAATAAAAGTTATAGCACATCATACTTTTCCCAGTCTATTGAAACTCACAGACTAACGACTAAACAATGGGGTGTGTGACTAAAAACGGTGCACGCTCTGAGAATAGCACACACCCACCCTGTCTGCTTTTCACTTGAGAGTTCTTAGCTTAAAACTTAAGACGCCACATTTCTGTACAACACTTCCCTGTCAGCATCCGGCACAGAAAAAAAAAAACACAACACAGCTACAATGCAGAGAGGAAGCTGGAAAAACAATCTACCATTCATCAGCTGATAATTACTCTGAGACACACAGTGACAGCACGGACAAAAGACAGAAGGACGGTGGATAAAAAATAAATAAAGAAATAATTCTTCATGCATTTATTTATCCCTTGCTGATTCCTCGCAGTGGGTGGCTAATCCACACTGTTCAATACCGCCATGTTGAAATGGCAACCTTGATTGATGTGCCAGCTCCACATATTTTTCACTCCCACTGACAAATAATGCACAATTCCACTGCATTAGTGAGCGTCTTGTCATCCCCACAACATAATACACCCTGGACCATGGTATTAGTTTCTGATTTATTTATTAATATTTCTTAAGCTGGTGGCAGAGATAAAAAAAATGAGCATGGCATCCAGTAAATATTGTTGAATTAAGGCCTGGGTGGAAGACAAGACTCCTCTTACATCTTCCTTTGCATAATGTAGTGAGGTGGGGTTCTTTGTTTTGTTTTGTCTTTTCTCCAGAGATAATCATATTATCTGCTGTGGGTTGCATGCATTTGCCAAGGTTGTGCTCTCAGCTAAATCCACAATTGATCCCCCCCCCCCCCCATTTCTTCTTCGGTCTCTCTCTCCCTCCATAAGCCCTCCTCTTCCCATGTCAAGCAATCACTCAGGCCTGCAGAGATGGGAGGAAAAGGGAGGGTAGGGAGGTGGATATTTAATCAACTGAGTTAGCCCTGCTGGTGCCGAACAACAACTCCTATCAGAAGTGGGATTTAGCAAGTGATCAGCATGGGGCGACTGAGTTTGGGCTATTGATCACACATCCCCGACTGCAGTGCTCTACTCCTCTAATGAGGCCAATCCACAGATTTAGAAACTTTTAGGTGAGGGTGGATATGTGGGCATGAGCTAATTAAAGGGGAGAATAGAAAATGTCCTCCTTTTTAGATTTCATGTTCTAAACTTTACCCTACTTTCTCTCGTGTCACAGAAGCTACCTCTGGCTTCAGGGACAAATTGTTTTAGCCAAATTAGTTCTGCTTTGGACCAATTTAGCAGCAAGTTATCAGTAAGTCACAAGGTTAATTGTATGGCTTGGATGAGGAAAAAAAGGGAAGATTTGGCAGAAGTTTTGCCAAATAATGTCATATTGCCTACAATTTACATCATATCTAGAGACCCAAAGCACAGCTCCTGAGGTGTCTGACAGACTGGTACAGAATCTGGATGTTTTACACCATTTCTCGAGTCAGGGTAATGCTAATTGAGCACTACAGTACAAAAAGATGTCAGGCCACTGTTGTGACAGGACCGAGAAGACAAAAAGGCAACAGCAATTGGCTCCCATGTTAATTGTCTCTTCAAAGCAGGATGGCACATACTTTAGCACAGTGTCAAACTGTGCTCATCACTTTTTTTTTTTTTTTTTTTTTAACCCAATCAGGCCTCAGATGTCTTCCCATCTGCCAAGATCAAATGACACAACATCACTCTGAGACAAGAACAGAGCCACAACCCCTGCCTGTATATCAAATATGGAAGTGGGATAAAAGCATGCAGGGCTTTCATCTTAAAAAGAAACTTGTTGAAGGGGAGCGCCACTGTTAGCAGAAATTCTACAGCTGTCAGGCAGCGACTCCCACCTTTTCCACCCATGTGTTATAAAATGACAAAAGCTACAGACCTTAAGCCAAAGCAAATTGTTTTGTTGCAGTGCAACACAGTGACAAGGCACAACGAATGTCTTTATCTGTCAGGATGGAGAGAAGCACAGTTTGGCAGGCTGGTCAGTCATGTGGACTCCCCCTTTGTCACAGTAACATCTCAGACAGGCTCAAACAGTCCAGTGAACTGGGCTTTATACATATTGCTTAAAGGATAACGGCAGTGGAGCATTGTTTCTTTCTGCTACTGTATTAATGGCTTTGAGGTGTCTGAACCAACTAATGTAGTTGCCACAGTCAGAAACTAATCCTGCCTGTTCTAGTGCAGGTTCGCTTACCTCAAAAGGAAGTCATGGGCTAAAAAAACATTAAAAACTGGTCCAAGACAGACTGTTGTCAGTTTAAAAGACCAAGTTCAACCCAGTACTGTGTCCTAAATATAGCAAAGTCACTCAGTCAGTCTGAACATATGACATGCTGGTCCAGAGCAGGATATTTCTACAACAACCAGTCAAATTCCCAAAGGATGATTCCCCAATGATTTCTGTCACAAAAACATTTCTACAGATGAAGGTTTTTAGTAACTCCTTGATCTTTCCTTTAGTGAAGCTCCAAGGCCGACATTTTTTTTTTGGCAACATAACACCTTGTATTCAACAACCAGATTACCAGATAACATTTACAGGCCTCTTCAATGCTCCCCGGAGGGTTTTTGGTCCATTTTGGTCATTATATGAGCTTTCATCTAGCTACCACCCTCAAGCTAAAAATCAAATTTGTAGACGACTAATGGCTGAGATTAAAATTTGCTGGCACCCTGCTGGTGCGCAGGGGATCATGTTGAAACCTCTCTGCTCCAATGGCCTTTCATCTGGCACCACCATGAGACTCAACTTTCCACTGGCACACAGGATGTGAGATTATCTACCAGGACGAGTGTACCGCATTCAAACCATATGCACATGATATCGCATATTGTAATGAGACAGTATGATGACAGCCTGCTCCACAGAGACTCTTCTGTTACCTACTCTGATGACATCCGGAGGACCAAAGAACAGTAAAATCATCAGTATGAGTACACACAGTGCAGCTTTTAGTCTTCTTACATTGCTGCTCACTATGACTATGACTCACTATGATACATGGTGTTAATTTCAATGCAAACAGCTTTTGATACATTATAAAGTCATGTTAATAAAAATTAAAAATTACCATAGTCATCTAATTTAAACTGATTTATTCTGTTGGTCGGTGCAATAAGTTTTCCTACTGCAGTAGTAACCATCCCACAACTGTGTGACTGCTGCTGGAGCGCTTTGCTATTTAAACACCACCATTCCAGTTAAATACATGTTACACGTATTACTGCAGAATAAATGCAGCACAATAGTTTAATATAGTTTAATATAGTTTCATGTTGGACCAGTGCCTCATGTTTAAAAATCGTCTTCGTCTATGGCTCCTGGCTGACTAACTTTTTATATAAAACATAGTTTTCATGTATTTATTAATTCATGAGGGGAAAAGCAGAACGGTGTGCAGAGAAGACATCATTATTTAACCACATGGAGAAAAAAAAACAAAAAAAACATAGGGGATGTGTCTCGTTTGCCAAGTGCAGTAAAACATTGGGGATTACCCAATTCACATAATTTCCCCCAACCCTCATGCTTTCCTGATCACATAGAGGATTACATGGCTTTGCAAGAACACATTTAAGCATTAACTCTCCACAAAGCACAAAACTCTCAAGGCCAAATTAAACATCTTCAACTCTGAAGTAACAAAAGTCCTGAGCTACGATACATTTTAAATCATGAATCCAAGGTTATTTCTACAAAGAGCCGGTAGTTTAGCTACTCAGATTATTGAGGTTTTTATCATGACAGGACAGTCCTTATGTATGTATATATTCTGTAGGGTCCCAGGGACAATGTAAACACTGTGCTTGCACAAACACTGGGATTGTGTAGCCATGGCAATAATCAAGAAGCATCCTGAGAGACCACAGAAGCTCAACACTGCATTACTCTACATGAACAGAAGGAAAGCAAATAAATAAATATGGATAAATAAATATGAAATCTGCAACAAGTCATACTACTACACTCAATACATGACACAGTCTACACACCTGTACACACCTGTACACACACACCCAGGGGGTCTATTTAAGCTGTCATGTACCACTCACTATCTTGCCGCGGCTCACATTAAATTAGTTTCCATCCACAAATTTTCTATGCGCATTTTAAATTTGCACATAATAAATGCAATGAAAATGAAAGCTTTTACACTTGGCTGAGGTGAGAGAGGTGGCATATTCATGAAGAGGAGACATTGTTAAGGATGTCGGGAAGACACTTTTTAAATAAAAGACACTGGCTGCTGTTTTTGCATCGTATCAATCAAAAGAACACAGGATTAACGGTGATGGAAGGGGGCTGTTTTTAAAGAAAATACAAGTAGGTCCCCACCTGCTTTTGCTTCTGCTTGCTTTATTTGATAAATTTAAGTACTGCACATGTTTTCCTTTGGTTTTTTTTCTTCTTTTCGCCTCAGTTTAGAATACACTGCAGTCCTGATCTGTCATCTGCACTGCTGGCCAAAAGGAAAGAGTGGACAGATATGAGACAGACATGTGCGGTGTCCTCAGCTACTTGCTTTCACCTGCCAGCAAGGAGCTTGACTGGAAGTGTGAAACACATGAGAGGATCTCAATCCTCCCAAAAAAATAACGATATAATCCCACACTGGCTTCCCGCATAAACAATCCCAAGTCTCCACGAGCTCGAGTCGACTGACCACTTGTGATTGGATCTCACTTCCCTGCTCTATGTGCAAATAAACATGTTCATCCTTTGCATGTATTTCTTTTTGTAACTAGCAGGAGGAAATGGAGCATCCACTGGAGTCCATGTTTCCTCTTGTTGTGGCGCCTTTTGATTTGTTTTGCACTTTAATATGATGCCGTTGGTGAGCGAATGAGTACACACTTTCACTGTCACGTCTTTCACTGTGGCCCAGGACGCTTTTGTGTACACGCTGTACTTGTCCACTTGTGATCGGATCACCCAGGACACATTTTAATTCCTGGTTTGAACAAAATAACATAAAAGCTGCTGAAGATAGGCAACATCATGAAGGTTTGTTCATTACATAAGCATCTTATACTGACACCGGGCTGTCTCTACGATGTACTACATACCCCCCCTACACACACACACACACTAACAATTACTTTGATGATGAATTGTGGCAAGACGTCCTTCACTAATTTAAGGATATCACTTGGGGAAAGAAAAAGTTAGCCGAATAAAAGTCATTTTTGGCATTCTACATCTGTCAGTCTGTGTTTTAGCCTGATTAGAGCGCGCTAATCGACTCTGCTAATCACACCCTCAGGTGAGATAGAGAGAGAGTGCATGAGAAAGACAAGACAGGCATGAGAGAATAGCAAAGAGGTGGAGGGTGATGGAGAACATTGAGAGCTGGTAAGCTGCAAAATGGTGGAGCAGCTGCTGCAGTCTTTTACATGGAAGCCCAGGAGAGCGATTCCATTGGGTGTAACTTGGTTCTAGTGCCACAGTTTGTTGCAGGAAAACAATTAAGGCTGAATTCGTGGATGTTACTTTTGCAGCTAACCTCGTGCATTTTTTTTGTGGAGACCTTATCTTTTTTATGTAAGGAATGGGAAACATGGAGAAAACATCCATCCTTAGCCCAGAGAGCTGCTGACAGTAACTGCTGTAGTAGAACATCTGTGGCCAGATGAATAAGTGATATAAACGGCAGCATCCCTCACACATAAACTGGTATTTATTAAAAACAGAATGTGAGGCAAGCACAAATACTTCAGACCACAAATAAAAAAATCATAGTCTTCATAGAGATCAGTTAAATGGCAATAAAAGCGTGATTCTAAACTAAATTTTAAGTAATTTAGTTTTTTTTGTACTCAGTTATTTTTCCACACATTTGGAGGCATAATTTCCTTTTTTATTGTATCATTTATTGTGGAGCACTGAAGTTTGGAGGTGGGATAAAGTCACGAGTAAGCGTTTCATTTCTCAGTAAATTGACAAAAATAACAAATGTTCAGTGCTTCCAAAACTTCATAGGATATAAAAGCATGCATTGTGTTAGATGAAACATGAAGCATGCGCTTGACAGAAAACAACGGATGTGCATTTCCATTATTTGTATGTACAGTTTTTGTTTTTAGTAAGGAACACAAATGCTTATGCATCTTATCCAAGGAGTTTCATATAGGAGATAAATAACTACACACAGATGTGTGTGTGTGTGTGTCTGAGCAACTGACAACTGGCAGCAGTTTCCCACTCAGCATTTTTTTAAAGTGTTAGTATGCAGCACTGCTAAATAACTAATGGCCATGCAGAGTCTGTGAGATGTACGGGACACCCAGACTCAGATGAAAGATCAGGCTAAAACATCTTTGTCATCCGTTTCCTGCCTGCGCTCATTTCTTTATTTTCTCTCGCTCTTATGAAATCATTTGTTAAATTTGCTTTTTGCTGCCTGGCATCCAAGAATTATTCCCTCTTTCAGCATCAAGTGGGAATTGTTTTTCTCCCAAATGCATGCTTTTGTTTTGTTTTTTCCGCCTGAGTAACTGCTTTGTCTCCGGGTGCTTTTTTTTTTTTTATACACCCACTGAGATGCATTTATATACACACACACACACACACACACACACGTAAACACACTTAAAGGCAAAACGGCTAATGAAATGTACTCCAAGATTTCCAAAAAAAATTTGCTCTCCACAGGGAAACCCACTCCCTTCTCCACAGGATGCGTCTGGCATGACTGCTACCAACTTCTAGACATGACTGCTAAATGAATATCATGTTTCTTTTTATCCAACATAACTGGATTGACAGTCGAGCATCATCAGTCTACACATTCACTGTACTGACTGTGCCAGTCTTCTTACATCAGCAGGATAAATCAACAGGATTCTCTATTGTGGAAAGAAATAAGACTAATAAGGCTATGAAGAAGGATTTAACAATACAATGTATATTGTATTTGAATTGGTTCTCTTTGAAAATTGATAAATATGTATTAAATTCAATTAAAATCTCTATGTTTACAAGCAGAGCCTCTAACAGCTCACAACTATATATCTGCTGGCATATTATATATTATCGCCACTTGAATAATATAACATCAGTTCATCTTTTACAGATATGTGTGTATTATCAGTAAATATTAGAAACCCCTGCCCAAAACATGTTGTTGTTGTTAAAATTATTTCTTTTCAAAGCTTGACGTTTCGAACACCCTCTATCCAAGGTTCACTGAGCTCTTCTTGTTTCTGATATGTTTGAGCACAACCTGACACGGGCCACTGGACAAGTTCCCTTCCTCCCACAACCTGTGCAGTAATAAAGGTGGTATAAGCAGCAGTGATGGTGGGATGAGCCCACTGAGTCGTTAGAAAGAGGAAGGAGGAGGAGTAGGGAGGCCAGAAGGTTGGTCAGGGACCAGCTGGGAATTGGAAGTGCGGCGAGTTCGCTGAGGTGCGAATGGAGCCTTGGCATTGTCTGAGGTTTCCATTGCACTTGACTACTCTTAGCTGATTCAACCAAGCATGGAGGAATGTGCAGTTGGGGGGTTGGGGGTAGGCAGCTCTGCTCTCTCTGGCTCAGCTGGGTCTTCTCAGCAGTTACTGCAGCCATGCTCATTGTTTTCTTTCATCAATCAAATTCTGGAGGATTTTATCCAAATTTGTGGTTTTATTGCTAAAATAAATAAATGTATATATACAGATAAAAATACTCCACAATACATTTTTCATGGAGATGTTACTATTTTTCCATATAATTTGATGTTGTTTTGGCGTCATAAGAGGACTTTTTATTTATATATATATATATAAAAAAAAGCATATTGTTCATCAGGCATTTGACCACGAGGCTCAGCGGTCTTCCAAACGCGAACCGACTCAGGAACATAAATGCAGTGAAGTGATTCCAGCAAACTTTCCTCTCTAGTTTCAGTTCAGCTGAACTTTAGGTGACTGGATGCTTCTTACTCGCTTTCTCACAGTCTTCTTTGCGCCGATTATTTAACCGGGAGAGTTTCATGGCCGTCTGGGCTTTGAGAAAATTCCAAATGCAAATCAACAGACTTTGTCTATGCAGAAAACCAGCAGGAGTTTTTACTCCCAGAAAGAACCCTATTTGCCCAAAATAACCCCCATCTTCATTACTTTATCGTATTCCTTGGAGGACCTGGCAAATGAAGCAGAAGGCTCTGCTGCCAGGAACTGAACCTATATCATATTTATTATTTATTTTATTGTTATTCTGATGTCAAAATGTTGCATATTACAGCTTTAGGGAATAAGATACTCCATTAGATTAGTTTTGGCACAATAGCTGAAAGCAGAAAGTCTACTCTCCACTGCTCAGTCAGTCTGGTGCAGTGCTGTATCTCCAGGAGATAATAAAATATACACCAGTGGAGGTTCTGTGTGTGCCTCTGTGTGGGAGGCAGCTGGGAAGAAGTCATCATTAAGTCAGTGGAATCAACAATGGAGTCTACCACAACAACACTTGCTCTCCACCCTTGCTCTGTTTTTCAAAGTGTTGAATGCACATTGGTTGGTGGCCTGAAGATCTAAAGTCACATTGCAAAAGAAATAAATAAAAAAAATGATGACGTCCCAGTCACAGTTCCCCCAAAGGAAGAAGTCCAATTTAAAGCAAACAAAATACAAACATAGTTCTAAGCCCGGAGTGCTTTCCCAAAGGCATTGTTCCATTGTTGCATAGGAAGAAACTTTATTAGTGATTCTCAAAACCGTTACTGGGACAAACATACACAACCGCCATCACAAAGTCGCTTCAATGCAGCAGCAGCCGTGGTGCTGTGGAAAACATGCTGAAATTAGAAGAGGCAACAACAAGGGAGATGCATGTTAACTTACAATGATTATTAAAGACCAGAAATAACTAACCAACTGTCTCACACAAATCATTCTGAAGTATGCTTGTGTGAAATATTGGTCAAGAAAGTTTGAGGAAGTAATAAATAGCCTATTGCTGAGAGAAATTGTAAAAATGAAGCAAAGACTAAATCCTTACATTAATGGTGGATGCAAACAGGACAGGGTTATTGCACATCGAACCAAAACTATTTCCTAAATGCCGTGCTCAAAGGTCTACCATTCACTCATAGAGCACATATCTTAAGTCACCAATTAATATACAATAATCCATGAGTGGACTACAAAACTCTGCCTGGTTCCAGACCTCCGAGTTGCTGCTTACATCTCAGATTCATTCAGCAACTGGAACAGCTCTGGTGTTGTGGTGTGGTTGTTTCCTCTGGTTGGAAAACAACAGAGTCAATCGGAGCTCCGTATGCAGGATTATAAATGGCGATGTCATTATGCTGTGCCAGAGTGGGAAAAAATGACACCAAAAATGACAACAAATGTGAAAGAGATCAATCCAGCTGTGCAGGTTGTAAATCGACTTACATCTCTTAAATCTGCATATTTCTTTTATTTATGTGAAAAAAGATGAGCGCTCCCGAGGCCCCGAAAATGCTCCAAATAACTATGTGAATGCACCTGGTCCAACCGGCACAAACACCCAACCTCTGTGAATATATCCAACAAGGGTGATATATGCTAAAGAGAGCATTTCCATGACTGCAGTGGTAAACAAACAATGCAATGTGCAACCTCTGAATCGCTGAAGCTAAAGCTTTGTTGAAGGTGACTGGTGAGGGTTAGTCTGCTTCTGCCCTTTAGATTAACCCTGAATCAGAATAAGCAGGTAAAGATATCATTTGAGTGATTGAATGTATGAATAAACAACTGTGATCTTTCCAGGGAAGCCATGCTTCCTAATTGATGTATTTGTTTGGCTATCTCTCATTTGTTACAGTTGGGAAAAAGTGACAACGACTATTTGTCGAGTCAAGCGGGGGGGCAGAGGCTAAAAGCAAAGTATGGATGGAAGAAAGAGGGAGCAGATGGGACGGTGTCAGGGTGTGCAGAATGAAGCACACCTTCATCCATCACGGCACATGAGCATGGCACACATACACGTGCACAGCAATCTCACTCATTTCATAGCAGACTTATTGAGGACACAAAGAACAACAAACACTTCTGCTTACTAGTCAGTGTCCAAATTCACCACTGAGCACGAAGCAGCTACTGACAGTGTGCTGAGCAGTCTGTCGAATACGAACTGTCTGCTGGGAAGAAGTGGCGAAGATGGGAGCAGTTGTTTACGCAAGCGCTCCATCCGCACACTCAAATCTGTGCAATTGTCTTTTTTTTTTTTTTTTGCAAGCTTTCTTGGCAGAAAAAAAAAAAGATTCCCACACAGATTTGAGTTATGCAAGTGGTCCAAAATGACATTAACGTTCAAGTGATAGAAGCCCTGTAGCAGATGTAATAATTATGACTGGAGCAAAAGAGGAAATCATATTATGTTATTATAGAGCATTAAAGTCCAGACAGGAAGGAGTTCGAGTTCGATGGACGGTTAAATAAAACACTGTACTTAAATGCAGGAGATCACAGTTTGCTGACAACGAAAGCCCCCGAAATTAAGTACTTTGTTCATGATAATATATATATATATATAGTAAAAAATCTACCCAAACAAACAAACATAGTTTGCAGCTTACCACAAGAAGAACAAAAGCATTGATCAGTTGTTAAAACCCAGAAAAACCCACATTCTTGTCCACCGACATCTTGTGGACCTGTTGTTTTTTTCCTTGTTGTTCTGCTGGTAAAATGTCTGGCAGTGCCAAGTTATGCTTTTGCTTTTTCTGAATGTGAGAGGAATGAAATAGATGCTGGCTGGGGAGCATACACACAAACATCAAGGAGCAGGAGCTCCACCTGTGACCCTGTAGGCTCCAGCTCTGTGTTGGGTTTGCAGTGTGATGTAGGCTTGGCTGCCCCTATGAATCCCTGCTGGGGATGATGGGGATTAGCTGGGAAACTGTCTGAGAATGACTAAATAAACAATGAAAGCAACAGCAACAAGGGAAACAAAAGACAATATGGCCATGACATTGTTTTTGTGAACTCCAGAACTGGTTCATCAAGGTTATAAAAAGATGGCAGCAGAGACAGCTGAAAGGAAAAGATCAAGATGAAAGTTGTACAGGTGGTGGACGGATGACTCTAAAATGTGACAAAATATAGATTTTAAAAAAATAAGCACTGGTAGACTCATACATCCAACTTTCTTTTTCTACTTTCTGACAGAAAAAAAAAAATATATAATTCTCATACAAACCACTCACCAAATATCTAGAAATACGGCCAGGAGCCTTAAAGAAAATTGGGTGCATAATGCAGCAATTCACTTCTCATTTCTTCTCCCCACATATTGGACGGGGCCAACAGAATGGTAATAGAGTTGATGTCTCCATCCACCAATTCACGCTCATTTGTTATTTATTCATGAGAAAGTAAGCAGGGTGCCCAGCTTAATACAGTTTATATCATTCACTCACACATGCTTTAAGTATAATTTCAGTTGAAAAACTTCTTTGCCCTTGTTCTCGAAACAGAAACTACTCGTTTCTCTCAAGCTATTACCGTACTTCAAAATGAAGCGAGGATGTTTGGCCTTTATCTAAACATGACTATAGTGCACTAAAAAAAACAAGAGTTTCACAATAACAGTAGAAACACTAGTAGTTATTGGATGTATGATGCTTTTGGCCACTACTGTATACTCGCATAACAGCAAATACTAAAGAACATCGGGCCTTGTTTCTGTCATTTTGTAATGATCGAAAAGTACAACAAAGTACAAGACGTTGGTCTGTCAACGGTGATGTGATGACATGCTGTACGTTTGTCATCAGCTCTCAGATCTCAGATATTATTGTCGTTATTCACTCTCATTACTTGCAGCACAAATAATACAATAAGCCCAAACTGGTCAAATATGAGACCATAATTGTACGAAACGTCAAAGTTAGACGCGTATCTTCATTCTGATCATGTATCATTGATGAAATGTTGTCAAAGACAAATCTGGCAGCTAAACCTCAAACACAACATCCCATCATTCAGTTAGTGTGGACTACTTAGCTACTGGTGTGACCCTTCCTGCCCAAATCCTATGTGTTTACTTAACCTTTAAGAAGTCCTCATTAACCAGAGAGCCTATTGGGTTGTCAGGAGAGAGATAAATGAACAGTGCAAGCATTGATTTGACTTGTGCCTTGAGCCGGGATCACATTGGCTGGTCAGTATGCACAATGTAATTAGTTTATCAGGAAGAAGGGAGTTTTCTTAATTAGAAAGACTCTCTGAAAGTAAAATCATGAACCAACTGTGGAGGGAAGAGGCTCCTGACTGAGAAACGCTGTCCTCATCAAAGAAAGAAAACACGCCTAAAACATGCTATTGTCCAGACAATTGAGCACTTCATGTGAACT
Source organism: Pampus argenteus (assembly GCA_036937835.1). NCBI lineage: Eukaryota > Metazoa > Chordata > Actinopteri > Scombriformes > Stromateidae > Pampus > Pampus argenteus. The sequence goes on along the minus strand of CM072874.1, from coordinate 1,727,067 downwards.
GAAAGAAAACACAGGTGTGATGTTGTAGCCGTAGTCTAATTTTTCTGACTTTAAACTGCTCTTCACATTCCTGCTTCCTTCAAACAGCCAACATAGGTTTCTTTTCGACATCACCAAATAGTTTATCTGCCAAAACTTGCATATGGAAGCTTCTTTTGGAAACTCATTGTTTATTTTATTTTTAGGTACGAGGATTTGAAGTTAATTCGCTCAACAACATCATCAACTGGTAACTTTAGGTACCACCCTCTGAGCATCGTCCATTTCTGAGATAATGCTCTGGAGAAAAATAAAACTTTTAAAACCCTTTCTGCGCTCAGAGTGCTTTGGGCATGAAAAATCAATAGAGTAATATGGTTTATAATTGATCAAGCATCATTAAGCATCACAAACAAAAGACAAGCCTCAGCAAATGCACTGTTGTTGCTAAAACGCCTGCGGGTAAAGTGCCTCCTCTTGCACGTTCAGGTTTGGTAGTAATGGGAAAAGAAAAAAAAAAAACAAACTTCGAAGTCGAGAATCACACACGTGTGAGAGAGATGTGAGACTTGTTGTGAAACAATGACTTTAGTAGAAGAAGAGAAAATGAGTAAAAATGGGTCGAGGCTGGAGGTACCCTGTGCACTCTATAGGCATTTGATTAAAGGACTACCGTTTGTCATACAGTTGCCAACCCAGCTGCTGCAGCACTCGCATGCTGAGTCACAGCATATGGACCAGGAGCAGGGGACAGGCAGCGAGGCCTCGTGTAGGTAAGATGGAGGAGAAAGAAGAGACGCACTCTGCTGGGATCTCCACTTTGGTCCAATAATGGAATCTCATTACCAAAGTGAGAGCTGTCCAGGCAGATCTAATGAAGCCCCACATGGTGAAGGCTGGCCCTCCACGCTGAGACGAGGAAGGAAGGAAGGAGTGAGGAGAGCTGGTTGGACATCACAGCGTTCGTGTCAAAGCTCAATAAATATGAGGAATATATGGTAACAGACGGAGGGCATCGAGGGGCAAAGAGATGGGGGTGAAAGGAAAAAATAAGAGCATCAACTGTAAGATAAATGATACAGCAAACCCCAGTGGAAAACAGAGCGCCTTAATATGACGCCCCAGATAGCATATGGACACACATACATCCAGGCTTTACTGCTAATTGACAGACGGCTCCTCCAGGTTGCCACCCACCCTCTGAACAGAAACTTGTGGGGTTTCTTTTTCATTTTCTCTCTTCGAGCGTGTTTCATAGGTCAATCGCTGTGTGCTAATTGGCTAGCCAAACCAACGGGCCACATGGTCCCACTGTCTGTACCCTGGAGTGCTGTCATCCTGTCGCTGCCTACGCACACAGCTAGTTTTCTCCTGTGGTGGGAAGGTGCATGGCAGCTGCTGGAGAAAACAGGAGCCATGGCCTCCCTGGGGACACATCAGGGGAAGAAGCGCAACGGCTCGGGCTTTCAGTCAACATCACTAAAAATACGCAGAAATGCTACTGTACAGGCCTCACGCCGGAGTCACTGTCTCTCTTCAGCTAACAATACAGCTGGGAACCAATAAACGTGAGTATTGATCCTATTTATTATATCTATTTTAATTGATATCCTACCAGTGATTTTAAGGATTTTACTCTTTATTACTGTTGACCAAGTATAACAGATCAACTCACTAGAGCAGTGGTCTCCAACCCCTGGGCCGTGGACCGGTACTGGTTCGTGGATCATTTGGTGCCGGGCCGCACAAGAAATACTTAATTATTTCAGTTTTATGTATTATCTGAGTCAGGATGATCTTTTATTTTGAAAAACTTAACCTTAGTGTTCATAATACTTACTAAGTACAAAGCGTAATGAACGGTAACTATAAGGATTGACATTTTTTTACCATCCTGTCCCTCTGAGCAGCCTCATAAATCCCAAAAAAACCAAACATATGGTATAATAGGAACATATAAAAGCAGTTTGAATGCTGTTTGCAATATTTGTATGACATACACAAATTGTCCAGAAGGAACTAGAAACATCAGCCCTCTTATGATTTACTGCCCACCAAGTGTGTGAGTCAGCGAGTCTATCCTCCCAAGGAAAAACACAACGTCAGCCTTTAGTTGAAATGCTTAAGAGTTAAATATGTTTGCATTTTCGTGTCAGATGCCTATAAGCGTTTCAGTCAGTGAAAGAGACCAAACAAAGCCAGCTTACTTCAAGATCTCTTTCTCCAAAGATAAAGTACAAAGAGAAAGAAAAATGTTGCTGAAACCCACCTGAGGACTTGGAGAGTCATGGCCCTAAAGTTACAGCAAAGTCAGTAATACAAAGACAATGTAAAGATTTTGCTCTGCCAGTCTGTATATCTTGGCAGGAAAAAAAAAAGCACCATGTCGGTTAATATACTAGAAATTTCCATTTCAAACAATTGGTCTCAGCTGTAAAAATGTCATATCTATCTCTCTTTCTGAACAAATATATAAACCCTGTTGAATTTCAATTTTCACTGCAGCCAGCTATCATCCCTAAAACCAATGCCTATATCAGTACTGCTGTGAGCTCAGCTGTTGCATCTGTGTTGACACTCCATAATAAGTTAATGAAGCAATACCATTAGATGATACTAGATTGGGAAAATTTGGCACAATTTAGTTATGCGTTTACTAAAATGAAATGCTATTATATTGTCAATAACCCTACAGGAGTATCATGATGTGAAGTAAAATTAATTGTTTTTGTACGTTATATTTTTCCATTTCTCAAACCAAATTAAATAATTACCATTTTTATACCAATAGATGTTCCACAACACCCCGGTCTCATTTGAAAAGCCTAATATAGACCGTTAGCATTCATCGTCTCCAACATGACAGCTTGACAGTTTGAGGATGCACACCCAGACACCCAAGAGAAACTGCACAGCCTACGGGCTGATGCTGCACCTAGTCAATCAATGCAAAGTTTCTACGCCGCGAGGGACTGTTATGCTAATAATCTGAAAGAAAAAAAAGAAAAACAACTTTAATATGTTTCACTTTTATTTGATGAATTGTGCCACCATTACATTTGATAAAAAGCTAAATTACCTTATGTTCACATCTGTGTTTTAATCACACTATTGAGATGGATGAGGTGTTGTCTGTGTAACAATGGCGATGTACCGTATACGTCTAGAGCCATTGCTCTGAATGAGAGGTAATTTTAACTTGGTGTCAGCACTTTTACAAAGCCTGATTGCTTGAGAATAATAGCCACTTTGGCAACTGTCAATTTTCCTCTAGTGCAAATTGTTACAGGGTTGGTGGCGTGTGATTCGCTGAAGCTGTCATTTCCTGGCCTCCTATTTCAATCAGAGCCCCCTTGCTTACTTCATTACAAAGATGGACAGACACTGAAACAGTGCATTGCCTCACTAACTAAATTCACCTGTATTTTCCCCTTTGTTGTTTTTTTTTAAAGTATGACTTTGATTTCAGCTCCCTATAGAAGGGAGGACTCTGTTAAAGACCCATCTCAGATCTGTTAGTGTTGCTCCTGTACATACGAGGTGTTTGTCTCCCGAACATATGGTGTATGAAGAATAGGTCTTTGGAGACTTGTTAAAATAGATGCTTCATTTTTTTTATTGCTGCACATTTTTAAAGGTTTATTCCCATCGACAGAGTGGTCACTTCAGTAGATGTGATATATATATATATATATATTTTTATGGCCATAAGTAGCTCCTCCATTATGGGACACTATTGTTCTCCCCATTAACTTTTGAGTGATTTTGATATGAGTGTCGGTACTTGACAGTAGTGTGAATGCATTACATACTCAAAACATGGCATAATGAGTCAGTAGCATGCAATTAAGACAGATCTTTGTTGTTTCATTTTCAGCCATAAGTCAGAGGTTAAGCCTGGTCTCTCACAATCGGAGACCTTTTGCAGTGTTGACAAGTGGAAAACTATTGCCTGATAATGTCTCCGTCACTAATGAAACCGAGTAATTTCCATAGAAGGAGCATCAAGGAGGGCGATATTATAGAAAATAACAAAATACGGTGGCACTTTACATTAAAGCTCAGTGAAAATACAGTAATAGTTTGATAATAAATCTAACACTAAAAACATGGTTATATGGTGACACTAATGTGGTAATAACCTGATAGTAATGGGGTAATATAGTTTAACGTTTTCTCAATATTATAGGCGACTATCAGCACAATGGTAATCTAATATAAATATGATAATGGTGAAATCCATTCTCGCTCACGTTGGAAACATTCCCTTTTGTTTCAAGGTAATAATGTACGAATTACATGTTTAATGCTGTGACTTGTTACCTAGAAACACTGGTGGACGTTAATATTGAAATAGTTATATCAAAAATATTGCCAGGTAATCAAAATATGTACTGAAATAATCAATTTTATTGAATTTCTGTCTAATATTACCCAGCTATACACATTGTTAATCATGCCATTACTTTGTAATTACATGTATTCAATTATTACCTCTATTTATTGTTATCATTATCAAACTATTACCATGTTATTACCAAACTCTGCTACTCAAAATACTTGTGAAAGGATTATTTTGGGCAGATAAAAGGATCAATGTGCCCTGCAGCTCAAGGTGTACGTATTAAAGCAAATGTTAGTTCTGCTGTTAATACTTGGTGGCACAAGCACCAATAAGCCTGAGCTGAGGAATGCTGTGGAGGCGTTGGAGGTTCAGCTCTTTCTTCCTCAAACTCCCATCAGTCGTTTTTCAGACTTGGCTTCAGATTATGTTTGCTGAATGGCAAAAGGGATGTGAGAAGACTGGAGCACGCAGGAAGCCACAGAGCCACGTGTTTTTCTAGCCGGGAGCTGGTAAATATTGGACTCTAATACACCAGGTTGACACAAAGGGAACTCCAATGGGATGCCCATGTTCTTCTGTTTCGGTTGTACTTTATGTGAAAGTAATACAGTGATTTGATTTCAGCTACATTAACTTGTAGATGGTGTATCAAGCTTTAATTCAGTCTATTCATTTCACATCCAGTGTATCTTTATATACAAGTATATGATTTGCACTTATAACTATAACTGCTATACCAGTTTTTGGCCGGCTCAAATCTACCACCATCACAGAGAGAGTTGCAACTCTGGCTTCGCACCATTTGATATCCAAGACTGGCACACAGTGTCTAAAAGATCTCAGAAATAAAAGGGTATTTAATAGTAGCTCCAGAGTTCATTGTTCATTATCATATGAGATGTAATCCTTCACTGAAACATTGTGTCATGGTGTTTAATTGAGTTTTACGGCACGTGCCTCTCTAGACAGTCCAACCTTGAAATTACAGATCTGGAAATGCAGCCTTGAACAAGACGTCTGCTCGAAGTGAGAATCTATATAAACGAAGGCAGAGTTCAGAACTGCAGACTCCAACCTTGACTTGTGTTCTTGTTGCTGAAACAACTATATATCCTGTGCATTTGAAACTCAGTACTTCAGAAACACCCGTGTGGTTTTTGATCTTCTTTTTATCCTCTAGAAATACATGCTGTGCACATTCAAACATGTTTTTATTCTTTTTTTTTCAGTAAAAAGTAGATCCAATGATAACCATTGACAGTGATATCTGTGAGTTATTCAAAAGAAAAGAAAAATGGTAATTCCTTAAATCTTTCAGCACCACAAACTGAAATGCATTGATATCCATTGTATTAGATACAGAAGTCTCAGCAGCATATATGTTAAAACCTCAGAAAGACCACTCGAGTATGAAGGAACCTGTATATGATTATGTACATTTTAGTTGTATAATTATGACATGCTGTTATTTGGATGAACTTTTGGAGCCATTATATATTTGGTTTCTTATTTATACATAATGATCAGTAACCTTTATGCAAATGTCTATTTTGTTAAACATTATTCCCACAGATATGCATGTCTGATTGGATGAAATACAACAAACTTCAGGATAAAGAATCCAGCGACAACATGCAGAAGAGTGTCAGTCCTGTGAGTGACGTGCTCAACCAAAAGGAACGTTTTTGTCACGCCACTAACTATTGCATCTGCTTTCAATACATTTGTTTATCAAATTCCTCTCACATCACGCTCACCACGTCTGTGCATTCATTCTTGGAGACATCTGGGCCCAAAATATACTTTAAAATATCTTCAAATGTATTCTGGGAACTTTGAGGGTTTGAAAAGTCAAACTCCTTCATGATTTTTAAAATGTATGTTTTTTTCTTTGTATGAGTGCCCATGTACACATCATCCTCATCTAACTGTACCTTCTTTTTTTTTTTTTACTTTCACTCGCGGTTTCATGCCTTTCTTGGAGTGCCTATCAACCCCCCCAACAGAAGTGGTGTGAACTTGCATCCAGACACTGATGGTTATAACATTTTGCTCCTCTAGCGTTACTTCTTACCTGGTACTCAGATCTACTTTTAGATCACTGTGGCAGGTACATGACAGCAAAACTCAATCTGTGGTCTGTATTCTGGTCTATGGGAAGACTGACTGATCACGAGTCTAACTTCCAGCTCAACTGTCTGCTGTTGTAACCACATTACTGCAACACATATGCTGATCATCACGTTAAGTTGTGCTAATAGATTAGATTAGACGTTGCTGCAGAAACCAAACATGTGCTGGTATGTTCCCACCAACGAAATGACATTAAAAGGATTTAAATAAGGATGTTAAATGTTCTTAAGAAGCAGTGTTGGACAACTTTGACTGCACTGTACACACTATTCAAAGCTGCAGAGGGTAACTTTTACTCTTTTACTCATGTTTAAAACAGTTGTCTATGACTTGGTCATCGAAAATGAGCTGAATAATGAACATGTCAGAATCCAGTTTAAGAGTCAGAGTCGTCCTTGGGTTTGTTTATTTGATTTCATTCCTCCAAAACATGCTGTTGGCAGCTTTAATGAAAAAAATAAAAACAAGTTAACAGTTTGAGATACCTATGTGTCACCAAGAGCCTCCAGAGGCATATGAGTCATAATTAGTTGATCAGTTACGCTGGTCTGGTATTTTCCATAAATGAAGATGAGTAAACATGCTCGTATGCAAACACATATGTTAAGTAAGTGGAGCAATCACTGATTTCCCGTCAGTCTTTTTGCTCCAGTGGACTCTGTCAGTTCACAGCTGTAAATATGAGCTGAAAGCTACAACTTTAAAATGTAAAGGATGGACCAAGAAAACTAAAGAGATGAAAAGAAGAAAATAAAATATTAAAACTTTCAGTCATAATCAAAAGAAATTTCATTTTCTTTTTTTTTTTAATGTCAGGACAGACATAATATGAACTATTTAACAATCTAGAAGATAAAATCCAGACTAATTTCCACTCAGGATAATTAATGAAACCCAAAACTCAACAATAATTATGACAATTATAGTATGTGTACATGAACACATCCCTTCCAACAGCAGGCTGCAGATGAGCAAGGACCTTGTACACAAGAGATACCTTGATACCAACATAACTGTTCAGCGTCCTTGATTTAACTACCATTTGTTCCTGGTTTGATTATTGTGAGCTTCACATTGTCTGACTTGTTTTTTTCGAGGGTCGCATCAGTTCCTGTTGGAACCGTGCAGCAGGAAAATACCGGTCGCAGCTTCTCGACTGCAGCGTCTGCCAGGATGTGCTTTAAGCTGAGTCACTCTGTCTTGCTTTTTGTTTTCACTTGCAATTTAATACACAATATTACTGATATTACAGGCATGAGAAAACAATTTCATTTGCAACAAGGACAAGACTATTGATGCGCAACAGTGAAAGAAGATAACAGGCTGCTGAAAGTAAAATTTCATTTTCAGATTAGAGACAAGCTGTGCAGAGGCCTCTATAAAAAAAGCTGTCTCACCAGATGCCTTTTTGGGCAAATCCTTGATTTGATTAGCTTTTTAAATGCTGTTTAAAAAGCCTCCACTGCATAGAACACAATTAGGTTTCTTAAATGGTGAACTAGTGATCCCCTCTGATGCTTGATATCCACAGGCTTATCTCCCAGTTTATTGCATTACAGTTGAAAAATATTACTGTAATTAGACCATAATTATACAGCCTGTAAAGATTTAGTCCCTCTCAGAAATGAACAAAATAAGTTAGCGCGGTATATTTTAGTATTTACTGCACGACTATCACGCAGGATTTCACTCTCCACTCCAAACAGCATCTTCTCACTTGATGTTATAGCACAAACAGACCATAAACCGACATCTGACATGTTTACTTAGCGAACCGCAAGAAATCGACTTCCGAGGAAACGTCCACAACTCTTCCACTACATAAGTTTGTCTCTTTTTTGTTTTGTTTTTCCAAAAGAGAATGAGGAACCTGGAAGTGGGCGGCTTTTGATGGTTTGTCTGCAAACAGATGAGCCAAATTGGACAGAATCAGAGTTTCACTCTTTCCCTCTCTCAGCGTCTGCAAACGGATGCAGCTCCTGTCATCTGTTCCTGCCACAGCCACTTAAAAACGACTGATTAACTTCCACCACTGGCTGTTACAGCTGAGCTAAAACAGGGGAAACTGTCTCATAAACTCAAATACCACCTTCACCTTTTTACCTACAAGATGAAATCTTAGAAGCTTTTAGAAATCCAATCCCTCTTTTTTTCCCTACAGAGAGGAGACAGCCTGATACACTGCCTCACTGGAGATAACAAAGTTAGGTATAAGTGTTTGTCTTCTGTCATGTCAGCTTCCTTCCCCAACAACAACAACCCTCACCTCCCTTTCTCGCTCACCAAACAACACATGCAAACACTCGCCAGCGGGCAAATATCCTCTGTTAGCACTCAGTGATTTGTTTGTTTCAGCTGAAAAGGTTAGCGTGCGGGGTAAAACATGCTCCTGTTAAGGCTACCTTAAGCAGCCTTTTCTTCTGAGAGTCTTAATGAATGTAGGCATTGACCTGCCTGCAGGCTCCATCACATCAAACGATGCTGAACCTTTGTCAGAATTAAAAGGTGCAAGACACTGTCACTCAGCTGAAGAAAGGTGAAGGTCTGCGTAATGAGAAAATCCAAACAGCGTTCTTCATTATAGGCCTCACTGTCTCTTTTACATTCACACTGTCTTCTTCAAATCTGACACATGAAGGAGAAAATTGATCCGATTTCCAGGTGAGATTATTTGAAACGTCTTCCTGGTATGGAAGGTGAGGTACTGCTTTAGAAAAGGGAACGCCCTGCTGGAACTTTAAAGATGAGCTTCTCAGAGTTTGAAAATAAGCACGTTTATTGTTGGTGTTAATTGTGTTGAGCATCCGTAATCAGATTTCCTGCTTGTTCTGTCTCAGAGGAAGTTTTCCAGACTTGGGGAAAGAGGGGGGGTTGTCAGTGGGACTGGTGGCAGTATAGACGTTAAGGTCCAGTTGCACGATCACGACTATCATCATGTTTGTTCAGGAAACCATCTTTTAGTTTCCTATGTATACATATGTTTTTAAGACCACTGTACTGACGCACTCAGTTTAGCATTCTGTAAAAGCATTTTTAAGTAATGTAATGCTGTATTTAATTGACATACCAGTTAAATAAAAGCACAGACTAATAATTGCTGTACACAATAGACAAATAATAAGCGAGTCGCAGCATGTTGTCATTGTACACTTCCACTTTGATCATTAAAGCACAGGTTACATCTTAAAACACCTCTTCTGCCCTGTGCTTCATCCTCCCATATAAATGATGCATTAAATCAAATAGGACTTCCGAGGGGCTGATCGTCAGTCCATTAGGTGCAATTTACCAGAAACACTGTTTTCTTTCTATTTTCTGTACAATTACGGGATTACTGCGCTACTGTTTTTCTACTGTATACCCGCAGGCTCCATATGTTTGGTTATATTAATTAATTTCTTCTTTTTTTTCTTTTAAACTTGAACAAACTGCATAAAACTAAAAAAAAACAAACAGTGGCCACAGTCACATGATTTGTCGGCCTCTTACTCTCAGTACAGTAGACGGCCGTAATGCCAAAATAATGAATAATGATACCGCCGTGATCACAAGACAACAACGTTTGATATTTCTAGATAACACTATAATTAAACCCTTATCGCAGGATAACAGGCTTTAAAAAGTAAACACACAACTGAGGACCTTGATGAGATGATTAAGAGATTACAAGATAACTTGATATCTGCAAATACCAAGAAAATTAAGTCATGATATCGAGATAACATTTGTAAAATAATTAGCAACCATTACCTATACATGCTTTTGAAGTTAAACTGTGGATCTTCAACTATGTGACCGACGATGGTCTGTTGCACTTCTATTGTCATTTATGTTTATTAAACCCTGAGATTAGCAAGTGATAAAGCAGCTACGTCCCTGCTCCATTCCTACAGCAGTCAACACGAAAGCCATTTTCAATTGGACACAAGCATTCAGGGGATATTGTCGGTGGTCTCTATTTATTTATTTCTCCATACCTCTGTCAATGGCAGGATTGTGAAGCAAGACTCTGTGTCCCTGTGGACAGCTGGGAGCTGATTTTCCACTGAAGTTTCCTTGGTAACAAAGCTGTTGAGCCTTGAGCTCTTACAGTATTGTAAAGGTGAAGGTACAGGATCCGGCTTGACAGTGGGTAGTCACTTGGGGCCCTGGCTACATGAAGCAATTTTGACAGATCAGTAGCTGAGCCATGAAGGCTCTTCAAGAAAGACCAAAACTCTCTCGTATCGCTAATTATCCAGCTGGAATATCTGAGATCTTGTTCACCTGTGAGGCCACAGTTCTCAAGTGTCAGTATTTCAAAAAGAAAAGACGTGATATACAATCCTCCTCATTTACGATTTCACCAGATCACCACTGCATGTGTTCTCCGTGTATTTACACCATGCATTAAAACAAGACAAACATCCAGGTGTTGTATGCATGTTAATACCTGGTAGAATTGAGTTCTGAGGGTCACAACAAAATAGAAAACCGAAGCCTGAAGCTTTTTGTGCTTCTGTTTGATCTCCTGTCATTTTGACCACGATCCAAGACCCAACGAGGCTGCGATTAGCATATCACTCACCAGTCTGCACTCGGCTCTGTTCACACCAAAGCTTTAGCTTTAAGAGGAAACGAGCACGGACTTTACTGCCCCGTAGCACACATGACCATGCTGTATCTGCAAGCGTTTGATAAGTTGCTGATAGGGATCTGTATTGGCAACTTGTGGGATTAGATAAGTTGTGCTGATGTTGCATTTTCTACAGACTGCCTCTAGCAGTCATAGATTATTAAATACCTCATTAAACACTCTATTATAACTTAAACAAAAGAAAAAAAAAAAAAAAACAGGCCTCTTAAGTGGCAGTGCAGCTTTTCTAGCTTTTTTTTTTTTAGTCAATGATCCAAAGGAAACATACAGTGTGCAAGAACCAACATGCCCTTGTTTCAGAGGTTCACCATCCCATGAGAGGACTAATGTTGTCTTTACTAATGAAGATGTTTGGGAAGGAGCAGGAAGAGGAGCTCAGTGAAAATGAAGCAGTCAGTTGTTCCCCTGGGCTGCACTACGCAAGTCAACCGTAGAGGAAATCACAAGATACTTTGACAGAAGTGGTTTTACAGTAAATTGGTTTTACATTTCTGTTTCGATCAGGGGTTTACAGCTGGCTCGCCGTGACAACCGCATCTTCCCCCATTAATGGAGAAAGCGAGAGTAAAGACAGGATATTGACTCTGACTATAAGGAACTCGGTGTGGTTGATGAGGTTTTAGTTAAGAATGAGAATACAGTTTGTTGGATTTACTGAAAATGCACAAACAATGTCCTTAAAATGAACATCAATCAAACATGATAATAAAGAACAGCACTCTTTGCAAATGTAACATTATCCAACATTAAGTATCAGGCCTCTGGCAGCGAACTGATAAGTGGGGTTAATGTGTTAATGACTCAAGTATAACATTATCAGACAACTGCTATTATACAAAGGCACCAAATCATATTCTGTTGTTCTCCAACAGAAGACGAATTTGTGTCATTGTCCATTTATAAGTAATAGTTGTTAAATGTTACAGTGATTAATCTAAAAACTGTTAACGCCACAGAAGCAGAAAAGGGCAAAATTAAAGAAGATAAATGCAATTAACTTATTGCAGAGCACAATGTAACTTAACTTATTTTTTTGTCTTAAGCAACCAGACGCTTCCCAATGCCGAGGTGGCATTTTAATACAGCAGTTGAACTTATAAATAATTGAAACAAACACACACACACACACACACACACACACACACACACACACACACAGAGTTACTTGGATGGAGGAGAGTGATATGAGCAGAGCAGTGAATCTGGGTCAGGGACTTGACTCTGGCCCTGCTTCTTCCCATCGTGGTGATGCAGGCTGTGTGGGAGGCGGCATGACGTCTTAATTCCCTGATCTGAACATTAGGGTGATATCCAAAACACAGATCTAAAACTCAGTCAGATAAGCCAGGGAGGACTTGGACTGGGAAATCCTTTCGAACCAGATTGCTATTTTCCGTTATTATTTGTGAATTCTTCTGTATATCTTGTTGGCGGCACTTCTGTCAATAGCAATCGAAGGCAGATGGTGGGAGTTTTAAATTCTGTTTGAACCTTATATAAGGTGATCTGTATCAGGAAATACATATATGAATCATTCATCCTCTTAATCATAAAATAATAAAACTCTTTTGCAATAGAAATATCTGCAATGCATTTTTGACAAGTCAACAACTTCCTAGAACCGATCAGAATACAGCTTTTGGAGTTTTTAATATTACTCCTCTACTCTTTAGCTTTTTCAGAGTAGTACTACGAAAACTGAATGCAGGGGCAGTAGGCTAATTGTGTGGGAAGTCTATTCAGAAGCAGTGTCATTAAAGGCGTTTTCATTTGGAGGATGCAACGACCTTGTTGTGAATCTAAATGATGGGGTCAAAAACGGAAGTTGGTTAGTTAATTAGTTTGTGTGAAACATTATTGTCCACAATACGGAAAAATAACAATTTCAAAGACAAATTGAGCTTCATTTAACCAAAGATGATGATGATGTGCTTTATTTTCTGTCTGTAATATTCTGCTGGAAACAGCAGAATCTTTATACATTATGAATTGTTCCATGAGTAATACTAATTGTGCATCTGATAACGTGCAACATGCCAGCCTTTAATTCTCCGTGGTGTATGAGGGAGCATGCTCTCTTCCTTCTGTGATCTCCCGAAGGAGTGAAAAGAGCCACATCACCAGATTACTGCTCAATTTCCTTCCAACTTCTGAGCTAAAACAAATCACGGGTGCCACTCCATCTATTGTCACGAGCAAACATGCATGTGTGAACATATATTATGCACCGTGGTTCCTGTCACACAGGTACTGGAGATATCGGTGGCATAGTGTAAAGCTGACTGTTGACTGTACCGTTGGTTTTATTTTATAGTTTTTCCTCCTGATCACATGTGAGTATTTTATATTAAATATCTACCAAAACCACGTCCCAATCTAATATCATCTATACCAATTACAATAAAGAAAGTAATTAAATGGCTAAGATATGCTTGATAGGTGAATATGTATGAAGCCTCAATTTTCAATTCCATTTCAAATTCACGTCCATTTTCAATTGGACACAAGCATTCAGGGGACATGGTGGTCTCCAGCTATTTCTCCACACCTCTGTCAATGGCAGGATTGTGAAGCAAGGCTCTCTGTCCCTGTGGACAGCTGGGAGCTGATTTTCCACTGAAGTTTCCTTGGTAACAAAGCTGTTGAGCCTTGAGCTCTTACAATATATTCCCAAAATATGCTTGACAAATAAATTATATATATATATATATATATATATATATCACCCACACGTGGGTGGTGTGCACTGAATATGTTTTAATATGTTCACCTACTTGTTTGGTCAATACAAAGCAATTAATTGAACCATTACGAACCATCAAAATAAGTCCAGAGGATTTTAGACTTAAGCAGCGTGTGTGTACAGTGCACAAGAAATCCATCAAAAGGCTCTCAGGCCAATTTGGCAGCGAAACTGCCCCGAGCACTCGTGGATTTATCCGGAGTCAGTGAGGGTGGAACGTCGGAACAGACATTACAACTGGGAAATGTCGTGGAGAACATATCTCACATACCGACGCCCCCGGAGAGGACGCCGTCTCTCTAGGAGCATTGACAAATTAAAGCAGAATGATCAGACAATCAGACAAAAAACTATATTGTTCTGACGTATAGCAGCCATTTCCTCACAGGCATCAAAAGACACAAACAACCTGCTTACAGTACGAGTGTCCTGTAGACATCCCAGGTCTTCAAAGGCAAGATATTAAATGATAAATATCACATGATAACTAACACAAATATCTATTAATGATAAGGAAAAATTAAGTCACTTTTACAGACATAGAATTGCCAATGAACAAACAAAGTGTCAGACACTTTTCTTAAATAATATGCAAATGAATGCAGGGAGGCTCAAAAACCTAATTGAAAGTCCTCAACTTGTTCAGATCCGTTGGCAGAACTCCAGTAAAGAACACGAGCAGCAGTAATCCATAAAACATTCACCGCTTAGCAGCCTTATTGAAATAAGGGACACATAAATACATTTGTAGGATAACAGGTTATGATCTTTATCACTACTTGTATGCTCTGAATTATAGACTATTATATTATGTGCATATTTTTATGTTATAAATGGAAACAGCATGATGTTATAGGACCAAGAACAGCGACAGCAAGTCTTCATATCCAACAGATACACTGAGATGTATTACAGCTGATAGTGTAATATGGTGTATTGTGAATATATTTCATGTCCAGTGTCACGTCGGACACGTGGGTCAGAAACGAATACTGCTAACAAACATTCTTGCATATTGAAAATGTTATGGCCCTCCAGCACAGTTTTTCAAAATAAAAAAAATAAAAAACGACCACATTTTATTAAGTCACTGACAGCCATGCGTCACACTACAAGCCTACTCAGCTCCTGATTGGCCAGCGGGGCGTGCCAATATTCTCGATGCTGCAGGGAGGGAGCTACGCTGCATGCCAGAGAATGAGAGATTAAAAAAAAATGATTGAAACACTTGCAATCAGGCAGGTGTGTTGCCAGCTTTACTAGAAATTATTACACAAAAACATAAAAGTCACTTCTGTTGAGAGTTTATATTTGTCATTTTGAAACATTTTATTTAATTCACCGACATTGTTGTGAGCATGTAATGATCACACTGAGACTGAAGGAGACAGTTTGAAAAGTTTAGATTAAAAGCAACTTCTTGTGATTCTGAAATGCATCGCTGTGGATGATGTGGTGGTGGTGGAGGAAAAAAAAAATGCATCTGGGCGAGTTAGACAACTTAATTAAAACAATGTTGATTACTTCGTCAAATGATGGCAGTTTAAAGGCTGAAAGAGTGAAGGGAGATATAAGAGGCTTAGAAGTCTGCTGATTTTCATTATTGTGTTAGTTCTCCATGAGAAAACGGCTCATCATTAAAACTCACTCTCTCTCTGGGCTAATTGGTGTAGTTGTAGCATTGCTGTAACATAGCAGTGATATATACACACGTCCTGTTCCTATGTGTTGCCTCTGAGTCTTATTAATAGAAAAACTATTCATAAGAGAATAATCATTAGTTGCAGTCATAAAATATCTCATTTTGTTGACTTTCTGGTGTTATACTTTCTAAATTTGTAATAATTAAGAATACAAATGTCTAGAAATACCTATTTTAAAAAAAACCATAGGTGCTAATCTGTCAATCACTGTCTATTGATGATTTAATGCATTTAATTAAGCCAAATTATAAGTATTTCATTATTAAAATGAAAATAAAACGCTCTTCCTTATGAGAAACAACGGTTGGGACACGCAGCAGCTTCCTGAGCAAGGCCAGCTCAGTGTGAGATCTTTCTCCGTTTCCTCCTCCCCTCAACCCCCTACCCCTCCAGCATTTTCAGAGCATATCAAAGACCCTCAGAGGTTAATTATTTGGTGCATGATCTGTTTATTTATTTAACTCAGACCACGTTCCCACCGCTCTTATCTATTCCTTCGCAGCATGTCAGGAAGTGGGCTGAATCCTAATAAACGAGATTCCTTTGCAGCTGTGAGCTCCGCTAATAAAAGTAGTGCAGCGGGTTTGGGAATGAGATATCAACCGAACATATGCATCAGCCACGCATCTTCTGCCGTCGCTGTGTGAAACTTCAGAAAAAATCATCCGAGATTGTTCTCCAGCAAGCACAAACTCGAGATATCAGTAAATATCTAAAGTGATGTTTGTGGATGTAAATTGAGGGAAATCTGAAAAGCCTGCAGAGGCTGAAGGCGAATGGTGAGAATTTATGCTTTTTCCACCACAACACAACAAATTATTTAACTCAGAAACAGGGTTTGATTTCATATCTAATAAGATGGTTCGAGATATTTTGATTTGAAAATAATATAATGGATATAATAAAAAGTCGTAAATGTTTTACGAAAGACTAAAGCACAACATGAAGCAACCACACATCACGTCATGCAAGGCCAGCCTCTACTGGAGTTACACTCACATCGGAAGACTTTGCAGCATGGAAATTTACGTTCAGTGCCAACGTTCATCAACGCTGCAGGGAGCAGCGTGCCCATTAGCTGGCTGGAGAGTAAAGGTGAACGTCAGGCGGTGAATAGCTTGCAGCTTGCATTCGGTCACAGACCAACAATTACTGTATAATGTAATCGTCATGAAGACGGGAAGGGCAGTCACGCTACTACCTGTAAGCAACCATTTTCAATATTTAAGAAGACCTCTACATGTGATTATTATGATCTTAAGTTATAAGGAGCATTTCTTTTGCATGGTTTTTAACGGTATGTATGTCACATCACCCGACAACATATTAACATGTTAAAGGTGGCCATGTCAACAATAAACTGAGCCAATTGTAGCTCTATTTGGTTATAAAAACATTGCAAATTTGATTTAATCTGCAGTATACTGCGATAGCAATCAGCTGCTGTGGTACTTGATTGGAATGAAAGCTCGCTTACTCCTGGGACCATCACACCACATGAGATACGCCTTAATGGAGCAGAGGATGCATGTTGTTGTTGCTTTCATCTCGCCATAGTGAGGAGACGCACTGACCAGCGTCAACACATTCTGCCTCTGAGATTCCTCAATCTCACGTAGCCCTCCGACCTCCAAACGCCCTCCACCGTTGTCCATCCATGTGAGGAAATACTCACTGCTTTTCTGAGCTAATGCATTAAAAATCAATTATGTTCTGCTACGGAACCAATCGTCTCTAATCTTTTCTCTCCAACATCCATTGAAATCATAATGAGGACTGAGCTAATTCATCTTACTTCGTATGGAGTGGCACCGTTCCCCGACGATATCACAGTCATACGTTCGCACACATGGAGGAAATTTTCAATGCACTTCAGAAACCTTTTGACAAACCAAGAAGGTTCTAGTCTTTATTTAAAAAGGTATCTGCACGTTCTTTAGAGAACACAGAGCCATTGTTTTAAGTGTCCAAGTTCATTATAGACTTAACCAACAACTAATATTTCTATGATTTCATAGAAACCACTACGGAGCTGTAGCAGGTACAACATGTCTTTAGCTTACACTGTTCTCTCGATGGTGCTGATTTGTTTACTGTAGAAACTGACTGCACTTTCCTGTTTTACACCAGGACACCCACCATGAACATGTATTTCACTGGCAAAAAAAAAAAACACTGATAAAGAGGGGTGTTATCTCAAGGTAATGGAAAATGGAAGTAAAAGCTATTATTGGAAACAAGTAAGCTGTAAAGTCAACGGGGATTTTCATACTTACAGCACTGCAGAGTTGAACTTGACACCTTTTTATGGGAGGCAGAAACCACAAGAAAATGTATTATATTTGATCCGCAAAGTGCTTAAGTGTTAAGAGAGTTGTAGTTAACAACATAATTTATAAAGCGGAGCATTGGGGAGCCATTAGGCTTGTCTTGTATTTGACTTTGTGAGTAGCGGGACGTTTAACAACGCATGGGAGCCTGAGCAGGTGCCAGAGTGATTACTCCACTGGCCTTTTAACCACAAGCCACATTTCTCATGTTAAAACACACACACACACACACACACACACACACACACAGAGACAAAAACAGACAAGCGTGCACGCAGAGAGAGGCGACAGACCAAGCCACCCACATTCAGGCGATGTGATAAGATATTCTGCATGACAGCTGTGGGTACACAGAGGAAAAAGAGATGTCTAGGGATTGGCTAAATCCGGTCTGCTATAGGCAGGGAACACATAATAAATCCAATTGGCTTTAAAAAGCATTGCGCTCTCCTTCATCTCCCACAACCTTCTCAAACCGAGTAACAGCAGAAGAATTTCAAAACTTGTAGCCTGCAGCTACTTCAACTCCGATTTTGACTCGGCCCCTGTAGCAGGAACTAAAGGCACTTTGGTCAAAAATCTTGTCTCCGGAGGTCAAGTTAAAACATCGCTTGTTGCAGCAGAGTAAAACTTCACAAGGTTTTTTTACTGGAAGAAATCTCCCTCTGGTATTTTTTTACACTGTTAAGTAAATGTGTGTTATTCAGTCCGTTCCAATTCCCCTGATCTACTGTACCTAATCTACTTCAGTTTACAGCTGAGGCCATGTCATCCGTGAATATTACGTTCTGTTCAGAGGTTCAGAAATATTTGACTATATCCAAAAATGGGGGAAATTCTAACCTTTACAGACAAGTTTCAACTATTGGAGGAAACATGGCTTTGATTGGAGGAAACGCGTGAAATGTTACCGGGAACGTCTGCGGGATGCGACACGGCAGCTCCAATGTCCTCTGGAAGCCTTTTACTTTGAACACCCTGTTCTTCCCTCTCCATCTCTCACTTTGTTTTTCTCTCTCATGCTTCGGCAGGAATCTTATTATCAGCAAGATGTATCCGTAAAAGAGTAAAATCATCCTAAAAACAGCATAATGACACCGACTGGTTTAGTTTTACAACGAGAAAGATATTGTCAGAAATAATAATAATATAATAATAAAAGATTAAAAAAAAAACATACTGTATTATACAAAAATGTAGTTTGGATTTATGTTTCATGTTATATAAATTTCATACTACGTCTTGGCAGCTCTGTTCATACATCCTCTTAACATACGTCTGCAGCTGAGTCCTGATACTGAAATGCAGCTGCTTTCCATTGACAACAAAGCTTTCTAATGAAAGAGTGATGTCTATAAAACTTGTAGACCAGTTAGTTTGTACAAAATACAAAAACCCACTGAATTAAATGGACTCAACGACTCTCCCCGAGTAGATGATGCAACCGTCTGAAACAGACACCAACGATCATTCCCACTTTCCACTGTTATTAGTCAGGTGTGCAGAGGTTTGAACTTCTCTCTCCTTTTTTTTCTTCATTCATTACAAACAATTCTGTTCATTTGTCACGTTGCGACTACAAAGCCATCAAAAGACACAGAGGGGAGTAGAGGGATGCAGCCGGGGGGAGGGGAGTAGAGGGATGCAGCCGGGGGGAGGCATCGCGGGATAAACACTTTATGACGTGGCCTTTACGCATCAGTACGACGGGTTGTGTCTGTCTGCTAAAACACCTCCAGATTAGATGCTTTTGAATCCTGGTCACTGCAGAATTAAAGAATTTATGACTTCCTTCATAATGGCGGACCAAATCAAATTACAACTCACAGGAGGACCAAGGAGTGAAATGAGAGTCATTAAGTATCACTGCTGGATACATCATTTTAATACAACATAGTGCAAATTTCCTTCTGATGTGGGCTGCAGTGATTAAAAACAAAGCTTGGCTGAAGGTTGTAGCATGTCATCTGTTTCTCTCTCATCTTTGTTGAATATCAGTGCAGTACATCATTTATTTCAGATTTCGAGAGAAAAAAAAAACAACTGAAATTTATTATTCATTTTCTGCAACTGCTTCTTGCAATGTTTGTACAATGTCTGCAGTTTTCCTCTTCAAGATGTTTCCAGCTGCATTACAAATGTCTTCATGCCATGCGCAATATCAGCTGAATAGAAAACATACAGTACACCATCAAAGTCTGAAACGGACTAGAAATGCAACGCTGTTACTTAACAGATCTGTGTATTGTTTCAATGTGTTTGTGCAATACAGCAGGCGTACAGCATCTGTCTCTATTCACTTCCATTAAACACACTACATCCATCAGCCAATCTATTGAATTTCCCTTGGGACAAAACTGATTCTGAAATTCGATTTAACTCGATAGCTTCATACCAAAAATCAGATGTACACTGGCTCCCTTGAGACGTACACTGTACTACTTCATCTGCCTTCACCTGCCTCGTCATTGGTTAAGTATCCGCTATCAGTGACTGGGGGGGCGGTTGGGGTTTTATCTAAATGGTAGTCACTTGTCTTGATAGGCTTGTTTGATTGATAAAAATAATTTAACCAGAGAAATGAGAGCCAATAAATAAAACTAGCAGGGAGCTGCAGCAGGGAGCTGCAGCAGGGAGCGAGGCGAAGGCACAATTGTTTTTTAATCTGGTGGTGATGAGCGAGGTCACCGGCGATGATTAAAGTGTAGGGGGCCCATCATAGCTGCGCAGCTGCTTGGATTTTCTGTTTGCACCTTGATGAGATGAAGGGCCAGGAGCATGCAGAATGGAGTGCCATGCCGCACCTTAATACCTGATTTACTGCCTTTGGCACTCATTGATTGAAAAGAGCAGCACACTGTGGCTGATCTGCCTAACAAGGAATGGGTAAAGAGAAGATTAAAGAGTGTGTGTTTGTGTGTGAAGTCTGTGAAGTGAGCCGCCACCTACACACCCGAGTCATCTAAGTCACTGAAGTTTGTGAAGCAGACAATCGTGCTGTTAGGAGGAACGAGGGAGAGACTGAGTAAACACGTCAACGGTTTGCGCTATGCAACATGTTCCCCGCTGAGCTCCTGTTTACACATATAATGACGGCGATACGGACACGCACGTTTCCAAAGAGACTCACCCACGTACAGGGAAGGCTCATACTCACGCACACACATCCCAATTAGACAGGAACGCTTGAGATAGGCACGCTTTAAAAGCTCACAATCAGAGAAGACTGACTTAATTAAGACTCCTACATACAGTATCTCTGATGG
The DNA here is from genome assembly GCA_036937835.1 of Pampus argenteus. NCBI lineage: Eukaryota > Metazoa > Chordata > Actinopteri > Scombriformes > Stromateidae > Pampus > Pampus argenteus. The sequence goes on along the minus strand of CM072874.1, from coordinate 1,705,932 downwards.
CATTTCATCTTCTAGGATCCCGCTGGCTGCACTGAACATCTGAGACCCTGCAACAACTTGCAACGCCAACACATCATCTTCACTGGAGATGTGATGAGTTACAGTTGCTAAGCTCCATTTCCTCCCCAAAATGATACACGTTTATTAAAGAAATGTGGCAAAGAAATGCTGTTTAAAAAAAGGAAATGATATATATATATATATATATATATATGATCCCCATGTGAGTAATTCATAATTGCCTTTTCAGAATTTCAAATTAATACATCACCGCAGGCTACACTGCCACAAAAAAGGGGAACCTGAGAGCTTCGAAAGACCCTGAGTGGCAGAGATACGCTCGATCCCAGGTGCTAATTGGTATCCCCAAACTGTTGCTTCACTCACTCATTTATTATGTTATATAAGTCCATAATGCATAAACGCATTGTAAGCTAGATGTGTCCATTGATTAGGTTTGGTTGTGTATTAGCTTCACATCTGACTGACATTGTAGTGCACGGCGTATTTGGTGATTTATAGTCTAACTAATGTAAACTATATCTATCTATCCAAGCGTAATATGAACTTGTGCTGCAGCATTAATTGAATGTAGACATATGCCACATTGATAGGTCACAGCTTACCCAGACAAAGATGTCATTGTACATCACACACACACACACACACACACACACACACACCCAGAGAGAATAATAAATGACTCATGACTCAGTTTCAATCCAATATTTTGCGCCTAGATGAAAATTTAACCATCGTACTGACACGACAGGACTGAACTGGTGGGAGTACGTCACCCAGCAGACATGTTCCTTAGCACAGATACAGACTATAAATAAGCACCAAAAACCAGATTTTAATTACATGTTTTCCATTTGGAACTGAAATCTGCACATATAAAGCAGCTAAAATACTGTGTGTTGAAAAGTCAACGCTCCCACTGTGTTTTGAGGGTAACATGAAGACTTGCTGTTGTAAAAGAATGAGAACACTGATAATCTGAAAATACTCGTCTTTGGTTTACTGCATGTTGTCTCAAGAGTGTGGGCTTAAAAAACAACTTCACCAAAATCTCTATATAGCTTCTGTAAGCTGTAATACCCTCAGATAAACTAAAAAAGAAAAAGAAAGGGATTCACTGAAATATTTAAATTAAGCTTTAAAATGAAGAAGAAAGCGCTGTGAATAAAATATGATTTCCCTGTAAACTTCCTGAAAATGCTTCAAAGTGATGGAGGAAGGAGATCTGCAGAATCATAAACCTTTAAAAGACAGGAGAAAATAATAAACTCACATACACATCGCTGCAGTGGGGGTGAAATTTTAAAACTACCCATCTATCCACCTGGGCTGTTAACAACTACAACAACTGTTTAGCCTCTCAGGATGAGGCAAAGGACATATTCCAGAGTATTAAACACTTCATTTACATTTTTCCACTTCATGTATCTCGAGTGGATCAGATATCTAATTACAAGGTCATGTCTAAATGCAACCAAGAATCATTATGGGTTACAATCCGATTTTCAAGGTGTATTCCACTCAAATGTTGAAAAACGCTGCATCCACATGATAACGGTGCTCATGTGATATCTGCCTCAGTAAGCAGTCTGTTGAAGAAGCCTCTACTGGGTCTACCTCCTGTGGTAACAGTAGCTTAAGCGATGCTGTAATTACACATCACTTACACTGGAATTTGCTGTCTTTCTATTGTATATAAGCATTGTGATCAGATCTCAATATGCAAATTAGGGAGGCAGAGCTGGCAGTGTTGTCAAACAGGGTACATCTCAAATGGAGGGAAGTGAAGCGGGGGAAGTGTTGAAGGACTGCTACAGCATGCAAGGCGAGGATCACCCAACGGCGACAGCTGCAGACATCCCTCTAGGCTACTTTAGGTTTCCTTGCTATAGGCTAACATCACTAAGAAGGTAATCAGGATCACTCGAGAGCTCAATAAAACTACTGCCAGCTCAGCTACCTCCATCAGTCACATGATCCTCGTCTTGCACAATGCAGTGGTCCCCTGATAGACACGTCTCGTCTGTCAGGTTCGGTGACCTTTCTCCAATCAAATTACACCTGTATTAACATGGCATTTACTTTCCATATGAGATATCTAGCTACAGATCACATGTTAATATCAGTAGGGAAATGTGTTTTAACGTCTAGAGTTGATGATTTAACAATGCTTATGGCAACACAACCCCCCCCCCCCCCCCCCCCCCCAGCTGTGATTGGCCAGTGACATGCATGCAGCACGCAGAATATGAAGATCTTAAAAGGTGTCAGTCTTAACAAAAGACAAATAGACATGAGATCACAGTGATGAATGGTGGAAGTAGTTGACCCAGTGTCAGCAGCGACCAGAGGGCATCGGTTTGATCCCTTATAAAATATGTTCGAATGAGATGTTTAACATCTGCAGGTGCTTCATAACGGCAGGACTGGAACCAAACTGGAGGGCGAACAGAGATCAGAGAGATGATTCCTTTTCTTAAGAGCATCCATTGGTACACTTTGTAGAGACCTGTTAGTCACATGCGATCTACAAACAATGCTAATAAATGCAAGATTTGTTAATCCCCTTGTTCTATATTACACTACACAACCAGTAAAACTGAAACCACATGGGGAGACGTGACTCAAATATGATCACTTCACTTCTGTTTGTGCTTGTATCTTTGACACCAGTAGGCACTTTGGGAAAATGGCCTTCTGGGCACTGATTGCACACAAGCTGTAGATTCATCAGGAGGGCTGTGTGGAGGAATAAGGGCAACTAAGACAGCACAACGATGCTGGACTGACTACAGAGGTGCCAGGGTATATGTTAGAGCAGAATGGTAATAAAACTGTTTTGACCAAGTTATTTTTTTATATATATAACCAAATCAAAAGTTTATCCTCACATAAAACATATTGCATGGATAATAATCACAGCATGAGCAAATCAGTAATTCTGATTTTAATTAAATTATTCAATCCTAATCACACATTAGATGGTTAACATGAATATTTTGTTCCACTATTGGTGTGCTCAAATAACATCTAAAAAGGTAGAAGAATATATTCTTCTCATTTATGTCCACATTGTGTGAACTGTGAGTCTTTTTGCCGTTTCTACTGTACAGTAAAGGTCAGAGAGCGACTGTGGCACTAAACTTCTGAACCTCTCAGATTCGGTGAAGTGGAAGATAAGTGGATATCTTGACATTTCTGTATTTTCCATCACCTTTGGATCTAAAAACAGCACACCACAGGGTGAGAACTCTGATTTTTGTCAGTTTTCTCTTGAATCTAAGGAGGGCTATTTTTACTGGGCTCATATAGTAGACAGTTGTACAAATCTAGGATGGAAACAGATCTGCCATAATTCAAAATGCCATAGTTTTAATGGATTCGGATGTACAGCTCCACCCTGTTTTGCTGTTATTTTCCTTTAATAACTTTTACTTAATTGAGATCTGACTTCTTCCTACTTCCTCATTTTATTAACAGCAGCAGTTGAGCTCATCAGAGGTTTGTATATACATCTTATATCTGCATATACACATCACTATACCTCCACTTTAGGGTTTGATTTTCTTTCAATAAGAGACAAAACACTCTCCTTGAAAATTTTGCCTTTCAGAGTAAAACATCGGGGAATGAGTAATCTATATTCTTCAGCTGTGAATCAGTCCATTTGTCAGGGGTTTCTTATTCTGACAGCAAAAGAGGCAGAAATAAAGATCATTTACCTGTCTTAACCACAACTCAAGGACCATCTGTGGATTAAAACAGATCCGATCCCATTTACACCTTATTTTAAATGCCAGTGAGCTTTGCCGTCTTGCATGCGGATTTTGGAGCATCAAATAAAGCTGAATATTGGACAATGTGCCTCAGTAGATGAGTCAGAATTTATAAATTCAGTGTTGAAGCTACAGTGGGGATTTACAGATGCAAAAGGCTTTTAGAGCTCAGAACATTTAATCTGACAGCACAATCAGGAGTTGAAGGTTTGGCAGTCAGACCACTGCTGCCAACCTGGCCAATGAAAATGACACCAGCTCCACCGGCTTCATCAGTAAACCAGGGTGAAATCAAAGCTCCCGACACTGAGACTGATACCACATGATTGATTGGAGAAAATGGTAATTCATGTAGCTTATTGTTTCATACAGAGGACAGACTTTACTTTCGATATATATTAAAAATTGAACTGGATTTTCTAGTGAGCAAGAAGAAATAAATGTGAATTCATGTTAATAACACAGTCAAACATCATGTCTGGAGGAGCTCTGTAAAACTTTAAAATGGTCTGCTTATTCAATTTAACCTTGATTGTCCCATCGTCAAATTATTAAAGGGATAGTTTAGATGCATGGCGGCGTAATACAGGCAGTGCACGGCAGTGTGTAGGAATATGGATGTTCTACGGTTGAGAATGTAGTACCGAATGAAAGTGGATAAATAAAAAGATGCTACGAGATGCTTAAAAGCTGTTGGACTTGAGGGAGACGACAGAGTCTGGTGATATTTTTATAATTTTAGCCATAATGTTAGACACTGATAGTCATGTGACAGTCCTGTAAACCATGTTTTAACAGGCAGCGTTGGTCAATAATTTTACATTTTCAATACATTTCCTAAAATTTCATAAAAATCTGATTTTGTCCCGACCACATTTATGATGTTGGCTTTAGTGGGTTTTCTTGCAGCGATGCTTCAAACTGCAGCGCTTCACACATCCATATTAAACATATAAAAATCATAAGAAATATACAGAGAACTCAATCTGAGCAGTAGAGCTGCCATATTAGGCTGTTAAAATGTCAAGAAAAGGAAAGCAGACATTTCAACACAGGATGAGTGATGAAACAAAGGCTTCGAATGAATTTAACGTGAAGCCAGCCAGATCTGTCACTGTCATTTTCCTTGGCATTTCCTGAAATAGCTGTAAGCAGTCTACTGTATGCTACTGAAACAACTGGAGGGTTTGTTTATTCTGCTGCCTTCATTTCTCTCACCTGTTGTGTTACTTTTGCTCATCTGTGTTAATCACCTTTTTATTAGTATTTTAAGCAGCCCTGAATAAGAACGACTGCTAAAGGCTTGATTTAATCAGTTTTCAGTGGTATAGAAATGACTGGCTCAACACGTCCAACCACCTTCTGTAAATGTCTACACTTCTGCTGCTATAAAATGTGTGTGGTATTTTCTATCAAATGCAAAGTGGAGGGCTTGAAATGGAAAGATGTCTGTCCTATTCTGCAGCACAATGATGCAGTGCACTTAGGATAATTATGTTCCACTGACTGTCTCCCCCTTGAATACATCAATTGTGACTGTGCATATTTCTATACAGAAATGACATGGCAGTGAGTATGCACAGGGCCGCTGCCACTAGGTTTAGTTTATCTTTGGTCCAATTACATTTGTATTTGTTTTAACAGATAAGAGGGGTGATACAACAAGCCCCATGAAAAGGCCAAAATCAACAAGTGGGCTCTATTTGTGTTTAGAAACTACATTTGTTGACAGTAAGAAAAATATACAACTATACCGCACTTATACTTACAAAGCACAAATACCAGTGAAAAAGTTACATTTGTTGTACTTTGTATTGAATCCGTTGGTCATGCTGCCCAATTACAGGCAAATTCAGGGCTTGTGAACAAGTCACTTTTCAAAGTGGCTTATTTATTTGCGTTTTGGTGACCTGTCAACCCAGGAGATGAGAGATGTTTGGCAGTGCAGAATGTCATAACATGTCCAATTTCTAGACTCTGGGACTTGAGTTAAGCATAATGGATGTGTCAGAGCTGTTTGCCATAATTTGCTGCCATCAGTGTTCATGCCACTTCAGAGCACAGGAACAAACAAGAAGCATCAGTCCAGGCTGAAATCTTCTCTTCGTTCATATCATGCTCAGCTTGTAAAACACAAGCGTTTGTTGTCTATGAGCATTTGAGATCCACTCCTGCAGTTTAATGGAATCATCGTTTTTTGGTGTGCCAATATTCAAAATTACCATCGTTTTTACCAATCCAAAAACTAGACAAACAAAAGGTAGTAAGACAGGTACAGTTGTGAATACGCCATGGCGATGGATCGTAACCCACCGATTGTGTCAACTGAAAGATAGTAAGTGGGTTCGAGTTAAGCTTAACTCCAGCTATAAATTAAGGAGCTGGGATTTGAAAGCCTTCCCTTCAAATCAGTGTGCTTGAGGAAAAGTAAATACACACAATTCTACTGATATGATTGGTTAAGTGAAGTCATAAGTCTCAACCTGCACATGATGAGGATAAACAGCACTCTGCATCACTGATCCTGGTGTGAAAGCACCTTCCCTCCTGTCTTCTACATCCTCTTCTTTGTCTACGTATGGCTTCCTGGGTACAGGGGTTGAGTGTTGGATGGATGGGGCAGAATTCACTCTATTGTGTTTGTACTGCTGACTTTGCCAGAACCAGAGCTAGAAGCATTTCTGTTATGGGCACACTGGCTCAATGCATCACCTTAATCACTCTTGCCTCACATTTCAGCTGCATGAAACCCTCACCAGGGCTGTCAGCAACAGGATGCACGCTCGGCCAATCCCTCCTCCATCACCACTACCAACAGAGAGCAAAGAAACTGCTTACCTAGGAGAACGGAGAAAGAGAAAGGGAGAAGGGGAAGGAAGGTTATTTAAATAGCAGCATTACAGTATATTACACTCAGCTGCCTTACGTGTTATTGCTACATCTACAAAATGCACCATAAACATTAAACAGTCATGTCCAAGCTCTGATAACACAACCCATATGTGCATGAACGATGACAGAAAATTCACACATAGTAACAAAATATCCTCTATATGAGGATTAACATAATGCCTTCATCAAATGGCTCTGAACAAAGTAAATACTTATATGGGAATGCAGTTAATAGAGAGATGCAATGTTTCATGAAACTGGTGGGATTTCCCTTTAATATTATTAATCAACATGATCAAGTAATGTGAGTGTTCAATCCAGCATTGTGTGGAGGAGGAGAGTGGTAATGCATCTCCATGCATGTCCCACTTTCTGAATCCCAACTGCTGTTTCTTGTAGCATCAAGGATTTAAAATACCGTTTGCTGTAACACGTGCAGAGAGATAAAATATCAATTTCAAATTTCCAAAATGTCACAAGACCAAAACACAATACAAAAATACCTTTTTATTCCACACAGCATCAAGAAAAATTATCTAATTATTCTTTTTCTCTTTTTCTGGGCTACAGAATATGCTCTGAGTAACATGAGTCAGAAATTATACAAAAATATATGAAACATGAGTCAGATTTGTATCAAATCAGCTTTGTCAGTTTCTATTAAACCTAATAAAATTTAAATAAATTTTTTTTTTTTTAAAAGTACATCACTGCAATGGCCTAAAAGTGGTTCGAGGACACAATTTTCTCTTTGTTCGGTTATTGATTTCCTTAAGATCACGTTCAGGTGCGCACCGTGCAAACAAGTTAATAACAAATATCAACTCCAACTGACTGTAGGTCAACAACCGATGGGTCCATAACTCAGACCGCAGCTCCTGCAGATCTGAACCCGTGAGTCTGATATTTGTGAACAGCTGTGATTTCCCTGAGGCCAAAACATTACTTCAAAAGATGCAGTAAAGAGCAATGTCTTCCAAACTATGTGTTATTAAAGTGCTGTACTGAAGTTATGGTGTAGATGAGCAAAGAGAAAGTTGCAGGTTATTGTGCAAAGACTGGTATGCCACTAAGAGATCAATATGTAGACTTCACATCCTCACATCAGGCCAACGATGGCAGAAAGATTCATCTCAACAAGGTGAGATGTTTGGAAGTGTTTTAAGGTGACGTTTAAGTGACATTAACTAATAAAGAGGTTGATTTGAAATGGCCGAGATGTGATACTCCCAAGTGTGATTAGCGTCGTGTGCGCTTGCTTCTCAAAATCTGGCCTTAAATGACAGGATTTTAATCATCTGCTAATGTTAGCTTGTTAACTTTGAAAAGGTTCATGAGTTCAATTCACACCTGTAGGAAATAATGCTGCTACAATCATAGCGTTGCTTTGGAGTCCTGATGAATATCCGTAATAATCTGGAGAATCTTACAACTCCTTACCGACGTTACGTCAGTTTTAAATCAACACTGAGAAACTTCTGCGCTGTTTTACATCTGACTTATCTATATGAAAGTGAATAGAAAACTAAAATGTAGGCTAAAAATGCACCACAGGAATAATTAACACTTCCAACTGACATGGAAATAATAGAGAGAGGCAGCCTTGATTACTGTGCTTCATTTATTCCAAAGGCTCCAGATCTTTCTCCTGAATCAAGACCGATGGACGGTATAACCATCATGAAGACTGAAAGTCTGGGCGCAGGGGAGAAAGAACATCTGAGCATGACTAAAGACCAGAGTGAAGCCTGCTGGGAAAAATACTGAACGAAAACAAGCAGCTAGCCTCTAGCTAACTCTTAAAACCAGTCACGGGTCATGGCTCCTGGGATGTTTCTTTTTTTCTTTATTCCATTGTGAAGCGTGCCCTAAGAATCAATGGGAAACAGGGTAGTCTCAATAAAGACACGTAGACGTACTGCACAGGTAAATAAGCTGCAGAGGTAACATGTTCACAACGTTGCCTTTACGCCTTGGCACCTCAGAGCTCTGAACTTGGTGGAGTGTAAAAGCTTCAGCAGATCAAGAAGAACTGATAGGACAGATATGTGACAGAAGGCAGACGGAGGTTTGTTCAGATAAGAAAACCGGGAAAAGAAAGCAGCAGAGACACAAGACAAGGAGGACGGAAGCTCGAGATCAAGCTCGGATTGGCAGCTTTAAGGGAAACGCGGACAGATAAGTGTGAAAGAAAAACAAATGTACAGATATTGATTTAGATGAACGTGTAATCATGGTCGAACCTTCTTCTTATAATGTGATACAACTATGGAAATATTAATTTCTGCATTCAACACCATCCCGACGTCACAATTACCATTTTTTTTCTGCTCCGTCCTTTCTCCTTTGCCTCCATGATCTCTACTGAGTTTGTGATGCCGATTCATATAAGATTAAACCTTATCAGATGAGCTTTGTGTTTGGTGAAATATATGATAATTTGTAAAGCAATTTTTACTAGACAGATTATTAACATGCCAGATTTCCACAAGATTAATTATGCAAACGACCTCTGCAATTTTATCGATTCACAGCTGGATCCCAGCAGTACTGGTCGTATGCAAATCAGGCTTCGGGGAAAACCCTGAATGATATTGCCTTCAGGGGGGAAATGAACATGTCAGACTGAATGCTTGTCTTTCAAAGAAACAATATTCCAAGGATTTGGATGACAGAACACCAGTCCTGATTGGACCTGACGGGAAAGCAGCCAATTAAAGATCACTTCAATCTGGCCTTTTCACTGCCCATACATTATAGTCTGCTCCGTCAAAGTGGAGTTGCTTCAGTCACGAATGATTTGCAAGAGTGTACGCAGTTAAGAAAAACGACTGGGATATTTATTTCTGAACTGTAAGCAAGCCCTGAAGGACTGAACTCCTTCTATAACCAGCAAATGGCTGTCCAAACGTTAATTTGCTGAACAGCCTGCAGATGATGCAGAACATGGCTTTCACCTTCTCCTGCCATACATAATTCATGCTATTGACTGGTGAGGCAATGCCACTGTCGGGCACCGAGCTCACAAAGTGGTGCCACTTTCACACACGGACGCAGGCCAATGAATCCACACCAACTGTGCAGTTAACGCTTAGCACACAATTGAGGTTGGCGTGAAATGTCCAGACAAGATACAGGCTCGCTCACATTTCTGATACTGGAACAGACGCCCTCGTACTGTTATACAGAGACAAATGCACACATGCTGTCACAATGAACCCACACTACACAACAGTACTTCATAATAATACAACGAAAAGGACTGAACAGAAAGAGTTGCACTCTTAATTTCTGACTATTGATCACACAGTGCAGTATGTTTACAGGAGCATATAACTGAAGACTGCCATTGCCTATAAAGAATTATTCATGGTCTAAAGCATCACTCCCACAGGGAACATTAAATATTAATTTCTGTATGCTGCTCAGTCTGACCCACTTTGGAGGATCCAGCAACTGCTGCCACAGAAGCAGCTTTTGGCTCCTCCTCAGTACCAAAAGGACTGCTGTCACTACAAAGCCTCCCTTTGATTAACCTTACTGCCAAAAGCTGACTACCATATGACATTTCTCTGGTAGGAGTAAGACTTGCAACAAAACCCTGAGAAAATAAATAGCCAGCAAAAAGTATAAAGTGTGGACAACGGAGCGTCGAAACGTCCACGGTTGCATTTCAACACAGATTTTAAGTGCTGAATACGTTCCCAAGTTTGGGTTCAACAGATGGCCATCATCACAGGAGTGAAATTTAGCTCTGGATCATGAGGGGGAGTGATAGGTCTTGGAAACGATGCCCATTGTAAACATTTGCGATTCTGTCTCGAGAAGCCAAGACACAAATGAATATATCATCTAGTGGCATGATAATATGACACGTTTGAGATCCGAGTGGAGAACGGCACCTTCTGTGAACGCATGACGACTTGTCTCATATTTTCCTGCTGTAAGCTTCAGTAACGGAGTGAATGAAAATAGCTCAAGAATAGTGCCAAGAGAAATGAAAGTGACAGAAGAGCTGGACAGGAAAAACTGTTGTTTGACAATCACGGTCTAATTTTAACTCATTATCCACTCTTTCCCCCAAACACCGGACAGTTACTGACACCTAAATTTGATCCATTTGTTACAGCTCAATAAAAGCAGGGACACTCTGTTGTCTTATCACTACACATCCTGGAGCTCCTTTAATTTCAGCCGACTGATGCAATCTGTCAGAAATCTGGGAAGAGAACAAACAACTTCCAGGTAGACGGCATGAGTAACTTCAATGTGCTGCATAAACCACAGCATGTCTTCACTCATACCGTCAACCCTGAATACAGAAAAAGGTCTATTCTCATAAAGCGCCATGATTTGGGGACAAGGTCGATCACAAGTCCTCCCACTCATTTGTAGACGAGCGCAGCACAAGATGTTGGCACAGGGGCAGACAGAGGGAACATGACCAGGTGATAACACCATAAACTGCATTCCTGAGGGACAACTTGTTAATTGAAAGGCTCATTAAAGCGGAATATAAATTATCCGTTCGGCATGTGAGAAATGTCCTTTCCCAGTTCAATTTAATTTCTTTTTCGAGGCTGCCATGACATTTTGGGATCGTCCTTATCTGTGCCTGCAGTGCAGCCCCTCAGGAGAACTTTAAAATCTCTCACCTGACACCTTGCCTGCTACTCCTCATGTCACTATCTCTCTCTCACTTCTTTTCTCCTCACTTCTCACTCTGGGAGCAAATCTTAAGACAAGCGGTTTGATGTTCAAAGCAAAAGGGCTTGAAAGCTTTCCACCAACCACCCAGACTCAAAACTCCCCTCTTCAAAAGGAAAACATAAATTGGCTCAAGTAAAATTATTCACACTGGACACAAACATGGGCAGACTTTTCTTACGGATGTAAGCAAAGTCATCGCAAATAATACAGTACGCCTGGAACTGTAGAGCCTCACGACAACTTCGTTGGAGGGGGAAAGATTAATCATTGCGCATAACCTCCTTTTCACCCTCTGAGCCTATAAGAGTTTATTCATTTTTACTTTGGACCTGTCAAACTGAACTCGGGATTGTAAAGGCACCCTGAAAATGCATTTCACTTGTGTTATCACCCCTCTCAAAACATATGCTAATATCAAACATTCATTTTATGAATATGGAACAGTTTATGTGAACATTGTAGAAAAACAAACTATGTACAAACAGCTTCCTGGTTACGTTGCTATTATATAAATCCTTATATAAAAGTCCTCTCAGACTGTGCTGCAATTTAAAACAACTATAATCACAATAATAGTTGCCTGAATTGCAATTATGATGCTACTAAACTCAAAAAGGACACACGGCATGGCACAGGGTTAAAACGTGATTATTATAAAGTCTATGATCACTCTCCTCCTGTGGAGCTTTGTTGCCATGAAGATTAAGAGCCTGAAGCCTGCTGGTGCCATGAACGCTACAGTGTTCATCGCAGCACATACAACAACAGTCTGAAATGTAACAAACACACTGACCATTTTCAATCATGAATGGGAATTGCAACTTTCATAGCAATCTGCCCACGCATTTCATTTTGAGGTTTTTTTGTTTACCAGTAGGAATTTGGCACAGTGGTTGTGAAAGATGAAAAGGTTATGAGGTTTATCAAAAAGAAATTGGATTCAGCATCACGCCAGTAGTTTTTCAAAATGTTCTGTGTCAAAGTATACTGGCGGCTAATCCAATAAACCTGCGAAAGTAGAGCAATACGGCTCAACAGCACTGTGTATGCAGAACGCCACTTATTGACCACTTCCTGAAATAGATGAAATATAACCTTCAAAGTTTCATTGAAACAATTAAAGGCAGGTGAATGTCTGGAAAAAAATGTAAAAAAAAATTCCACTTTCATGTTTCTGTTGTTTATTTTTATTTATTCAATCCAAGAAACCTTTAAGTCCAAGTGTGATATTAGCACTTCCAATACTTCCAATAATAAATATTGATAGTAAAAACATGTATGTGAGCTATAACAGCAACTTTTGTTTTGGTTTTTGGTTTTTTTAAAGTGAAGCGATGCTTTGTTTTACACGCAGAGAGAATCACCATAAGTGGATGCGGCTTGTGAATACAATACCTGGCGTCGTAGCTAAACGAAAGCAAACGCTAGGTGTGAATTTCACATTAGCTGCCAACTGTGACTGCCGCTGTCAGAATTTGCGAGGAATATAAAATCTGTAAACGACGAGGAGAAATATGTTTGTGTGGTAAAGCTCAAAGCGTTCACACCTCTCTGTGATTCACTCTCCATTTACTTCGCTACAGTGCAGCAACATCACGGCAATCAACTGTAATTCACTGTTCATAGATCTTACACCAAGACTTATTATGTGAAGCATTATATAAACGTGTACATTATAGTGATATTGTATTATTTATTATAACCTATTAGTATTTTTCAGTTTTTGCTCAAGCTTGTCAAACCATACTCGGTATAATAAAATAAAGTAAAAATGTATATGAACAAACATATGCTCCACACATACCATTGCCTGAATATATAAATGAATGATAATAAATATAGCACCCTTTTTGTTTTGTTTCTAAGCTTGTGACTTGTTGAATGAATGTGGAAATATAAGTATATAAAGCTCACTGACCAGCAGCGTTCTGTCTTTATCATAGTGGGGGCCAAAATAATCCATTTTAACGTTGGTATTTAACAAGGAGGGACAGAAAGAAACCAAACAACCACAGATCTTTTGGTAAATAATCAGAATTCAGCCTGGCGCTGGTCCAGTCGACTGACATTTACATTAGAATTAGTTTGACATCAGGAGGATAAAATGTACAACGCCAAATCCCCCCTTTGCACTTTAATCTCTCTCAGAAAGTTTAATTTCTGAGTCACTACCTCCACAAGAGTTTGGCTCTGATACTCAACAGCTGCATACAGACCTCCTGATGTCTTGAGACAACACAGACACATTAATCCAGCTGCTGTGGAGGTGTGTGTGTGCATGTGGGCATCATGCCATTAGCCATAGCAAAAACTACTGCCATTTCGCTCTCTGCTCAAATTGTTTTTCATCAAACCTCATCGATCGATCGCCGGCTTGCTTCCTGTCACTGCGGCCCTCAGTGTATTCAGTTTGTATGCCTGCAGCTCCACAGAAAGCAGAGAATCCTCAGCACAGTGCGGGATTTGTCTTTCCTCCATCTCTCTCTGCGTATCCTAATTCCTACGTGTGAGGCAGCCCTAAGGGTGCGAGGTCAAGAGTGACAGGAAGTGTGGGTGTGCTAATCTCCCCTTGGTCGGCTCCGGATCCGGACCTCCATCAGCTCACTGTGGTATTTGACATAATAGATGGGTGAGGAGATAAAAGACGAAGCCTCCCCTGACAAACGGTAGAATTTCCTTGAGTGCAGCTATATTTGGCAACGGTTTAGTCGGAGAACCTGCGGTTAAAAATAGGTATTGCATCTAATCCAAATGACAGCAATGACCCCTTCATCACATCAGCGAATTGTCTGCGTCACTTTGATTTGGCTCAGTGCGACCACTTGAAGAGGTCTTGAAACAACTCGAGGCTGGAAAGCTTCTCTTTAATTTCACCTCTGGGCTCTTTGTGCTGAAAGAAGGTCAAGAAGCATGAAGCCTGGTGCATGGTGGGATCATCTATGTTTTACAGACAAAAATATAGTTCCCAGCAGTGATTTCAACAAACCCTTTTATATCATTATCAATGGGAATAATTTCCACGTCCAAAATACAATTTTGAAGTGGACAGATTTTTTAAGCTTGAGGTTGGGTGAACATTTCGGTAAATAGTGTTCTCTATCAAGAACCAGATGACAGACTGCACTGAATTAATAAATATCTGAAGTTCGCTGGGTTTGACTCTCTTCTCTTGCAATTGCACAAAACATTTAATGGCCAGCAGCAGGCAGGACATTTTTTTGGCTGCAAATTGAGTCTCTGAGGCAGCACTTCCTCTCAGGCTGCATACAAATCTGCTTCTTTTGCTCAGATTGGCAGATGCTAACCGCCAACCGTGGGGTTAAAACTGAATTAGATGCCCTCCTGTTTTTGCCAACGGTGGGTTCACCTTCCACTTATGGACATTACGGGACGTGCTATTGAGCAAAGCTTTTAATTTGAAAAAAGAACATTATTTCAACATTATTGAAACACCTTAACCAAGAACAGGCTAAACCTCTAGCCTTTCACATAGAAAATATTAAATTACTAATAATATAACATTATTATATTTCTTCCACTAATTACCACATAATTTATAATCCACAGATACGTCCGTGGCTTTGACTGATTGACAACTTCTAATTAACTGCTTCTTATGGAAACATATGGGTAGTGTCAACCAGTAGATTCACACGTCCAAATGTTACAATCAGCTCTGCTCTGCTAGCGTCCTGAGGATGATAAAAAGTCTTTTCCTCCCGCTGCTCAGCCACATCTGGTCAGGTGCTGAATCACCGGAGGACTATAGTGACGAAATCCAATCGCAATACAAATTGAACACAAAGCACGGTTTTGAAATACTCACTTCTTATCAGCACAGTTACCTTTGATCCCAGTTTCTCAGGTAATTGTTTAGTTGGCTTTTGTTTCCTGAGTCCCTGAATGGCTTAAATTCCCTTAAATTATTTTTAATTCTAGTTCACAGTCAGTGGAAAGGTTCAAGTGAGGTTTTGAGCCGTCATGATGGAAACTGCTGCTGTTTGGAGCTACAGGGCCTCTGCTGGCTACTAATTGAGAAGAATAGAGAGTGACAAAGCCACCACTTTAGAAACCACATTCCCTGTTGAGATGCTGCGTCTGGCCTGTCACTAAGAAACAATGACGTCTCACAGGTAAGCCTATTTCCCCTGATGCATACACATCACAGAGCAGGAGAGTACAAACACATACTGACATACAGTCTGACATTTTACAGCCAGAGTTTCAGTAGAAGACACAATATATATATATATATATATATATCTCGGATTACAAGATCACACTAATGATTAGAAACCTTTTTGCTTTGTTCATATTTTGCCATTAAGAAGCTCACTTGCAAACTGCAAACAAAGATCAGGTGGGAAGGAGGAAGTGGGCAAAGACAAATACTCAAGGGACACAAAGCAAAGATAACAGAAGGAGCCAGTGCTTGACACAGAAAAACAGAATCAACAGATAAACAGATGAAAGCAGAGATTGTGTTGTCAACACTCATACGAGGATGATAGAAGTGGAGACGTAGGGCAGAGTTGGTAAACTGACGACTGACAGCATAAACATGGCTGATGTGTATCACTCGTTATGTAACTATGATGTATTCTGAAGGACAAATGTTGCAGGACAGTTGTTTTTATGTATGTTTGTCCCACTAGCTGCAGGAGCTGTAGGACGACAGTCTGTATGTCAAGTCTGAGACAAGCCCAAGTCACGCCTCGAGTTCATCAACTAGTCTCAGGGTGACTGGAAAAACAATCTGCAGTCGTCAAAAAATCATTTCCATCCAATGTATGAAATATTAAAATGTGAATGTGTGAATATTTTATAATCAAAGCTGAGTTAACAGTGTATTTTTATGAAATAGTAGGGTGAGTAATGGTAGTTTTTAGCTGTCAAAGGTTCATGGTAGAATTTATTCATTCATTCTCCACACATATAATAGTCACTAAACAGAGGAACAAAATTGTATTCCTTCATTGTACAAAATGAGAACATACAATAAAATAAAAAGGTGTTGAACAGTCACGTCTTTCAATAATCCAAGTCAAGTGTTAAGTCCTCATTTTTGTGACTCATGTCAGACAAAAAAAAAAAAAATATATATATATATATATTGACAATTTGACTTGTCAATATCTCCTAGATTGACAATTTGACTTCTGAACTTTGGAGAAGTTGGTCTTTATTCCTCTAAAAATGGGACGGTTGAACATCAACTGTGACCGACAATCAACAGAGGCTTTCAAGTCTCCACTTACAAGGTTATTGCTCGAGAGACGTTACAATAAACTTGTTTCGCCAGTTGTCTCTGAACAGAGAAAATGCATTAAAAATCTATCATTACAATCAAATGCAGTCTGGAGAAATGCAGCACTTACCACTGGCAGAAAAGACATAAAAAACATAATTTGCTGTATGATTTATTTTCACAAGTGATGTTATGTAAATACACACACAACACTGTGTGACTAACATTACTTACTGTTACTTACTTAGAGTTCAACAGCCTCAGACGTAAACACACCATATATACATATAAATCTGTTTACACTTTCCCATAATGATGCTACAAACAACAAGTATATAATACATATTACAATATATAATACATAATCTGAGCCTGTCAATGTCAAAAACAAGCATTTGTAGTGGACATACACTGCCTGAAGCAGTCTCACTCAGCACTGGACCAATTAAAAAACTTATACCCCCCAAAAAAAAACAGACAAGAAAGTTGTGTTGTGTTGTGGAAGTTAACAGAGGATTTGATGAGTAAACACAACTAACAAACCACTAAAGATGCTCCCAGACGATGATAATGATAACTGACATGTCAACTGTTGTCAGTGTGTATATATCAACTGAAACAACAGCTTACAATCAACATACACTCTAGCTACCTCCAATGCTTCATGTCCAACTGACAGTTCAACTGCTTTCAACTGACCTTTCAGTGTATACATGCTACTGACACTTTTATATTTGCGCACCTGACTTCAACTATCTCCACCGCTTCAACTTCAAGTAACATCATTCAACTGCTTTAATGTCTTCCTCTTCAAATTACAGTTCAACTGCTTTCATTTGTTGCACTTCAACTGACAGTTCAGCTCCTTACATGCGCTTCCACATCAGATGGAATCAACTCCTGTTGCTTTAAAGGCTCAGATATCTCCTTTCATCTGACACGTCAACTGCTTTCAGCGTTTGCTCTCAAACTGTTACTTTAGCTACTTTTCAGCACTTAGCTCACATATAAACTGACATCTTACATACAAACTGACAATTGAACTGCACACAGGGCTCAAACGTTAAGCTGTAATTTGAATTGCTTTCAGCCTTTTACCTTCAATTGATACTTCAAACTCTCAACTCTTATACAGTATTTCACATGCAAATACTTAATAATTTATTAGATATTCTAACCAGTTTAAAGTGTTGCTCGCACACTTCCTAGTGGCCATAAAGGACCAACATCCCTTTGATGTTGCATTATGTTGGGACGTTTGACTACTCTGGACAGGGTTGCCTGCAACCAAGATGATATATTCTTTCGTTTAGCCCACTACCTTCTGCATTAGTCTCCTTACATCAATATCACAGCGGTTCATACAAGACGGATATCTCCAAATGCTTAGCCAGTGCTGAGCATTATCAATCAGCCCACATGTTATCCGTTAACATCACAGCAACCAGGATCTAGTTTGAAGGTGTTAATTTACCCTATTTGACACGGCTGCTGCAAACTTGTTAAGCATCTTAATTAAAACCCTGATTTGTTTAGCAATAATGGCAATTTCAAGAGCAAATTAAAGACATCGTTAAGAAGATAGGCAGTCAGCAGCAGCTGATTTCACAGCAGCCAAACGAGATATTTTCCTGCAGTATATAAACTAATCAAATATTCAGCTATTTGAGGCTGGCCCTATGGAGGGGATGTGAGGAGAGCAGCAAACAGGCCAAGAGTCATTTGAAAGAACAGCCATAGAGATTACACAAGTACCAGCTGTCAGAGCGATGGTGAATCTGCGCACTCCAAAATGAAAGCTGCAGAATGTGACAACAGGGCTGCACTTGATGGACACGTGTTGACAGGCAGCGTCGCCAGGGATGAGCAGCGGGGTGCCCGCAGCCCTCTACTCTTTGGCCAAAACCATCCAAATTGGCTGATCTGCCAGGCTCTGTATGTCCATCCAGACAGCTGGAATCATGAGCCAAACAACTTTACCCTTTTTAAAAGCAGCTACTAGGACACTAGTTCATTTTCAGCAGGTAGCCAAAGTCAACTTGTAGCTGAAATAACCTCCACTGAGACACGAGGGTCAATATAACAGGCTAGAAATTCACCTTAACACCCCACCAGCAACCCAAACAGGTCATTAAAATATGTGTTTGAATAGAAGCAGGTATGAACAGAAACTGCAAACAGTAAACACATAAATATAAGAAAGAAATAAAGGGCCATTTGTGAATTAATTTAAACGGGTTATTTACAATTGTACAATAAGTAGTTGTTGTCATCTAAATGCAAATGTAATTATCGCAACATATTTGTAGCGAATCAAATAATTGATCAATTTTAATCAACCACAACAAAAGCCTGTAATTTTTGCACAATCCAAGCTCAGCGCAGGGCAGAAACACCAATCAACCACAAGGACAGATTGTACTTATCAAATCATGTTAATTCTTAAAAAAAAAAAAAAAAAAAAAAGCATTTTTAAACACTGTCACCAGAGATTTAAGATATAATTTTTGCTAATGTCACTGGACATGCTAAAGCATTTAGGGAAGAAAAAAAGAAAAAAAGAGTTGAGGGTGAAAATCTGCCATTAACCAAATGGACTTGGCTGGCTGAAGTAGAGATTTCCTAATGTGTAGTGTACTTAGTATGGAGGGACTTGTGCCAGTTTCAGTGTTTCAGAGTGTTCCAGCCAGTTCCAGAGACGCAGCGAGGGTCCTGAAGAAGCTTCATTTATTCTCAGCAGGGCAACAGAAGGGAAAGGAGTCCCGCCAGAGATACAAATGGTGTATCCATGTGAGACGACAGCAAGCGCTTCAACCAAAGGTCAGATTCCACCAATTTCATTTCTTCTTCTCTCCGTTGTTCACATCCTTACAGCGGCTTTAGCAGCCATCGGAGATACGGAATCATTCCTGTGTCATTTTCTGCATTATGCACAACACAGAAAGATATTTTGTTTCTTGCGGATGCCTAATTTGTCAGAATGAAGGCAGGGAATAAAATCCAGTCCTTTCATCTCTCGCTTGTTATCTTTTTCATTATAATCAGTGTGCTAATGAATCCAACCAAAGAGCATGGTAATGATACCTCATTTTAGTGACTGAAACACCCACCATGAAAACATTTAAAAGGGAGAATTTAGCTTCGGGGGACTTTCACAGAGGTTCAGTTTCCTCAAAACAGGGACTGTAGCAATTTATGTCTGTGTCTCGTCTAAGGATATGTTAGCTCATGCACCGTATGTAGCTTAGCATAGCTCGGCTTAATTAATGCATCTAAAGTGGTTTAGTGCCATTTTATATCAATATTATCAAGGATAAATTGTTTTTTTTTTTTCAGTTCCACCACACCAGGGCAAACTCCTTATACGCCACCCCAAACAACTGTATAGGTGTTTTATTAAGTACCTTAACCCATTTATTTTCATATATATTCTGTTTTCATTATCTCAACATCTATAAAAATAAGCCCAACCATCAAATGTAAATGGTTGTAAATGGCAGTTTAGCCAGATGAGATACCAACTCATTTATAGTTAAGTGTTTGCACTTGGTGTTTGCAGTAGAAAGCATGAGTCACAGTTTGATAATTCACGTCTGTTTCATCTTTCAAATATGCTTGACCAACCGTTCCTGCAACTATTTGTACACCACTACTAGAAATGCCACTTTCCAATGTGTCAGCAATTACTTTGACGAGTAAAACCAAGTTATGGAAATAAAACCAGAGTTGTAATAAACTGTAGTTTTCCTTTAAGTGGTGTAGACTTCCCATTTCCACAGGTAGGTGACCAAAGGGAGACATTATGATCTCATGTCACTTTTAGATTTGGTTAGTTTTACAATAAAGTGTAATATGTCTGCATGGTCATACACAGAGGGATTTGTTTTCAGAGTTTTAATATGCTGGTAGGAAAACTCTCAGAGCTCTGGGTTTCATTTTCTACCCACATAACTTATTGATGCTGGGTTTTTCAAATCTTTGCTTTCGACAGGAGCCAGTCCACAATAACAAAACTGGGATATGCATGTAAATTGAAAAAGAAACAAAATAAAAAGAATGAAGCTTTGATATCAGACAGTGTGACTGTACTACTGTCAACAAGCTGCATCTCACACTCGTTTTTTTCCTCTCTTATTTTTTTCTGAACCTCACTGCTTGTTTGAATTAGTCAAGGCAACCTGATGCTATTCAATCAGCAATGACAACACAGGACACTACATTAGGAACACTCATTAAATGTGTTCAGCCTGGACTTTGATATCATTAATAGATGAGTAATTCAAACCCTGAGATACTTTAGATCTCAGCTGTGTCTATGAGGTGATGTTGTGACAGTGACTCTCTTTTAAAAAGGTCCAAATCTGAACCAATCACAGCCTCCATTAGCGCTTATGAAGGATTGTTGGTTGTTTTAGGCACTCTCTTGTTTTCAATTTCAGGTTTGGGGTAGCCCTTTTTATACAGTTTACATCTCAATAATCCTCAAACTGAGAATCCCTCACTGCTGAGAAGCAACCAGTGGAGATATTATAACGGCCCAAAACCATTGGCAGAATATTTATAACGTAGCAGATTGGCTGCAGGTAGGCGAGCCAGCCCAACTGATTTGGCTCCCTGAAACAAGTCATGCTGCTAATCCAGAAACCCTCTGATCAAATTAAAACATGCGAGTGAAAGAAGGAAAAATCTGAAACTCTACAGATTATTTCCAATCGCTTTAGCACATCTAAATATATCATACAGGAAGAGTAATTATATAAATCTCTGTTTTCATTTGGGGGAAAGCCATGGCTTTGTGCAATGGTTTAATTTCATTTAAGTGAAATATGTAGCTGGGTAGACTGAATGATGAAGATACATTATGAAATTGTATTTCTCCAGATCTAAAGGTAATATTTCAAGTGTGAAATCTTGGAAAGTCCATTTTCTTTGGCACAAGGGGTCAAACTATAGGGGTCAAATATTTGGCAAAGAGCCAAAATACTTGACATTCTGTGGTCTTTTTCTACTTCATAAAATACCAGAGTATATTGAATATTTTTTCTTTCTTTCTTTATTTAGAAGAATATGAAATAATAAAAATCAACATGATAAACCTTAAAACATTCCAGTGGCTTGCAACAGATCTGTATCTGTTAGCACCGTTCCTCCGTACACATATAGTAGAGAACCCAATATATTCACTGATGATAACCAAAATGCATTACAGGAACTGGAAGAGATCATCGAGATGATGGTGAACTACAGTGAGATAAAGAGGAAACCGTGCAGATCACATCATAAACTCCTTACAAGAACATTCAAAAAGCAAGCTCCGATATGTAGGCCAAAAAGATATACAACACACAGACGCATGTCACGTCCTTTCCGTGGTTATCTTATAAGCCAAACTTGACTGTTGACTCCTCATGTCCCTGTTTGCTCAAGCACACTTTGACAAATGAGTGTTGGGGCCAAAAGAAGAAAGGCAGCAGAGTCAGCTTAGCTGTTACTAAGAATTTGAGGTAAACAAATCCTCTTGTGGTTGGGATTTAAAGCAAAGCCGGTGCTTTTCTGCTCCCGGTTGCACTAACTCAGACTGTGAAATTAGCTGAAACAAATTAACGCTATGAAGGGAAACAAGAGTTGCTGAACAAAATGCAGTCTCAGTTGTTGGCCAAGCTCATTGTCGGCACATTCCCTCGGAGGCAGCTTGGTATTAGTCCCTTAAAAAAAACTCAATGAGACCAAGAGAATTTTAAATCAAATAATATAAATGGAAAATGTGAACAGAGCAGAGGAAGAAAAGCTGCTGATGAAGAAATGCCCGATGATCCATATAAATGCAAAGGCCAATGATGACACTTAATAAAACTGTCAATATCTGGCCAAAATACAGACATTACTGTACAGTTCATTGATTGGCTTTTGATTTATATTGAGAGCAAACATTGGATTTACCTTCACATTTCAGGGTGAAAAGTGGGGAAGCATTTGCAATTTAGCAATATGGGCTATAACCTCCAGCAGTATGTAATCTTGCCCTATTGCCTGACCTTTAAGAAGCCTCTAAATTAGCTAGCCCACGGTTATTCAACACAGGCATTAAAGAGTAATGCCCTTGCTCTAGCTCTGAAGCATCCCTGCTGGGGAAACTGCAGGCAACGTCGACTCCCTTAGTTGCATTTTATTAACCGGCAGTGACTTCCTGAGCAACCTCATCTCACTCATCTTGTAAATGAGATCTGAAAGATCTGGACAAGGGAAAGCACTCCGGTACAAAGTCAATACAGTTCAATGTGAAATAGCTTTGTAACAAAATGAAAAGAAAAACAACATCTCTGTTGGGGTATTTTATATTTTGTATTTTCCTAACACGCAACCATAACCTATGCATAATGTCACTGACACCCTTTTCTATTAAACTCTTCCATCCCACCTGTTGAAAAGCAGGATAACTATAGTTGGCAGTGCTATAGGTCACAACCTTTGAAAGATCCAAGTGACCAAGCACCTGTCTGCACCAACCCAAAATAAAATCTAAAACCAAAGAGAGTCGCTGGACTTTTCTGTTTCCTGTGACAGAAGTTAAGTTTCTCTCTCGAGATATCAAACATTTTCCATCCTTTAATTTTTGCAATTTGTGCCGTTTCCTGCACGACTCCCCCTTAATTCCTGTTGCCATGATACCGTTGACCCGTTTTTGTTGTCTGGACAAACATAACGAACCTGTGTCGTATTGGAGTGGACAACAAGAAGCTGATATTTGCTGTATGATAACAGAAATGTAACTCCACTGACTTCAGTCATGCTTTACCACAGTCTTGCTATGGAACTAATAGAAAAAGTTGTAGATATTGTGTTATATTATTGCAATAATTGGGGTCAGAATTATTTCTCTGTGTGGCACGGTTGATTCTGATGTTGACTTAAGTTTGTGTGAGCAAAAATAAAATTGATTGAGTTTTAAGAAGTTCGTTGTTGTGTAGGTGGTGGTAGAAAGTTGTGCTACTTGAAACTGCTGGACTAATTTATCAAGCATTTGTTGAAAGTGTTTGTACGGCTGCTGCTTTGACATCATTGTCAAAGACTTCAGTTCAACAGGAACTAATAATGAACACTTTTGAATCTAAAGTAAACAGGCATGTTACTCCATCAGACACCATCTGAGACCCCCTGCCATCGCTCCCACTGTGACTTCCATCTCTGGCTGTAATTAGCTCATTTTGGAATGACATGACAGCAAACAAAATATGAAATGAAAAATTATAAACAGAAGACAAAGTTATATTTGTTTCCATGGAGACTAGCGGTATATCAGTATTCAAGTTAAGTTCAAGCTTTAAGAGACATGCTGAAAATTAAATCTGCCCTTCACAACTACAGTAGTGATAGTGATAGACTATTCCACAAGGACCAAAACGCAGTATGCAGTATTACAAACAAATATGTGAATACAAAAAAGTCGGTAATTATTACTTCTTATTTGCATACTCAGGCCCTTACTAAAAAAAAACAACAATTATTTTATATTTAGTGGTTTTGTTTCGAAAAGTTGGCAGTGACCATGAAATCGAAAAGGTAAAAAGTAAAATTTATATCCAAAGAAAGTAGATTTCCATTCACTCATGTACATAATTTATATTGTTCAGCCTCTTAGAAGAAGACTAAACAGGAAAGTCAAGCACTGATTACATCATAAACCTTGATTACCCACTACTGAAATATTGTAATAATCCACAAAAGACGAGACGTGACGCGAAGTTGGACTTGAGCACACAGCAAAGATCTCTCTCTCTCTCTCTCTCTGTCTACACCTCTACCTCTCTCTATCCTACTGATTCAACACTCTCATTCAGTTATACTTGTTTTATTGAAGGTCCACATATAAATTTTACATAAGGTCTGGAGTGCGGAAAAATATCAGTAATTTCATACATTCAATGACCCATCATAGTGACTGAAATGGCACAGTGTGATTGCTAGACAGAAGCACTGATCTAAGAATATATTGGTCAAGTATAAGCACATGTAGGTTTAGTGCAGGATAAAATGCATTTCTCTCTCAAGTCCTCTTTGAACACTTCAACATCTTCCTGGTACATTGGCGATAACATTTGCAAATCACTGACTGATGGAGTGAACTTCTTGTCATGGTAATGACGTTACGCTGCCTTTTTCTGATTGGAGTGGAGTATATGCATACGAATCCTGAAAACAGGAGGACTCATGATGGTCAGAGACACAGACTACACGTGCACCAATAGGTCTGTGGGCATTATAAGTTATGGTCTGGATTGATTTGCGGTTCGCCTTGAGCTTTACAGCCACCGATAGGTGCTGGAAACACACACTAAACTTCCGACAAGTGATGGCCATGATTTCTTAACGATGGCAATATGCTTGGTGAAAACAACTCTGATAACTACTGAATAAATTAATTAAAGCTTGAACTTTGAGAAAACCATAATTTATGACCAATTTGTAATAGAGTCTAGATAATTTGGGGAAATACTTGTGACTATAAAAATCAATGGACATGACAAAGAAAAAGGTGATTCTCTCTAAATTAACTTAAGACTATGATTGTACCTCTCCTATTGATTGATTATTTATTAAGTACAGTTTATACCACTGACTAAAATAGTCGTCTCCTCTCGTCAGTACATTCTTCAGGTTAGAATAAAAACCTGCAGACTGTTGGCTCTGCACTACTCTGACAAGGATTCATATTTAAGTGGTCAGACAAGGACTTGCCTTGCTTCAGAAACATGTCTGATCATTTTGTGATACAGCACAGGCTGTCCACTGCTCAAACCTTTGATCAATATGGGCTTCAAATATGCAATATGTCTTTTATCTGTGTGTATTATACAATGAGACAACTCAAATTCCCACCTGAAATATAGATGTTAAGGTTAGCTGACCCAGCTTTCTGTCCCTCTTACAGATACTTGGTTTAGATTTCCTATGTGAGAAGCAGAAACAGGTCTTCACCCAGAGCTGAAGACACCCAGTGACTATGTACTGGCTCAACCGCTCACTGTCTCCTGCTGTGAAACACCTCCAAGAGAGCAATTAAGTAAAAATAAAAAAAATAGCACAAATGCTGCAACAGTCAGGCGTAATGTCTGGCACGAACCTGACATTATTGCCCTGTCTGTTTTCCAGCACTCCACTCTTTATCCTACCAAATAGCATGTCTTAAGTGCCTTATCCATCAATCATCTTTATGCTGCAAGAGGGAGATTTATTAGACCAGCGAGATGGTTTTAGATGAAATTCATCACCGGCTAAAATAATGGTTGAAAACACATGACAGTACACACGATAGCTTGTGAGCATGCAGTTATTTCTGAGCTGTGTGTAAATGCATCCTCAGATAGTAAAAATATGTTGCCAGGGACAATATGTATCATGGACTTACACGGAGGAAAAAGAAAAAAGGGCAAAATGGATTTGCATTGACATGTAGTGCAACTGACATGTCTTGTTCTGCCTCACAGCTGACTGGATTATGCATTTGCCCCTGGAACATCTTAAAGACAAGAGACGTCTAGACGGGTAAAACATGTGCTGTTGGGGAAGAACGAGATGAATTTAAAAGGATACTCTTCCTGTCTTGAAGAGACGGAGAAGCATATACAGTAGCCTCATATGAGCTCTCTGACAGCCAACTTTCATAGTAAAAGAGCAGCGCTGTGGTGAAACATGCTTGAGGCTGCACTTAAAAAAATCTGGCAATATTTCTTTGTGAAACATGGAAAGCTCAATATGTCCAACAAAGCTCTCGCTTTAAATCCTCTCTCAGTGTGAGAGATAAGCACACTGTGGCTTTTAGAGATGACAGTGAAATGTATTAGGCTATGCTTTAACAAGAGAAAGAATAAGTTGGCTGAGTTCGAAGTGTGCCGTTTCACCTATTCAGTAACAGCTTTCCCTTTTCTTCTCTACATTATGTAAAAACATCAAATTATTATGCCAGGTTTGGACCAAAAGGGAGCCACTGAGGCAGAAAGCCACATGATGCGTCACAGACACAAAATAAAGACACGTCTTTGTGGACATTTCCTGTAAGAAACAAAAGCCAAATTGTATGTGAATGTTAATGTGAATGTGCCGGGGCGTGTGTGTGTGTGTGTGTGTGTGTGTGTAAAATCTAATAAAATGAGCTTAAGATAATATAATACAACACAAGTCTATTCAAAGTCCGAGTTAGTGATGTGTTTTTAGCAATGATAGCAATGTAGCTCTGGGGATGACCAATCACAGTTGGTCAGCGCGTCAACTGATTGGTCTGTCAGTCAACCACATAACGAGATATAGGAACTATTTTTTTTTTAGGCTTGCCATGACGGTTGATAAAGACATTAATGTTCTTGACGAAGTGAATTGCAATTCAGGGGTTTGGGTTGTGATCCTGACTTTTCATGTAGTCTTTAATTACCGCCTACAGACAACATAACATCGTCATTGTGGGCATGACTTGCATTACAATCTCTACTGAAGCCATCCCTTCTCCTTCTAAACGTACTTCAAAGACGGCTAAAAGCACTGGACCATGAATTTCATCCATCTATCATGTGTTACAAGGGCGGGTCTAGACTCTTTGTCTTGTTAGCTGATGTCTAAGAGAAAATACAGAAGTATCAGTGCATTAAAGCAGTTTAGGCGCAATAACGGCAAATGAACTGCCGCACTCTGTTACAAATCGAGACTTAGGAAGTGTGAGAAGAGCTTTTTTCTGATGACCTAAGCGTGCACCCTTATGCATAAGAGCTTAATGGCTTGGAAATAGTACTTGGAGCCAACTGATGTGATGCCTTATAAGTTATCAATGGAATCTACACTCTACAACAACTGGAAGTCAAACAAGGAAGAGTGAAATTGTATTGTTGTCTTTTCTTTTGTTATCTTCTGTGTATGTTTCTGTTTGCTTTACATTGTGAAAAAACTAAGGGAGAAATTTGTAACCGGATATGTGAATTTCTGATCCGTTATGTTTAACTATAAAGCTCAGAAAAATCCATAAAAGTAACTCACTTAAATTACCATAGGCGCAGGTTTCACTCCCACACAATATACCACCACTGCCAAACTCTCCCCTCACACCCCTCCCAGGATTTTTCACAAATAAAAGAGGCAGCTTGCCATCTTTTCTTTCCTATTCTAGGCGACAAACATGTTCATTACAATTAAGTCCAGGAGAAAACCGTTTCATGCTGAGAAATACTGAAGATAGCTTTCCTGCATTTACAATCTAAAGCACATCAATATCAATTAAAGCAACATAAATTCATGTCTGTGCATTCATTCATTCATTCATTGACTCCTGGTAAGTGTTAAGAGGTTCTTCACAACTATTTGTGTCAATGCGCCTGAAAATGAAACGATAACCTGATAATCGAATGAAAAAGTACAAACTCAAACATTTGCAGATGCTGTTGTTTTTGAATAATTGTGTGTAACGTCACACAAGTGAACATTAAAAAGTAATAACCTGACTTCCACTTCTCCGGATCCCTGCTGCGTATGTTTTGTGACCGACGCCGATTCCCTTGGGGTGTATCTCATTTGCTCGCTGTGGCTTCCTGTCCTCTTATTTCCCTCATCTCATCAAACAGAACTGGAGGCAAGTTGTCTTCACACAATCACACAATTCACTTCCAAAGAAAATATAATGCTTTTCATTGCACTTTACAAAATGAATGTGCAACCGAGCCGTAATGTCAGTAATTTCTGATTAACATCATGAAAAGATTCTGTTTTAGTCTTTGTTGCTCGTTTCCGTTTCCTTTGACGGTTTTCGGCCCATACTGAGAGCAAATGAAGTATAGAACATCCACAGAAAATATGATGGGATGTCTCTCGTCTAATCATTTTTCCATTCTGCGCTACACACCAGTTATAACCCGACTCCAGCAGCCGGCACTACAAGTCCTATTATTATTAGTAGGATTATTAATTACCCCATCTAAAAGAATTTAAAGTGAAAAGTGACGCTACCATTTGCTGAGCGGTGATTGTGTTTCAAAGTCCATCACTCAGTCCCACCTACATTTTCACATTTCCCCAAAATGGGAGCTGTCTCCTGGAGCCGGTGAAGAGGAAATGGGCCTAAGACCTATTTACTGAGCCATAATCCTATCAATAATGTAGCAGCCTTGACATCTTAGCGAACACTTCCCCCTCACTCTGCTCTGGGAAGAGAGCTTTTCGATGTAAAAAGTTCACCTCTGACCCGTTCTCTGTTTTTACGTTTTCACTCTCAGCGCTTTGCAGATCTGCAGTTTTTTGTTAGCCTGTTTTCTGGAAGAGAATCTCCACCATGTTTCATCAGGACTGAAATGCAGGTTTTCATTCCAGTGAAAAATGACAAGACCTGACTTCATTGATTAAGACGTGTTCAATCACAAAGGCAGCTTTAATCAGTGAAATTAGCTGCTGCAGTGTTTGGTTAAAAAAAGAAAATTGTGGACTTACGAAGAGAACTTTAACCAAAAATGAATTTGGGCTGTCGCTTTATAGAGCGAATCAAACCACCAAGAAGGAGCAGCAGAGGAGAAAGAAATCATAAGGAAACTTTCAAATCAAAAGAGAACAAAAGTGTATCTGCCAGGATTAACATTAATATGTCATAGTAGCTTATTCCCCCTTTAAATTTGAATCAGATTTGTGCAGGTTTTATGTCTACATGGATCACCTTTTCTTTCTAAACTGCCACAGCGAAGGAGCAGTCATCAAAGGGCTTAGTCAAAGGCACGCACACACACACACTCCCAGTGACTTAGTTCGTCCTCCACAGTGCCTCTTTGAAATGTGCCACTGTGCTCCTGAACAAAAGGTAATAATGTCTCTCTTCTGCTAGTATCTGGGTCGAATGAGATCAATCAGTCTTTGGGCGAAGAATCAGCATGTGCATCGCTCTTTTGTCACCGGTGTCGAGACATAGGTGGTGGCAGGGATGAGCCTGATGTAAATCAAAAGACTTTCCGTGCAGCCGGGGAGACAAGGTTCAGACACTATCAGCCCTGGCCATCAGTGACCCTCAGTCCCCGAACAATGAGTCATTATGGAGCTCTCAGAGGCCTTAATAGACTGACTGACGGATGAACTTGGAAAAGTGTGCGTCTTTGTCCAACCCTGAAATTTAGAAATTAGAAGTTTATTTATGACTAAATCATTTACCCAATTGGTGACAAATGTAATGACTTCCTAGTGTTCAGCGCCATCATTTTTGCCCTCACTAGCAGGCAAGAAGTGCTCCATTGTGTCCGTTAGCACCATTTTTGTGACTTGCCAGATACCTTTGTGTTTCCAACAAAACGTATGAATTATACCAAATTAGTTATATGTAAATCTAATTTCTAGGAGACAGGGTTGTTTTGTATGTGCAGGATAATGAACTGTGGCATGGATTAAACAACCAGGAAGCAGTGAATCATCGGGTAAAGCACAATGCATATTTTGCCTGTTGAGTGTAAAAGTCATACCCCGGCTTATTTGTCCCTGTGGATTCTGTGAGTGGAGTTCACATCCAGCTCAACGCAGGGATTCAGCGTCGTTTGATTGATGAACTTCAAGGGCAGAGAGGAACCCGGTCAAGAATGGAAGCGATGCAGGTTTATTGGTTTTTGAGGGTTTAAAGCCTTGTCCGACTGTTCAATGATTTAAAGGGGATGCTGTAATAACGTGTCATGTGCTTTCTTTTTTTTTTTTTTTTTCATGGATGAAAAAAGATCAGAAGAGGTGGTAGAAAAGGTATTCCTACCTCTGAAACTAATCTAACAGACATATGCAATCTACGTAATTAAGAAAATACACTTCACGTCCATTTTTTCAAAACAATAGTGTATGAATGTTTTTTATTGTATTATTGTATATTTTTTAATGTCAAACATAGAAGTATATTTCCATTTAGTGATCTATCTATGATGTTAGTTTTATTTGCCCCAAAAAATGATGATTTTGGTCAGGATTCGAACATTTAGACAAATCGAGAGCAACATCCTTTCCAACTGTGTCCAGTAAAATGCAAGTGCATGGATAATCTACAGTTTACAGTTTTCATACAGACTATTACATAACTGTATTCCAATCATCTCTGTCGTATTGGTGTGGAGGAAGACGTGTCAAACCAGAACAGCTGCAGCATTTTATATCAGAGGTGACTGTGCATCCTGACGGAGGGGGGGCAATGAAAAGATGATGAAAAGCCCCTGTGGTTTTTACAGTGTAGCGTGTCCTCCATGTGACATTGGAGGCGTCCACCTCTACCTCCACCAGCACAACCGATGACTCTTATTAGTAAGCTATTATTAATTGATTTATGTTCGATAATCAGCACAAAACTCAGCACAAACCATGAAAAACAAAAACTTGAACACAGATGAAGTTGGTAATATTTTTCACCCGTTTGGAAGCCTGGGGTTCAGATAAATGAGCTCCACAGTAACAGCCCTTAACTTTGGCAGTACTCTATTAGGAGGAGGGGAAAGGGCCCTAAATGGGAGCTCAGTCACCATCACAGTCTGACTTCACCACAGCCTGTTAACACCTAGCATACACCCTCTATTGCTAGTGGCTTGACAGAGCATCAATACAACCAGACATGTGCTAATGGCGATGGGAAAGGCTCCAGAGCTTCCAACAAACAATATGTGGTTTGAATGAAATCTAGAGACGCTGCATGTTTGTCTGAAACAATCAATAGATGCAATGTTTATCATTAAACTACTGCAGAAATAAAGTTATATTATTGCTATATTATGCTTCAGACAGGATGTGAACTTATATATTCAGATAATAATTTTGCAGTTTGGGGGGGGAGAGACTAACAAAAGAGTGTGTTAGTAAAAAATGAGAAACTTCAATTACAAAGTCAAACAGCAAAGCCCAAAGGAATTATTGAGCAGGGGAGAGATAACCTGTCACCATGCAACAGCTATAGCTTCAACCAAACCCACTTTATAAAGACTGAGCAAACACTGTGCTGCTTACCCAAGCCAAACCATTGTGTAGTTGTATTTGTTGCCGAGACTCCACTAAGAAATCCACTTTTTCCTTCAGCGGTCTCATTTGGTGCACATCAGATATCCTCTTCCTCTTTCACTTGAGTAAACAATGGCAGGGAGATGGAGCCAGTGACTCAAGTCCCTGGTGGATGGTGCAGTTCACTGGCATATGAAAGTTTAATCAAAGGAGCAGGAGCCAGTAGTTAGTCTCTCAGGAGAGAAGCACCAGGCAGCTTTGGCAAGAGGTCTCATATCAAATTTAGAAGTCATTAGGATTGCTAATAACAAGCACTAGCCAATGCTATGAGCCTTGCTTGTGAGAACACAGCAAATGAAAAGCTCCTCCTCATCTAAAGTCCCACGGGAGAGGCCAGAGAGAGGCCAGACCTCGCAGAGATTTCCATAAGCATTTTTTTTAATAAAATCCAGCATAATGAAAGATAAACAACCGAGAGGCAGGATGGAGTGATATTTAATAACCGCGGACGCCTTGCCTTCCCAGGTATCCATCCTCCCTCAACGGACCCTTGTGTCAATACAGACTGAGTGTTTAATCTAAAGTGATAAGCTCAATCATAAAGATTAAAACCGGTGAACAACATCAACAGGATCTATGCTAGGGAATAAAATCAATGTCTCGGTGAAGCTTTGTGGTACAATAGCCACTTAGACGCCCAGACAGGTTGTTAAAGGATGTAAGAACAACTTGGTGCAAGGTCAATCGTGATCTTGTGGCAGTTTCAGCTCTTTGACTGTTTATCGCAGATCCCTCATTTCAGAGTGTATCAATACTGCTGCCAGGGGGGTATGAAATGTGTGGTCCAGTTTGCTACATTTGCCAACGGTGTGCTATAAATGAGACTACAGCAAGACAAACGACCAATTTGGCAGCAGTGAAATATCCAGCCTATCTGTCAGTGTCAGAGTTGAACTCCCTCGTTGCACTCAGAGGACTTTTGAAAAACATAAGATGTGGAAGGTACAGAAACAAGTAGTGAGTCACAAGATCAGATACCGTTTGTCAATTTTAGGTGTTTATCAGATAGTAAATCTTCCTCAACACCTTCAAGATCACATTGGACCATGTGGAAATGTATCTCCAGAAAAAGCACTACATAAAAAAAACCTGGTAATCTAGTGACAGAAAGCAAACAATTGCCAAGGACGATCTTGCAGCAAGTGAACATTTTTTTTTAGAAGCAATTAAAGTCATCAGTATTACTTGCCAAGAGTAGATTGGCACCTTCATCTTTCTTAAAAGCCAGGATTAAAGACCAAGATAAATGGAATTAACAAGGTACTGTAAGCTTGGTCCATAATGTGTGACTGCAATAAAATAAAAAATAAAAAAAAAAGTACAGTGACAGCCAAATGCTTGGAGTCAGCAACTTACTACACAGCATTTCAAGAGGTGACAAAGGAAAACACTAAATAAGTTTAATCAAAGGCATTGTATCGCCAGCCTTGCTGTACCCCACTGGGAACACGCCCAAATCCATCTGTGCTAAATAAGGACTCGGAGAACCTTTTAAAATAATCAGATTTTAAGTATATCAAACCAGCGCTTTAAGCAATATGTTGATCAAAAAGCCGATAGCAAGGTGAGTTAGAGACCCTGCAAAGAGCAGCACAAGCACACAGTGGATCCACTATATGTGAACTGTTGAGACTCTAGTAGTTTCATTCATCTTCTCTATGTCATAATAATAATAATAATAATAATAATATCTCACCAGTGTCACCGTCTTTTTACCGTGAAGTTCTACCGACACCAGACAGGGTTTCATTACTGAGCTGCTGTGGGAGAACAGTAACACAAAGGAGTTTCATGCTAAAAAGATTAACTCTGGAAGATGCTCACATGATTCGGCTAACTGTCATTAGCTTTGGATGAAGAATGCAGACACGGACAGGGACTCATCTCTGGCATTAAGACGAACACTGGAACAGGACCAGTATGAAGAGGAATGATTACAGCCATAACTGTTTCAACGCATGCATACTTATATATATACACACACATATATATGCATTGAAACATAGATATGGGAATGCAGACAAACAATCTGGCAAAACGGTTGCCTTGTTTACAGCACGTTTGATTGTTACATAGTCAAAGCTCTGCAACCTTTAAGTTGTTGAAAATACATCAGTGCTTTCCACTAACTAACCCAACTACAAACACGTAGCTGCATTATTTATGACCTTGAGCAATACCACGTAGTCATAGAAAGGTCATAGAAAGCACACCAACAGAAAGTGCTGCGTGCTTCTGGCCGTCTGTTTGCTAAACAGAAGGTTTAGATTTCCAATTTTCTTAAGGCAGCACATCACGACGCTAAATCCTGAAAAGAAGAAAGCCTGTAGCGTGAAAGCAGTGATTTATCAAGTTGCCTGTACAACAGTGCACTCGCAGAATGAGCGTGATGATGGCGGCTGTGGGGGCGAGAGGCTTGAGGGAATGTGGCTGAGCACGAAGTGATAGATGATGCAATTGTGAATTCACCTCATTAGTTAAATAGTCCCTGGCTTCTCATGTGTTATTTAACTACAGCATAATTGGAGCAAAAAGTTTCTCCAACGGCATGGCCACGTGCAATTAAACCCGACTGTTAACACCTAGTGCTGCATACTCATCACGACAGCTGGAATGAAAACATCATAAATCCTCCACTTCTGTAATTATTTTATCAAGATATTCCTCACAACTATCACAATCCAGCCATCCAGATTATTCTCCAATAATCACCTGATTTACATAAACCGGATCATTATGGAGCGTTTGGAGCTGGAGGTAACGGAACAAAAATAACAAACAGTGTTTAAAATTCCCACTGGAGACTTCACATACATACTTAATGATAAGGTCCATTTAACAGGTGCACCTGGGGAGGTGTCCATAAAAATTACCCATAATGCCTATGTGATTAGCCTATATGTCGTACTGTAGTAGCTCATGAAAGCAATGCTAATTGTGGAATAGTAGTAATATGAACAGTAATACACAAGGCTGCATGATTTTTTCCCCACTCACATAAATAGAAGCTGCTTCCATTAATATTCCACAAATAGAGCAGAAAAATGATAATTTCACTTACAAAAGCTTAAAAAAAAATAATAGTCACCTTGTACAACTACAAATTGTCTTCCAAAGACGATTTGAATCTCAATAGCTACGTACAATGAGACTGGTACACTGTAATAAATGCCACATTCTACACTATTGTCCATGTCTACTGTTCAAATTTCTGCTCTCTGTGATGAATTTGACAGAAGTGTCGAGAGCCGTGTTCCCATTTAACACCAGAATGTAGAGAAAATGACAGATCTTGTACTGTTTGAGGGCATAACTTGGAAACCAAGCCCAGCTGCCAAACCTTAAAATTGATGTGACACTAAGAAGCTGACACACACACACACACACACACACACACTTTCTCAGGGTCAGAGTCAATGCATGAATGTAAGTGTGCAGACGTTTATATTTTGCCTAGAAGTCTATAAAGTTGCACTTTTTATGCCCAAAGTTACATTTTTTTTTAAATAAGTGACAATGTAAATTATCCTGTGGTAAAACAGGAGACATAAGTTGGTGACAGACGTTATTTTGTTATACGTTATATATCATATTATATATGACTTTTTCCCATCTTTAAAGTTGCTGAGCCTCACTCGTTCAATATGTAAGACACATATTTAAAACACTGTGCATTTTGCAAACCTAAGTTACACATATTTTGTGCATAATTCAACCACTGAAATCTGTTTAATGACCCAGGATCGACGGCGAGGTTGACAGTATTTCTCAACCTCCAAGTCCAAACATTATTTATTGAGTTATCAGTTTTACCACTATAAGCTAAAATCACACAACAATAAAAGTAGTCAGATAAAGGTGAAAGACAGGAACAGGAAACAGTGTTCCTTTCACTCCTTTTCAACAAATATTTGGCTCTGTAAACAAATAAAAACATCATCATTCCTCCTCAAACACACTGCAGTTGGTGAAACTCGCCATCCGCTCGTTGCTTGCCAGGATTATTACAGTGTATTGCAGTGTTTCTACGTCAGACCTTCAGGGTATCAGGGAACTACTGTTTTTAAAGATTCTGTGATACAAGGAACCTTTGAAATATTTTCTGTCTGGCAGTATGCTCAATTGATCTTTTATGTTACTATTATTACCCCATAGGAATGCATACGAGCAGTGATCCAATGTTTCATAAATCAAAATGTTCTGCATGCACATATGTTTCAGAAACAATTTTATTATTTAATGCCTTCTGCTCAGCTCCTGGTTTCAGACATCCGATCCACTTAGCCATAAAGTTAATTCTAATTCCTCCGTCCCATAGAGAGGGCTAAGAGTCCCACCTTGCCTGATGGAGCTCAGAGATAATATCACAGGTGGCTCAAGCAGCAGGGGAGGCCCAAATCTCTATTATCAGCCCGAGGGGAGAAGCAGTGGAAGGAGGAGGCAGAGGAGACTGCAATATGGTGAGTTTAGTTTCACCTGGCCTCACAGTTTGACCTCTGGACCATGTGTCAACTCCTCCGGAAGAGCTTAAAAATAATTAAGGAGCAAAAGTCCTCTGAATGGGAAGTAGTTTCAAATAATGTCATGCATGTTAAGTGTTCACAAGGGTCTTATAGGCATTCGATGAAAAGTGTTACGGGAGACTCCAGAGCTGCAAGAGCTTGTTAAATACTGTGTTAAACTACCATTAGATGGTTAATACAAGCTGGAAGTTGATTTCTTTTGACCAGCGAACATAAGAAATGTTTACAAAAAAGGTGTCAAGCAAAGACATCGAATATGAAAACTGTTACAGAAGAATAACTGCCAGGCGCCAGTCCATCCATCAGAGGACGGATTACAAATACCTGCGTAGTACAGGTGTGACGTGTCTTAAAATAATGCAGTAAAAGTTACTAGAATGAACAAATTAATGTGAAATTACGATATCTGTGTTAAGGAATTAATATGACTTTTGTTGTTGTCCTGATGGAATCTGTTGAAATGTACATTATACAGTACACGTTAGTCATCTCAAACATACTGTACAAAGAAACCAAATGATCCAAAATGCCAGTTCATCGACCCACAATCTGTCTGCATCAGTCAACAGTCTGTCTGCATTTCATGTTGCAGATGGAAAAATAATTATATGAAAACCATGACGGCATATTCAATACCAGATAAATCCATTGATTAAGTGAGTCAAGTCGCAGGATGAAACTAACCAAACTTCTGTTACGACGACACCGTTTACCGACATGTTATCCGTTTCCACACATCTGTTGCATATCTGCGTTTTCTTTCCTCTTCATTTTTCACGACTGTAACATGCTCTTCTTTTTGTCAGATGTTCACACAGGTGAACCGTAGGTAATGCTCAGCAGTTTCTAGTCTGGCATGGCCACAGAGAGCAGACGGGAAGTGCTGAGGTTGTGGCATAAGGACAGCAGAGAACGTTAGAGGTGAAGATCAGCCAGGTAGCGAGAGCACAAACAGGAACAGATTTTGCACCGTCGACAAGGAGGAAAAAAAACAAAAAAAACCTCAGCTATTAGGCTCATTAGTTACACAGTTAACTTTATGTCCTCTATAGAGAAAATATTCATGTTACAGGTGAGGTGAATTACAGCCAATACAACTTTTTTTTTGTTATTTTCATAAAAATGTTTCCTGTGACAACATATATTGAGATGATTGCATTACATAGTGTTTCCATTTGCTTTTATTAGAGTTCTACTGTCCATCTACTTGATTTTTTCCCCTTTCCTCTTCCTGGATGGTTTTCACTGTAATGAAGTTTGTTAGCTTGTTACAGACTTGACATGAATTGGGTCTCTCTAGAAGACCGTGGGAGTAATGAAAGACAGCGGATTAAACCAGCGGTCTGGTACAACCAGGATTGGACGTGACAAAGTGTGAAAGAAAAAAAAAAAGAAAGGGGAAGAAAGCAGTGGATGAGAGAACAGAAGGCCAGGAAGAAAACTAGAGAAAGAAAGAGGAGGGGAAATGTCTCTTTTTCCTGCTGACCCGCTTCCTCTGCTCCACCACCCTCCACGCCCCCTTCCCCTCTGGGCAGCCAGGTGGCCGGGCTGGGCACAGACGGCCCTCCTTCCCTTCTCCATGCTGGCCCTGCTGGCCCTTCCAAACATGAAGCAGCAGTGGTGGGAGGACACCAGCCAGACGCGGTACAAAGGGAGGATGGACAAGCGGCGTCTGAAGGCCTGGCACACTCTCACCTTCAACAGAACGCACAAGGAGAACAGAGGCTGCCTGGCACGCTGGAGGAGGCTTTTTCAAAGTTTAAGAAAATGACACTTAGCGTGGATCCTGAAGCATTTTATATGACCGACGCACGTCTGAAGATTTATATGATCTTGAATCATGTCCACCTGCACTACTTACATTCTGAAAAATGTATGTAAAATGAAAAAATATACCATATTTAAAGCTCTATATTGTGGCCCCTAGAGGCTGTAATGCATGTAATGCACAAACAGCCAATTTTAAAGGCAGAACATGTGGTGAACGCAAAGACAAGTAGACACAGATTCACTCATAACATTGTTAACTGAGGTGCAGATGCATCCGTGAGAGTTAAAATGATTCACTTTCAGCAAATGTTTGCTCTTCAGGTACGAGGGAAGAGAAATAACGAGTGAGTCTGGAGTAAAAGTTTTGAAATATGTCCGAGCTTGTATATCATGGAGTGTTGATAAAGGGGGAGTCTTAAAGATCATCAAAGATCATCCTCTGTGGCTCATGAAAATTTAAATTGAACATCACATGGTACGTCGTTGTTGAGACTCAACCTTGTTCATTGTTAGGGTAAACAGAGTAGTTGAGGAAATGACTTAAGTTTTTAATCACATTCCCTGGATGGGAATTACAGTTTGTTCCAAGCTACATCCATGAAAAACAGCGACAAAAACAAAAAGCGCGGATACGATTGACGCAGCTGTACTGGCTGTACGGTAAAGCAGCAGCAGCTCGAGTCCTCCGTCAGGGTCTACACAGCGTGTGTTCAACCACAGTACTGAATGTAGGTCAACAGTGTTTAGGCTGCGCTCGCTGCACAACATACAATCACTGTAGTTGCACATGTGAAGTAGAATCAAACTGTCTTTATGCTGCGGTAACACGCTTACAGCGCAAGTTAAAAGCAAAGCTGTGAGATGGTGATTAAGATAGTAGTCAGTTATAGAAATAACTACTCTTATATTAACCTTTGGTTGTCAGTATGTTCTGAAAAAACACTGGCGGGTAATGTCATTCGGTAATGTTCACTTACAACTCCCCAACAGCAATCAGCAACATGAACAAGATGTCAGACTGAATGGGCGAAGTGGCTCAAACTTGGTCAAAATCATGTAGTACGCAACACTGAGAAGTTAACATTTCTATTTGCTTAAAAGCCACAATATGTGATTATGTAATCACTGATATACATGTCAAACTAGGAATACTGTGCAGTAATTAATCCACCACTCGATGCCTGCACCAACAACCTGAGGATGACTGCAGGAGACGGCTCAGCCAATACAGCTGACTTTGGTTGAAATCATATTTTTGAGCTTCAACAGGGTATATTGTACCCAAGGCTATCATCTGTACCTCTATGACAGATGCGTCAGCCACTCCATCATTTGGGAGTCCTTGGGCCTTTAGGGGCCACGCTGTCTCTGTATCAGAGTGAACACAGCAACCCATTGAGCCAGAGAACTGAGGACAAATGGGAGGACGAAACTAAGAGGTCATCTGTGTGGATGTGAACAAAGCTCCATTCACTTACACTGTGAACATGCAAGGACATATGAAGATGAACACAGTGAAAATGAATGCTGGACTCTTGTTTTTTTGCCAAAAATGAATTCGTTCTGCGTAATGTAATGGCATCACAATAGACAGTGTTTCACACTGGGACATGAATGGGCTGTGATGTGGACAGCCGTCACCAACAAGACGGAAAGACTAGAAAGGAGCTGCCAGTGATGTGCCGCAGCCCGCCTCGCGCACAAAGTCCCCAGAAGCAGCATTTAACCTTCGCAGGCCTTGGCTAATTTGCTGCGCCTCACTCGGCACACAATCTCCAAATAAAAGCTGCAGACTGAAGCTGAGAAGAATGGCTCCGCAGCAGAGTCACTCCAGCAGACACAGTACGGCAACTCCGGCAATATGAGAAACCGCTGTTCAAAAGCAAAAAAAAAAACCAAACAATTGCAGCCTCGTTGCATCAGTTGGATGTCAGGTCCGCGGGAGCATTGCTGAAAAATTCGTCATCCCCACAGCCAACAAGGTCCTCAAAAGTTGAAACCCAAACAATGCTCTATGAAGTGATTGATCTTTTCCAGCATAAACACCATTCTCCATTTTTTGGAAAAAAAAAGGAGCCAAACTAATTGTAATTCAAGAGGCACTGAACCACTGGGTTCCCTCTTCTACCCATTTAGTGCACTGACTTAGCTAAAACACATTTCACTGGATTAATCTGGTCCGCCTGGAAGGTGAAGATAAAACGTACTTCAGGCCAGTATCAGCAGGAAGGACAAGGAGGGAAGGATAATCACACGGAGCAAACTGTATCAGAGACATTGTAATGATAATTATTTATCGTCCCCCGTCAAGGTCGAGATTCTCCATGAGTTGA
Source organism: Pampus argenteus (assembly GCA_036937835.1). Lineage (NCBI taxonomy): Eukaryota > Metazoa > Chordata > Actinopteri > Scombriformes > Stromateidae > Pampus > Pampus argenteus. The sequence goes on along the minus strand of CM072874.1, from coordinate 1,665,629 downwards.
GAAAACTTTTCGACCTCAAATGGAACGATCACATTTTGTGCTTGCTAATGCTAAATGAGTATCTGACTTGGAAATGGTATATTGGAGAAAAAAAAAAAAAAAGACAAAAAGCAACCCACAAAGCACAAGGTCAACAACGCACTTTGTCAACGACCCAAATGAATAAAGGTCTAGATAAAGAACAATGATTAATTGGTTCTGTGCATCAATGCTAGCCAAGGACAAACCCACAACCTACTAATCAGACCTCAGCAGGGGCTGAACTGGAAAAGACAGCTTTTTAGCACAAAGACAACATGTCGCGTCCCTCTAAAGACCACTGTTGTCCTTTCACTGCATCTGTCCACCACATCCCAAACTGCACGCCCCTTTTTCCCCATCGCCTCGTCACAATTTACACCGACCTCAACACATATTCTACGCCTGGAAGGAGTTAGGGCACGTTAAAATGATACAAGCTCACAGAGTCCCTTTCCGTTCCTGTTTAGGGCTGAGGAGGAGCCGGCTTCATTTCCTCTGACAGTCAGAGGTGAAGCAGAGCAGAGGGAGAAAGAGGAGGAGGAATATTTTTAACCGGCATTGCTACCGATGAATCACCTCGGCACCCGCTATCTCCAGGGGGCATTCTCTGACGGGTGGGGTGAGAGGTGCTTGTTTCAGGATGCAGGAAGAGGAAAACCAAACCACACTTACCTAGAAACAGAGAGAGAGAGAGAGGGAAAAAAAGTAAATTATGTGACACATAAAATATTAAACAACTTGCTAGAATTATGTTCAACTTTTATGGAAGATAAGATTATTAGAGACTTTTATTTGCATCAGACATTTCAAATGAGACAAATTCTAGTTACTTTCACTGAAATAAAATGCTGCAGGCCTGACATGTGGTCTCAGGTCTGAGACTGAAACCACAAAGCAAACAGTGGCAGCAAAAAGGAGCAGTAAGGCTGCAAAAAACCGTTATTTTCATTATCAACCAATCTGTTTCAAACTTTCTCCATTGAGAAGTTTTAATTTGTTTTATCGAGAAAATGTCACAAATGTTGAAAGGATGACAGAATCAGTGTTTCTAAAAGCCCAAGATGAAACTTAAATGTCCTAAAAACAACTTAAAAACAGTCACCAGCCCAAACATATTCAGTTCACCATCACAGAGAGCTGGAACCAGAGGATGTACAGTAGAAAGGTATTTCATATTTAATAACATGTAAATATGGCATGTGTGCGCGGCGATATGAATTACTGTTGGTTTTGTTCTTTCTGTTGTTGTCTTGTTCTGTTTCTTGTGCAGCACGAGCACTCATGTGTGGGAACTTGTGAATCTAGAAATAGAAATCTGTTCCAAGAGTGATATAAACACATAATGGACAAATAAAGTTTTAAAAAAAAGTTCAAGCTGATTCGTCAACTTCAGGAAAATGGATTGATACTTTTTTTTGCGAACAATATGTTTCGTCAGCTCGAGTCTGGACATTCTTCCATCTTCCATCTCTTAACATTATCAAAGGCTTAAAGTTCCCACAATGGAAACATATAAACTGCATGACTGAACAAGTCAGCAACAAATAAAATACTGTGCAACTTTGATTTTCAGCTGTGGCTAATCAGAACATCGGTGGTTCGATTTCCAGCTCTTCCAGTCTGCATGTCCAAGTGTCCTTGGGCAAAACACTTAACAACATATGGCACCACCGATGGCACCACTGGGCGTGCGTACGTGCGTTTCAATGGGTTGTAAAACATGTTAAGTGGTCTCAAAGACTAGAAAAGCCTTATAACACCATTTAGCAATACTGTGTTTATTTATGCTATCATAGAAAGTTCAGAAACATCCATATAAGAAAACCTCCAGACAAAGAAAAATGTAAATGAAAAAAATTTAATAAAACAAATAGTTGCCAGAACTGATAAATTGTTATGGCTCAACATGCAAAGACATGCTTTTATGCCGAATGATTTATGAATGTAGCACACACTCCAATGTACATATAAAAAGGTTGTGTGTTATAGCAGGCATGCAACTGTCACACTGTTGTAGGTTACAGCGTGGGAGAGTGTGTGTGTGGTCTTTGAATGGAACAAAAAATAAGAACAGACAACAGAGGCGAAGCTGTGGTGAAAAACACCACATCCTAATCCTCCTGTCTCTGCTCGCCCCTTTGACAGAAATACTATCTATCTAATTCAAGCGAGCGTAAAACATTGTTAATCGGTTGTGTGGCCATCTATCATGCTGGCAGCCACATGACTGGTGGGTTTGAGACTGCAGAGAGATTTAACCCAGGCGAACGGTGGGATTTGCCAGAACAGGGCAGGACGTGCACCAGTACACACCACTGAATCCTCCTACTGTATGTGTGTGCTACTCTCATATCTAAAATTTCACAAGTGATTTTGAGAAAAGTTAATCTTTTTTTTTTTCTACCATATACTGCTCATGCATAGTAATGCTAACCTGAACGTCCTATAAGGTGAGTTATGGTTTCTGAATGTAATGTGCAACAACGCTAGGAGACGATGCAGGATTTGAAATACTTTAAAAATTGGAAATGCATTCAGCAGGTTTGTTAGACCTCAAGGATTCAATGTAAACATTACTTGTGTTTGTTTACAAGAAAATTCCACAGCGCAATCTGCCCACAAACAACCTCAACCAATTATCAATCTCACTTTCCATCTCCTGCAGGCGGCTCAGTTATCTGATAAGGATGCCTTCTAAATGCCCCCTTACACGTTTTGCCATGTACTTAAAACTAGGAAGAGATGACCAGGAACACACTCGCCTTTATTTAATAAGAGATTTTGTAATGTAAAACTTAAAAAATGTTGCCATAATGCAAAAAAAAAAAGTATTATGTGAGGTTTCATTAAAGTTTGTTCCAACAAGAGCAGATAAACACTGCAGCACGATTCTCTAATTCTTCACCAACATCTCCTCAGCAGCTACCTATACAGCACATGATGGATGGACATGCAGGTTCAAAATCTCACCCTCAGTGACAATGTTGCCAACAAAGACGCGTCTGGAGTCGGGCAGCACACGAAGCGAAACACAAGTTATGAAACTATATTCAGTGTTTGGCTGCTCTGTCCATGAAAACACCTGTCGGCTGTAGACAGGTGATCTGTGACAATGGGACAAGCCTCCAGTGATATCAGACACATTTAATACTGATGATTTCATATTCATTTTGGGGGATATACAATGATAGAGTCTATTTCATTTTGTAAATTCATAGCAATGTCTTTCTTTTGCTGGTATTGTACTGCCATAAGTGCAGCATTGCCCACTATTATCCTCTTATTTCAAGATGGAACGACATATCTCACTTTGTATTAAGATTACTAGATACTATGCTGCTTGAAAAACTGTCAAATAGCGGGTTCTCATATATATGCAAATGTGTAATAAATACAATCTGCTGAGGTGAGAGCATGACTTAAATACACCAGGCAGGGCACAGGATGGATGGATAGAATCCCAAAACAGCTCTCTCTGCAGGGATGCAGCTGTTGGCAGGGACTTCTCCGTCTTTCTCCGCCAACCTACGGCCATGTTGCCACAGTCAATCGGAAGGCCAATCACTGGACAGCGCTAATTTTCTTAACAGATGGGAGGGATACTCTTGCCAGAGTTTCAGAGAGGTGTCCCTGTGACCTCTTGGAGCTCCCTGAGAGGAAGCCCGTCTGCTGACTCCTGCTGTGGCCCTCTCCCAGGGTCACATGGGGTTAGTTTGTAGTGGACACGGGGACAAATCACTGGCACAGGCCTGAAGATGCTGAAGCTGATTATGTAGAGTACGTCTGTGACATTATCTCCAAGTAGATCTATATTGCTGCAATGTAAGCTTTTTAAAAGACCTCTTTGATTCCAAAATATTCTCCATTACGGTGGCTCTTCAGATTGATTATCATTTCAAGGTAGTATGAAAGCTTCCCTCTCTCTCCTTTCTTTCTCGAGATACCCAACACACTTAACCTTTTATTTCAAATTACCTTGCACAGTGTCATTACTGTTTAAAAAGTACAGGTTGTCTTTCCGGTCCTTTGTTCCTGAGCAGCAGACTGTTATTTATAAGTTGAGCCATGATCTCAGCATAGCCAGTGTACCCGAGATGATTCTTTCTGCCATTGCTCACAATGTCGCACAGCCTTCCTCCTTATATTCACTGGTATATTTCATTAACCGAGTAAACAGACATTTCAGATGTAATGCAAGAAAATTCAATAGTGTTACAAGGCTCTTGCATTATTAACAGAATAATTCCAGATCGAAAACACCATGTACTCCAGTTATTTACTTATTCAGGCAACCACTTAAAATATTGACACCCAACTTGATTTAAAATGTATTTAAACACGGCCACAGCAACTGTGCACACTCACAGCAAAAAAAAAAGGAAGAATTTTGATACCACTATGCTTAAGTGATTTATGATCTCGCTTCCCACTCAAACACTGTGAAATTATGAAGTAGAGATAATTAGAGATAGTTAACACTATTTCACACTACTCATGAGATGCTTGCTGCTGACCTCTAGACACCACTTTTAAATCACTCCACAGTGACTGAAATATATATACTGTAATGTAAAGAGGTGCTAGAAAGCATCATGAGCTAAAAAGCAAGAAGGAGTCTTAATTAGCACAACTTCTGAACATTCAAATCCCTTCGTTTCTTTACTTTTTAAAATTATAAAATGCAATCCCTTTACAATTTAATATTTGAATACTTAAATTGTTCTCAAACTTTGTCCTCACTGAGTACTAATACGAAGCGAGCTAATCAAATCAAAGCCAACCACTGGTTCTTTATCTAACCAACACTCAGATGTTTGTTCTCGTTTTCTTTCTCTTTATTTACAGGGTCTTAAAAAGACATAGCAACACACTCAGAAATGCTACCGATTAGTATGTCTCTGGTATTATATAGTGTTAAGGGTTAACCCCATGATGGCAACACTTGGATCCACTGTACAAATGTACTATCCTTTAGCATCTTTAGCTTCCCAAATGAATACTGAACTGTCCTTTCCAAGTGTTGTTTGCATCCTGTGTGTCAGAGGCCAGGGCCTGCAGCTTTTATTGGTCAAATTTTGCTCAAAAGTTCCCCCCAATGCCATGAAACAGCTGTTACACTGTGATGGGCAACCCACAGTCCCAGTAACAGTGTGTCTCATAAACCCCATGGCCTAGAATAAAACTGCTGATTAATAGCTTGTGCGCATTAAAAGCACGGTCAGGTTTGAGAGTGCCAACTGTGCTTCTGGCCCCAGCGTGTATTGAAATGCAAGGCAATGCTGAGGTAGGATACAAAAGGCAGCAGAAGCAAGGCCACAGTGTAGCAAAGAAATCTTATGCTCACTATTAATGAAATGGTAGCTACTGTCCTGTATTATCTACAGAATATGAATTTCACAACAAAAATAAATCAGACAAATGCAAATAAATAAGAAGAATGAAAGATATGGAAGCTGGGTAGTTGTAAGGAAAGCCCATTGGGGTTTTACTAGGCTTACTTATTTAGGCATGAACAGTAAAACCCTCCATTAATTTTTATGAAGTCAATTACCTCGCAAAGGCTGACTTCTTGTAGCGACACTGCTCTAACCTCTGTAGATATACACGAGATTTCATTAACTCACCAACAGAACGTGTAGTAACCGAGTTTGGTTAGGCTTTATTTTCCCAGAGTTGGGAAGGAAATGTCATTAGTGCAAAATGAGTTTGTGCAGTTGTGTTTAAATTCTACCTAAAATGAGACTGAAATTGGCGACCGACGAAATAAACGTTTCCTCTTGCCTCAACTTGCAACTAGTGTTATTTATTTTTCAGTCTCTAAAGTTAACTTCATATTGCTTTCTCGTCTGCTCTATTCCCATCTGTTAGTGAAAAACAGCTATATAGTGAGTTAAAAGAGGGCCTCTGGATGCCTTCCACTGAGGTTAGGACTGCCCAAAACTACCCTAACAGTGGAAATCAATTCTTTGTAGTGTCTACAAATCGACATGTTTAAGCTGGGGCCATTCAGTATCAAAACTCATCCGGATTTTTTATTGGCATCCGCAGTTTGGGAGGGCGCTAAGAACTGAACATGGCAGCCTGAGGCATGGATCGAGGGCTGAGAAACTCCCTATTCACAAGCAGAAGTGGAGTCACCTCCAGGAGAAATCTCCCAGGACCACAGACGGGAGGTCATAAAAAAGGTCCCCAGATTTAACAGAAAGTGCCACCAGTGATAAAGTATGCTGCCAAAAAAGAAGAAGAATTTCCAACTTGGTGTGTCCATGCTGTATCCACGGGGAGTAAATGAAAACAAGGTTAATGCATTCGGCTCTTATTACCCATGCTGGAAGAGAGGCCATCAGCTGTGTCGAGAGGCAGAAAAGCAAGAAATCAAAACAGCAAGTGATATGCGGGCTGGTATGCAATACAAGATTGTCCTGCCAAAGAAATCTGTTTGGCCTGCTCCTTGGTAATGACTTAGAAAGCATGGCGGAACAACTTTGTTTCCACGCTGTGTGCACCTGGGCTGAAAGGTCTGTACCACTATGCTGCTGTATTACCTTTCTGGCCGTCAAAGTCGCTGTGGAAAATGTCCCAATGAGACAAAAAACCAAAATGTTTTCAGACTCCCTGGTGGTTAGTCAAGCATGGGTGATTGTTTCCAGATTACAGAACTGTCAAGCAGCCCTCTGTGACCTACAGTATAATGGGACGGGTCTTTAATCTCCTGTTTTGTTCCCCAGATAGTGTTGTCTTAATAAGTGGCGTGTCTGTGTTTGGATGTAATACCCTCTCTAATAAGACTTAAGCTCCCTTCTCTTCGGGTGCCAGCTTGGAGCTCTGGTGCCTCGCAGTGTGAGGTCAGGCTGCTCTGCCTTCCCAGCCCTCACACACCCAGATGGGCCACTATGACCGATTGGTTCAGTGTCAGTCGTGTTGACCTGTCAACACTGAGCTTAAACAGCGGGGCAATAGCAATCCTGCTGGCCAGCAGGAGGTCTGTGGATTCAGTATGGCACCATAATCTCTCAACAAGGACTGTTGGCTGCTGTCTGATGTGCCCATTAGTCATATGGGACCCCTAAACTTCAATTATAGAGAGACAGTAAAAGCTGAGCAAACCCAACAGAAACAACATCCATGGACGGGTTATGACAGTAGAGTTAATCCAGCAATGTTTTCAGTTACATCACACCGAGAAAAATAAAAAGTTTTGGTTGTCAATAAGATCACAGATGGGTTATTCCAAACGCCTAATTATGAATATTGTCATTATCAGTGTTGATTTTTCCAATGATTGTTTGGTGGTAAAAATAACAAAACTTAAAAAAAAAATTTGATCAACTAATCGATTGACTGACTGTTTGGGCACTTGGTACCAGTTGAGTTGAAACTGAAGAAACACCAACTGTAGTCATGCAAATGTATTTGGGGGTTTGTAGAATATGCAATATATAAATTGCATCAGCTTTTCATTCAACATCTGCTAATAAACATATTTTTATAGAGAACATACAGTGTATATGGAGCTGTGACACCTTGGGATACCTACAGTCTGAATTCACCTGGAGATATAAACTAGTCTCACTGGCAGTTAGACCATCAACACATGAAACTGCAGAGTCCAGCGATAAAGATGAGAAAAACAAACTGAAGTGATTGCAGAGGGGAATGACCTCTTTACTTGTGCCAGCAATTATTACCTGGTCCATTTAGCACAAACTGCACAAATCAGTAAAAGTGAATTCATACCCCAAGGCTGCTCTTCCTATAAAACCCCATATCCCACCCGCCCACCACCTTCTCACCGCAGTTGCACCTTGAAGCCTGGGAACAAAGCCCATTATTGCTCCTCTGAACGTAGATGCTGTGACAGGTAAATGTTGTCTCTGAAGAAAATGCCCCATGACGACAACATTCACTGCAGGGTGACCATTATCCCTGATTCATCATTCTCATATACTGCGGTGGTTTGCGTATTTCTTGCCTGCAGCTTATCAGCAGCAGCCATTCTCTCTCTGCCTTGTGCTCCTCTTTCTATCTTCCCCCTTTCTCCTGCTTTTTTCTCCTTCTATCCTGCTTCAGCAAATCCCACCAGCCAAATGCTTTACCCCAGAAATCTAATGGAAGTGATTTGACTTCCGATTAATAGGGCTGACAGAGGCAAAATGCCGGGCAGTGCACTACTGTGCCTATTATGCTAAACACAAGCCGCATGGAAGGAAAGCCTGCAGGGTTTTAGACTGTTTGGTAACAGCAGCTGGTGAGGTAAACACAAAACACATTTCTGAGAAGTGACACAAAATAATGTGATATCAATATTTCATACTTTGTAACGCCAGTGTGACATTTTCAATTAAATCGTGCGTTGCGATATAATGAAAGCCAGGATATTATTGGTTTCAGTCCTGACACCCATTATTTCCACTGTTTGTCACTGCAGCAGCATCCATTTTGATGAACGGGACTAAATGTGATAATTGTGCTTCAGGTTGGCGTCTTCCGGTGAGGCGAAGGTAGAATCCAGCTCCGGTGCCAGATTGAAGATGTTTGATGTGGATTAAGACCCCAGCTAATTACACTGACATTACAACACCTGAGTGTCCGTGGTGCTTTTCATCTGACTCCCCATCGTGGCCACAAACATCGTTTTATCAAGAGTTCATCACGCTCTGCTTGATTTATAGATAGAAATCAACAATCTTTCCAATGTCAATGTGTCACATGGAGAATAACGTGTTTAGTTGTACATTTTATAAATGGGACTGGATACAGGTTAAATCACACTTTTCAATTGGTGAGCTGTAAAAATAATAAATAAATCAATAAATAAATCTTCTGTACGTGACTCACAAAGCTGCGGAGGAATTTGGGCGTCGCCCTGTTACCTGGAAGTCAACACTAGCAGCAGCTCTTGCAGACTGAATCAGTCGAGGATAGTTTTATTCAAAGCACATTTTTAGACTTTCCTGAACACATCTGAATCATTTATTCAGATGCACGATGTCTTAATAAGGGCTCCTTATTCATTCCCGGCGACACACACTTTGATGGTTTATTTGTGGGGTGTTTTTTTGGTTCTAGTGCATATTTTCCAGCCACCTCAGAACAGTCCTGCTGTGAGCGGGGGAGTTAGGGCCATTTTCCTGGCTCCAAACCACAGCATACCTTCAGCCTAGTGGAGCTTATTAATTAATCACATAACTATGTTCCATAACCTGGGGATTACTGCAAGCATGGGTCTCATAACCATCTGCGCACTTCTTAAACCTATGGACAGTCGGGCTCTGAGGCTGACAACATCAAACAGAGCCACAAAGAAAAGGTAATCTGCATTTAGCGTTTTAAGTCGGGTACTGCATCAGTGCATTCACTCGCACCACAAGGTCTGCTTAATTCATGTTGGATGCTGCGGTGCAGTTTCAGTACATTTCAGGTCATCATCAAATGTGACGTTTTTGTCTGAACACAAGTCTGCTGCATCCGTATTTGTAAGTACTATACATTAACCTAAAGCCAAAGTACTGACGGTGGATCCATTTACACATTTTTATGTATATGGGACAGAACAACAGGATTTACATCACAGCATTGGCCTTTGCTGCTGTTCTTAGAGTGTTACAGTTGAGCAGCAGGCTAACAGAACTGAATAAATGACATTTTTTTTAAAGGGGTTGTGTGATATTTAGGGAGGATTTGACAAATGATCTGCAGTAAGTATTATTAAAAATAATCAGTCTACAAAATTATTTTTTACACTGCATGGAAGTGAATGAAACCAATGGCTGCCTGGAACATCATGGATACTGTATTGCAACGTAAGTTAAGTGTACATCATCAACATGTGTAGTTAAAAAGCTAAAAACGTGCCAACACACTGATATGATCTGTTAAGCTTGTAAAGAAAAGGCTGGTTTCATGTCAGCTTTAATTTTGATTAGTATCCACAACAAACTCAACACTACTGTGGAGGTTTTTGACTTTTGCATCTGAACCCCTGGAGTGAATTACATCTGCTGGAAGAAGCTGTGATCTGTGGTGAAAAGTGGGCTGCCTAACGCTGAAATGTGGAGATTCTAGTATTCATATCTCACACTCAATTATAGACTGTAACAGCAATTTTCATCCCAGTGTATGGGAAGAATATACTGGAGACCGACCATGTTTTCATTAAAAAAAAAAAAAGCTTATTCCAAATTAGCTCCAAAATTTCTGTGGCTCAGTAATACTTTTGAGCTTGTCTTTTTCACATCATCAAGTGCCCTTGGGGAACCAATTAAAAGTAATATGAATGATATTGCTTTTCCCCACTGCACACACAATACGTCTTCACAGACCATCTGGTTTTATAGATTAATCTAAGAATGCGAGAAATAAAAGTAGTTTAATCCGGGTGCTATTATTAAAAGCTGAAGCCTTCACTCCACTGTAGCTCTCTGAAACATCATGTCATCATCTAACTAAACAACATGTTGGCACAACTCAGGTGAGAGTCGGGACAGGAATACAGTCACATATATGGTCGTAGCTTCGTGTTCATCAATGTGCAAAAGCAAAGTTCAATGGGGTCAGATTGGTCTGCAGTAACTCTTCCATTGTCTAGAAATGAAATGTAATTAATCCATTAGCAATTGTGAAATTCAATTTGGGAATCTTGAAAATTAAATAAAAGCATCTTTGAAGCCAAAAGCATCCCGGCAGTAGGATGACGGATTAGGGTCCCATTACTCACGATTTGTTATTCAATAAATCATTAATGGGCTCTATGAATAGCAGAGGTGATGGACAAGAGTTAGAGAGAGCAGAAAGCAGTGTTGCTGATGCATCGAAATCTTACAAGCATAGGCCTCAGCACAATGCTCCACATTGCAATGCATAATGTATAGCTTTTGGGTGCTGACGGGCTGCTGGATCATAGCTTCATAACAGATTTTCAGCTCAGCTCAATGGGCTCTTTCAATCACTTGATGTGCTCTTTAATCAAGAGCTTTGGATTGTCTCTGCATACATTTCTTTTCTGCAATAAAGATGAGCAAACATTTTCCAGTAATTCTGAATCAAATACAAAAAAAAAGAAAAAAAGAAAGAAAAAGTCAAACAAACATGAGAAATGTAAGGCCCTGCTAGCAGCCCCATAGAGGCTGCAGCTTTCAACACAGGCTGCAACTAAATTACTAAAGAAAAAATAGCAAACTGACAATTTATCATACAATGGAGACAGAGGATTATAACACTGCAACATCAGTAGTGGGACTAAAAATATCTAAAGAGTTCAACCCCTTTGTAGCATTCGGATGCTCGGTACACTGCATGGCAATTACATCTCTGTTGTACAACCGGAGAGTTTGCGTCAAACTCATTGGACATCAGAGCATTTCCATCCACAGCGAGTATCTTAAACCACTCAAACGGACAGAAACAATGGAGGAAGTGAGCATTTTGTGATTATATTGATATGCTGCTAATTGTAGTTCATTTAGGTAATCATCTATAGGGCGAGTGTGTGAGAGGCACATTTTACTTCAAAAGCACAATGAATAAATGTGCTACTACGATATGTCTTCTCTCCATCACTCTTCCTTTTAAGCTCGATAATGCATCCTTGGTGAAGTCTAGTTGTCACCCTGGCAACTAGCATCATACAGGCAACAACCTTAGGCAGGAAGCCCAGCGGTGACTTCCTCCTTCTCTTCCAGTATCATTCATCTGTGAGCAGTGACCCTGACAAGACTCGCTACTGTGTCCTGTGGCCCCATGTGGAAATCCTCTGCTCGAGAACGGCAGAAGTTTAGCAATCCAGAACTGTTCAATAAATAAACACAGAAATCCAATAGGCTACCAAAAAAAAATAAAAAATAAAAAAAAGGAGAGAAAGAGAAAAAGAGAAAGAGAAAGAGAGAAAGAGAGAAAGAGAGAAAGAGAAAGAGAAAGAGAGAGAGATTGGGGCCAAGAGTACAAATTGCAAAATAGGCAAAAGTTGAAAGATAGCCACATCAACAAATTGAACACAGTTGGGAGGTGTGAGCCAGAGGAACATATCTGATCACCTGTGAAATTGGGCCACAGAGTAAAAAACATGTGAGGTGTCTCGCTACATTTTTCTCAGCACATAAGGCTTACTAGTCACTGGATGTGAATCTAAGGGTTGAGTCACCACACCCATGTTCAGAGCTCATTTAAATTATGATGCAATTACTTCTATAGCCATTTCACTTGGACAAGTGATACATAAACCGGGATGTCTGAAGTTGGTTTAGATCATTTGGCTAAACCGTTGGCTAGTTTACAACCTTCATGATCACCTGACTGTTGGTGTTTCTTACACTGTCAACATTTGTTGTAGTTGTAGTCACCACATCGACATCCCATCTTTGGTAAGTACAATGTGATCATATCTGATTAAAACAATTGCTAAAACTATGAAACCAAGACTTCAGTTGCTATAAAACCGAATTATCCTCTGACGGAATAACAGTTGTAAAAATTCACATTGAACTAGACGCAGGAAAAAAGACATTATGACTATGAGAGAGTGATTGGCCACCTATTGGCCATATCAAGAACTGCAGCTACAAGAGTTGTGCAGTGGTTTCAGGAAGTCATGGTGGTTGCCACTAAAGAATACAGACTACCTGTTGGTGTGCAATTGAGCGGCTGGACCTTGCTGGCTCGAGAATGAGCGCTATAGAACAGGCATGTTAAACACGAGTCTTTGAAGCAAGACTTGTCTCACAGGTCGCTCCATCAGCCTCGTCGCCTCTTAATAAAAAGCTGCGTGACAAGCTGAGAATATGAATTACTGCATTTCAGGAATCAGTCGTTTCATAACGTAGAGCCAAAAAAAAGAGCGGTTCAATTAATCTGATCTGAGACTGAGATATGATTTGATGATGGCACTGCTGCTCTCTCACATTATAGTCATACCTTTCCCCTTTACTGTACACATGCATGCACACAAGTGCAATAGGCATCATAGGGAGATGCCAACGGATAAGAAAGTAAGCTCTATTTGGCAGGATGCAAAAAAAAAAGTCTCCTTCATTTCAGGCTGGCATCAGATTGAGCCTTCAGACACACTCACTCACTCACTCACTTTCTCCAGCCTTTGTATGAAAATGCCTCTGCAGCAGCACTCCTTCACTCCCTCCCTCCTTCTATCCTTCTCCCCTTTCTCCCTGCAGCCTTCCAGACAGATAAATGGGAGGGAGTCAGACTGAATGAGGTTTTCTCGAATGATCCTACTTCCACACCAGCAAACCAATTACCATGACTAAGATAAACCCCTCCAGCACCCCTTCAAACCCCCCCCACCCTCTTTCCAGGCACAGCGAGTCAGCCATTGTTGTGGCTCTGACTTTCTGCTGTGGCCCCTAGGGGTAGAAAAAAAAGTCAAAAGTCAGCCTGTAGTCACTTTTCTGGCTCTCCAACATAACACAAAGCCGCACATAAGTATAAATCGCAAAACATAAAACGGCATTTGCTCAAAAATTCCGACATTTTCCATCCAGCCACTTCATTAGCATTTTTCTCTCTGTATCTTAAAACTGAGAAATGTCACGACCGTGCCTGTGGGCTAAGTCGCAGCGCTGTGTGATGAGTAGGCTTTTTTTTTGTGCCAAACTTAGGGGGCAGGGACCAAAGCAGCTTTTGATTTATTGCTTTTGCCATAATTCCACAAACTTCATGATTAATGCCTCGTTGAAGGTACATTTTCCGTCTCTACAGACTCGTACAAAGGGTGATTACATAATTGTAAAGATGGATTTGGTAATGTTCTATTGTAATAGAAAAAGAACTATTATCCAGAATACAAATGTTTCTTCTTCTTCCCCATGACACAAACTCACATCAATGCTAGTGGATGTGGTAGTTACGTTACTCTTTCACATGGACCCTCGTGGCCACACGGATGCATCACTCATGATTCACTTGGGATCATGGATATATTCAGCCCTTCACCTCATTGATTATGAGATATCGTGTAAGAAAAGTTGATATTTTAGCCTGATGACACCTGAGAAAAGTTTTCACTGAAAGCGGGCCCCCAGATGTCAATACGTCTTCCTCTAAACAAAATGATGGTTAAAGAACAAAAACTGACAAACCACAGAGGAACAAACGTTGTCGTTGGCAGGACAACAAAAACATAGGCCGCAGATATGTGGGTTAAAACTGAGAACATGGCAACATAAGTCATTTCCAGTTAAAACAATTGCATCTCTGACAATGCTTGCTTATTGTAGTGCAGCCAGTGAAAGGTGCCCCCGCCTCCTGGCAGGGTTACAGCTGCTTACAGTACTGCTACACCCCCTGTGCTCAAGGTTAAACTGACCTGGAGACTCTACGTGGGCTGGTGGGCGCTTGGCCACAGCGTTAGTGTAACATGAGGCCTCATAAATGAACTCATCCATCTCTGTTGAGCCGTGCCACATACAGTTTGTACCAGACAACGTTACTGAACAGCAATAATTAAGGCAGACTGAAAAAAAGAGGTTTCAGTGATAGTTTTAAAGAATGATTAAAGGTGGAGGTATGATTAAGATGTGTTCTTAGGGGGAGCTTTGACAACAAGGGCAATAAATATTATATTTTAAAAAAAAAAGACCAAACGGATAATCTCAGGCCTTGAAGAAAAACCGGTGAAAACTCAAACCAATGTTTAAACATTTAGTAAGACAAGCACAGCATAACTGCAGTTGGAAACCAAGGTCTTATTATTATAGATTGAACCACTGGTCTTATTGGTTATGTTCACAAACAATCACACGTTGAGATCTCAAAGACACAGAATGAATTCTTCCATTTATGTTCCACACGCGGCTTTTAATATTAATAACTAAATTAACTAGTTAACACCAACAAAAACATGCACCTTTCCAGCTGACAGGTTTAAAAACAGAGCAGTACTCGCAATATGAGATGAAGATTGCCATTTTTTTAATCGATTCATTTTTTAATGAAGATAAATGGGCATTTGATGGTGGTGATCCAAATTTGTTTAACAGCAAATTAGACTGGAACATTGCTGGCAAAGAAAAAAAGTGTGCCAGAGAGCTGATCTTCCAGGGTGAAAGGTCACTGGCAAAGAAGTTGGTGTTGGGAGTCTGACAAGTGGAGTAATTGATCATGAGGGAGTCCATTCTCCTCGTTACTCCATCTCATCCCACACTGCAAACCGAGGAAACTGCTCAGCAATCCAGAGAAGGCGGCGTCAGCAACATTCTTGGCAATGCCGCCAATGTTCTTTATATTTATACTCAATGTTTTCTCTCCCTTTCTCTTCTTTCTTCCTCCCCTCCAAAAAAGGGGAAGTGGTGCTGTGAAATGGTGTAATCCAGATGCCATGTCAGTGCTTTTGTCTGTGAATCACCAAAGGCGTCACTTATTTTTCATGGGAGAAAAAGTTGGCCCGTTTGATGAACTCATAGTAGTTCTCATGTGTAGCAGAATAAGGAGGAAAGTACACAGCTGCTACCTTTGTTTCATGTTACCTGCGAGGTAGAGTAGAGCTCCACAGCCTGCCGTTCTGACACCTGAAATATTAATTAGCAAAATGATTTGGATTTGCCTGCTATTCTTGCGTTACATTTGGTTGAGATCATACTGTAATAAGTGTAACCAAAATCTAATCAAAAAGCAGAGACATTTTAATTTGACAACACCCAATAAAATATAACAAGGTAGCAGGAGATGAGAGTTTTTAAGAGTTCAATAAAGATTATTCCTCGACCAAGGTCAGCTCAAACTGTGATTTGCCAATCATGAAGTGTTGAGTCAAGGCTATTAGATGAATTGATGCTGTGCTCTACTAATTTGATGTAGTGACTCGAAGCAGAACATCCCGGTAACCTTGAAGAAAAGGGAAACATTTTCACCAGAAAATGATTTTCCCCAAAAAAACATGTTTGTATCAATATTTCTATATAAAAAAAAAGGCAGCGCTAGTCAATGTTTTAGTACAAGGGGGAAAAACACTGACGCATCTTTTCTGTTTTAATTGTACTCTCTTTGGAAATGAGGTAAATGCCTTCAATGATTCCTCGAGATTTAAATAAAAGTTGAATTTGCTAATACAATCTTAACACCTTGTTATTTTAACAAAAGCACAACCACTTTTCTCTGCCTTTAGCATCCAACACCTCCCGTGAGGTTTGACAATCCTAAAGGGAGAGCGGGTAGGAACAGATGAAGTATGAAAACAGAAGCAGCTCAGCTTCATTCAGGGAGTCGGTGTGTTTTTAGCTGGCTGTTAACATAAGCTTCCCATCACGTCCTTCTGAAAGCAAATATTCCTGAGAACCTGCCAAAACCATGAGCCACTGCATGAGCTGCACAATTACATTACACAACTGTTGAATGATAGCCAGGTCCTGTGCCATTAGTAAAGGTCATGCAAAACAATTATCATCCCTGTATTAGTTCTACTAACTAGCTACCACCAGCAGCTACACCGGCAGCTTTTAGCAGTCATGAGCATGAATTATCACAGTTTATCGGTATTATAACTACCTGAAACTAGAGCTGGCTGGTAAATTAATGTAAAAACACCTTCAGTGCTCCTTGACATTCAAGTTTCTTGAAGTCTATTGGATGGGTGGACTCATTATTACAGAAGATATTCCTGCAGTTTGAGTTTTCATTGAAAGCGCCATCAAAACAGCATTTATAACAGCAAACATATGAACCAAAAATCGATTAATGTTACAGTCCGTCATGAGCTGGAAGAGAGCTGGTGACTGGAAGCAACATTCAGTGACCCCTCATTTATTCAGGTGTGTCCTGTCACCTGTAATCCTGTAATAGTCACCTATTCTATCTTACTGTATATGTTCCTGCCGTTTGTCAGTTAATAACAGTTTCAATGAGCCCACTGTGTCTCTCACACACACACACACACGCACACACACACACACCCCAACTCAACAGTGACATCAGCAGAACACACAGCCAACACGGTCCAAGGTGAAAGTCACTGCAGCACCGTGACTCAGTCTCTGCTGGTGTTAGTGGGGCACAGAAACTCCCCACAGCTCCGGTTTTATCATCACAACTGACACTCTTTGTCACAAGTATTCCTTCTACTCTGACGACATGTTAGAAAATGTTCGCTAATCCAAAATGTCCTCCGTTCCTGGTCCAAAATACCAAAGTCTGATAGCTGACTGAGCTGTAGTGAGGAAAATAAAACTGGAATTTGTCAAGGTGAGAATAGGTCAGTTCCTCACAAGTCGTCTCTGCATGGGAGAAGGAAGCGAGAGAAAACAGGAGCAACATTAAAAAAGTGTCCATCTTGAACATGGAAACCTGTGTGTTTTCTTTTTAAAACATTTTCCTTGCATACAGTATAACCTAAATCTCCACTTAGAGTGAGTAGCACAAGAAAAGCCTCCAGCACCGGTGCTGTGTTAGAGTGAGTATGCCTATGTAGCAGAAACCCCCATTTTCATTGGGTGATGTATCCCATCAATCCCTGTCAGAAGCAAATGCACAGTAATACATTTTGTATTGGATGTGGTCACTCTATTAGCCCCTTCAGCTTTACATAACCCAGCCATGCTTTGATCTGCAATGATGTGTTAGGGCAGACATGCATGAGCGACTGCTCCAGCGTGAGTCCCGGACAAAATGGCAGGAATGGAGTAGAGGATGGATTTAACAGCCTGGCAGTATTGCACACATCTTTTATCGTCATGGAAATCTGCTTCGTTTCCTTTTTGATAGAATAGTGGTATTGATTTACAACAAGGTATAGTTTGAATCACTTGCAAAAAAAAAAAAATAATTTAATCAATTTCTTGTATAGTTGTTTTGAGTCTGGATTAAACTTTGAGGCATCAGTTGTTTATCAGTGTAACAACTAATGTGTGAATCCTTTAACCTGCATTTTGTAGGTAAAGATCTGTAGCTCTCAGTAAAGTCAGAGTACAAATAACTAAAGGAAAAGGTCAGTAAGGAGAAACTGAACTGATGTAGTTAGTTTATATGCTGCTGCTAAAAACAATACCTGGAAACTCCCAGTTTAATCTGCGGTATTATGATAAAAATTCATCTCGACTTTGATGTTGCGTGACAAGGTCAATTCAGTCGCCACGTGAAGTACTACTCAGCCACTGAAAACAGATGAAGTGTCTGGAGGAGCATTGTCAAGTGTGAGAAAATAATTCAAGTGATGTTACTTGACTAATTTGGGTTTTGGCTTGAAGACAACCAATTTATATAATATAAAACAGAGTTTGCATTACAAATCGAGAGCAGGGAGTTTGAAAGGTAATGCAGGAAGTGGATCCAGTGTTTCTGGAGCTTGAACCAAACTTCTTATTCTGAAACCATAAGTACTCCAGATACTCCATGTGTCCAAGTTCATTTCATATTCATACATCACAGAGTAAGGTACCATATGTACATGTCCTGAAATGACCTGATAAAATTACTTTTTATAAATTATGTTGGGATAAGATGAACAATTATTTTAAAACTGCACGGAAAAAAATGATGAACTGACTGAAATGAATCCACAGACTCACCTCTTAGCTCTGCAGGGGATTAAAACTACTCTATGTTGGATCATTCTTTTGTTTTTTTTGCCCATAATCTCCATGTCCATCAACCTCATTTCCAGCAGCCGCAGCAAACAGCGGATTTAAGTGAAAAAGCTCCGATAAACCCCTGCAGTCCTGCACAGGCGACAAGCTGCAGAATGTGAATATTTTCCTCGAGAATCGGTGGAGACCAAAACAGAGCTGAAAGGAGATTTAATGTTGGACTGGAAAACGACTCCAGTTGAATGTTATTGCCATTACAGTTTTATAATGCGATTATACAGTATGTCGAGAGTATCAGCTTGTTGTACTGCCCCCGAGTGGCCAAAAAATAAAAAATAAAAAAATCAATCAATGCAGCTTTAAGACTAAGGCTTTTGTTTTTTTCAGCACTACAGGACGAATATTGGACTGCCACTGCAGCTAAATAGATGCATCAGAATAATGTTCATCATGTAATTATCTCCATAATTCTCGTTCCCGCTCTTCCTGTGCTTCTGGATGTCTTCTCTGTCACTGGTGGCCCTGATGTGTTTGCATTTTAACTGCAGTGCCACTTTATCTCACTCCTTTGTGCAATTTTGCTGGCTCCATTACCTTTTCTCAACAAGCCTATTGTTTGCCAATGTGCTAATGTCTGAATTCGAGTTGTTCATCTAGTGTTGCTGCACTGTGTTGCTAAATGAATATGCCTCACTGACAATACACCACATTATGCATATTTGGTCTTCTCAATTTAACGATAACAGCTCTTGCCATTCTCATGCAGACTTGTGATACAAGGATACCTTTCATTGTCCTTGCCTGTCACAGAACACTAGTTCTTTCCATCAACGACCACTACAAGTCTTCCTACCCTCTTAAAATGGAAAAGCTGACCCAAATCACCATTAAGAGGAAAACACACACATTCAACGCTTTTTTTGGGGGGCTTTTGTAAAACTCCAGAAAAAGATTAGAATCTATTTTTTCCCCCAAATTACATCACTGCTTGCCAAATCACAGCCATGTCTTTCCTCTTTGTTCCTTCGGATCAGTTTGACACGCTCTGAGCAACTTTCACATCTGCCTTTGTGCTCGAGTTCAGTCCCAGCCAAACTCGAGATACATCATGAACAATGGCCTGTACCTTTCATCACCTTCTATTTTAGACTTTAACATGTCTGACTGCTCATTAGAATAGAGAATAATAGATTCATTATTGGAATAAGAAAATAGTCTGCATGACTAGTTTCTAACGAGACAGAAGAACCACATTTAGAAATAGTAAGAATTAACAACAGTATTAATAAAAATAATGTTTACGCACGAAGCATGAAGAAACTTAAGAGAGAAAATATAACTAAACAAATGCATTCATTTCTTTCATTTTGATATGTTGCATATCGTTAAAAGGCAGACTGGATTGGATTGAGTCAAAATAAACTACAATGTTTCCACGGTAACGAAACGATTTGTCGATAATGAGAAAAATGTACAATATCACTTATTATGTAACTGTTAAAATCTAAAGCCAACCTGAAGCCTAAACTGAGGGCTGACTGACATAGTTCTGCCAAGCGTGAATTAGAAAGAACAAGCACTTTCCTTTTTTCTACCATTTCCCCATGCCAGCAATATGACAGCCCCATTCTTCTGTCCTCACTGCCAGCTGTGCAGATTTGATTGTGTTTAATTCCACTTAATTTTGCGGTGCACAGTTAGCTGGCAGTTATGGCATAGAAGTATAAAAATTTCATGGCAGAGAAGTGCTCATAGCAGCTTTATTACTATGGCAGCAGTTAAAAAGAGCAGACTTGCATTCTTGGCATTGCCCTCCGAGATGATAATCTTCATTATATGCTCGGTTTAAACCAACATAGAACGGAGCCGCTCATTTAAATGCATGTGTGTAAAGGATTTTGCATTTTGAAAGAAGACGAGGTTATTATGTTCACAAAGGGAATTACACACTTAATGTAAAGAATGCCACCAAGGAGATACAGCAGCCTGATCTCACACAGACTGTACATGTCAAGCATGTTGGTCATCTATATCAGAACCGTATTTATTCACAGATACAATAACCCTACATTTATTTGATTTATTGCTATGGCATCAATTCTTTTTTGATTTTCACGTATAAGTAGGACTTCCCCTTGCAGCCAATATGATATATTACAGCAAAGTAAAAGTTTGTCTATATGCGACATTGTTTTACAGCTTTGGTCATATCCAGACAAATGCCTCAAATGTAGAAAGTCTACTTTCATTGATATAAATGGAGTAAATATTAGAAACTCCTCTACAATACAACAGCACCACAAACTACAACTTCAAAAATGACGAGTGCTGTTTTTTTTTTTTTTTTTCTTGGATATTGTTCAGTTTCGCCCTCAGGTCAGCGATTTGCAAGTATAATCTCAAAAAGTGAATTTCATAAAGTTCTGATCACTGACCACTCGTTTTTGGGTGATATTTATCAGTGAATATATGAATACTAGATTGGCAATAAAGAAAGTGCCATCACAGCAGTTAATCATTGCATGGGGACTGGACTGCTGCTGCTGCTGCTGCGGCGGGTCATACCACAACTACTCTTCCCATTGTAATCGTCTATTTGCCAGGTCATCAAAAGTCACCGACTAATGATCAAGCTCACAATTGGTGGGCCTCAGTGGCTTGGCAGTCCTTGACCACTTTCCTTCTTATGTTGATTTACCCAATAAATTGCTGCTCTCGGCCATTTCACATGCCGACATGAGGGCAATTAGTTGCGCGGTAGGGTTGCTTCTCATTAACTTAAGCTAGGAAATTTAAAAGTGGAGAGGAAGAGAAAAGCACTAGCAACCTCTTTCTTTCCTGACAAACTCTACTGCCCCACTTCACCACAGCAGAGACATGTCCCTTACTATACAGGGTGCCAATCAATAAGCTATTGGTTTGGGCCAAGTGATGTTATTGCTTTAGTTGCACTCCCTGGACTTGGATGAAGATGATAAATTCAGGGGGACTGGAGGGTGTCAGGGTAATTAAGTCGGTTAAAGTAAGCTCAAGTGACGATTCCCATGCTAAACAGGCAAAGCAAACGACCTGAAATAACCCTCACACTAGTGGCTTTGTCCGGTAAGCTCAGCGAGCGCTCTCAGGAAGTCGTCTCTGTGCATAACTTTTCCCCCGCAGTGTTACGGTAATGACTTGGTACAAGACTCAGCATCACCTCAGGCACAGCAGAAAGTGAAGCACTGATTCCAACCGTTTGCCAGGCCTCCAGACACGGGGAATATTTATCCTGACAAAGAGTGAGTGATTGAGGCATGCACCACACTAATCCCTCAATGCAATGAAATGTCTTTCCCCATGGCAGAATATTCTCATGCAGTCTGCTAAGTTTTCACTAATCCACGCATATCATTCTGACTAAAATGTGCCTTTGAGAAAATGGTTAGTTTGGATATTAAAAAACAGAGCAGCCATCTCGTGTTTTTTTTTTTTTTTGTTTTGGGGGGGGGGGGTTGCATACAAGATTGTTGTCTTTTTCAAATGTCATACAAATGTTGGAAAAATGAGCATCAAGCTGATGAAAAACAAAACAAACGAAGAGACGATTTGATAAATAATAGGCAACTACGAAAGAAATGAATAATTAAAACGTGTGTGTGTGTGTGTGTGCGTGTGCGGGGGGGGGGTACTTTAGGAGTAACAGAGCAAGAAAGAGAATATGAGTCTGATGTCAGGCGGCAGATGTTCGTCCTGTACTCTACACGCTTGTCACTATTCATCGAGGTTCATCTGCTTTGTCAAATGGAACGAAGGGTTTCATTATTTATTCAAGTGAAGTAAAAGCATCGGCGAATCAGAGGAATTAAAAAAAAAAAAAAAAAAAAGAATCAAACCAACAGAAAATTGTGTTATGACGCAATCTTAATGGTAATTTTATGGTGCACTGCTTCAAAATAATTACTGTCGAAAACAATTAAAGAGATCAAGCTTTTAGAAACAATGAACACATGTGACTCTTTACAAAGCTCCACGCACAAACATACAATGAAGTGAACGGGTTAGTTTGTATGTATGGTTGAGTCCAGCGATATGTGAACGTTTAATAATCTGAAAAATAGAAGCGTTTTCCTGCAAGTTGTACAAAGGCCACAACTATCTGTCAATAACATCATTATTTCCAACTTAGAGAACCTCTTGTCTTACAATAAAACACCACATAATGCTAAATGAGCAATTCATTTCAGCGGCTATTTGCACATGTGTGTATTTCCTATGTTTTGTGTGCCTCTGTCTGGCCTGTTCGCTCCATAACAAGGACTAAAACCATCAAAAGTAAAGCTGTGCCGGTGGGCCTTAGACACTCCGGTGTTCATTACACCCCTTAAACACCAACATACTGATGATTTAGCTCTTCTTGGAGCCTCACTTGTAGTTTGCCTCGTGGCTGGTGTTAAAGAAAAAGACCATGGGGACAATAAAATCCAGACAGTTTGTACCCCTGGGAGAATAAATGTACTCAGCAAATTTCACGGCAATCTGCTGATTAGATTTAGGTATTTCTTGTGTTCAAGGGCATACATCACACTGATTATCACAACGTTCCTTAAACAGGATGAAATTGTGCAGATGACTAGTTGCAGGTTTGGTATATATGTGAGATTATACATGGAAAATTGTTTTTAGCATCCAAGTGATTTAGGATAATATATACTTTTAAAGAGAACTTGCAAAAAACAAACAATATGAATCCAAAGATGCTGGATCCTACATTTCCCATAATGCAACACAAACATATTTCAGACTCTCTGCCTGGTAAACACAATAAACCAGGCCACAAAAGTCATTATACAACCGTTTTCACAGGCTGAATAATCATAGCCCAAACTGACCTTTATGTGAGTTCCCCTTTAAGAGCTTGTTACTGGCAGCTGGTTCTTTGCTAGGTTGCATAACATCAGGTTTCATATCTGTTATACTGGAATAGTGGTGCATATCAGACATAAATTGCCAATAATTATATTTACTCCTTGAGGATTGCAATCCATCTTTGGAGGATCAACAGTGAAAAGTAATGGAAAATTAAATAATGGAAAATACAGATTCTATTACCAGGGAACTACTTCCTAAAGTATTATTAGGCTCCAACAGGGTCGTGTTTATAGAGCTTTAAATAGGAACACCCCGTCTTTTCCCTTGCATTTATTTCAGAGCTATTCCCAAGATGCTGCTGATGGCTTGATATGAAATATGTATTTCATGAGAGTTTAATTTTACGTCCAGTCTGGAAATTTATTTTCTGCACCACTTGGTATGTGCACACAAAAATGTTCATGGCAGAACAATTTTAACTGAACACTAAGAAGCAACTCGTCTTGTTTTTAGAAAAGATAAAAAACAGATCGAGTATCTAAAATTAAAACGTTGTGATATGTACCATTATGGTAGTACTAGTAATAACACCTGGGTATTGTAAATGTAGGCTATTAAAAAAAAGTGCATTCCTTTATTACAAAAACATGTATACTGTACATCATTACCAACCGAGAAACATGCATCTCCATAAAATTACATTTTCAGAAACTACAACTTTTGCTTGCATTTACTAAAGGGGTGCAGAAACACTGAGAATTGAGTCCAACACACACACACACACACACACACACACACACACTCCCTGGTGTCTCCTCAGAAAGCCTACAGGTGGTAGATAAGGTAAAGCTACATCATGGGCAGCTTGAACATCAACATCTGTCAGTCTGCTCCTGCCAGATCCATTAACGTCGCGTCACATCATTCTAACTGACACTTAAACAGGGACGTTGGCAAATGGAAAACGCCATCAGCAAACCTTCCACTGAGGTGAAATGTCCATCATTTCATCATAATTATCCCCTCACACCAAGTGAGAAGAAGAAACCTTTCCAGCTCAATACTGCGACACCTTTCATGACTGCGAGAAGCCTCATTCAGCCGAGAGTCATCTTCATTTAAGTGAAGTCCTACACCATCATAAACAAATGCAGGTTACAGGCTGTCACATGGTTTGGTTTCTACCTGAATCTGTCACGGAGCAAGACCAAATAATTCTCTGTACAATCTCTCCATTGACTTCCATGCTAAACTTACAGAATCATATATAGAGTTTATCTCTATATATGACCTGAAGTCTTGGGCTCACTTGTTTTTGCATCCACCACATTCACTTCAACATTAACGTCTCCTTCCAGAAACAGTGCTTCGGTTATTATGGATAACACATCACTGTCAGTATTCACTGGAACTACTTTGTCAAAGAAATAGTTCCTTAGAAAACCACAAAAACAAGAAGGAGCTCAGAAATAACCTTTAAAAAAAAAAAGCACTGTTGCCGCCACCATTACTATAACGACTGCTGATGATGATAATAGCAATAATCACTGGAACAGATCCCGTCTCGTTAGGATGAAGACATCCCAGACTTGACGGTTCTGACCAGCATCTATCTTTGTATAAACATCTCATGTGTTAACATTGTGCATGACTAAATACTGAATGAGCCGCCACTCAACTTCAGATGAATATGTATGAAACTGGGGGTCGCACACTGGAGAGTTTCTGCCTGCTGAATGTTAAAGTGACTGTGAAACAACTTAAAGCTGTTTGATAAGACCACCGGCAATTTCTCTTCTCGTTACCAATACTTATATTGTGACTGGCATTAATAATTATATGAATTAACATATGTAAGAAATCTTTATAAAAACACTATGATGTTAATGTATGTTTAATTTCTATGGGGGCAAACTGCTCTGATAATTATTTTTACGTCCTTGTCAACACTCATATGTCTGAGAGGGATCAAACTGTACAGTCTAGTTATGAGGCAGACTATCAACTGGCCTCAGATCAACACATGGAGTGAAACACTGAAGGTGTCATTTTTGCATGGCTGATTACAACCTATGTGTACTAGCAACCAATGTTGGACAATTGGAAATTTAAATATCTGCTCTTTACCCATTGAAAGAGGGTAACGATCACATCACAATCTGATCCGAGCGGCTCGAATGACAACCATCGTCAGTGCCGGCGTTACGCATTGACGCCACCCATCTCACCGACACTAGGTGGCCAAACAAAACCAACAGGTGGCGGCTGTGAATGACGAAAGCTGTGATGTCGGGAGAGAAACACACAGAACTGACACCAAACCATATGTTAGCATGCAGTCAGCAGTCTGTGGATGTTGAAATGTGGCCAGAAATAGTTTCCTAGGAGGAATTACGTCAACTGAAATTAAAGTTTTAGAGATTTATTTTCTCATCGTTGCAATCTTATCACTAAAAATGTGTCATCTTTTCATAGTTTATAGGTTGGCATTATGTGAGAAATCAAACACTGGACAGTATAGACCTCGATAAATTACACTTTATCTTGCTATGTCAAAATGTAATTTATTTTTTCCTACTCTCCTCTTTTCCCTGGATTTCATGGGCTACATGTGCAAAGAAATACATAATTACAAGTAAGGGTAATTTTCCCAGTCACGGTCTGAGGACCAGTAATATACCTCAAACTCATAAATGTCTGAATTTTAACAGAACCAAATGTACCATAAAATACTCATTCCAAAGGGAAACTCCAAACTAAGCATCCACCACCGTTTACTTATTTCATAGTGTAAAAACCATAGTGACAAAATGTCACACAGTATGGCCTATACTGATATTTTATGGCCAAAACACTGGATAATGTGAAGTAGGACAATCATGCTGAAGCTCAACATCAGTTATGGCACTGACCTTTTCATATAATTGCAGCAAAGAAAAGCGAGTCATTTCATTAGGCCGGCAATATCAAACAGTTTGGATATTTTACACTCAGCAGCGTGATTTGTGAATGATTGCTCTGTTCCTGCAAATGGAAAGGTCAGTGCTGAGGCCGAGCTCTTTTTAGGAAATAAAGTGCTCGGCCAACCAAACGAAACACGACAGCAATCACAATGTTAATAGTGGAGTGAAGCACTGCAGCAGGTACTGAGACAGTCTGAGTGTCCGGGTGTAGCGACGGGGTCGGTCCGGAGCTTGAACTACAGCGGGTGAAGAGTAAGATGATGAGAGCGGACGCGACGGGTCCTGCTGTAACCTTGACTTCAGACTGTAGTGGACCAATGCCTTAAAACCCCTTCATGCCCAAGAACCACTGAAGAAAACAATGGGAACTGAAGACAGTTGGCAGAGGTATTGTATACTAAGCATTTTAAATATTTTATTCTTCATCAGTTGGAAGTCAAAGCATCTTCTGTTTGAACTATAATGCTGGACAATAAACGAAAGCCTGAATCTCTGTGATTTATAATCAATGACCACCACTACTACTACTACTACATGTATTTGTCTGTGTGAAAAGCATATCTGGGAATAAAACAACAGGACGTAACATCTGCTCGGCGTAGCCTAAGGGAAGTCTTTTGAAAGTTGCCACCAACAGTATTTGGGGGGGTCCCAATGCGACAAACCTACACAAGAGACTCCAAAGACTTACAGTGCGCTGCTAGCCTCAGGTTAAACCACTAATCACTTCAGTTGTGTGAATCAGTGATTGTGCAGAAGAGCAAAAATGATCAAAATCGCCTCTAAACTTTGCAAGGTGTCATACACACGTCATCTACATCATCTGCTAGTTTTTATGGCTTTGCAAGAGAGGAGCCTACAAACTAATCCTACAGATACTAACTCCAGTGTGCTGCACACACACCAGATACCAGTCGCCCGTGCTGAGCAGCTTTACTCGAGTATTACTTATATATTTATTATACAGTCTGCAGGTCAGACTGTTGGCTGTAGCTACAATCGTTCAACCTGTGTGATAATGGATGTTACAGCTACGGATTCGGACCACTTTGCTCGGTCAATAGAAAGCCACCGCATCAGTTTACATGCACATTAAACTTCAATCCTAAAAGTGTTTAGAAAGGCCTTATTGTTAACAGGATCTAAGCAGAGTACCTGCTCAGACAGTCCAGATTATGTTTACAACAAACAATTTGCCAAATGACTCTACAGTTCGGCTTCATTTTCTTTTCCAAATAAGAAAACTTCGGCTTTTAGACTCTGATCTTCTGACTTCCTTTTCCTCTTTTCTTTTAGTTTTGTTTTTGGCATTTTCAGATGTTTTTCTACTCTAAAACTATGAAAATAAGACCCAAGTTATAGTAAACCTGAATAATTCTTTAAATTCTAACTCAGCCTGACAGCTCATTCACCCATCATGATTGCTGTAAGCAGTGTCTGAGCGTGACAGCTCAAACTGAGCTTGACGCCTTTTGAATGAGTACAGTAGAGCATTTCTTTCCCTGAATGGTGGTCCACTGTAAAGCGACGGTTTGGAAAATCCGCTGACCCTTGAGTTTCTAGCCTGTAGCAACAGCGCCCAGGAGCCAGACATCCCCTGTGTTAGGCTTTAACAAAGAGCTGGGATGGCAGCTGGAACTGGGGCATGCTGGGAAACAATGCACCAGCTCCGACCTTTGAACTCCTCCTCCTCTTTCCTTCTCACCAAGCATACTTGTGTCATGATTTCTCCCACAGCATGAATGAGGTGCATTATTCTCAATTAAAGATGCTCATTATATATGAGTTTGCATCAGTTCCACATCCAGAACAATAAGTAAATTTACCATTGTTCTATTGCATATAATGACTTAATGCAAAGACATTCAATATTATTCATGAAAATAAAAATGCATATATTTATCAGAATGCCATTTATACTGTGTTCACATCATATAGGATGTATGGTAGAGACAGTTTTATGACTGCAAAGTTGAAAAATACTTTATCAGCACAATATTAATCAAATATCTGTTGTATTAATTGAAGGGATGACTGGTTGACATGGGCCATCTATATTTGTCTTTCCAGGCATTTAAGTATTATTAATATGGATATCAGCACTTTAAGAAATGAGTTTCCCAGATGAATGATGACGTCATTAACGTTGGAAAACATATTGTATGTCATTAATGGAACAATCTGATGTGCTAAATGTCAACGTCCCTCAAAAAAATCATGCCAAATGTCACATAAAACATAAAAAAGTCCCTTAAATATCCAGTAGGTGGCACATAAATATTTTACAAAAAAAAAAAAAAAAAAAAAAAAAAAAGAAATCACACCTAACAAGTCTGAATAGCTGCACAGATCAGCGATAACATGTCACGACAACTATATAGTGTATCATACAAGCTTTATTTATATATATTTATTGGTCTTTATGGTGTAATCTTTAATCTTTCAAAAAAAGCTCCCTTTTAAAAAAAGTGCTTCACTGACAGAAATTTCATATCTGGCTATTATTTATATTATTTGCTCCATGAACGTACGCTAATGCCTAATGACATTTTCCTAATTACAGCTTATTGTTTCCAAATCATACTCTCAAAATTTAATCTTCTTCTGCAATTTGGCAGCAAAAGACTGGGCCATAAAAACACCAATTACAAACCATTTACTTCACTTTATGTTGACAGGGATATTACAAGCTTGATTTATGACTTTCAATCGCACTATTACATAATCCTGTTTCCGGTGAAAACATCTTAATTGTGTTTTCAAGTGCACTGAACCTTTGCAAAGATTGTGAGATTACACAGTTACACATGACAGGATTACAAAACAAAGAATATGGTTATCATAGTTCAGACATAGAAACAACCCAGTTGAGTCTTAACTGATTTCTGAAATGTTTCATGATGATTACACAGAGCGTTGTGATTTACCTCCTGCATGGCATTGATGAACTTTAATACATTCAAGACGCATATGCTATTGCTAAAAAGGGCCGTACCTCTGTTTGGTAATAAGTCACACTTCTCTTATCAATGATACAAAGATTGATTTTAAAGCCTTTCAGGCACTCATTGGTTCGTTTAAATAAGTTATGAATGAAAATGAACCTGCAGAACATTCAAACTTCTTTAAGAACGCAATGTTCACACTTACTGCACAGTAATTTCTCCATAATTTCACATTAATGTGCACATTATATAATACTGTAGAATGTTTATTTTTTTATATTACTGTAATTGTGGTGAATTATGGGAAAATGTTGGCCGATTGGTGGGTTGTAATGCATTTCAATTACTGAAGGAAGTAGTAAAAAGAGGAAAGGTCTGAGACTCAGACTGTAGATGCAATTTGTAAATGTGTTAAAATTTAAAGAAGCTGAAAATTAAAAAAAATATACCTCCAGTTTGTGGTCTGAGCATGTAGCCAAGCTGCTTAACTGCAAATATGTTTCCTGGCAGAGGCCACGGCGCTCAAAAACCCACAGATTTATCATTTTATCATTGACACAAGTGAGCAGCAACTGAAATCAGGCTGCACCAAAAGTTGCAGCTGGATAATTTAAGGAACAGCCAACCTCACATGAGTTGACCCTAAAAAAAGTTTGGACAGACTGGAAAGGAAATCGAGGCAAAGCTTTGTCACTGCGGCTGTTCCACTGCACCACTAACAATGTATTAATGATAAAAACGTGAATAAAGTCAAAGTTAATGGACTGGAACAACACAAGGAAAGTTTAACTTATTGTTTAGAGAAGATTAACTACCAGGTTAAACATTCATTTTAACAGTTAAATGAAGAGTTGCTTGGTTAAAGGGAAGATCCGCTGGTTTCATACATCGAACTCTGTTTACAGGAGTCAGAAAGTGAAAAATGCATTAAGCCTGAAATATGAGTGCAATGCTAAAGTGGTGGAGTCGTCTCTTATGGTTAGAGACAAAGTTTAAAGGAAGTGTTGATAAGAATCAGAAAATATTAACAGTTCTCCTGCATCGTCTGCGTGCAGGTAACCACTGGTCATACGTTTTATTGTTGTAGTTACACTTTACTGGTGACCAGTGTCGTGGTTGGAAGTTTGGATTTAAATAAAAACCTACTGAGAGATTCAGCAAACAGAAAATGTTCAGAAAGACTGAAGATGGCCGGTTTTCATTAACCATTTGTTTCGAAGTCTGAGTGCATCAAGCAGCAGGTACCCAGTGTTCTTTCAAGTCACAGCCCTCTTATTTATTTTCCTTCACCATAACGTGTTATTTGCAACTTGCAATTTCTTCAGTAGCCTCATAGCATTTACAAGATGTTCACAAATCCATTAGCAGGTCAGCAGTTACACGCAGGACAAGTGAGTTATAGCTAATAACATGCTTGTTTCTGACGATTTGCATTTTCCAAAAACACCAAATTTATTTGCCTCCAGATAAATTACCGAAGGAAACAGAGAAAAGACAACAAACTATCACATGAACCTGGCTGGTGGGGTTTAACGCCTCCTTTTAAAGTCATCAGCTTCCAGTAATGCTATCCCTGGAGATGAGTTAACCTGCATCCTTCAGGCTCTCGTTTTTTGCCATGCAGTAATTGTTTGAATAAGTGCAAACATGCAAAATTTTATTCTCCATAAAAAACAAAAAATACTTTCTGTGCCACAAAATTATATTACAAGGAGCTACTTGTTCGCTTTGTGTACTGATACAATTTATGGGCTGTGCTTTGAGAACTGAAATGGTCCTGGACTCATGTTCCTCAGGGAGGCTGCAAAAAATGATCATTTCCTTCTATAGTGATGCATCACTTTAAACACATTTTCATGGTGCACTCATTCTTTATGAGCAGTACCAGAGTACTAGATATCATTAACAATGAAACACACGCGGACGGTCTTTTCCAGATGGTTTGTAGCGCGCTTGGGAAGGCCTAGTTAATTACAGAAAACACAAGTCATTTTTACTAGCTCATGCAAATCAATACATTTTTAAGAAACTTGTATAGAATTACGTGCTATTCACCAAAATGGTTAATAAAACTATGTTTCTCTACTCAGAGCAGAGAGATGTGTGTTAACCCATATGAAGACATCCTGTGTGCACATAAGATAAATCATCATCTATCGAGACGTTTGGAGCTCCGTAGTTTCACCTGGTTTCTACGTGTTCATCACACATCTGATGAATCTGTGCCCATTATTATGCAAAACATCACGTCTGATATGTTCACACGTGTTCAGCATCCTACTTCCCACTGCACTGCACCATGTTAGTGCATCAGATGACCACAATGCAAAAGCCAACTGAAATCTGTAGAGGATGTTTACATGTGATAAAATGGTTGCATTAAGCATTTTATGTTTACCTTGGTTAATTGAGATCTGTAATCTGGCAATGACAGTACTAAACAATTATTTATATAGTAAAGCTTTAACATTGAGTACCTGTGCACAATATCTGGTGTGTTTGTTGCATATAAAGTCCTCAAAAGCCAATACTCCCCTGGGCTTTTTTCTCATTCCACTTCACTGGACCGAGACTGGAATGAGTTGCATAAGACTCAAACCGGACGAATTAATCTGTTCCTGTTTTTGAAGCTGCCATAAGAGACATTAATCCAGATGCATGCTGTTGCTCTCCAGTTTAATAACTACCCTGACAGTCACCCTGCTGTTTCACTGCTTGTTTCATTCCCTTTAAACTAGGCCTGGTGCTGTTTGTCAGTCACTCACATGATGCCTGTTGTTCCTCAGCTGTAACCCAACTCGTCACTTCTTCAGTTTTTCCTCTCTTCTCAGCTGTAATGCTGCTGTATTCCTTTTTAAAAAACAAAAAAACAAAACCTTTTTTTGTTTTACTTTTTGCTTTTTTACTTGGATTACTAGAACCGTTCCTGATAATTGCTATAAAACAAAATGTATTTCCTCATTTCCCTGCCTGACTTACATGCATTAACAAATATAAATAACGTTAAATAATGTCATACAGTAATACACTGGGAAGTCACAAGGACGGCTAACTGTGAAAAACACACTGTTGCCAGGGGCAACAAGCCACAGTTCATCTCTGTGTGGTGCGGTTGGGTTTTCCACCTTGACCCGTGCTGTTCTTGTTCCTCACTAAACGCCTTTGTTGACAGACGAGTGAATGAAGCCGTTGGATTAGAGGCAAAAGCAGCTCCAAGTTGGTAAAGCTGTGGGTGTTTGTGTGCACGCCTGGCTGAATGGCCGTGGAGCCGTGCAACACATGGTCTCCAACACGACAGCGCACATTTCTAACTGCCTTTTGACAATCAAGGCCATCCACGAACCTCCTTCTTTGACCCTTTGTACAGGACTGCTTTTCATTCTCTACGTCAGAGCCAAGCCTGAGGGATGTTGATTCATCTCAGCCAACAAAGACAAAAGGACACACGTGTTGAAATACTTATTTTAAGGTTTTAACATCTGTCTGTCACACAGGTCACTGAACACACACACACACACACACACACACACACAGAGAAAATTCATGCAGGAATATTGAACAGTTCCACTGTGCTTCATGTTTATCCAAATGATGGCAGCTGGCCTTGAATCCATTTGTGATACTTTATGATAAGCAAGCGGAAGCAGGCTGAGACTTTCTCAGTGTTGCCAAAACCTACTTTGTCATTGCTGATTTTAGCTAATTCTGCAGCATCTCAGTGTTCAGATGGTTCATTACCTTTGGCATCTGCTGCTGCCTTTGACCTTCAGACTAAAAGAAAAATAAGGCAGCTGAATTAAAAAGCATATCTTTTGTTTAAAAAAAAAAAAAAGGTGATTGGCCCTTTATTGGTTAACCAAATATAAGATGGAAAACTGTTTTCGTCACCTTGTTTTAATCATTCATTGAGCTCCACTATAAAAAATATGACTTTGCTATAAACGTTTTCATACACAAACAAAATATTTAGATATTTTATTATTAAAATAATTTTTTATATATATTTTTATTCTGATTCATACACCAAGTTATCATTCATATGCCTATTCAACATTGAAAAGACCGACTGCTTTAATTTCTCTCCTGAACAGTTTAGTAAAAAACATCCGAATTTTTTTAAAGACAACACACACACACACACACACACACACACACACACACACACACACACACACACACACACAACTTTCAACAACCATTCAAGGCCTTGAAATTAAATAATATTTCATACATTTAAGGCTTCTTCTGTATTTGAGTCAATCTCATGTAGTTCACCTCACATTCTCATCTCCGTTTGTTTGAACAGGAAATGATCTGACAACAACTGTAACGTGCACCTACAGTACAGTACATGGTTCTTGATCCAATAACTGACTATTGTCGATCTATCATTTATTGAGTGTATCAACATGTGAAACCGCACATGGATCTATTCTCAGTGAAAACAGATGATAAATATATATCTGCCCTGGTCTCTGGGACCATGTAAGACAGGATACACACTGGGGATGGAGGGGTGGGGGTGGCTGCTCATGGGTTGCATGCTTGAATTAGTGCAGGTTCCCATCAGCCCCTGAGAGCGCTGGAGCGAGTCATATATACATACACAACCATCGAATGAACACACACACACACACACACACGCCCGCTGACACAAACATTGGCACAGTATCACAGCATCTCCAAGCAGCACGCAGGTTTTTATTTTTTATTTTTTTTAATGGACACATTTAGATATATAGCATGCAAAAAGCCACATGCTTGGAAAAAAATGGCATCTCTGCATTCGCTCACCCACAGCTTTTCATCCTCTGAGCAGACTAAATGCAGAGGAACTGTTATGTAACTCCAACTGTTTCCACCGCTCAGTTAATACTCCATCAGAGGAAGCGTGCAGCACATCCAGCTCGGTGCCTTCCACCCTGGCAGGGAGCGACAGCCCTGGGCCCTCAGCTACTGTCACTGCTTTTTACTACAGCCTTCCTTCAATTTACCACCATGTCGACTTCATGAATATTCCTGCGGTGGTGAAAAGGCATTTGCTCTATTTATGATATAGCCATATTGGGTTCACATCATACATGTGGAAAACAAGAACACATCGTCGTTACGGAGGAGCGGAGTGAACCATTTTGTTTTTATTACAAGCATCTTCTGAGATTATGTACACATTTATATATAAAAAAACACGACGATTTCCAAATTTATTTTTTATAAATAGAAATATTTTCCTTAACCGATAACCAATTAACTGATAGCGTCCTCTTCACACACACACACACACACACACACACACACACACCCTCTTCTAGCTAACACAGATGTGAGGTGATGTTTGTTGGGAGGATGTGCTGGAGCTGTATTTTAAGACTGTGTTGAAATATTTACTTTAAGCATTGTCCTTTTTTACAGTGTAAAGCTCCCACGCTATAATGACAGTCGCCCTCTTGTGGAATAAAAGTTAA
The DNA here is from genome assembly GCA_036937835.1 of Pampus argenteus. Lineage (NCBI taxonomy): Eukaryota > Metazoa > Chordata > Actinopteri > Scombriformes > Stromateidae > Pampus > Pampus argenteus. The sequence continues at coordinate 1,630,860 of CM072874.1, read as the reverse complement.
TATATGCGAGCTGTGAGTCGGTTAAAACATTAACAGTTAAATCTTAACAGCAATTAATGGACTATTGATTAGTGAAGTTGACGAGTGGCCTGCAGCAGAGTTCATGTTCATGTTTGAACTGATGTAAAACAGCAGTAACTGATCTACTCACGTCACTGTAACAGAGTGAGATGAGTTCAGATCTCTGGACATCTTCATCTGGAGATCACATACTCATCTTCATAACGTCGTTTAAAGCAGCTTCTAATAATCTGGAGCCATAAACATGATGAGTATGTGCTGATCCCAGCCAGCATTACAGTAAGTGCGTTAGACTTACGTAAAGAGTGTATGATAATCACATTACTACCTCATTGGAATCGATTCAAAGACAGTGTTCATATTTCAAGCCTTATGATGCCGTTTTACTGCTCAGATCTGACTTCCTGGTATATTATGTATAAATAAAAGAGAAAACTCTACCGCTACATGACTAGACTTGTTTAATTGACCTTAAATAGCAAAGTGAAGCGGGTGATTCGCTGCCATCGATCTGAATCCTCTCGACACCCAATGACACTTCCTCCCTCATTTTATTTTAGATTTATTTTATATTATTTTCCTCCTTTGTTTTCTGTCCAGGCCACACAGCTGAGTGAGCACACAGCAGAAGGCTAATCTCACCAGTATAATGCAACCCTTCATCTTCCAGCTCTAACCCCGTTTTTTTTTTTTTCCATGGCAGCGATACGGACTGTAAGAATTATGGATTTCCTTGCAAATGGAAAATAAACGTTGAAGGAAAAAGACAAGAAACAGGGTCCCTGGTAGACACGAGAGAGACTGTGGCCCCTAAAAGCTGAGGTCTTGGTTCTTTACAGATTAGAAGATCAGTCCTCCCAGCGCTTCCCCTCGGGGACGAGCAGAGAGGGAGCCGTGGAGGAAACGCTTTTATTCTGCAACTCTGCCAGTGTTTCCATCCCAGAGCTACGGATGCTCAATCTCCTCTCTGAACCACCTCCCAAAATACAGGCTTTTCTGCTGTAATGCAGACTAAATCTCTAATTACAATTTTGGGCCTGAGTAGCAGAAGTCATAATTATGGTACCTCTTATTATGCAAATTAATTGACTGATTCCAAAGAATTAATTACCTCTTGTCCCAAGTTTGATTAGCAAATGAGAGTTTTCGGCTTCTATTTTGATTTGGTGTTTGGATTTCTTATGTTTCCTGGTGGAAAGAACGGGATAACAAGGAAACAAAAGGTGATGCAGACGCAACACGCTGGATGAACGATGAAGGAAATATTTACTCCGAACAGATCAACAGGCAGCGTCTGCAGACATCCGTCAGTTTAATGTACTTTAAAGCAGAATTTTTAATATAATAGTACAATATATAAAAATTGCATTTAATCCAACTGTTACTGCTGCTATAGACAATAGTGTGCTTTACGTTTTGGATTAAACTCGTTCCCGTTTCAACATGACAATCTAAAACCTTTTGAGATGAACTTGAACCAACAAGTCATCCAAATCAAACAACTTTCTTTAGGTTTGGAGACCTTTGTCGTCAACCTCCACCTGTCGACAGTCTTACTCGAACAAGAACCAGGAGACTGCGAGCCAGGCCTCATCTCCCAACATGGCTGACCTCACTGATGCTCTTGTGGCTTGATTGGGAGTGAATCCCTACAGCCAGAGTGGAGGCCGTTACAGCAGGATGGTTTTATACGGTAATGTCAAATCAGTTATGAGCGTAATGTCCGGGTGTCCACATACTTTTTGCCATATAATGATACTGCAGACATTTAAAGCCTTTTAAGCAGCTGGAGACAGAATAAAGCATATTAATGAAAACCCACCACAACTCTGCATCACTGCTGTGATGTGCCTACAAGTACGTATTCAAATAGAGCTGTATCACCTCACCCTCCATGACATTTTCAAAGTTAGCCCACCTCCAAGAAAGCGTGAAACGAGGGGTCCTAATCCCCACCTTTGCCCCGACTCAGTGCCTCTGGTTCATCTCCAGCAGGATTCAAAACAAAAGGCCTGACAGATGAAATGCATGGGCAGGCAGGCAGCATATAATGTGGTCCACCTGAATAGACTGAAATGAGCTAGTCCTGACAAAGCCAGGTGGATGAAAAAAGGTCCTGTGAAAGCTCAGAGGCCTGATTTGCCATTCTGAATGAGAAAGCTGGAAAAAGCCAGGCCCTTGACTTTTACCTGTAAATCACCCAGAGACAATTTTGAGACGCGTCCCATATTTCTTCAGTTATTATCACTTGATCGGAACTGCAGCCAGAATTAACTGTTTAAATGGTTCAGTCCAACAGACAGAGGGAGACTGTACAAAAACAACCCAGTTGAATTCAATGAACCATTGTCTTCAGAGGACAAGGTCAGCATTCAAAGTTTCAGTAATAATGCAGGTTGGAAGGAGAAAAGGTAAGAGTCAGACCAAAACTGTCCAATCCACATCACACACCTGCATCCAAGCCTTTGGGGTTGATTTGCATTAAGCCTGCTGTTGTCATTGACAGGGCTAATTACAAGGGCAGCAGCTATACGACAGGATGCATTTCCACATAACAGATCCATGATTTTGTCTGTTGGGCATTTCAATTCTTCCTTCCTACGGAAGATAACGGGAGCATACAAACAGCAATTAAATGCTACTCAACCTTGTGGAGATTACACTCCTGAGAAAGACAGCCAATAGGAGCAGGTTTATTGCCTCTGAGAAGTGAGAGGAAGGACAGCATGGAAGAAAACAGCATCAACTGTGACGGAATAAGAGAGCATTTATACATTTTCTCTCTGAAAGCTTGCAAATCTCAGGGTCACCTATGAGACTGAAGGAGACTGGCACATTATAGCATAATGCACAATTACTCTCACAACCTGAGCAATCAGACTAATCAATGAGCAAAAAGAGACACAAGTACACAGAAAAAAATAGAAACACACACATGCAACTGCTCATCATTCAAGTTAATTCATTTTGATTCAATTAATTAAAACAAGAGCAGGCTTGTAATGTGAAACACAGCCTGAATCTGACAACACTTTGGACAGAAACGTAAAGTAAAGTAAGTCTGTCCTTTACACATTGTCAGCAGTGGCGTTTTTTTAAATTATGGATGAACAAACATTCAAACTGCACGTTTCACCTCCGGATGAACAGATCTCTGGCATTAACAGTCACACAGCGAAGCTGCAAGCTGTCAGGTCCCCGCTTGTCTGTTATAACTAAACCACATCTACACAAACGCAGATAACACCGTTTCTCTTGTTTATCTGAGCTTTGTTGGCTTTTGTTTCCTTGGAGATGTGATCACTTCCCACACAACTCGTGTGTCTGCTCACGGAGAAAAATGTTGCTGCTTCTCACAAAGCCGGCCTAGTCGACTACTACGTTTGACAATTTCTAACATGCTGCTTGACATTTGCTTTCTGCATATTGTAGTAAGTCCTTTAACTGCATTATCATAGAGGAGGATGAAGAATGTGTGCGCTTGCTAATGTTCTCAATCAGTTTGCATTTCATGTGCACTATAAAAACTCTCATATCTAAAGATCTAAACTGTTCATGTCCAACTTTTTTTGCACATTTGCTGAAGACAGTAGGATGTACAGCACGTTTCTTTTTTCCAGCACATCAGTAATTTTGCTCAACACCTCACCTAATAACTGTTTTGATAAGCACATAAATGCCACCCTGGTCTCTGTGATTCAGAAATCAAGCTACTAGGTGGGTATATTGCCATCATCAGACTAGTTTCAGTGGTCTGGTGCATCCCCAGCTCCTGTTAGGTCTGGATCAATGCATGGTCAATCCTTTCCCTGAGAGGATGTATCGATTCGGTTCCTCGGGCTGACCAACGTCTAATCTCTTGAAACGGTGTGGTGCTCTCCGCCTTTTCTTTGGAGACACTGTATCCTGCCTGAGCTGAGGCCCAGAGCGCAGCACAAAAATACAACTGTGTCAAGAAATCTATTCAGCGCTGCTTCAACAATCTGTAATGTGAAACGTGTTCGATATCAAAACACACACGGCCTCCTGCGGTGGGGCTTTAGGAGGCAACTTGGAGTTTCCATCAAATACTTTCTACATGCCGAGAATGCTTCATCTTCAACCTGCGTCAGGCAGATTTCATTGTATAGGATTTAGTTTTGTTGCTACAAGCTGAGGCTAAATGATAAAGAGAAGCAATGTTTCCCAGTGTTAGTGAGCTACATATCGAAGATATGAATAGATTGAGATTATCGTTACCATCTTGCCATCATTTATGCCACCTTTTTTTAGATATTTAGGTTATGCACTTACACCTGTTGGCTCATCCCATGAAGACTTTACTTTCATTAAATGGTGAGATTGAGTTAATGTCTTCTAATAAGCTCATAAACAGCATTCTGAAAGCAGACACAAGATGTGAGAAAGCAAGCAGCATCATGCTAATGAATGTGTACGCGCTGCTCCATTCAGGCAGAGAGGGGCAAAATAAATTAGCAAGTGCTAAACAACACAGCTCAGGCCATATTTATGTCAGCTGGGATACATTTACCATAGTGTGAACAAAGCCACAGTGCTTTTTGAACCGATTAATATTTGATGAAGGCTAAGTGCAGGGAGGGAACCATAAGGTTTGGTTTCCTGCTTGGAGAAGTGTGAGCAATTGTATGTGACTGGGAGAAAAGGTCAGCTTTGTTGTGCATCAGTGTAGGTCAACACACTGGATTTTTTTCCACCATTGTTTATGTAAATTCACAACAAGTAGCAGCCAAGTTACAAAAATTAATGGGGATTGAATTAAGTTGTCAAATATGATCATTTAAAAGCTGGAGTTTTTCTTCAAATGGAGCCGTGTGAAGCTAAATAAACCAAAACCTCAAGACAAACATACACAAAAATTAAGTTTTCAATCATCTTGATTGATGAAAAATCGACAAACTCATTTTTTACTGGCTTTTCATATTAATGCATATTTATTGAATAGTATTATTAACATAAACTGATGTAGTATATTACTGCAGTGACACCCCGCATCATCTAACAGACCTTAAAATAGTTATCAGTTGGCAACAGTATGAAGCCTATTAGTAAGAGATTAATTTCAACCTGGAGAGGAGAGAAGCAGACCTAATCCTAGTCGCACACAAGCCAAGATATGTTATCTAGAGCAGTTCAAAGCATCCAAATATGAAAGCAACTAAATGTTTGGATGTGCCTCCATTACAGATTTCCATACAGGCTCAATGCATTAATGTAAGCAGTTCAGATGAGGTCAGGAGTTTGTAGAGAGTTGAGGAGGTCACATCCCTCATCTATCTACTGGCTTTAGAGCCATCTGGTCTCTCTGTGAGGCGCTCAAAAATAAAGAGGCACCTAAAAGAGCACAGGGGGTTTCGACTGGCTGCGGTATCGCCTCAAGCACAAAGTAACTTTTGCATCACAAACTGCATGAGCAGCGTTATATAACTATGAATACTGAAAAGGTTAATACCACTAGGCGAGCACCCTTACCCCAAAACGTATATACGCCTGGTTTTCCACTTTTTAGTGTCAAAAAGGAGGTGAAACGAACTCTTAAATTAACTGAGACGGCTGGTGGGATTCAACCATATGAACTGATGAACCAAAACACCGAGCTGAAAGCTGCTAAAAGCACACATGCACACACACACAAAGAGAGACATATAGTTGAAACAGCAGGGAGATCTGGGGCTGACTGATGCACTATTTATTCCATGCAGGAACATGGTGATGCTACTCTGATGGCAGTGCGAGTGGAGGGAAATTACCAGGCTGCCTCTCCACAGGCCTGATTGATTATTCTCAAAGAGCAGCCTGGGTGAACCGTAATCCCCTCCATTCTGAGGGGGTCTGATCGTACATGCCATACATGCCAGAACGGTACGAAAACAAAACTTCAGAGGAAGCCGCGGTGTTGGTCTGCTGGGTCGGGCGGGGTGGGGGGGTGGTGGTTGGTGAAGCATGAGTGACCTACCGGTGGGCATTATCACAATACAGCAAATAACATGACTATGAATACATGAATTAAAAAAAAAGGTACATTGATGATAACTGACTTTTAGTAAGTATTTACTTTAAAAAACAAAATATGTATTTAAATGCATTATTGCTCACATTTTGTAGTTTCCACACACACACACACACACACACACACACACGCACACACACGCACACACACCAAAAGTGTCGTTATTTCTTTTTCCTGTGGAAATGCATAACTTGCGGGTTTTCTTTCATTTTAATATGTCAAATTATTTATTGCACGTATGATGCTGAGAGCACAGTGACCACACAGGTGAGTCAGAGCTGCTAATATGAAAATGTATAAAAAGTATGAAAATAGTCTCATCAGGTCTCCTCGCGTTCAACTCGCCCCAAACAAAATGACAACAGGAACGTTCATTTCTACACCTGATCTACAGCGTGAGGTAACAACACATTTGCCGGCCGTAGTCGGAGGTTTTGTCCCCTTAACATCCCTTTAAGATGTGAGATTTCATATTTTCACTTATTTATATATTTTACATAATCAATGCATGTTTTATTGCAGCCATAATAAGTGAGTAAAGTAAAGGAACTCTGTCTGCTGATTAATTGTGGTCATTTTCATATTTAATTAAAATGTGTAAATACCAAGTGAAATCTTAAATTGTGTCAGAACATCTAATGAACCGAAGCAAAAAGTCACTTCTCATATTGAAATTTTCAAGAATCTAGTTTCACTTTAAAAGCTTGCGGTTTAAATTATTACTGTGAGTCCATATGATTAATGAGAAATCTATTAATGAAACACACAGATTTCAGCTTTATATTCTTCAAAGTGTCGCAGTGCTGATGTGCAGTCACAGTCTACTACCTTTGCCATTTCTCCTCTGAAATGACCCACAGTTGTCATTTTTCCAAACATTAGTGTGACAAAATAGAAGGCAGACTGACATGGCCGTCACACTCAGCCTTTGCTATTTCTGCCCTGAAATGACCCACCCATGTCATCTTTCAGCACATTAGCGTGACAGAATAGAAAGGAGATTGAAGTGGCACCATCTGTGGATGACAGAGGACGCAATGAATTGATTTCTACTGTCTGATGTGCTCTTTCACACCACGCTACTTTCTTTTTTTTGTTTTTGGGAGGGGGGGGGGTATTATTGACAGACGAGGAATATTTGAACAATTTAAAAGCTGTTTTTGTACCATGTGTCACCTTCAAGTACTAAAGGTTTCAGTGGAAGCAAATTGATTTTATAATCAAAATTTTGGGCCTGTCACATACGTTTTTTTTAAATGTATTTCTTTGACGTTTTTTATCACATTATTTCTTAGTTTGAGTCCTCAGAAGTCGTTCATAAGTCCTAAAAGTAAAAAGCTGTTACGTTCTTGCAGAACGGTAGTCAGAGGACACATGTTATGGTGTCTATACAAGGTCTGGCAAGGAAGTGATACACTAAGAGGTTAACTGGTTACCCCGAATTATTAGTCCAACTGTTTACCACCTAGTGGTTGACAAACAACAAATGCAGTTCCCAATTATCAATATAAGGTCTACAGACTTTGGCCTCCTTAAGACCATAAGTATACACTTGGCATGAGAACACATTTCTGCCTTGCTTATGTCCGATATATGAAGAAAATCGCCTTGTACGTGAGGTATAATCATGCCGTAAGGCTTTCAAGAACCACTTATTGAGCTTTCTAAGCTACAATTATCAGGCAATCATTCTGGTGTGGGAGGGAATATAATGTACAGAGTATGTGGAGCAAAGCAACGTCCTCCGCCAGCATTGTTCAACAGGTCAGAGAAGAAACGGGGAATGTATAGTGACAGGCGCACGCTAAGCGGCTATGTAGGCGGTGGTAATGGGATGTATTGTCTCAGATTTCAATGATAGGCTTGGATCATGAACTACTAAAGTCACTGTATGTAAACGCATGAGCTTGATTCTGCTCGTGGTTTTTAAATTAAGGGTCAAAGGATAAAGGGCGTTGTGGATTCCTTGATTATTTTCTCCATTAAAAATCAATTAGTTGCATTTAGCCTAAATATTCATGGACATATTTTTAGGTATATTCTCAGGCATTAAGGAACTTAGTCGGCCATGGATACGTTGTTAATTAAAGTTTTATTTTTTAAGTGTGCTGACTTTTTGGCCGACGTTTCTGAAAAGATGAACGAAACTAACCAACCAGAAGGTTTCAGTATTCTTTAAATGAAATGATTGGCTGGCCCCTTACATGCACAGGGTCAGAGCAAAGCTCATGTTGCAGGTATTATATCCTCAACTGGAAACTCAAACAAGAAAATATGAAGAAATGTAAAGACAAGTCAAGATTTTGCTCAGATAAACAACGTAGAAGGAATCAGATGATCCCGGCATGCTAGGTCAACTCTGCAATGCAGAGACAACCAATCAATACGCAGACAGTTTGCTAGACTTGCAAAAAATAGATATATATTTTTATGCGGATTAACTGATCCTTCACCCATTTTTATTTTCAGTCGAGAAAGTATTAATCTGACAGCCAAGTGAAGCCAAACAAATACTACGAGCTTCAAAGCAGCAGGATCCACTTTGGAAAACTGGCCGGGTTCAAACATTTCCTTTTATTTCTGTTTTCAGTAGGAGACACATACCCTGCTCATGGTGTTTAAAACTACTCTCAGTAAACTCTAAAATGTAGTCGCTTATTGATGTTTCAACTGAGCATTTTGGCTTTTTAGTTGGATCCACTGCTGAAGTTGGATATGTTGGGGTCCGGGGAGCATGCAAAGTATTGTGGTATTTTTAAAGACCCATAACACACAAATACACCAATGGCACATTTTTACAATTTTGGACATTTTTAAGTTAAAGTGACACACATTTCACTGTTTTTCACCTCCTACACAGAGCAGAGTATCTGCATTTAGTTGACAGAGGTTATAGTTAGTGTATAATTAGAAGAAACAACATTTGTGTTGGACTAAGTGCTGGACTAAGTAAAACTGATGTTGAAAGCAGAGCCTGCTAACAGTCACGCTCTAAAAGAACGTGTAATGGAACTGATGGATGGTCAGACCACGACTTCAGCAAAACATCTTATCCTGAGGTCAAACAACAAAAGAGGCCTGACCTAGCAAAGAGGCCCAGGTTCTAAGTGTTGTCCGTCCATTAGAGTCGTGTTGGAGCGCGGTGCGCGGGCACTTTGCTTTTGCTCCCCTTGCTGGAGGAAATGGTGTCTATACCTCCAGCAGGACACATTTCTCTCTGAGTGCTTGTTGAATGCGGGTGCTGAGGGCGGGTCTACGGGAGAAGGAGCTTTCTGATTGGTACAAAGTTAAAAAGAAAACACGACAGAGCTGAAACAATTTCTGCTATGAAACTCTATTGAGAAACAAACACTACTTAGATTTCAATCTGTACAGACATTACAATAATCCCAATAAAAATGTTTCATCAATGTTGGCGTCTTCTGCAAAGTATGTAAATTATCTTGTCAAGATTTAACATATAAACCCAAATCTCAAAAATGATTTTAGAAGGTCAGACTGCAGCGGCAAAGACCACAAACACGCACGACTTTCCACTAAAACGGTGCTTTGTGAATGAGGGAAACCCTGGTTCACATCCTCTTTATGTTTTCATCAATGTTTGCTGCCAATTCTAACTGCTCTAAACACCGAACAGACCCACCGGGCAAAAGAGCGTTTCGTGATGCCAACTTGCCATTTTTACTTTAACTCTGTTTTTCATATTGGTAGCTGACAGCTCGGTCAGGAGCGCGCCTGTGGTTACACAGTGTTAAACTAAGAAGGCATCAGGACTACAACGATATAAAAAAAACCTCAAACAAATGTGTTTTAAATTGCTGCTGTTAATCTTTGGACAGCAAACTTTTACTACCAACCGTTACCACCAGCCACCACCTGCCACCGCAGGGCACCAGCAGCTCGCCATGACGTCACATCAACATTTATATATAGTATGTATCGACATCTAATGATACAAATCATCCTGGTCCAATGTAAATCACAGTGTAGAGCCGCCACCTTACTGGGTGTAGAGGATGAAAACTAGACTTCCTGTTGAATTACAACCCAGGAGTTCGGTTTTAGTAATTCATCCATTTATTTTAAGGCTTATCAGACACCAACAAGTTGCACAGCGCTTTATAATACCAAAGAGGAAGCGTTATACAACTCTGAAAGGTTATCACGGTGACACTTCTGTCTCCACAAAGCGAGGTAAACACTAGAAATATATCCTGTTCACGTTCACTACGAGAATGTGTTGCTGCGCCCCGTTTGATTGGCCGACAGCTCATGTGACACTGCAGCAAAACTTAAGCCAGGTTCAGGAAAAGAAAATCCTTGGAAGTTTTTCTTATAATATTATAAATTAATTTTTCCACACAAAAGAGAAATCAGATTGTGATTCACTAAATTCAATGAAGTGGTCCTTCACAGCCGTACAATCTACCTTTTCTGCATGATGGAGGGCTATTGTTCTGTAGCAGGTAAGACTTTCCTTTGCAACATCCAACCAGGACACAAAAGAAAATGAGATGGTGCGTTATTGTGCAGCAGTTGTCTGGCATTAGTGCAGAAAATATCAGTCGAGACAGAGTTACAATAGGTGAGACAAAAGGACGGGAACTGAGCACAGTGGGGAGACATAATCCACCTCCATAAGAGACAGTGTAACAGCCTGAAGGGTCTCATCAGGAGCAAATTCACTGAAATGTAATACAAGCTGGAGTGTTATGTAAAATGAAAAATGGGAGAAGCCAGATCACTCAAGCCTACTGTGCTGCGAAGGCTGATGCATACCTGTATTGTATTCAGAAGGGCATTCGTTCCCCCTCTGATGATTACAGAGAAACACCAGCTGTATTGTTTATTTGCTTGAAAGCACAAATGATATGCATCGATTCCTTATTCATTCATTGTTGAATTTGGCCTTGTATCTATGAATGCAGGCAAAATGGGTCCAATTACAGCATCATGAGACGCCTCCCTGTGACTCCACAGCAGAGTAAGACGATGAAGGCCTCAAACCGAGAGGAAAGGGGCAATCAAAAGGCCACTTGTTGTCTTTTGTAAAGTCAAAAGATGGGAACGGAAAACATTTCTTGCTGTGAGTGACAATAGTTCACTTGGGATTTCAGATTAGACCTTTGACTGTAACAACTCATCAATGTATCAATGACATGATCAGCAAAGATTAGACGTTATATTTGATGTTTGCATTCAGCCAGCAGCACTGTGAATGTGGGTTGAATTCTGTTAAAATTAATCAGACTCAACGTGTCTTTTCCTACGACGGCTGTATTTATTTCTACCTTTTGTTTTCTGACCTCAAGCGTTAACGCTACTACAGACGCTATAATCAGTATAAAAATGTGCTTCCCAACACGTTTCACTTCTGTTACGTAACTGGATTTTTTTTTTTCTTCTAATTCTTTTGGCCTGTGATCATACATCTGTGTGTTTTATCCCAGTTGTCAGTGTTTGGTCAGGACTGCTTCCATGTGTCAGAGGCTCAGGGCGCATCCACCTGCCTGAGGCTGCTCTCTCATGTTGCCAGGGCTCCTCCTTGTGCTTCACAATAAAAAGGCTGCAGGTTTTATTTTCACCGGTTCTCCATGAGAGGCGTCGATACAAATATGCTGTTCATATTTGGACGGTGATATTGTCGTGTCCTTGTCCGCCAGATAACCACATTTCAAATGAAACAGTGAATGAGGTTAGTGGACGCAACATAGCGTACAATTATCATGAACACACAACCAAACCAACAGTGGGATGTTCGAGTCACCTGACCTCAACTCAACCAATCAGCATCATGAAGGCGAAAGAAACAACCAAAGAAGTCAAGATGGCGGCAGCCGTACAGAATTACTAGTGAAAATATCAAATATTTGATGACGCCTAAATGTGATTAACTCAACCAGAATCTATACAACGATCTACGAACTGGACAGAGAGTGAGCTGCAAGAACAGCCAATCACTGCACACCTTGCACAACGACAGTCGAGCCGTGGCGATGCTGTAACACAGACAGACAGGAGATGAAAACAGCGAGTCACGACTCCAAAAACAGAAAAATGTCAAACCTTCTCAGGGATGATGGCTGCACTGACTTTATTTAGCAAAAAGGCCCAAAATTACCAGGCTCGTTTCTTACCGAGTGGGGGATGCCAATGTGTGTGTGTGTGTGTGTGTGTGTGTGTGTAGGGGGGTCTGCTACTATTTTTTTTTTTTTCCTGCGACTTAGCGATTTTGCATTTCTGTTTCGAGTACACACTTGCTGGAAGCCTCAGCTGGACAAGACTCCTACAAGTGAGGTTTGGACAATATTTGCATTCACCTCAGTAGCCTTTCGCACATCAATATTATGTAAATATGTTCATAAATATTCTAACATCAGTTGAATTTGACTCATTTCACTTGTTTCACAGCCAGTGAATTGTACAGCAGTCTAATTCGATACTTCGGCCAGTAGGCTGCTTTCAGAACGGCAGATTGCTGCCCACGCCCACCCCCTCAACCTCCCTTCCCTCTCCAACCCCTCAAGAGATTTGGAGTCGGAGGGTGCTTACTTGACATCCCATCAGTCGGCAGCTCGCTAACAAGTAGGCCATAAACCTTTTTTCTCACTTTGATTACACTAAGTGCACCGAGGCCAGATGCGACCAAGCCCAGTCATCTGTTGGGCTGCCAGAAGAGTCACTGCTGACTGGGTGGCAGAAGGAGGAGGCGGAGAAGAGGGGGGGGGTCATTTGGGGTGCCCTCCCTTCAGGAATAAAGCCATTGTTCTTCATTACAGCTGGAGAGGCTGCCTGGGTGTACAGAGGGAGAACAAGTCCATTTCCACACCTGTTTTCCATCACCAGGGTTCCTACCAGCCTGACTGAGAGCCAAACCACCTCGTGGTAGACTGACTGTGTGTGTGTGTGTGTGTGTGTGTGTGTGTGTGTGTGTGTCAGTGACTGCAAAACTACAACTCCAATTTAAGCATTTTTTTGTTTGAAAAGGAAAGAAAAAAAAAACAATAGCAGTGAATCATTTTCTCTGGGTAGAAACTTGAAACCAATCATTATGAAATTCAGACCCAATAGAGCACATACGGTATCAATAAATAGGCAGGTATCTGCAATACAGGCACTTTGTGTCAAACACGTGTCACATGTGCCAGATAACGATCTCTCTTTGTAAGGCAGGGTGATATCTTTTGATATTTTTTCCATCATAGCGCCGATAGAACGCTTGAATTTCGGTAACTCACACCAAAACAATACTTTTTCTTTCAGGCGGTGCACAGTGGGGTTTTCAGAGGTTTTTTTTGCTGACAAAAGCCGCCTGCTGCGGCTGAAAATTACGCCACGAGAGCAGTGAGAGCAAACGAAAACGGGGGAAGTTTCAGGCCAGACAGCTACACAATGCTATAAACCTACTTTATCCAGACTTTGGAAAATATCAACTTTATTTAGTGTCATATTATATTAGGATAAACTTTTAAACAGTGGATCCTCATCACTTACATTGTACAGTAAGCACATTTGTAGGGGACTTTGCAAAGGTCAGTATGAACAGGAGGAATGAGTCCACTAGTAAAACATTGCGTATCTGTCCTTTAATAAGTATCTAGACTTTGAATCTCTGGACTCAAATGAAATCAGTGATAAAAACTGTAACATTAATGATGATGCCATCGATATCCACTATAAGATGAAGAATATTCCTCTCCGATGTTAAAGGCTTTTACTGTGCGTGGGCTATAGCATAACATTTACTACTGTATCACTTCATCTATAGGTAGTAAAGAAGTCTTTAGCCAACATCAGCTGCTGCCTCTGACTGAGCACCACTCTGCTCTGGTAATCACAACGGATACATCACACTTACTAGCTCAGTATCTGGTAAACAGAGTCAATGTTTAGCGTTCAGTGTCATGCTTCACCTTCATTTCTTGGCGTTAAGATGCGTTGAAGTGGGTACGTCCTAGAAAACTGTCACCTGAAACACAGACTGTGCTCACCGAGCTCAGCCTACGAGTATTTTTTTTTACTTTTTGTTTCCTCTAAGAAAAACAAGAACACAGCTGGCTCATGCAGGCAGCGTGGAGTGAAAATCGTATATCTGAACTGTGACACTGTCGGGGCGGATGTACACAGCATGTACTATATTTAATCCAAATAGATGCAAACTGCAGTCTGAACACTGACTGCTGAAATAAAACTCTTTCAGGTGGGCGACAGTAGATTTTTAGGAAATCCAATCACTGATTTTCTCTAATTAAATGATATTACATGATTCCCTGATATTGGTTTACAGTAAAGACACCATCCTTCATCTTATATATTCCAGAAATCATTCGTCATGTAAAATAAAGGCGTAAAGTGCGAACCAACAACGTTTTCTGTCAGTATTTCAGACTGTATGCTGCATATTCTGTTTTAAAAAGAATAATCTTTTTGCTATTAGCTTAATCTCTGTCTAAAAAAGGTGCGACAACAATGCCAGAAAAAAGAAGCTGGATTATCTCAATGTACCACAACAAGGTAATGGGCTCCAATGGGATCTACTTTCTCTCCGCTGTCTGAAGACAGCGTGATTATTAGTTGGCAGATGAAAAAATAAATAAATTTAAAAAAACAAACAACATTTCAGTTTTCCATCAACTTACAGGAAACTAATTAATTCTCTGACAAAGCTTAAATCTTTGACTATGCTGCAAATGAATGGAAACACAGTCAGTATCCGAGATCAAACACACAGGAGCCATTTGAACTGAGGAAATACACAACGTGATGTTCGAGTCATCTGCACGCAGTCATCTCGCCGTCACCGTAAAGTCACTTAAATTATTTACGTTTTATTAATGTTACCATTAATTGCAACAGGATCTAAGATGTGTCTGCATGACACTTCAGTTGCTTCATGTTTTCACGGCTTAATGAACCCAAAGTACGAACAAAACCCGATTAAAATACATACATCACATATTCACCGAAGACAATCTGAACTCAAACGTGTCGTCGCTCACATCATCAGATCACCATGACGACGTTGTCAAGCAAAAGAAATGATGATATTCTAATTTTAGTGAAATTTGAAAAATTCCTCTATTGCCTAAAAATAAACAGCTGGTCATCTCATCTTCAAGTAATATGACCAAAGTCAACACTAAAAGCACTCAAAGCTCCATTTAAGATGTGTTCCTGTGTGTGTTCCTGTGTGTGTATTTAAGATGTGTTCCTGTGTGTGTGTGTGTGTGTATTTAAGATGTGTTCCTGTGTGTGTGTGTGTGTGTATTTAAGATGTGTTCCTGTGTGTGTGTGTGTGTGTATTTAAGATGTGTTCCTGTGTGTGTGTGTGTGTGTATTTAAGATGTGTTCCTGTGTGTGTGTGTGTGTGTGTGTGTATTTAAGATGTGTTCCTGTGTGTGTGTGTGTGTGTGTGTGTATTTAAGATGTGTTCCTGGTGAATTCCCATCCAGTCTGAGTCAGTTGACACTCTGATGTTGGTCGTGTACGCTGGTGGGTGAAACACATATCACTCGTGGATAAATGTTATCTCCTGAGCTACACACGGCCCACTCTGAGCTCTCCGACACAGACGCAGTCGACTGTGAATGCTTTCTCATAAATTCATTTCATTTGGGGCACTTGTGTGATTTGATGACAGTATGAGGCGATCCAGTGTGCCAAAAATGGAAGTTATAGTGGGGGTGAAATTGATTAATGCAGCCTCCTCTTAGCCTGACTGCACTGCAATCTTTACCCTCATATCACCAACTTCCATGTATTTGAATTGAGGGGGGGGGGGGGGGGGGGGGGGGGATACTGCAATGCTTAGCACAATGTGAGCCTGTGCACTGGAGGTAAATAATTGATATGCTTTGTGCAAGCGTGCCCTGAGCTTTGTTTGAAATCAGTGGAGCCATTTCCATGAAGGTAAAGCAGCCTCCTTTAGTTTGTTTTTATGGATGGATTAAACCTGCTGGATAATCCACAAAAAGATGCACCAAGTTTCTGATCATGAATGACACAACTGGCTTGAAGTAAATGTAGGATACAACAGGAGACTGTAGAGGAACAGCACAGGTGAAGAAATTCACCACAAAGTAGTTTAACCGCTGATATGATGGTGTAACCTGCGTCTTCATGCTACCAATGCGCAAAGATTAACAACCCTGAACCAACCGTGCACCTCCCAGCAGCCGATGACTAAACCCCGGCTTCAAACTGGCATGTGAAGGCAGCACTTTATCCCATCTGAGTCTGGGAAAATAAACGTGTGTGTGCCTGTTCCGCAGCCCGCCAACTCACCGACATCACCAAGCGTTTAAAAAGCCTAAAAAAACCAACAAAAAACGCCAAAATAAATAAAAAAATCAAAAATTAAAGTGGTGTCGCAGTTTCAGCCAGCAGCTTGTTGAAAGCATATCTGACTCATATTAAGACGCTTTGATGTTTTCATGCATGATGCTAGTCTGGAAATGCAGCGGTGAGATTACCAGAGGACAGCCCGGAGCGCCACTGCGAACTCCGGCTAATTCATCTTCTATTGTTTACCAGCAAGCGGGAAGATGTTAGAGAGCAACTACATGTACACTACACATGATGAGAGTCACCCAGACATGACTTACATGTCGGCACACATCCAAAACACCCAACGACACTAGTTTGGTTAAAAATGTCCACTTCTATCAACGGCTTCGCCTTTTCTTCTCTTCAGGATGAACGACAGTGGACGAAATCTCAGAAAAGTGACATTAAATGGAAAATAACTGCAGTTTGTTGGGTTATAAATGCGCCGAAGTGTTCAAAAAGCTTCATAATTACATGACATGATTTAATTAACCTTCATCTTTGTGTGAATCTTTGACTTGTGTCAACGTGATGATAAAATTAGCAGGTTTTTTAATGGAGACTCTGCAGCGGGTCCCTCAAACTGCACGTTGTCAAGTGTTGTTGCTGCAAATTTCACTTTAACGCACCGCTACTTTCTGTGATTTACAACAGTTTACAGTTATAAAGTAACCACGTCAGTGAACGCAGCAAACAAACAGGGATGTGAAGCATGTTCAATGTATCAATCTGTGGCAACAAAAGACCACGATGGCAGAAACTGGCTACATGTAAGAGTTACAGCTGTGTAGCGGCAAAGCGGTTCATACACACGGTGAGCTCTGAAGTCATGTATTCCTGGGCAGCGTATCTCTAACCTGTGTGTGTGTGTGTACATATATACACACACATATTTACATCTTCCCTTCAACTTTACGGACACTTGTGTTTTTTCCCTACTTGCTCAACATCAGACATCTCAGTGCTCCGTTCAAACACAATGTCCAGCACGCTGATAACATGTTTCCATCTACATCCAGCAGAAATGTGAAAAGCAAAGTGTGTTTGATCCGTTAAATCAAGTCCTACCTTTAAGAAGAGCCGCTTGAAACATGAATAAAAAGAAAATAGTCGCGAGAGAGCCGCTGCCAGTGTTCGCCATGTTGGACACCTGCTTCAGTATGGCAGAGAGAGGCAGCTTCACCTATACACACGACGGGACTGACTTAATGAGATGCGGGAGAGGGAGGGCACTGTTCACCGCTTCGTTTAATTCAGTTTGGATCAACTGTAGACTTGTTATATGTAATGAACGTGTGTTTTATAGCACAGCTCTTTACTTAGAATGAAAAATAAAAACTCAGTGTTGTTAATGTTGTGCTGTGTGTCTTTGGCTCCTGTGTGTGTGTGTGTGTGTGTGTGTGAATTTAATCAGATTTTGATATAAATTTTCTATACATTTTAATATATTTCAAGAACTGCACTGATTTCCAAGTGATTCACCACCTCTAAACATTTATATGATCTCAGATGCAGGGCCGCTCATAGCATCTCTGGGGCCCCAAGCAGACCCTCCACCCCACCCCCCCACCCCCACAAAAACAACAAATGTAAACAAATGTAGGATTAGTTGAACTGTGTTTGGTCCATTGTAGGTTGATATTCCAAGAAAACAAAATCATTGATTAAAGCTGTAAATTTCCCAAAAAAAAAACAAACAAATCTGAGATTAAAGTGGAAAATTTACAAGAAAAAACTCAAACTGTACAAGAAAAACAATACAAATTAATATTCTGAGGTTTTAAACTCATAAATGTGCAAGATTAAAGTCACAAATTTTACAATAAAAAAAAGAGATCAGAAGAACCACATTGCTTCAGTTTGGATCAACCAACGTTCAACCAATCACAGACGCCGCTGCTTGCTGTGCATTATGGTTAGTGTTTGGTTAGGTCACATAGTGTCATAGGTAATGTTACACAACTTTGGATAAAACATGAGATGCTACTTTTGATATCTGCTATAACCTGACGCCTCCTTCATAGAAAAGCAGAATATCAGGTTGTAACTGGCAGTGTGTGTAGAGGTGTGTGTGTGTGTGTGTGTGTGTGTGTGTGGTTATACTGTATCAGCCTGGTGTGGTTTTCAGGTGATTTGATGCAGGTAAACACAGTGAACGGTTCGTGTGTAACGCTGCACTCTGCTGCAGAACCTCTCAAAGGCTGCAGATTTATCAATGTAGGCTATCAGTCCTGCTGCGTTCAGATGCTGCAGGGATTTAATGTACTGAAGGAGAAGCTTTTCATGTAGTATCAAGCATCTGTGGACACAAGATACTGCAAGATTCATGCAGATTTACTAACAATGCTTAAGGATTATGATTTGTGACTTTAATCTCAGAAAATATTTAAGTATTTTTTTCTTGTAAATTTATTACTTTAATCTTAGAAATCCTGTGTTTTTTTCCTCATAACATTATTACCTCCTCCCCTGGCACCTCCATAATTTATTTATTTATTTACTTACAATGGTCCTAATATATCATCATAGATTAGCAAGAAAGTCGCTAAAAGAAGGAGAGAGCTTGAGCATAACTATTGTAAATGTAATGAAGAATACAGCTAAATAGGCTGGGAGCAGCAGAAATGCTACAAATATCTATTATGATCATGCATGCTAGTCTAAACACAGCAGGCTCACCTACTAATCGTACTTCGTATTACAGGCCTCTGGTCCTGACAGTGTTGGACACTCACACAGTCAAGTACTGCAGGCAAGTTACAAACTACTAAATGCACTTTGGGGATAAATCATAAGAGGTGACAATTAAAGCTCCAGAGGTCTAGTTATTAATTGGCCCTCATTCCCTGTGTGTGTAAAGGATGGTGAGTGTTTAATAACCAGACGTGGAGAGCTTGGTGAGTTATTAAAGGATCATCACCTTACGTTAGAGTGAGGATGAAATGCAAAGATGATCCGCTCCTTCTCCGCATGAGATACAGTAAAAGTAAATGTAAATTAAAAAACTTTACATGCCGATTTGTTGTATTTAAAACAGCGTGATTGTAGTCTCTATATAAGTGTTATACTTTACATAATGATAATATTAATTGTAAATCAACCCCAAATCACTGCACGTCTATGTTAAAACTTTCACAGTAAAATACTGCAGCAGCAGCATCTGATTATAGGTCTTTTCTTTTGTTTACTGTAGTTGAATAATCACCTAATATAATTTAATATTTATATTTATATAGCACATTTCTTAATGTGGCAGAGAGATGAGAGAACTGCTGTATATTTGATGGGTGAATAAGATAAAAAAAACCAACACCTGGGAAATAGGTATTACCAAATACCACTAACATCGAGTTCACACTTATCAGAGCACACAGACTTGTTCACTGAGGTGACAGAGACGTGATTCTAAATCAAGGTTGTTGTTTTTTTAATATTAAAATTAAAATTAAATAAGGAAACTTGCAAATGTGAATGAAAAAACAGAAAGTAGTAGTGGTTAAAAAAGGAACTGAATATAGCAGCAAAAAAAATAAAAAATCTTTTATTAGAAAACCATTTTAAAATATAATTAAAATCTTTGACCATTAAACGTCTATTTAAAGCGTTCTAAAGAAATATCAATCAATCAAATATCAGCCTGCATATCTGAGACTAAAAGGACATGATGGGAGCAAGAGGAAGGCACACAGCTCGCAGGCTTCAGCCTCGGTCGAATAGTCTTTTTTTGTTGAGGAAGGTTCCTGACTGAGTGAAATAAGCTGGAAGTAACTCAGTGGCAGCCATTAAAAAAGCTGCTCCAGATGCTAAAGGAAAGGTGCTTCTCCTTTAGCACAGGGTACGCTTGATCTTCAAGTGTTTTAAGTAAGTTTAAGTCGGGCTCCATTCACACTACTGACTATTCCTAAGTCCTTGTGAATTCTCCTCCACGTCTTTCCTTGACCTCATGACATTAAGTTCAAGGAAAAGTGGTTATAAAAAGACTATAGGACGTACTTTAAGACTGTAGCTGTAAATATCTCTGACCCTGATTGATAGGAAGGGAGCGGCTAGTAGTTAGTTACAAAGTGCTTATAGGAGACCCCTGTAGTTTAGTAGTTTTCTCCTTTGTTCCCCTAGCGGCCCTGTGGCCTTAAGTAGATGCTAATTTGCTTCAGTCTTGAGCCATCAATGCTGACGAGACCTGATCTGATTTTAAAGGTATAGGGTTAATTTCACTGCTGCATTACACAACTCAGATTTAGCCTCGACTGATTGGTCCCAAAAGGAATTCAGAGATCAAAACAAGCTGACATACTGTACTGACTGGCCAAATGGGAATTCATCATTCATAGAGGACGAGGCTTAATGATGTTTTGTTATCTTAGCATGATGTGTATGTAGGTTGACTATGTCTAGTAACATACTCCAGCTAATAAGCATTATACTGTCTCGATGTATAAACGCCCCCATACCTTCCTCTATGTTTATATAACCATACACCAACATTAACATCCATTGGCCTGTCGCTCACTATCCAAGTCAGGAAGAATCCTAAACATCACGCTGCCCGAGGAGGCTGGCTGCACAACAGACGCCAGAACGAAACAGTAAAACAGACAGTGGCAGTGAAATTAGGGCCACAATCAGAGTGCATAACCTCATTCCACTACCGGGTTGAAACAGTAAATCAGGCCAGTGTCTAACAGAAGGAAGATAAACATCCACACACACAGCTCACAGCGTCGGACATCAGGCATGTAGGAGGTCGTCTAGCCCGTGTCTAGGCTGCAGTAGGATGGAGACGGTTGCTGCTGAGCTAGATGGTGCTAATATCGGTTATATGACAATGAGAATTTAACACTTTGAGTTTCAATTTTAAAGGTTTCCACAGTCAGTGCTTCCTTTATCGTAAAAGAGCGGGGTCAATTCCAGAGGAGAAAAACACTCTGCTGGCTGCAGATGGCCAGTAAGGTATCCACTGTCCCCTGATCTGAGGCCGTGAGGGATTACATGATGGATGAGGAGAGTGGATAAATATTATGGTGTGAAACCATGTAAGTATTTAGCCAGCACAGTTTAAAGAGAGGTCTGGGTTGAATTTGAAGCCATAAAAGGGAACATTCTCATTTTATGTGAATTAAAGGTTGTTAATGTTGGGGTGTGTCATAGTTATCAAGTCTTAATGAAAGAAAGGCGCGTGATATATATTTAATATGGGAGTCAAATGAGTGATAGTGAGCTCCTGCCAGATACCTGCATGCTCACATCAGGACAGTTGTTAAGTGTTTTTTCTCATAATGTCATTCAAATTAAACGAATGTAATTGTGATGATTGATGTAATTTATAAAACGACACGGTGGAGTTAAAAGTACTTTCACTAACAAAGACTGTTCCACTTGTGTTTGCAAATGTGTTAATTACTGGGAAAGGTAAGGACAGGTGAGGTGAGGGGTGGAGAAAGAGGGGTGAGAGAGGAAATAGGGGTCAATCACAAAAGGATGAACAGAGGGTTCAAACGGGGGACTGAAGATGAGAATGAAGTGTTGCAGCGAGGAACTGAAAGCATGAGACTCAGGTTAGAGGCAACTTCTCAATGAGGTTTGATGGTTTTATCATCCGCCCCCCTGTGGTTTCTGTAATGAAATAGAGGCAAGCAAGGAAGCAGAAAATAGAGGGGAGGGGAGTGAGGAGTGAGGAGTGAGACAAACGGGATAGACACACCTGTATAAATAGGAACATTCATTTACAACGGTATAGTTAGCTCAGTACCTGTTATGGTTTGATATCAATTAACAAGCTGGTTAAAGATGAAAATACACATACAATAGTTCAGTAACTGAAGTATTCACATCTTTAATTAGTTTATACTATAACATAATATAAAGTATACAGTATATACTAACTGTGATTGAAGTCTTCCTCTTAGAGACTCCATATATATATTTTCTTATCACACTTATTTAATACTACTATTGATTTACACTCAAATAATGTGTTGGAACCAACTGCTGACTGTGTTTACTGATTGTGAATAATACTATGAGGGAATTCTGC
Source organism: Pampus argenteus (assembly GCA_036937835.1). NCBI lineage: Eukaryota > Metazoa > Chordata > Actinopteri > Scombriformes > Stromateidae > Pampus > Pampus argenteus. The sequence goes on along the minus strand of CM072874.1, from coordinate 1,608,451 downwards.
TCGATTCTCCATGCAAGTCTGAGTTTGCACAGATGGTAATAGCTAAAGACCTCTGAGGAAAGATGCATCCATGCCACAATAAGCCATTCTATTCTGAAGTAACCAGGTGTACACAAAGGTGCACACGACACCCTCTTGCAGCTGTCAGCGACGTAAATTGTGACTTTAACAGTTAAAGCGTGAGGCTGTGTTGCCATTGTGATCAACAAAAGCTGCTCTGCTGAGCCCGCTTCACGTGTGCAGCACATGTTTTTTCATAAGCAACTGTATTTTCTTCAACACACATTTGTGTTGCTTTTGAGAAATCAACGTCCTTTAATCACATGCATGCTAGAAAAGTTGATGTTGTAGCTTTACCAGTTTAAGGATCATTGTTATAGGAAATAGCATCTTGCAGCACAACTAACTGTGATATTGGCTTTGGCACGACTGTGACTGTAAGAAGGGAGATGTACAGTGAAAAGAAGCAGAAGATTTGTTGCTCAAAATTAGAAATCCAACCCTGAAAAACTTTCTAATTTGTTTATTTTAATTAGATCTCTAATTGCAATAATTGAAATGACTGAATGCACGACTCAGATAACAAGTGTTTTTATGTTTGTGTTAATTAGTTGAGGCTCAGTCTTAAGTTATAAAGGACATAAAATAATGTTTTATATGAAGGAGTTAAAGCCACTTATATTTTAAACATTTCACTTAAATAACTATAATACTAGCATGCTGTACCTGTAGCAGTCCTTAGGGGATACATACTCTCTGCAGTCCCTCTGCATACTGTACCTGAAAAATTGATGAGATGGGAATGTGAGAAGCCTATTGCCTATTCTGCCCATTTCATTGCTTTGATCAAAATTTTCTCTGCCATTGTCAAACCTGTAATAGCTTTACCTCTTTCATTTGCATGGACTGCACAGATTATGCTTATACTGCAAGTTGTGGAGGGCCTCCTACAGGCTGCTGGAGGCATCTGTTTGACTTTCCTCTGGATATCAACCTCAGTCCAGCGGTTCGATTAAGACAAACAACCAAGTGCTGCAGCACAGCTTACACTGTCCAACATGTCATGGTTGTTTTCACCCTCTAGGGCCCACCTGCCTCCTGTGCTCACCAAATACATCTATCCAAACAATAGTGCTTGCAATATTACATTTTGAGTGTTGGAATAACACTCGCCTCTTTTTCTGGGGCTGAAGGCAGATGTTGAGGCAACAGCACAGCAGGTGTTTGTATGTGAGGTCATGTCAGTCAAAAGACCTGCTTCATGCTATCGGCCTTCTAGTACAGGTGAAAAACTTCTCCTCTGTGTCCACTAAACAATGTTTGGACTCCTACGAGAAGCGATTTTAATCTTTGGGCTGATATGTGAGTTTTAATGAGTCAGTCAGTTTGGAAGAAAAAGATGCAGACAGTATTTTAGGCTAAAACTATCATTTTTTTCTTGCTAAATGCTTGACTGAAATAAAAACTTTTTGGGTGACAATGTGAAAAAAAAAAACATAAACTACAAACTTGCTTTTCCGGGACCTTCTAACGTTGTCTTCTCCGATAGTTGTGGATTATGCAGTTCATTGACATTCTCTCCAGTTGATTGTGATTTCCTATTCAGGCCTTTGATGCAGGCCAGATTTAAAAATTCTGTTTGTGAACCGTCCATACCTTTGGTCTGTCAAGAGCTTGGCAGGATTGGAGGCTGACAAGCCAAGTAATAGTCACCTCCCCCCTGAAAGGAGCCAGAGGTAGTGTGTGGTTCATGGTGTTCAAAGCAGCACTCAGCTCCTTCATCATTATGTGGGATGATGCCAGTGTACCGATATGAATGAATGCACATTGATGAAGTCTTTATATAGAAGAATATGTTGTTTAAAGCTTGCTTGTGTTGCATGATTAAGCTGTTTTATGTGTTTTTATTACGAGATATTACGAAAAAGCAAATATACACAAGTATTGTGTTCAGCGCACGATAAATATTCATGCCAATCAACCAAATGTGAGTTGAAACCCTCAGGCTTGGTTAGTTTTTTTTAATGCAATTTTATCCTTTGGCTTTGTTTCATCCGCAGTGACGTGTGTGTTTTTCATGGAGATTTCCCAGTATTGCATGTAGGTAGTCTTGGGAACGGGGTAAAAAGGGCAATATTCCCCCCAAATTGCCAGAAAGGACTCTGTTTTCAATCCAGTACATGTTGGCTTAACTCAGAGCTCTTGATGCAAGAACTGACAGGGGACATGATACGAAATTTGAAGACTCATTATCTGAATTTTGAAGGGGGCTACGGGAAAATTGTACTGAATTCAAATGAATATATCATAAAATAGATTTATTTTTAATAGAATATGTGTCTATACAACAATAACATTAAAGTGAATTACAACTGTTCCCAACACCTATGCTGGTATTCTTGATCAAGCAACATCATGAATAAATAACATCAGACATTTATATCAGTGCTCAAAATCCTCATCTACATCTACATAGTTAATAACTACGGCAAGGCTGAGGGGTCAATATTATCATACTGACATATACAGGAGTTTGTGTAGCTGATAATGTTAAATTAAGGAGAACACACTGTACATGTAGACATAACTTGCATGGTGTCTTTCTGTTGTGCTGATAACTTAATTAAAATCATCTCAGGTTGATCATAATTACCAAATACTAAATGATGGAGGTGTAATATTTCATATCCAGCTGGGGTACTCGTGGTGTGTCGGGCCAGGATTCAGATGTCCTTCCTCTGTCCTCCTCTCAGCGTCAACATGTTCTGCTCGGTGTCGGAGGGTCAGTCCTCAGCACTCATACTTTATGTTGTAAGTGTTCAGTTAAAACTATGATATCGGTTTTGGAAATTTGACCATGTTTAACATAAACATCTGACATCATATCATTATAAAACAACAAGCGTGATATGTCCCCTCACCACAATCTACCACTAACCAAACCTAATCACACACATACGTAATGCAGAACTTCCTTCACTGAAAGGTCTTGGCAACACAAAGCTCAAACAGCAGTTTACTACAGACTTGATAAGCTGCTTATGATTAGTTGGAGGCTGCTCAATGCCACTAATACTATCAACCCCTCATATCTCTCCCTACAGACACTACAAGCTGAATTGATTGTGTAGCCTTCAAACATTTTTTTTTTAAATCAAACCTTCATAAAAGGTCCTTGAATGGCTGTGCAATGTATGGAAACATACATATAACCGCATTATTTAAAATAGAAGGAGCATTCAGATAGATGGTCACTGCTACTCATAAAATAAAATAAAGACAGAATCATTTTGTCCTTTTTTGTCAGTTTTTAGTTTTATGCGGTAAAGGAGACCTTCGTATACGTCAATATATTCCAGTTGAGTTTGCTTTATGTTTGTGGAGAAAATGACGCTGCTTACCTACTGAAATATGTGTCCGCTTTTATTTTTTTTTATAGATTATTTGTCAAACCTCATGAGGAGCAAAGCACAGCGGAACAATTGCCATGAAATGATTTTCTGCTTCTTTTTTTGTCTTTTTGATGTTTAGTGCTTTGCAGCTTCCCTGCAAATTCTGAAAGTGGAGCTGACACACCTGCTGCCAACCGTACTGAAGGACTTAAAAGGAAAATCCGCCTTCAGATAACATAAGTGCAAAATTTTAAATCTAAAAAGAAGCTATAACTCTTTGATACCGAGGGCCTGACACATAAGCATGACCTCTGTCTTTGATGTTTGCTGCAGCCGAAGTGGAGCTGCACTGGAAATATCTTGATGCAGTGTCACATCATCATCATCATCGTCTGTGTTTGACTCAGTTCACTGTTAATTGAACCATTTTAATGAGAAACAAAAGCAGTAAAAGTTTAGCTTTTGTATCTTCATGTTTAAAAGTTAAGTTATAATGAGATTTTCTGGGTGTATGACCATACCAGCTTCACTGCATGTTTCAGCCCATTTTCTACAAATCAACAGATTTCATTACTTACTGCCGTTTTCAAACCACATTTACACTGCAGCATGAAAACAGTGCTGAGACTTTAAACCTCTTTGATTTAGGTAATTCATCACAGTGAACATAAATCAGCTGTAAGTGCCAACTGATCAAAGCATGCTTTGGAAAATAATTGGCAGCCACGTAAATTACACATCCTTTGGGGTAAATCATATAAAAACACACACACACACACACACACACACAGCTAGTTACTGAACATAGATAAAACTGTTCAAATATAGCAAAGCTTGGCTTAACTTTCTATTTTTATATATGGTATAAGTTTAAGATAAATCATGATCATATGCAGTGATACATTAATTACTGAAAATACAACATGTCGGACAAATAGATCATAATTATTGACACAAAGATGAACGTTCATAAACTACCTGTTGAACCATAGTCATTCATGACTAGTAAAAGTATCTGATAAATAGCTCTGGGTGCTAAAAGACACCACTCAGTGCTCTGTATAGATCATGCTCCTGTGAGTCTCATGTGGTGTGCAAAATAAATGAGGAGGAATGCAATCAGCTCAAAACAGCTTCCAGATTAAAGCAAGTCCCAACAGGCTGGATCAGCAGTGTACAATTTGACCCCTGAACCCAAAATAATGTTCTGAAATCCCTGTTGTAATTGACTACAAGGCCCTGACAGGTTGTTGGATCAGCGCAGCTCTCCAACAAAGTCACCACAAGGGCTCTTCACTTGATGAAATCTCTCAGCTTTCTTATTGATTTGCCTTAGGTACTTTGCAGTTGTGTGCAAAACAGTATTTGATTTGCAGTAAACACAATGTACACTTTTGTCCTTCCATTGTGGAGCATTGATGGTTTTTTTCCCCCTTTTTTAATGCACTTTCTATAATGTTCAAGTGTTCCGCTACACAGAGTGAAATTAATTAGACAACTTAGACATGAAGTTTGCAGAAGTCTGAAGGATTTATCAACAAGGCTGAGCTTTCATCTGCAGAATGGGAGCAATCCAGGACAACATGCATTGCTAATGCTCTGAATTGGATTTCGCACATCTGCAGTCGACAAAAGGCCGGTATAAAATCTTTGCATAAGATGAACCCATTTCTTGTGTTATTTTATTGAAGCATGCATTAAAGGCTGTGTGTGTGTGTGAAGGGCAGTACCTGGATTGTGGAAAAATTGAACAACTTTCAGGAAAAAAATGTCTCTTTTATGATTTGATCTAGTTCCCTGTCTGCATGGAGGTGTGTGTGTGTGTGTGTGTGTGTGTGTGATAATGTAATATTCTTAATGTCATGTGGTAAATAGCATAATAAGCGATTCAAACGTGTGTGTTTGTTTGCAGGTCTGAGGATTCATTTTAAGAATAAAGCAAAACTCACGATCCCAGAACATAATAATATTATTTAACAGTGATATGGTCCCCTGATAACAGCATCTATTTTTTGCTTTGTGTTTTGTTTTTTTTTTGTTTTTTTTTGCTTGTAGTTTGACTTTGACCTTTTGTACTCAGCATTGTCTGAGAAAAACAAAATGTTCACTAAAATTAGACCGACGGTGATGTGAAGAAAATGCACATGAAAAAAAAAAATACACTGATGTAAAAACTGCTGTCAGTCAGTGTTAATATTTATGAAACAAACAATACAGAAATTATTCTTATTATCACATAAGCTGTTGACTCAAACTTAACTGTGTTCATAAAAGTTTGTCAGTATTGTAGTTTATAGCAAAAAATCAACAGGCAGTTAAAGGACTAGTTCTTCTATCTCTCAGCATTGGGACTTTTATTTGCCTGTAAAGTGAGGACGTGAAGGAGAAACAGCCAGCTGCAGCCTGGTTGCAGCATCACTCAGTCTTGTAGTCACAGTTGTTTTTGGTACAACTGTTCCTGTTCAGAGATCTTTACCAAACACTCACTATAATCTGGAAACCTCAATCAGGTTGGAGTACAAGTAAGTGACCACTGCACTGGCTTGTACTCCAACCTGATTGAGCATGTGGCTCTCTGTGGCAGACTTCCTGCTACAGATGTAGTGTAATTTCAGGTTGAAGGAAACTAAGGCAGCGAGAGAAAGAAAAGGTTTCAGTTTATGTTCGGCACCATTTCTTTTCCATTTGGAGGCAGGAACTTCCAAATAAGGAGCACAGGAAACACGGCCACAGCTTCAACATGGCGGTTGCCACTTTAACTGTTATAGCTCCATCAAATATGTATGTTCTTCATCTCTATAAAGGCATTTAAGTCACTCTGTATGCTTGAACACTGAGGCACAATGAGTTGATCCACACACCAGATATGCTAGTACACGTTCAACCAGTTCATTCAAGCTTATTTAATGCCCCATTATGATATATTCATAGCAAGTGAAATCCACTGACAAGCCTTTAGTTTGATGTCACATGATAGCACACGCGTCTCCTCTCAACACGTCTAATGGTTGTGGAGAAAAAAAATATATAAATAAAAAAAGACACCCAGACATGGCAGCATGTCAGTTGGCAGCTGTGCTTTTGAAAAGCTGGTTGTTGCCCTTGGAGCAGGTTCTGGTGAATGTGCCCCGTTTTCCCCGTGTATCTCTGAAGCTGACTTTGTGATCAAAATGATAGTAAATGAGGTGTGCTGAGGGAGAGAGGGGTAACAGAGAGATGAATGTATTAGTTTCAGCACTTCAGAGTCGGCACAGAGAATGATGGAGATGGAGATACAAACCTGGCAGGCTGCTACTTTCCATTAGCATGCTGTCAGTGTTGCATCCCCTCTTCCCACAAAAGTACATTGGCTGCTCAAAAAGGTGGTACAAGTCGCCAAATGACAAATGCTAATTTGCATACCAATATCTGTGCTATAGCCCCCTGCACCTTGGAGAGGAAAGGGCAACATTTATGCAGGAAGCAGTGTGATCATTAGTACACTATGGTTTACACATGTAGGTAAAATGAACAGAGTCAAACTGCTTCAGGAGTAAACATGTTAAAACTGCCCTTCAGAGACACAGGCAAGACTGAATTAACAACCAAGCAAGGTGGGTAAACTGCTCCAGGACAGTCAAAGGCCCCGAAGGCCAAAAATGACTGATTCAAATAGTTTATGGTAATTTTATTTATTGCAAATTAGTTCTTCCACAGACAAAAGGGTCAAATTAGGACCCATATCTAATTGTTTTCCTTAAAATGCCACTGTATATTAATGTGTAGTGCTTCTACTGTATTCTGTGCACTCTTTACACACACACACACACACACACACACACACACACACACACACACACACACACACAGGTTTCATTAAGGACTGAAGCCAAATACCAAATTACCTGGAATAACAAAATGGATGAACAGCTTTAGTGTATCTGACCGTTGATTGAAGGCTTACATGATATATAATATATAATACAACTCTCTCAAGATAAATAAAAAGTGTTTATTATCTTGTTTTTGGTTGATGGGTGTGAATCTACAGACAAGCTGAAGAGGCTCAGAGCACCAACAACAAGAACAACAGATCAGGAACTGTCCTATGAGAGGTGTGTACTCGAGTCACATGACTTGGACAAATGAATAAATATATGTATCTAAGTATATGCTAGGTGTAATTTGGTTGGTTGTCTATTGCACTTGCACCCGCACACCCAACAGTGGCTGCCACTAGTAAGAACATGTTAGTTGTTATGTTTTATATGAGTTCTATATTCATGTAATCAATACCAATAACACCTGAATACCCAATAACATTGACACCTGTTTTGGCAAAAATAAAGGCAGCTAACTGCACATTTTGTGTGACGACTCTGATGTGTTTGATGATGCTACAAAGAGGTTAATGAGGCTGCACGAAATACAAAAAATTCATTTTAACACTTCTGGCTCGGTGCTTTTTAAAACTCACGTTCATCACCAAACATGCCACGATCTGCTGCACCTTTCTTCCTCTCCTTCACGTAACAGCTTCCACCAACTGACTGACTGACTGCTTGATGAATCACTGATATGTGTTCAGCAGGGACAGAAAGCAGCACCACAGACTTTATTTCTATTAAAATGTCATTCAACCACATTTAACTACCACTTCAAAATGTTACTCAGTGACGAAAAGGCAGTCAGGATGTTTACAGCGGACAAATGTCATCAGGGTGGCGGCCGTTAAGATGACATGTGGCCAACTTCCAGTTAGTACTTTTAATCCTCATGTGTGTGTGTGTGTGTGTGTGTGTGTGAATCCAGCATGTGGAGATATCTTTGTGTAATTTGCATTTCTGTTGTAATCCAGATGGCTTTACATTACACATGCTCAATATTAGTGTGTGCAGAGCTTGTTAGATGCTTGTTTATGTGTGGATTTGTGCCCCCCCCACTTCCACCAACCAGACCCTCCTCTTGTTAGTGTCTGCAGCCCCTGGAGCTGCTGCAAGCTGCCTCCCTGGGGGCTTAGCCAGATTGAGCCAGGCGGACGGTTATCTAGGATGTGCACAGCTTTGTCATAATTGGCCTCCTCATGAGCTCACCGCTGCTATTATTTCACATGCTAAACCCTATTAACTGTTGCATATGTTACCATGACTCGCCTTTATTGTGCAACTTTGAATGCGGTGCCAATTAGTTAGGCTCGCTCTGGCCTCTCTCCTGTTGATGCTATTAAGAGTGCGTCCTTGGAATTAAGACTCATTAGTTCATTTGTTTATCCGAGAATCATTTCTAGTTTTTCTACTGGCAGAAGGGTTGGTTGTTTTCTTATTTGGTTTGACCTTTTTCCAATTAGCTTTGAGGAGGGTAATGCCACCCCTATAACAGCATTTAACTTCCAAATGGTGTGTTGTCTGCTTATTAGTGTGTATATCCTTGATGTAATCCTAAAATTAAGAATAATATTTACTTATTCTAATGTCTTCTATTGTCAGACTTGTATTAACTCAACTAAAATGTTAAATGTCTTGAGATACAGTGCAGATAGTATCTAATCATGTGTGTTTGCTGCCTCCTAGATGCATATAATATCAAAGTAAGCTGGATAAAACTGATGCAATGTTTTTATTTTTATGTATCAATATTCTCCTGTGAAGAATTCAAGATGTTCAAACACGTGAATTCATAAAACTAAAAATGAATTTACTGCATTAAAGTTGTGAGATTAAAGCTTAAAATAAATAAAATAAAATAAAAAAAGTTTTACTTGGGGTTTTAGTTAATTATGATGCATATTAATATTAATGCAGTGACCATTATGACAGTAGTTAATTTCCAACGTTGTCTCCAAAATCCAGGTGACATTTCAGATGTAATTTTAATTTGAAATTGTTTAATTAACTTAAAAGCCCAACAATGGACAGTTATACAGTCTACGTGGAACACATCTTTTACATTTAAAGGTGAAATTTAATCCTGTTAATTGCACTTTCACTATCAAATAAACAATGAATTTATTTATTTGACATTAAATATATGTGAGAATCCAAAAACCACAAGTGGTTTACAGCATCACACCCACGGAGATACAACTCTATAACATCCAAAGTGTTGGATTACTAGGAGCGAACCACATCAAGAGCGAAAGAGAACATGAATTTGACAAATGACACTACGCGTTGTCTCCTTATGTGGAACGGAGCATGTTAACCTCTTCTGCCTCGACTGAATCACACAGGCCTGTACGAGGTCTCCTGGGAGTTTGTGTCCTCCTTTGGCACGCTGTGCAGTCCTTCGCTGACAGACTGATACTTTCTTGTCATTGATCATATGCTGGAAGCGGGGCATTGCTCCGGTTTCATCATGCTTGCTAGACCCTGCCTGCTGCACCGGCGAACCCATCTGAGGTCATTATACTGTACAGTCGAGAGCAGGACTTTTTAAGGCCACAGCTGTATCTCAGGACGACATGCTTTAAATTTTTAAAACACAAACTTCTAGACTTACTTTTCCTTGTTACAAAAATGTTTTTGATATCTCTACATTGTTTATGTTCTTATTATTTTTTATTACTATCGTTTTTTGCCTGTGTCATACTACTATACTACTCATTCTTTCACTTCCCGTCTGATAAAAGGACGCTGGATAAAACACACCAGGTAAGATTTAATAGAGCAACGGTCATGATGATGTTGGCGACTGTATACTAAGACGTTTCACCCAAAACAAAATATAACTTTACTATTTTATGCTCATTTTTTTTTTAAAAACATGGTGAATTTTAGAGGTGATATAAATTGCCAAACATCATATATGTAATTCATGGCACTAGAAAAGTGGCAGCAGTGTAGAAACTAACGTAGAAGTGAAGAATAACCACAACAGCACACATAATTGACATGAAAATCTCTAAATAAATATATAAAGTATCCACTGTAACATAAGATGGGAGATTACAAACACTGATTTAGTGAAGTTTTGAAATAATCCCCCTAAAGTCTTGTCAAATTGCAGAAAATTGCGTCATTATTTTCAGTTTTTCTTCTAGGGAAGGACCCCCGTGCCCCCTGCTCTAATTGTGGCCCCCACCCACAGAAATGGCTTGCATGATGCCCCTTCTTGTTAACATCTAACTTGCGAGCTGCCTGTTGGATGATAGTAGTGTATGACAGCAATTCATTTTCTACATACCGTTTCCACAAAAAGCAATGAAAGGAACTCAAACCTGTTGGAATCAGTGTCAGAAGTGGAAGCTGCTACAGGTGCAGCTAATTGGTTTGAGAAAGAGGATGCTGATGAGTAATTGGTTGCTGCGTGGGTAGTAAGAGCAGTGGAAGTTTAAGGCCTACTTGACTTACTAATATGAACCAGAACAGAGGTTACTCTTTTAAACTGATGGATAATAAAAGAGAAACATGAAGAAAATGATGCTGTGTTGGTTTATTGCAGATATTTCCAAGTCGAGCATCAAATCAATTCCTGTCATGCAAAAAATGTGTTTGGGTATGTTGGAAAAGTTTCTCACAGCAACCCTGAATATTTGTTGCAAGGTTGGAGCAGTAACTTTAGCTCTCGTTTAGTGCAGTCCCCATGCAGGTGGAGATATACTGCAGGTAGGTTCTCATTGGGATGTGCAGAAATGCTGGGAAGGGACTTCAAGAGTCGGGGGATAGTTATGGGTCCAAGAGACAGCTTCTCACTACAAAGCTAAACGTCTTGTCTACTGTCAGGCCAATTTCTATTTGAGGCCAGAATGAAAACCGTGAGCAAAAGTGATTATATAGCTCTAACTGTACATCCGACATGGCAGAGAAACTGAAAACATTCATTCTGAATGAGGTTTATTTCATATCCACGACCTGCCAGAATAGCTGCTTTTCCAACCGTGTCTCTTATTTTAATCCTTTCTTTCCCTTCTTGTCATTTTTTATCCTTAATCTCTTCAGGAATAGTTCTTAGTGTACCAACATTTAATAAGTGATTTAGCTTCAGTACTTTGTTACAAGAGAGTTTATTGTCGTGTTCCTCCACAGCTTTCATTTGAGGAATGATGTAATCTAACCAAAAATATCTAAGAAATGTTTCCAGATGAATAATGACCGTTCACTTGTTTAGTCTGGGGAAAGACATATGTGTGTTGTTCCCGTGGGAAAATGTGGTGGCCTCAAATATCATACATAACACAGCTTATACATCTGCAGGAAGAGTAAAGAACTCATATTTCTAAAACAGTCAGAGTTGTTGCTTTTTGGATAAAATACGTGAATGTTCCCTTTAAGTGTGATTTACATTCTCCTTTTACTCAGCCTCACCTTGACGTGACAGTGACATTAAACTGATATTAGCATCTTTTTTTCTCTCCAGGGAGAAAATGACACGAAGAAACCTACAAAAATGAGGAAATCTTTTAAAATAAAATTTCTGCCATCTGATGTGGAAAAACACCATCGAGTCAGTTGAGAGTATTGATAGGTAGGAGATCAATATACACGTCATAGAGGGAAATTTAACAATATGATTCAGACTGAACGTGTACAAAGCGTCCGTTTCATTTTTACTCTGTACAGCATAGTTATGGAAAATTCAAAGAGCATTAAAATCACTCTCAGTCTCTGCAGTTATTAAACATCATGGGATGTCCTGAGGTCTCATTCAGATAGGGTATTAAATTAGAATAATACAAGTTTGATATTAGATTTATTGAGCTGCTGGACTGCCTGAAGATCAGACAATCTCTCAATTTATTCTCACTTTTTAGATCTGATAATTTTATAGTCGTCAGATTTCACTGTTCATGGTATAATTTATGTCCAAATTATTTCAAGTAATGACCATAATAAGTACATCCAATGCAATTATGGTGTAAAAGACATTCAGCAAAGGAACATGACTTATTAGTCTTACAGGCAGCCGTGTGTGTGTGTGTGTGTGTGTGTAATGGAGGATTTGCTCTGCTTCACCACCCTGTAGTTTCTACTTCTTTTACACATTCAGGTTACATTTTCTGCATAGTTAGACATACAAACATGAATGATAATCAGCAGCGATTGATCTGGGTGAAGATATATTGAAAGTGACAAATTAGTGACGGTACTTGAGTAGTAATTAAGTATTTCTGATCACACCGCTGTGCCCTGTAGCATGTTGGCTAATATCATCAGGAAGGTCCTGGGTTTGAGCCCCCACCTCAAAAGAAATTATCCTGATCACGTGCAGTACAATACAAGAGAGATTCAAACAGACCAGAGTGCATGCTGGGATGCATCTGGTGATGCAAGAGCATAGCGGGAACCATGAGCTCGTCTCTGGAGCACGTTGGTGGTATCACCCACACAGAATGACGCATATACAGTAGACAGAGTGCATTAATCATGCCAGCCTGGGTGTTACTGGTGTGGTGATGCTATTCAAACCAATGAAATATAAAAACCAGTAAGAAATAAACTGATTTGAAGATTCACTAAACAACGACACTGCAGGCCTCCCGTCTTTAGTTTCAACCGCTGCTTTGAAATCCTTTGAATGAGTTTAGTTTATTATCTGATTTCAAGATTCATTTAAATGAATGTTTGCTTTTATGTGTGAATTATGCAACAAGAGAGCTTCAAACTTCCCGTTTCTGAGGCATCATTATTCTTTTAGTGTATTAGAATAGTTTCAGGACAGGATTAATGTACCCTGGGTGGAAATTCTGAAAAACTATTGCATCACCTCTTAGACGTACTGATCTACTTCACAATGGCGTAAAGAGAGTACAAACAGAGCACACTTGGACCAATAATTGCTTATTTGCTTTTAGAAAACAGTTGAAATACTGTGCAAATTGGACTTCAAATGATATAATACCACTGGTAAGTCTGCATGAATTGCAAAGTGGCAGGATCGCAACGTGTGGGTGGATGAATTGTATGCGTCTTTATTCTTTCTTTTTCAAAACTTGTTTTCCTGTATTTTTTTTTCCTCTCCCTGCAATTATCTGTGAGTAATTTGTGTTAATATTTGTGCATTTCTGTATGAACGGTGTAAAACTAATAAAAAAAAAAAAAAATTATAAAAGCTGGTTTAATAACTCCCCAACCAGAGCTGAATATGTAAATGTACAAAAAGCTGTCAGAACAGGAAAACTCTGCCTGTTCGATGAACTTCATGAACCCGAGATCTGAAACGGACAAAAGGAAAAACACACGATGTAACCTGAACAAACTAACAAATGTGCCACTAATTGATGAGCAGTCACTCATATCACGTAAAATTAAAATTAAACTTTAGTCTCAACGTTTCAAACCAAGTTGTTGTTGCAGGTTTTTGCTTCTGAACAGTTTTGAAAGTATCTCGTATAAATCTTCCAACATGTTAACTAATGTTAACTAACACATATCACAGTGAGTATATAGCAGGTAGCGGTGTGATCACCAGAGCACAGCGTCTGAACACACGATTAAACACACACGTTCCTCTTTATTAAGAAACGGCCGTGTGTAGCTGTGAATGCTCGCTGTAATAGATGCAACCAGGAAGCAGGTGTTTTCTGTCAATCGTTAAAACGCCTACTGTGACATCACTACTTGGGGTGTGTCCAGAAGTGCCACCTGCTTTAAAGATTCAGCCCATATGTTTATGTATTTATGTTTTTTCTGCCATTAATTTGGTATTCCTATTTGCCTGCACTGCAGTCCTGTTGACCTGGAGAGGGAGATATAGACGTGCAGGTAGCACACAGCACCGCGCCGCCTCCATAACACATGAGGCTTGATTTGCATATGTGAAAGCGGGGGCAAACGCGCACTGTGCCTTTCATTGAATTTGAGCACACAATCTGCGTGTAATTAGCGCCTGATTTAAGGTAGCATCTCATCACACAGTCGGCACCTGAGACAGAAGGAGTGAGCTCAGTGGCTGCAGTTCACTAGTGGGATTTCACTGAGGTCCCCGAGCTCTGAAAAGAAATGAAACCGTGGCGATGCTGCAGAGACGTACTCACTAATGAAGTAACGAGATTCTAAAATGCTCGAGCGCACCTGAGAAATACTTAGGAGTCATAAAACTAACTTCACAGGTAATAAAAAATTATGACACAATGCACAGAAAGCTCATCGCTCCTACAACAGCTTACAAGCCACTGCAATGATGTTGACACAACTCATGACTACCTGAAAAGGTAAAAGGTCTAATCAGACTGTCTTATACAGACATCCTGTCATCACTACAAAGTTCCCCTGATTCGAGCAATGTATTGATGATGTCTGAGTTGGAGCTGGATGCTGCATGTCAAGCTGTTGCAGCAGGTGATGCTACACGAATAATGTAACAAGCTAAAGTCTGTAGCTTGTTTGGTCTGAGACATTGTCTTTGTTATTAATACAAGGAGCACAGAGCAGCCTGTGAATGTCGTATTGTTGAACAGACACCGAACACCTCAAACAGCAGGTTGCAGTATCATATATATAATATTATTCCATATGCATATAACGGCGATGGAAATACATCCCCCTTCTTGTGAGGGTTGTTTGAATGACATTGGGAAATGTAGGAAAAACTAACTGCAATGCTGTCGAAAAAAAATGCAATTAACTATAAAGTAAATCCTTGTCTGGATGTCACTGAGCATCATGAAGTAAAGGTTTAGATACAACAGTGTGAGGGTAGTCAGGGGAGTGGTAAGAATATTAGAGATGCCTATGGGTAAAAATATTGTGGAGTTAATTAAGATAAGCAATTCATAGTTCATATCCTAAGTCTAAGACAAAGGTTTTGCCAGGAAATGGAAATTACCCAGCATGCCCAAAATGAAAAGGCAAGCAGAATGGGCCCCCTGACTGCAACTGGAACAATAATGTTTATTTTATTAGCTTTTTCATGTGATTAAAACTAATTTCTCAGCAAAAATAAGTGTGTTTAATCCAGTATTTTCACATCACTGTGATATTCTTAAATTAATTTTGATAGTGTGGTAATTACTGTAAACAATGAGCCAATCACCACAAGAAACGACCGGCACGAAAGGGACGGACCAATTATTCTCAGAGCAGAGAGAATTTGATGTTGTCTGCTGTTCCAGATCACAAATCATTTAAGACAAGACGCAATAAAGTTTTCTTTTTTCACACATGTCAAACTTGGAAAGCGGGTTCATCCAAAGTTTGTGCATTTTATTTAACTGCATCAACTTCTAAAAGTAAACATGAAACTTAAATCCAAGTACCTGGTAATATATGTTCAGTATCCTGCAGGCGCTGAGTGTACAAGGCTTAAAGCGCAGTTGTTACTGATGCATGATGCTGATGCATGCAGGTACATCAAAGGCTGTTTCAAAAGTAAAAGCAATAAAATGTACATTTAATTTCCATCTGGCATGTCAATATTTTTATATTGACAGTAGATCAAATGACAAATCGCAGGAAAAATGCCTCTGCATTTCCTCTCAGCTCCACACGGCCCATCAATCTCGTTTCCAGCAGCAGCAGGCAGCTGTTTTCAGTAAAATAAAAAGCTCAGATAAACCCACCAGTTCACTGCATAGCAGACAGACAACGTTGGCCTCTGGTGAACAAAGTGGAGTATATGGAGACCAACGCAGAGCTATAAAGAGAGAGTCTATGGGATATACAGTCATCAGGTGGCTAGAACCAAAGCAACCAGATTCATTTCTAATGCTGCTCAGAGTCTGCAGGCAAAGAAAGCAACTACCCGAGGACCCCACATCCATATAGAGACCTCAAAAACTGTTCCACTAAATAAAGCGTGAACACAGTTTACATTATAAAGGCTTTAAAGTGGATCCAGCTGGATCGTGAAGTCTTGAAGAGGGTCAGTGTAACATTTGTCCCCAAGAGGCCAAAAAAGCTTTAAATGTGCATAAAGTGTCTTTTTATAAAAATACATCACTAAATACATACATGGATAAATAATTGAACTGATTCATTTGACATTTCCAAAAGCAGTTGGTATTTACAATTCACCGTTTGTATTATTCATTGAGTATAGAGCGAGTGTGCAATAAATAGAGAAGAAGAAGAAAAACAACAGCATGTAGCAGCACATGTAACAGCCATATTCATATATCTTATTAAAACTCTCTCATGTCCAGTGTAGACGAGAGCTGCTTTATTGTTATTGTCGTAGAGCTCTCTGAGCTGCACGGCATGATGACCTCATGATTTATTACAGAGATGGATGAAAATATGAACACAGCCACTGAAAATAACAGTGCAGAAATGAACATTTTTCAACGCCACCACATCAGTGGCTTCTTGACAACACGGCGCGTGGACAACTGCCTATGCATTCGCAGGCACTTTGAAGTAATTTCCTTATATATGAGGCTACTGAATGAGAATCATTCATAAATATAAATGCTTATTTTATCAAACTAATGCATATCAAACCAGCGTTCATAGTCTGCTGTGCTCATAACAAAGAGGGCTGACTTGTTCATTTCATTTTATGGGCACTCAGTTTGACAGTTGAAATTAAAAATATCTTCACAGCAGTTATCCATGTGTCTCTTTACAAACCACTCCCAGCCGCAGTAAAAAAAAATCTCCTGAGAAATACTTCTGTGAAGGTTAAATTTTATGGAGGGCCTATATCACTCAGCTTTTCAACAGATTGCTTCAAGTGATCACATGAACCTGGTTTAATGAGGACAATGACTGAAAAGAGTTTCCTATGTTGCATAATGAGACCATTTAGCAACTAACTTCTATTGACTTCATTGTGGATGAAACCTGTTGATTTAGCTGAAGCCACATTTAAGCTCCTACATGCATTATATATGAACAGCTCTAACCTGGATGACTCCTTCTGCAGCGCTCCTATCAGAAACAAACATTATGGCAGACAGTAAAGCACAGCGAGCATCTTTTCTGAGACCAATCATGCTCTCAAGGGGGAGAAAACATGAAATGAATGCTACATATCTGCAAGAAGCAATTAAATTACTGAGTGGTGGAGGAAGAAAGTCAGAAGAGAAACTGATGTAGAGCTTGTAGCTGCTGCTTCTGCCATGATCGTATCATATCCTTATCAATACAGTGACCTCCTCAGGTCTCCATGTCCAGCTACACACAGGTACATAGACAAGTATGTATGTATGTTTAGGTTTTAGCCAGTATATAAGTGATCAGGCGTTTTATGCTTTAGTCTTAAAACATATAAAAGTGATTTCTGTGTAGATAAAGAATAAGACATGATGTGTATATATAGTCTACGGTTTTAGCCGTACAGCATTCACGTCTCTCTTCAGTCTTTTTAAAGTCTCTGTGCTGCATTGTGTTGTAACAAAGGCGACAGCACAGCTCCATTTGCTACTTCAGAGGGAACTACATTAGTCTTCAGTTGATGCCTCCGCAAGGATTAGAACTGAGGGAACAATTTCCCCAAAAGGACTCATGCTGTTTTCCCACAAGGAAGATAATGGATGCATACAAAACGTCAGGAATATTTCATTCCTGTGCAGACAGCTGTGCTGCCGGTTAGTGTGCTTGTAGCCTGGGACAGGTGGTGTATCCTTAAGTGTTTGACTGTCACATCACTGAAACAAAACAAAGCACCAAGCATAATATATATATTTATTTCTAGAGAAGGGCATAGTTCTCTGTCATACTGCTCTGGCTTCACTCTCCCAAAGGAAAACAACCCAAAAAAAGCCTGCACACAGAAAGAAGCAAGTTTCACTTTTCACCTCGGGATCGCTTGTAAAAGTACCGCAGCTCTTCAAGCATTTAGGAAGACAAAGAAAATATTGGAACAGGAAAACAATTAATCAACTACTGGCATTCAAATCCTCAGAAAATAAATGCTAGTGTTCATGAGCAGCCGTGTCAGCATGCTGTTCCTTTGTAAAGACATCATGTGACCTCAGTATCTGATCCCTACATTGATCATCAATGACATCTACACAAGTCCTTCACATTAAACAACACCAACGACAAAAAGACACAAAGTATGGTCTGATCTTACACCACTGTCTGATCTTACACCACATCGCTGTGGTTCAGTGAAGTATCGGCACAAAAACAACCCGAGTAAACATCATGGTCTGGGTTCAGGTTCAGATCTTTGTTATACACACATACATGAGCCTGACA